>CM068349.1:35874892-37074892 GCA_034769755.1 Odontamblyopus lacepedii
CTCCATGGAGATGTAAATGTTAAAAGCAATACTGTGGAACATTCCAGGCAAAGCTGTAACATCAATAGGGACAAGCAGGTAGGCAGGTAGGGAGAATCTTTACCTGAAAAGTTACATAACGCACCTTTTAAAGCCAAATTATTTCAAAAACACAACTAAAATGAATATTATAAAGGTCTAGAAGCAACGTCCAGTATTTCTAAAGCAGTTTTTGTCCGTCATGAACCTTGAACCATGAAGTATATTAAAGTATATTTGCCTGGTAATGCCGAAAACATCTGTCTTTGGCTCAGAATCGCACACACGCCTCTAAAGTTAAAACCCTCGCTGGGTCCATCACATTTTGTAGAGTAACCACAAATTTCCCCGTTTCAGATTCCTGTGTTTTATGAGGAAATCCCAAAGAACGGCGACGCATTGAATATCTTAACACAACATGGCAAATTACTCAGCCGGCGGGAGTCGAAGGATCATAGCAAAATATTGGCAGGAAAAACATGAGATTTAGGGCGGGGATGTGCTAAGAATTCTCTGTACATATTTGCGAGAGCTCAGAAACTTGTAGAGGCTGTAAAAGAAATTACCAAAAATGCGTAAATCTGAAAATGCTGCTTGAGGTTTGGAGAGACATTGAGGACAAATTGGCGCAAATTTGGGAATTGTTTTGATTTTAAGATTTAGAGGGCACAGGGATTATGGGAAATCTGTCCCGGTGTGGGTCTGTTTTGGCAAAGGGTCAAGTATTCATCTTTAAAGGGGAAATATTATGAGAGTTGTAGTTCTGTTGATTCATGTTTGTTTGATTAATCCTGTATTGTTCTGCGTTTGAGGCTTGAGCGCTTAGAAAATGTCAGTTTCTGCCCATAACTCTGTATTATTGAAAAAGATTCAGATATAAATTTAAACAATTAAAATATATAAATGAAAATCTACTCTTCCGGTGAAATACTACTATGAAGGTGCAGGTCTCCTCAGTTTTTTAATAAGAAGTCAGTGGACCCAGTTCTCTTAATAAACCGTTTTAGATCAACATTGTGGTTTACAAATTAGTAAAATGTAAAACAGTGGGTTTACAAAAAGAGTGATTTGTCCCAGTTTTATACAAGAAATGTCCCAGGGGTCCCTGTTTTTGACCAATTTGATCCCTGCCAACAGTGAAGAGAGGCGCAAATTGTCATTTGTTTAAGAAAAATACAAAAAATCTGCTTAAAAATTACCATAACATAAAGAAAATGTGACTATACTGACTCACATCTTAGTCATGAATGGTCTTTGCATAACAATTTTCCTTCATTACGCACTCTTTTCACAGTTTTATTATTACCAACCACCAAAAAACCAGGGATGTCCCAATTTTTGGCCCTCGCCTAACGAAGTGGCGAGGGGTATTGTTCTTCGTTGGTTTCTTACGCTATATTATTATTATTTTTCTTTGCAAACGATCGCATTTTTATCGACCGGCCCGGCGAAAAATTTGATAAAACGGGCATCGCGACAATGCCCAAAGTGCCCCCACTCGACAGCGCCCCCTGGAAAAGTCAAAAATTGAAAGTCTATGGGGAGCTGAAAAGCATATTTTGGCGTAGGCCGACAAAATTCGGGACAGTGATAGAAAACAAGGAGACAAGCAGAAAATGTCATTGTCACACCGCCCTGTGACCAACAGGAAGTCGGCCATATTGGATCAAAAATTCACCACCGTTTTGACTGCGTATGCATAAAGTCTTCAAGTGTCTTGGTTTTGGTCCAAACGAGCTCAGTTTTCTCACGTCTCATCTACAGATGTGGGTCCACAAACATCTTATATTTCTAAGCGCACTTTTTCTCGGTTTGTCCGTATAACTCCGGCGAATAACGCCTTCGTTTCCTGTTTCTTTGATGCCCTCTCACGGCCACAGGCTTTGGCCTACAGAGCTCAAACTCACATCACTATTGTGTGATCTCGGCCTGAATGTGATGAAATATGAAATATAATAAAAGTAAACTCTGTAGCGCCACCTAGTGTATCGTGAAACGTCAACATTATCGGATTTGTACCAAATTTGGGGATTATATTCTATCCATGATTTCAAGCAAAATCTTATATTATGGACATGGTGCAATTTTCATCGTTCGCCAGCAGGGGCGCACAGACTCCCTAAAAAAATAGTTTAAAAATGCCTACACGCACAGGCTTTGTCTGATTGTGCTGAAATTTGAATCACTAATGCCTGATTAGGGCTTGATTATAATAAACTATAAAGCATATGAAAAGTTACTCTATAGCGCCACCTAGACTATACAAGAAACGTCAACATTATCGGATTTGTACCAAATTTGGGTATTCAATTCTCTGTATCAAAGCAAGCAAATAAATATATTATGGATATGGGGTGTTTCCCACGGTTGGCCAGGAGGGGCGCAAAGACTCCCCCAATAAATAGTTCCAAAATTACTACACGCACAGACTTTGTCTGATTGTGCTGAAATTTGAATCACTAAAGCTTGAACATGGACTGAATATAATACACTATAAAGTATATGGAAAGTGAACTCTATAGCGCCCCCTACCCAGACATGAAACATCAACATTATCGGATTTGTACCAAATATGGGTATTAAATTCTATGCGTGTCTCACGACCAAAAAATACATTATGGATATGGGGTATTTTCCATGGTTGGCCACAAAGGGCAAATACTCCCCCAAAATATGTTTAAAGGTGCACTATGTAACTTTTCTGTTGGAGGGTCTGTTTTTATGCACAGTCTTAGTCTGACAGTGCTCTTGATTATAAAAGTCATGTGACCTGTGGCCTAGTTTCTATAATTTGGCTCTAGATCGTTCCCATTTTCAAATATTAAAGGTGCCCTATGTAATTTTTCTGGTGGACGAGCTGTCGGGAGGAGAGAGTGTTGTGTCAGGGCGGTCACAAGACCTCAGCGGTTGCCTGGCATGGGCGTGCGCACCGGGGCGAGGGCCATCATTGCCGCGAGCGGCTTTAATTTATTTTGAAATTCTGGTCACCCTATGTATGTGTGTATAGCTTTATTCTAAATACCTGAGGAAAAAAACAAACACAATTTTAATGCAAAACTACTGACAGATTACTAATAGTACTACTATGGCATGGACAACTCTTTCTTGCAACTTACAAAAAAATTTCCTTTTGCCACTGCTGTAAAGGGACTCGGAGGGGTTTTTAAACGCTGAATTTTAGGAGTTGGCGAGTTACGATTTTCACAAATAATCCCTTCAGCCCTTATAAGCGGTATTTGTATAGACTCTTTTAGGGCAGAAGTGATTTTAAAAAAAGCTGCCTGTGCATTTTGGCAACAGAAGTGGCTTTGTTCCCCATTGATTCTGATTCTTGGACAGAAGAAGATGGAGGTAAAAAAATTTTCAGCATCAAAATGTCCAGTTGTTCTGTACGTGTTTGTCAGAATTGATATTGTACCGGCGGACTAAAGTTTTAAAGTTTTACTCACTGAGTGCACAAGGATCTGGTAGTCGGACACACTTAGTCAAATTCGGCTTGTTGAGGAAATATTATCGATCTTTTGATGATAATCCTTTCGCAGAGCTCGACAAGCTGCTGAGTTCTGCCGTACTTACACCAAAACGCGTGCACAACCGAGCCTACGTCACCAGTTTACTGACACTTAAATGTTTTATTAGTTTAGTTAATATAACCCTGTTTCTTACCTTCTCAGGACATGGAAATCCTGGAGACGGTGTTGCGCTCCGGTCCTCCAGGGGGCGACGCTCAGGAGTCGTGGGACAAATCGGGCTCGTCGCGCCCGCAGTCGAACAGGCAGGAGCGCAGCCGACAGCTGTGGGACGAGCTCAGCACCACGGAGGAAGACCAGAGCAAACTCAACGCTCTGCAGCTCCGGCTGGACGAGTCCCAGAAGGTCCTGCTCAAGGAGAGAGAGTGAGTGACGAAAGTGGGAGGCTGTTCTGATAAATTTACTTTTATTGTTGTCAAAAGTATCGAAAATCAGATACTAATAGAGACTAAAACTCATATCGAAACTAGATACTCATTTGAGCAAGTATCAATACTGCAAAAATCACAGTAAAGCTGCATTTGGTAACTTTTCTGGTGGAGGGTCTGTCACCTGCTTGTTTCTATCAATGTGTCATTGCTTTTAAAACTGACATTAAACAGCTCTACTTTACATTCATTCAATTACAGATGTTTTTACAGCTCAAAAATACCTAAAAACAGGGATTCTGGCTGTGAGCGGGGTCGCCTCTCCACAGATCTGACCTGTAACTTGGTCTGGTTTGGTCTCCATGAAGATAGAAACCATCAGAATAGTTACACAATGCGCATTTTAACAAAGTTTGAGCTTTCCTGAACAGTTTTTTGGTTATTTTGGCTGAAATGTGGAAGGAAATACAAGTTTTCATAAAAGTTTTATATTTAACAAAACTGATTAATGTTCTTTTTTTGTAATGATATTCCCTCACCTAGAACCAGATCTAACCTTCAGGTGGCCCTAAACAATATTTGAAATTTAAAAAATCACACTGTGCCACTTGCTGATGCCATGTAGTTTTGCTCCTTTTTGTTTTTAAAGTCACCACAATACACACTGCAGAAATCTTCGCCAAAATGTAAGATATAAACACTTAAATCTATCAGAAAATGACTTAAAAGTAGTTAAATGATCTGTCCACGCATCAAGATAACTTTACTTGACAAGTTATCTTAAATGAAACTACCTCTAGAACGAGTAAGTCGATAATAAATCTGAAAACCAGATCAATAACCTGATATAAGTTTTAAAATCTTGGCCAGATCAGAGAAATGTGCAGTGCAACACCATAGTTTCAGGTCTCAAATTGCCTGCACTGCACTATTTGTTTTGCTCAACGCTGACAGCAGCATTGATCTGAGCTTTATTTAAACTTCCACACTCGAGTCAGTGCTCGCTTTACTGACTGCATGGTGCCTGAGCGGTCGGCCCGCTCACCTCACAGCGAGAAGGTTCCGGGTTCAACTCCCACCTTCTTCGTGCAGTTTTTTCTCCCCGTGTCTGGTTTGTCCTTTAGTTTCTCCGATCAACCCAGAACATGTTTCATAAGTAAAACCCTCCAGCTAAGGAAGTCCTGACCAAAAGTAGCTCAAGATCTGGAGGTGGGTCCCCTGCTGAAGGATGGGTCAAATACAGAAGACAAATTCACCTACAGGGAACAATAAAACGCACCTTAACAGTGGACTTAGAGACTCAGGGCTGAATGCCTCTTGTTTACTGTGGCTGACCCAAAATGGTAAAAGTGTAATATGGTGTTATGTTTCTGTTTGTTCCGCAGAGACAAACTGGCTCTGAGCAAAAGCATCGAGCGACTGGAGGCTGAGCTCAGTCAGTGGAAACTCAAATACGAAGAGCTGAGCAAAAGCAAACAGGAGGCACTGAAACAGGTGAGATACAAGCAGGACTCTTCCTCTGTACCATATATTTACTGTCCCTCCTCTGTACCATATATTCACTTTTCCTCCTCTGTACCATACAGTTGTGCTCATAAGTCTACATACCCTGACAGAAGTTGATTGATTTCTTGTCCATCTTTCAGAGAATATAAATGATAACACAAAAACTTTTCTTTCACTCATGGTTAGTGCTTGGGTGAAGCCGTTTATTATTAAACAACTGTGTTTCCTCTTTTTAAATAATGATGAACAGAAACTACACAAATGACCCAGTGACAGCTGGAGTCTTTTGTGATAGTTGTGGATGAGGCTCTTTATTTTCTCTGATGGTAAAGCTGCACATTCTTCTTGGCAAAAGGCTCCAGTTCCTGTAAATTCTTGGGCTCTTGTCTGAACTGCAGCTTGAATCTGCCCAGAGGCTCAGTGATACTGAGGTCAGAAGAGACGAACACTCCAGAACCTTCACTTTATTCTGCTGGAGCCAGTGACAGGTCCACTTGCCTTTGTGTTTTGGATCATTATCATGTTGGAATATCCAAGTACGTCCCATGTGCAGCTTCTGGACCAAGTAATCATAAATTCTGCCCAGGTCTGTAACCTTATGAGCACAACTGTGTATTCACTCTCAGGATGAGGCAGGAGGCACTGAAACAGGTGAGAGGTGTCTATAGAACAGATGAGAAGCAGAGTTTTATAAGACTAAAAGCAGGAGGCTGAGGTGAGATGTGACGTGGAGGTCACTCTTGAGTTACGCTGAAAGTGTCTTAACAAGGAGTGGGTTAAAGGTTTAGTATATGAACACATGCAGGGCGATGGGTTACTGCAGTTCTTCAGAAAATCAATATGTGGCATAATTGTTCAGCTGTAACTTAAATAAAAATAGAGAGAAATATAATGTGATATGAACAATTACAGTTCATGTACCAAATAATCTTGACATTCAGCATCAGGACAAAGAGTCACAGATACAGCAATCGAACATCGTAGACATAATCATAATCGGCACGAGGCCAACAGTCTATATAATAATCTTCCTATAACTGCAGGTTCAGGTTTTGATGTAGCAAACTGATGCAGTTGTGTATATTTATAACATTATATTGTTAAATAACAACTTGAGGCTTTATTCCAGTTTCAGCAGAACATTTGAGAAGAGAGTTCAGATCTTTCATGAAGACAAAGCTTCAAAGACTTCAAAGCTTTGAAGTGTCCACAGACGGATGGACGGACGGACAGACGGACAGACGGACGGACGGACAGCGCCATACCATAATACGTCCCGTCTTACACAACGGGCGTATAAAAATCCCAGTCAGTCTTAAAATGTCCATAAGCGACACACAATATCAGTAAACACAGAATGGTTTAGCCTTTATTCGTACAGTATTAAAATATTATAGAAGTTAAATTACATTACAGCTTAAATATATTTCAGAAAATGAGAGGAGTCTGTATATTTTAGTTGAAATATTAATGAATTTCAGCTAATTTCAGTGTTGCTGTTGCATGTTGCCTTGTTTGTCCACCAGGGGGCAGTGCCGCCTTGTGAAAACGCCCTTTACACGCACCTCCCCCTGAAACAGAAGCCCACATTTATTACAGTGTTTGATCAGATTAGACCTAATGAAAGCAAAGGGCAGTGGGTCAGAGAGATACTGGGGGAACGGCATTTCGAGATAAACCAGGCGCAAAAGCCGAGATCAAAACGCGATTTGGTTTCGGTTCTGATAGATTTGAGCCGGACGAGGAGATGGTGCCGCTGGATAACGCAACGCACAGACACGTAGGACGGGGGAGGGCATCTTTATATGGACCCTGATATCACAGAACACAGGAAGGTTTAGAAATATCTCTGTAGCCGTCCAAGTCACAGGGAAATGTCAAGCAATTACAGGCAGAGACGTGAGATAGAGTTGAATTATAGGTCAAATGAGTTACGACTTTGGGATAGCCCTGGCAATAGATAGAAAATTAATGGAGCTGTATGTAACCTGCTCTTTTAAAGGACCATATTTCGTTGTTTTCTGATCTATTTTCTAATGTTTCCTCATTACAAACAGACCTGGAGTCGTATTTTGTTTCATTCGCACACATTTAACACACAAATCCTGCATATTTAGTGATGTTTTTAAACTCCCTACACCTTCACTAGACTCATTTGGATTTCTTCAGCCCAGAAACTGCCAATCTCTACTGAACAAAAGGTAAAAGGAGCTCTTAACTTGAAAACTACCGCTTCTTCATGTCGTCTCAAGTTGGAACAGAGCATTTTGAGCTTTGACGATGTAGACGCTAGACAGACTAATAATAATAATAATAGGGAAGCCGCGGGGTCTTAAAAGTCTTAAAACGGTCTTGAATTTCATGTTCCTAAATTAAGGCCTCAAAAAGTCTTAAATTATGTTGTCAAAGTCTCATTTTTTCACAAAGATCTTAAATTTCATTAGCCTATTTTTTTGTAAACTCAACCGGGCTGCAGTGCAATGTGAGACAAGACAATATGAAGCTTTTTTTGTCTTGTTAGAATGTAATAAATGATTTTTTGGCCATTTTATAAGCAATGCATACGACTATAAATGAGTTCTGAATGAGATTTTATAATAACAGTATTTTTTGTTATTTAAAGCAGTGAGTAATGGTCATTATTAGAATTGGAGCTGGTGTTTTTCCCGCATAATGAGTGCGATGTTGGTCTTAAATTTCATGTAAGTGGTCTTAAAAAGGTCTTAAATCTGGGGTTGTCATATCTGGGGAGACCCTGTAATAAAGTGTTACTGAAACATGTGTGAATGGAACAAAAACACAACTCCAGGTGTGTTTTTGATGAGGTAACAATATTATAACATGGCCTGAAGCTCACAAGAGTCATTTTGTGTAATATAGGGTGTTTACGCTTTTAAAAAAGGTGGTATTATCATAACTGAACCTGGATTGCCGGCGCCTGAACCTGCAGTTAGAGGACACATACAAGTATCTGCTCACTCTGCTTTCTGATCGGACAATAGACGATTATCACAACAACAGGAAGTGCTGCGATGTTGATTTGCGCGACTTCCGGTCAGTGCTTTTCTACGGCAAAACACCTGTGGAAAAGTGTTGCATATTTTGGACCAGCTTCATAAATCTGCCCCAACACCGAATCTTCATCCAACAAGGTCGACAAAGAACAAATTCTGTCCGTGAAGAATTTATCCACAACTATCAAGGGAAAAAAGACGAAAACTTAAGGTGAATAATGACTGAACGACTGGTCATGAATAAAACATAAATAACTTGTTCACTCATTCACTGATTCTACAATTAAAATTAAATATCGATTTTGTGATGTCGATATATTAATATAGACTGAGATATTTGTGCAGTTTAAATAGTCTGCGTTTAATCTGTGAACATCTACAGCATTTAAACTGCACAAATCTCTCAATCTGTGCTAATATATCGGCATCCCAAAATCGATTTTTTATTTTAATTGTAGAAACAGTCTGAGTGAACAAGTTATTTATGTTTTATTCATGACCAGGTACTTTTACTCAGTAGTTTCACTGATGCTCGTCATTATTCGCCTTAAGTTTTCGTCTTTCTTCCCTTGATAGTTGTGGATAAATTCTTCATGGACAGAATTTGTTCTTTGTCGACCTTGTTGGATGAAGATTTGGTGTTGGGGCAGATTTATGAAGCTGGTCAAAAATATGCGACACTTTTCCACAGGTTTTTTGCCGTAGAAAAGCACTGACTGGAAGTTGTGTGACTCAACATCGTGTCACTTCCTTCTATTGTGATAATCGTCTATTATCTTGAGAACCAAATCACCAAACGATCAGAACTTGGGTATCATGTCTAATGTTTTTGCTAAATCAGAGTTACACTTGTTACCAGTAAAAGTTATATTTGATTTGAACATGTTTACCTCTTATCTGGGAGCACAGCTAGGCCATGTTTATGGAATTTAAAACCTAAATCTTACATACAGCTTCTTTTTTGACAACTGATACCTTAGAGCTGACGCAGGGTGACCAGACGTCCCTATTTACCCGAGAGAGCCCCGTCTCCCTTGTCTCAGCAGATTTATACAAAACCAGTGATTTGTCCAAGTTTTAAACAAGAAATATCCCCGGTGTCCCTATTTTTGACCAATCTGATCCCTGCCAACAGTAAAGAGAGACATATATTGTCATTTATTTAGGTAAAATACAGAAAAGCTGCGCAAAAATGACCAAAACACAAAGAAAATGTGACTATACTGTCTCATATTAGTGCTGAATGCAAAACAATTTTCCTTAATTACGCATTCGCTTCACAAATTTATTATTACCAACCACCACAAACCAGGGACGTTCTAGTTTTTTATTTTGAAAATCTGGTCTCTGCTCCGTCTGAAGCTCTTTTACTCACGTTAAACTTTTATCTGAGCTTCGTTTTAACACAATCCGGCCAGAAAGCGCTGACTTAGATGGATCTACAAGAGGTGAGATGGTCGGGGCTGTTAAACAAGTCTCTCACACATGAAATTGCAATCACAAGCTACCGAGCATTAGCCAACAGTTTTCAGTCTCACATTTTTGTTGAAAATCAAATGAAAATGTGTCTTTTTCGGTAATTCTTGCTAATATGCCACCATGGTAACTGATGAACCTTCCCCTGATACGCAGAAATACGCCCCCAGTGTGATGACGCCGCAAACTATTTATACACTGTCTACATGTGTGTGAAAGGCTGAGTTCACACGTGTTTTTTTTTTTCGTTGACGTCATGGCTTTGGGTTCCTTGAAGGTAGAAAGGTGCTACATTATGTGACCGTTTACCATCTGTCTGCATCAGAATTACACAGATTCAGTGCCGTTGAGTCCTGATGACCTGTTTCTCTGTCCTTCAGTTGAACCTGTTGAAGGAAATGCACCAGGATGAACTGGGCCGGATGTCTGAGGACCTGGAGGACGAGCTCGGGGCCCGATCCAGTATGGACAAGAAACTGGCCGAGCTACGAGCAGAGGTCAGGACCAGGAACTGTTACACCAACGCACTGATGCTGCAAAAATACACCTCCTTAAAACTAAGTTGCACTTTTTGGGGGAAATTGATTTGATAAAATCAGAGACTAAGAACCAACATTTCATCTTGAAAGGCGAGTTATAGAAATTATAGTAATAAAAACAACCCATTAGAGAACAATCCATGTATCATTTGTTAGTTTGTTTTTCAATATAGAACCAAAAATAAGAAAACGAAAAAACAACTCTTTTCTTTATTATTCGTCTCTAAAACCAAAATGAAAAAAAAGGGATAACGATTTGTTTTTTCATTTTTTATTCATATACACGATTCATATATATGATCTATGGACTGTGAAAAATTTAATATATAAGTCACACCCCCCAGGACCACCCAAACTCTGAAAAAACTTATAGTCTGAAAAATACAATACTTGTTTTAAGTTAAAATGCTCCAGAAACAAGTGAAATGATCTGCCAGTGCAGTAATTGAAATCTTAAAATAAGAAAATATATCTAGGCCTTCATAAATCTCAAAATAAGATAAAATCACTTATTCTAAGCAATAATCTTAAGTTTTAAATGATCTAAAATGAAGCATAAAGCACTAATTCTAAGAATAAATTAAGATGAAAAATCTTAAAACCAGAATATAAAGCTTATTGACTGTTTGATTCTTGATTTTAGTTCATGAATCTTAATGAAATTCTTTATTTCCTAATTTTAAGACTAATTACCACTTTGTAACATATTGACAAATTGCAGCTCTCTCCTAAAACTTTTAAATCTTTTAATCTTTCCATGTTACAAACAGGAGGTACAGAGACGATACTGGACAGTTTCAGTCCAAGATCGACTGATTTACATCCATAAAAAATGTCTTAAACACCGTCTTAACACTTGTTTTGCGCATTCTAAAGAAAAAAAAAATCTTGAAATAAGCTTAATAATCTTACATCTTTAACAGTCATTTAGTAAACATCCCTTAAAACAAAATAAATAAGATTTTTTGTCTAGATTTAAGAGAATAAACCTTGGTTAGTTTTATTAAATTAATTAGTTTAAAGGTGCATTGTGTAACTTTTCAGTTGGGGGTCCGTCACCTTCTTGTTTCTATGGCGATGTCATTGCTCTGCTTTGATTGTTCCACAATATGGCATTAAACAGATCTACTTTACATGTATTTAATTACAGGTGGTTTTATAGCTCAAAAACAGGCGTTCTGACTGTGAGCGGGGTCGCCTCTCCGCAGATCTGACCTGTAACTTGGCATGGTTCATACAATGCACCATTAATATCATTACACTCTGGCAACACTGTTTATGATGTGAATCTTTGCCAAATGTGGCTCTCAAACTCATTTTTTGGCCCTCCAGCCTCCTGTTGAACTGGCCACAATTTCACTGAGTGCTTTATTGCAATTGTTTGGAAGTCCAAACAATAAAATTATTGTGGATGAACACGGCCTGTAAAGTGTTTTGTTCAAGTTAAACACAGAATCGCTGTATTATTTATATGCACATTATCTCAGTGGTTAAATACTCTCACCTCACAGCGAGAAGATTCTTTACACAATTTCCATGTTTCCATTTCTAGCTTTTTTGAGCGTCCATCATCCAACACAGAGGGGGAAATTATCCAGCTAAGGTGGTCCTGAGTCCTGACCAAGACCAGTTCAAGATCTGGTTGAGGTGTAACGGTACATACAAAAAAAAAAAGTAAAACCATTTGCTTATTGTTTATTTGTGTGTTTATTAAATCAACAATTTGTTTTAACATTATACAAATGGGAAAATAAATAAATAAATAAATACATGCAAAGTGCTCCTTGGTAATACTAACAAGTTAAGTGTGTTGAATTAGGCAGAGAGCCACTGGGTTCAGTCCTAGTTCAGGATAAAATAAGTTCAAACTAATTTAAGACTTAAGTTTCAGACCAATTTTCATCGTTAAGATAAACTCTATAACAAACTCTGACAACACATCGACCTTCGCCTGGACCGGAAAAAGTTAAACTAAAAACGGGTAAACTTTAACTACTGCACTGATGTCCAAACCTAAAGCTAATGCTAAGGGGATGGCTAAAGCTAAATCTAATGCTAAGGGGATGGCTAAAGCTAAAGCTAATGCTAAGGGGATGGCTAAAGCTAAAGCTAAAGCGCTCATCTCCCATGACTGCTGTCAGTTTATGGAAATAGAAACTGACGCTAAAGGCACCAAAACTGCCCTAAACTTCTGCAACTTCAGAAAAAGATTAAATTGAACGAAACTGCTACTCCTTCATCAGAGCCACTGTATGTTGCTACTGTTTTGGCGGCAACAAAGACTCAGTCAGAGTCCTGCTTTAAACTCTCTTGTGTCTGATCCATGATACTGACCATAAATAACAGTGAACTTCAGCACAGTTTTGGCCAGAAACAAAACTACTGCCGTATTTTTTTTGTTTTTTTTTTTGTCCCACATACGGACACACGCAGCAACTGATCATCCAGGGTATAAATCAACAAGACAGTAATTATTTTCTAAAAAATCACACTCCACTGTGTTCAGTTTTAGAATATTTTATGTTAACTAGTTCAGTGCAATTTTATGTTAGATTTTTTATTTTATTTTTTTTATTAATTTGATTTGATAAATTAAGTTAAGACGTTCATAAAGTTAAAATGATTAAACAAATCATGTTTTTGGGTAGAATATGTGATATATACCCTGGATGATTATGAAGACATCACAAGTTACATGAACGTTGAATTCACAAAGATGCATTAAATCAGCTCAAAGTATGATTTTTTATTTTTTTTTTGTCTTGAGATATATACCCTGGATGATTATGAAGATGTCACAAGTTGTTTGTAAAAAATCTGTGATGTGTATCATGTGTTAAATATCCAATATCAAACCAATTCAACCACAGTCTCCAACTTGACTATTTCACGGACGAGTTCCTTGTGAATATTAGAGCCGATCCTTCCATGTACCTGTGCATGTAGAGGTGGAATGTAAACATACACAAATTATGCAAACTCACTCGTGCTCAGCTCTGCACCGAACCGAACGTCCCGAAATGGTTCAGCACAAATACCTGCACCGTTACACCCCTAAGATCTGGAGCTGGGTCCCTGCTCCTGATCCTGTTTCCCCAGCAGCACTGAAGGACAGCAGGGGGACAAATTTCACTCTAATAAAGTGTCCCCTGTTTTGTTTTGGGCTGGATCAGATGGAGCGTCTTCAGGTGGAGAACGCAGCAGAGTGGGGCAGACGGGAGCGGCTGGAGACGGAGAAACTGGCTCTGGAGCGCGACAACAAGAAGCTCCGAGCTCAGACCGAAGATCTGGAGGAACAACTGACCAAGAAACGTCGTCAGGCCGCCTCCGCCCTGGACTCTGACCTGAAGGCCATTCAGACAGAGCTGTTCGAGAGGAACAAGGTAAGAACACACACACATCATTGTAATAAAACTCAATTTCAGCACTGAGGAGGAAAAGGCCTGTGCGATGATGATTAAAACTGTTTTTTAATCAATTCTCATATCATATCTAGTTTTGGTACCAGTATTAACTTAAGTTTATGTCTGGATATACATTTTTTTGGTCAACCTTGATGTATTCAAATGATTAAAAAGTCAGTTTGGTTTGCAAACCTCACAATATTGTATTAGTTTTTTAAAATCAGGACAGACATATAAAACAGCAGTCCCAGATACTGAGGGAAAAGTGGGTGACGTGTCTTGCCCGAGGACACAGGAGCAATTATGACTGGATATCATTAAGAAGTTGCTGATTCGATACATAGGCCATGATACGATACATATCTCGATACAGTGCAATTTTGATTTGATATATTTTAAATTGATTAAATACTGTTCAATAAAAAATAAAGGCTAAATCATGGCTGTGATACTAAAAGTCTTTGTTAAACCACTTCTTGTGCAAAGGGAATATAAAACACACCCATTTGACTCATCAAAACACTGAAAATGTCAAATGTGTCACATAAACAAGTTTCCTTTGTCTAAACAAGCATCAAAACTGTAGCGCCGTAACAAATGATTTAGTTAAATAAACCAAAATATGATGTATATCAATAAAAACCAAAGTCTAGTCAAGTTAAGATGGCTTGAATTGAGAAAGTTTTACCATGATTTGAGTCAGTTTCACTTGAGAAGTAAAGTTATCTGCTGCTGCAATAAGACTTTTTGTACTTACACTGGAAAAAACAATATCTAGGTCAGTTAAAGTGACTTAAATTAAGAACATTTTATTTGATTCAACTTGACAAGTAAAATTATCTACCAGTGGAATAAATGTTTTTTTCTTAATTCAAGCAACATTTGATTTTATTTCTCATTTTAAGTGCAAAAAGTTGTTGTTTTTCTCATTTCAATTGTAGGAAGATGTATTTTCATATTTTAAGTACAAAAATCTTATTGCACTGGCAGATAATTTTACTTGTCAAGTGAAATTTACTCAAATCAGGGTAAAACTTTCTTAATCCAAGTCATTTTAGCTTTGTTTTTTGCTGTGTAAGATATGAAAATGCATCTTGCGACACTTAAAACAAGAAAAAACATCACCTTTTTGCACTTAAAATAAGAAACAAAATCCAATGTTTTTTTAATTAAGAAAAAAAAACTTATTCCACTGGGAGATAATTTGACTTGTCAAGTTGAATCTGCTCAAATAAAGTAAAATGTTCTTTATTTAAGTCATGTTAACTTCCCTAGATATTGTTTTTTCCAGTGTAGCACAATTAATAAGCAAGTTTCCAAACTGCTGCACATGATTTCAGTATAAAAAACAAATAGTTCACACTGGCTGGAGCAGGGATTGAACCGGTAACCTTTGCATTGGGGGCCCGTTTTTCCTCTCCTCTTCACACCATTCTGAAATCTTCATACATCTTTGGTTGGCCCTCGCCGGTGTCTCTCGGACTCCTAAACAGCCCTATCCCGCAGACAATGCCAGATGGATAGTGTTTTGTGTTGTGTTGAAGCCTTTGTATCGATCTGGGCCAAAATGAGAAGAGGTGCAGAGAAAAACAACGAGAGAGAGAGACGCAAACGCTCGGCTCAGTATCTTTGTGGGGACTGTCACTGCTGACCTCCACTTTAAACCACTGGTGCTTTAACCTGAGCCTTTACAGGGCTTTTATCGACTGCAACAACCTGGGGCCGGGCCAGTCAAAATGTTGTGTTCGCGCAAGGACGGAGAGCAATGCAGTTTGTAAGTGGCACTGCTGGTTCACAAACTCTTCCATTTCCGATTAAAACATGTGTATCTTCTGCGTATCTGTACCCGGAGTCACTGATCTATAAGGAACTGTTGAGTTTTTTATTATTTTTTTGGTTTGTTTGTTATTAAAGACAATAGAATATAACACGGCACGGTGGCTGAGTGGCAACACTCAGGCCTCACAGCAAGAAGGTTGCGGGTTCGATCCCTGGGTCGCCCGGGCCTTTCTGTGTGGAGTTTGCATGGACCGTTGCATCGGACCGTTGCAGTGAGAGGGGAGCTGAGCCAAAAGGTAAAGCTCTTGATTTACCTTTGCGTTCCTCCCTTCACCTATGGTCATGAGCTCTGGGGAACGACCGAAAAGACAAGATCGCAGATACGAGCGGCCGAAATGAGTTTCCTCTGCAGAGTGTCCGGGCGCTCCCTTAGAGACAGAATGTCGCACGCTTAGACCGTATATATGAGTGGACTAAGTGAGTGTGACGTCACCCGCAGCGTTCAGCGTCGCTCAATGAGGCTCCCGATGCTCACGGTTACAGGAGCGAATCTGGAGCCAGGCTTTATGTTATGAAAAGGATTTTTTGACGGACAATTCAGGATCATGTAGAGCGGCTTAATACGAACATTTCAAGACCAAAATGACGAGACTCTCTGCAGCAGTTACGGAGAGAGGAGTGTCAAGATCCCAGTGCAAGTCAATGGGAGTGAGTCAGAAGGAGCCGGAAGAGGCTCCTGGAGCACTTCCTGTTTGGCACACGGCGGCTAACAGGTTAGCTTTGTCCACTCATAGAGACCTCCTGAGACCCGGACCATTCATTTGTGTCCTTTATAATGGACATTGAGTTAACCAGTCGATCTTTTAAGTGTTTTGAGGTAGGCTTTTAATGGGGGGACTAGGTTCTTCGGCTTAAATAGGATTGGGGGATTATAGGGAACTATCATGTCCATGAAAAAAGAAATTGGAAAAATAGGAGTTAGTTTGTGGTTGCACTATGATTTAAAAAAATAATAATAATAAAAGTGAGTCTAAAAACGTGTTGAGGCGACTGTAGAAATGTGTCAGAGATGTTCGTCATCAAAAAAGTTGTTTGTTTAGTTGTTAATGTCCCCGGCATCCATTACAGAGGACATAAATAAAAATAAAATGAACAAAATTTAAATGCTAAGGTGGTAATTTACCTCCAAATAAATAGAAAATCACCCAAAAAAATATTGCAATACAGTTTTTCTTTGGGTCCCGTGTGCGTGTGTGTGTGTGTGTGTGTATATATGTGTGTGTATATATATATGTGTGTGTATATATGTTGAGTGGCCATACCGGCTCGTCAAAGTCTGATCCCGTCAGATCTCAGAAGCTCAGCAGGGCCTGGTTAGTACCTGGATGGGAGACCACTGGGAATTCCAGGTGCCACAGTGGGGCGCCAGTGGCAAAAACTGTTGTTATGTCCTTAGGCAAGACACATCAGTGACATTGCCTAGTATGAAAGTGGTGTGTGCATGAATGGTGGTGGTCGGAGGGGCCGATGGTGCAGATTGGAGCCTCGCTTCCGTCAGTCTGCCCCAGGGCAGCTGTGGCTACAATAGTAGTTTACCACCACCGGGTCTGGAGTGAATGAATAATGCTCTGGAAAGCGTCTTTGAGTGTCCTGAAAAGCGCTATATAAAACTGATGCATTATTATTATATGTATACGGTCTATGGGTTGGCCAGGGAACGCCTTGGGATCCCCCTGGAGGAGCTGGAGGAAGTGTCTGGGGTGAAGGAAGTCTGGGAGTCCCTGCTTAGACTGATGCCCCAGCGACCCGGCCCCGGATAAGCGCAAGAAAACAGCTGGATGTAGTAATGTGGTTGTAACCATACTATTTTGGCCATTTTCCTCTCTTTTTCCCCCCATTTTTAATAAACACTTTTACTCCTGCTTAAGTCGTATTATTTTTATTTTACCGTCCACGTTTCCTCTCATCGCCTTTTCACTTCAATCTTTCTGTCGACCGCTGAGTTTGTGTTTGAGCCGAAGTCATTTCGAGCGGAGACGGGGCTACGGGCGGCTGCTGCAGTTAGATTAATGCTTTCAGTCACTCGCTGGACAGACGAGCGCTCAGGGACACTGTAAATATACGGCTTTGTTGAAACGACGAGGAGAAGCAAAGAAAACGTAAGAAGTTTGCTCAAGTTAATTATAAGTTTAAGCTTGAAATATCTGAAGAGTAAAGTGTCGCCGAAATGCAAACCCAAGTAAAGTCATCGATAAAATAAAATACAATTACTTTGGAGCAGTTTAAGTCTGGAGATCTGATGCATCGAGCTGCAGGGAAGAAGCTTTTTTGGTGATTTATTTAGATTGATTTACTGCACATAATGTTAAAGGTGCACTACGGAACTTTTCTGGTGAGGTGCCTCCATGGAGATGTTAAGGTTTTGTCTGGAATATTCCACAGTATGACATTAAGTTTGTTCAGATTACAGTTTTTATTGCTCAGAAATACCTACCTCTTCTGTGTTTTGTAGTGGCGTTACCTGATTGTTTCCACGGAGATGGATAAGTTTAATGCCATACAGGGGAATATTCTAGGCAAAGCTGTAACATCTCCATGGAGACAAACAGAAACTTTTAAACAGAGCTGGTTCAGACCTCCCTGGGGCAAAATTCTGCCCTCCTGAAATCAGAACAAATCAAATCAACTTGACTGAATCGGGACTAAACCAGAACTGAACCAGGGCTAAACCAGGACTAAACCAGGACTAAACCAGGACTGAACCAGGACTGAACCAGGGCTAAACCAGGATTAAATCAGGACTAAACCAGGACTGAACCAGGACTGAACCAGGGCTAAACCAGGGCTAAACCAGGGCTAAACCAGGACTGAACCAGGGCTAAACCAGGACTAAACCAGAACTGAACCAGGACTGAACCAGGGCTAAACCAGGACTAAACCAGGACTAAACCAGGACTAAACCAGGACTGAACCAGGGCTAAACCAAAACTAAACCAGGACTGAAGCAGAACTGAACCAGGACTAAATCAGGACTAAACCAGGAATGAACCAGAACTGAACCAGGACTAAATCAGGACTAAACCAGGGCTAAACCAGGACTAAACCAGGACTGAACCAGGACTGAACCAGGTCTGAGCCAGGACTAAACCAGGTCTGAGCCAGGACTAAATCAGGACTGAACCAGGACTGAACCAGGACTAAACCAGGTCTGAGCCAGGACTAAATCAGGACTGAACCAGGACTAAATCATGACTAAACCAGGACTAAACCAGGACTTACACATCAGATCTGTGGAGAAGCGATCCTGCTCATGTTTTTAAGCAATAATTGTAATTGAATAAATGCAAGAAAGATCGTTTTAATGCCACTGGGGAACATTTCAGGCAAAGTCATCAAAAACATCTGGTGACAGACCCTCCACCAGAAAAGTTACACAATGCAGCTTTAAGTTAACAAAAATGAGGTATAGCTAAGGTAATGCAAACACAGGGGATGGGACAAGATCTCGTGAGATTTTTCCCATGGTTTTTTTTACATTTGAATTGGATAAAAAGTTAAGTACCGGCGAGATACATTTTTGGAGAAGCTGTAGCCACAAAAAGTGGTGCTACAGCAAAAATCTTAAATCAAAATAAAAACAGTGAGAATAAAATGTCAAAATCTCGTCTTGTTTCGTCCTCGTAGCTCCAGTCTCGTGTCTTGTCTCTCGTGGAAATTGCATCTCGTCCCACCCTTAGCAAACACATTTAATCACAAATAAACAGTCAAAACTAAGTCAACTATAGATTTTCCACTATTTTCTTCCAGTGTTTTTTTTTGCCCAACCAACTTTAACCAACTTCGATGTCTCTTTGCAGCAGATAATGAGCTCAATTTTAGCCGAGAAATGATTCGTTTTTCACTATTTGCCTGAATGAACGCCGTAAATCTACAGCAGGCAGAATTATACCGTCTGAACCTCTCCACAGACCCCAGACCTCGTGTTTGGTAATATTCTTTTCTCCATAAAACACTTTTTATTCTTGAATCTATAAATTTTTAAATGTGTGTCTTGGTCTGATTTGTTTGGGTGTTTTGAGCTCTCATTTTGTTTGGTTCTTGTAAAACATGTTATAGGCGCATTGTGGCACTTCGAACCCAGATATAAAGGTCGTCTGTTGCGTGTGGCGACTTTACTGACGGCTGTGAAATGATGTGCAAGACTTTGAAAATAGTTCGGTTGTTAACTTTCTTTTAGCTGGAACTGAGTAGTGATTTTAAAGCTCCACTGTGCAACATTTCAGCCCAGAAATGGACAAAAATAACAGTGTTTTATTATAAGGCTTTTATTTAAAACAAGACTGAAGCAGGACTGAACCAGGACTGAACCAGGACTGAAGCAGGACTGAACCAGGACTAAACCAGGACTAAACCAGGACTAAACCAGGACTGAACCAGGACTGAACCAGGGCTAAACCAGAACTGAACCAGGACTGAAGCAGGACTGAACCAGGACTGAACCAGGACTGAAGCAGGACTGAAGCAGGACTGAACCAGGACTAAACTAGGACTGAAGCAGAACTGAACCAGGACTAAACCAGGACTAAACCAGGACTGAACCAGGACTGAAGCAGGGCTGAAGCAGAACTGAACCAGGACTAAACTAGGACTAAACTAGGACTGAAGCAGAACTGAACCAGGACTAAACCAGGACTAAACCAGGACTGAACCAGGACTGAACCAGGGCTAAACCAGAACTGAACCAGGACTGAACCAGGACTGAACCAGGACTGAACCAGGGTTAAACCAAGACTAAACCAGGACTAAACCAGGACTGAACCAGAAATGACCCAGGACTAAACCAGAACTGAACCAGGACTGAACCAGGACTAAACCAGGACTGAAGCAGAACTGAACCAGGACTAAACCAGGACTAAACCAGGACTGAACCAGAAATGACCCAGGACTAAACCAGAACTGAACCAGGACTGAACCAGGACTAAACTAGGACTGAAGCAGAACTGAACCAGGACTAAACCAGGACTAAACCAGGACTGAACCAGGACTGAAGCAGGACTGAAGCAGAACTGAACCAGGACTAAACTAGGACTAAACTAGGACTGAAGCAGAACTGAACCAGGACTAAACCAGGACTAAACCAGGACTGAACCAGGACTGAACCAGGGCTAAACCAGAACTGAACCAGGACTGAACCAGGACTGAACCAGGACTGAACCAGGGTTAAACCAAGACTAAACCAGGACTAAACCAGGACTGAACCAGAAATGACCCAGGACTAAACCAGAACTGAAACAGGACTGAACCAGGACTAAACCAGGACTAAACCAGGACTAAACCAGGAATGAACCAGGAATGAACCAGGAATGAACCAGGACTGAACCAGGACTAAACCAGGACTAAACCAGGACTAAACCAGAACTGAACCAGGACTAAACCAGAACTGAACCAGAACTAAACCAGAACTGAACCAGAACTAAACCAGAAGTGAACCAGGACTAAATCAGGACTATACCAGGACTGAAGCAGAACTAAACCAGGACTAAACCAGGACTCAACCAGAAGTGAACCAGGACTAAACCAGGACTAAACCAGAACTGAACCAGGACTAAACCAGGACTGAAGCAGAACTGAGCCAGAGACTTTTATTTGGCCTGGAGAAGGGCCTTGTTGTTCCTTTAGCTGGAATATTCCGCAATATGGCATAAAACTCATTTATCTCAATTTCAAATGTGTGGTTTTAACTTTCTGTTTCTATGGAATCATGTAGGGGGTGTGTAATCTTCCGAAAGTTACACGATGTTGCTTTAAAAAAACATGTCCCTTATAGATAGTTTTCAAGCTAACAGCTCCTTTTACCTTTAATAAATCTAGATTGCCAATTCAAGGGCGAAAACCATCCAAATAATCCTAGTAAAGGTGTATAAACTAGAGCCCGACCGATATGGATTTTGTTGCAGCCGATTTGATACCCATAAAATGGAAGTTGGAGCTGACAATATATTTATTCTTCCTCTTTATGTAAAGACAGTAGGTCAGCCTAATGGCATTTTTGTATGATATTCTAGCCAGTAAAGAAAGTTCTGTAAGCAAACTACTGCTATTAGCTTTTAGCCGCGCCGCGGTAATTAATAATATGCTAAATGCCAATAATTCACACCTCTATTCACAGCTCATTTACATATCAGTGCATGTCCAGTAACATATATACGGCCACTATAGTCACTTTACAGTCGCTAATAGAAGAGAAAACAGCCTGTTTATGTGTGCGAGCTACAGCAGCTAATCGCTAACCAATGAGAAAGAACCAAAACGAGCTTCAAAACGACACATTTCCAACACTCAGCCTCACACAGGCTCCTCTCAGATCACAAGTCTGCACTAAGAACTGTCCTTTTAATCCTGACTCAAACTGATCGTCCGTAAAAATAATATAATCTCAGTGTTGAGCACATAGATTTATGGTTGCGGCTGTAAACAAACACATGTGGCGATGCGTTCAGGGGCAGTATAGACACAGACAAATGACTCCTCAGATAAATACTGTGCAGCGCCACATATCAGGACATTTATCTGTCTGTAAATTGGATTAAATGTGCATAATATAGAGAGTCTAAGATTTATAACGAGATAAAACATGTTCACGTGGCCCATATCGGCAAGATTTACACAGATATGTTGGAGCTCTTCCTTTATTGCCACATGACATCACAAGGTGGAACTGTGTTTTTCATTTGAAAGAAGAATTCGGCCTAAATAAGCAGGGTTTGTGTGTTAAACATGTGTGAATAAAACAAAACACAACTCCAGGTTTGTTTGTGACGAGGAAACGACATTATAACAGACTGTAGATCAGAAAATTGTATAAAAATGGCGCTTTAAATGCCATACTGTGGGACATTTAAGGTGAATCAATAACTCTATGGACACCAATCCACTTTATTTATTTACCAGAATCACTAAATATTTTAAGTACCCAAGGGCAGCTCGGTGCTTCAGTGCAGAGTTGCAGAATATTGACTTTCACTTAATTCGACTGAGTAAAAACTGTACACAAGCATTTTACATCTCACATATTAACGCTACAATAATACAGTAAAATGTGTGATTCTGCACAGCTCTATTTCAGATTCATACGAGTGGCAGCACGCTGTGACTAATGGCGTCCGCATTGATCCGGGGTTAATGAAGGAACAGCGAGTCGTTAAGGTGCCAGTGGGCCGGGGAAAGTTACACAGTGTGGCATTTTAATGGGCTTTCCTGCACAATGAGCCAAAGCTGCTATTATTACTGATGATTTTACTGTCCACAACTGGGAAAATCACACTGGGGTTGCATGGAATCAGTGAACTTTGTGATTTTTATTTGCTATTCTGGATATAATGATGGCGCACGGTCCCCTAAGAGTTATTTTTTACTGCTATTTGGAAAAACAAAATCCTAACATCGAAACCGTGGTAATAAATAATTTGGTGAGAGATGCAACCAAAGCTAAGACATTTCTGGTACATTTACACTGATGCTGTTTGTTGACATGTTCATTAATATGCAACAAAACACCTAATTCAAATAAATAAAATACATAAATTAAAGATGCACTGTGTATCTTTTCTGGTGTAGGACCCACCACTTCCTACATCTCATATTGCTTTGCTCAAGTTGCCCAGTGTGGGATTAAACATACATTAGTCTCTCTGGTGCCAGGCCAATTTACAGGTCAGATCTGGGAAGAGGCGACTCCACTCACAGTAAGAATGGATGTTTTTCAAGGTGTTTTTGAGCAATGAAAAGCAACTGTATTCCAAAACCTCACCAGGCTTCGCAAATGGATTATTTTTTCTTCAAGATCAATTTTTTTCCCCCCCATAACGAACGTTTGGACCAATCAGAGCGAGAGCTTTGTTTTATTGTGCTTGTCATTGACAGTTTGTCAAGTTGTCTTATGTTATTTCTATCTTTTTGACCTGCCAGAGACTACAGATGTAAAGTAGCATTTGGGCTAATTCTGGCATATTTACAAGTATTTGTTCATGAATATGCATCGTCCCTTTTAATAAATAAACTAAAAACAAAAAAAGAAGCTGCCAGAGCGGGGCTAGCACAGGCTCAGAGCGGGGCTAGGCTAAGTTTTACAAACCAACTTTTAGGCACTTTGACGATTTAAAACATTTGAAAAGTTTACATTGTGAAAAAAGAAAAGAATCCCTACAAAATCCGACCTTTGTGAAAGTTGTCAATGCCCTGTCAGCCGAACATGGACAATTTAACTTCCCAAAAACTGTGTTGTGCTTCTGTGGGAGAATTTTCTCTGGGCCCAAGCTCCCGGGAGCTGCAGTACCAGTTCCCACAGACCATCAGGCTAATCAACGCACTCAAGATAATCTCATGAACATGCTTTTAACTGCACGTTGGAGTTTTTTTTTGATGAAATCCCATTTTTAATCCCTCTGTGTAATTTTGTTACACGGTGGAATTGACAATAAAATTCACTTTGACTTTGACTTTGACCTGGAGCGGCCACTAGTCGAGCCGGGACATCCTTATCCAGTTTTTATTATAGATCCGTGGGAATTTAAAAACACATTGGAGCACTTCCTGTCTTACCACATGCCATCACAAGGTGGAACAGAGTGTTTTCTGTCTGGGTGAAGAAGTTATAATTAGAAGCAAACAGCACAGCAGGTTTATATTGACCTCAAGAGCTGCTTATATAATATATCTGTACTGTGGCAAGGCTCTTTTTGCTCAAATATATGGGAAAAATAAGATACAGGGTACATCCTTTGCCTTCTCCTGGACTCTGGAGGTCTGTAATTTAAGATTTTCTGCTCCTCTTCGTCTCTACACGTGTTATTCACATTTCATGTTTTAGCAGAAGCAACGTGTGAATCTCAGAACTTGTCAGAATCACCTGGTTTAATTAAACTCTGTGTCAGTAACACGTGATTCCTCAGAAGACAAGCTGAAATGCAAGTGTTATGCACCTGTCATCACTAAAAACGTACCCAGGCTTCACTTTGTCACATTGAAATTGATTTTTTATTTTTATTTTACTTGTTAGTTAAAGCTCCGTGTTTTTGTACGAGCTGGTCTGGGTCGAAAACGCTACAAAAACGATACCGAAATGTCATTAAAAGCTTATCACAATGAAGACTTAAAGCAGAACTAAGTAACTTTAAGCGATAAATCTCCCCCTGCATCGCCTTTATTTACCAGCCAGAACCACACGCTTTGACCAAACTTTACAAAGATAAATGAATCTGGAGTCTGTTTCCCTGATTTTAGAGGGTGTGATTGACAGGCGGATTAGCCAATCAGAGCGCTCCGTTCGCGTTAAAACTAAAATCTTACACATAAATCTGGAATCACATAAATTCAAGTGTTATCCACCTGTCACAATAAAACAAATCCAGACTTCACTTTCTCTCATGGTGAAATTTGTTCTTTATTTAATTCTGCATACTGAAAAGATCAATTTTTTGTGCAAGATGATCAAAAACATGACTCAAACAATGGCAAAATTACGTTATATTACATAGTTATTGGAGCAGGGAAGCATTTTTAGCCAGATGGTCAAAGAGTGAGATACAAAAACAGAAACCGACAACAATTCTGGGTAATTTTAGGATAGTTTTTTCTACCAATATTATATATATTTGTCAATCAGACCCTTTTAATATAGTGTCTTTTATGCAGTTTTACATTGGTGAGAGCAGTATGTCTTCACTATAGAAAAATCTCAGTGTGTCCAGTTAATAATTTTAGTCTTGTTTTAATACATTTCTTCTCTTTTCAAGCTTTTTCTCTTTTTAACCTTGAAGCCTGTAAACGTCACGGTAAGAATGTGTGTTTTTCAAAGTGATTTGAGCAGTACAAATGCAATGTTGATACTGTGGAACATTCTAGGCAACTCAGTATATTTCCATAGGGACAAGCAGATAGTGGAGACCCAACCATAAAAGTTACATAGAGAATCTTCTATGAAACTGGTTTTGTTCAAGGATCCACCATATGTTTTTGGACACAGGAATAACACATTATAACATTATGATTATCTATTGTGTTGTACATGTTTAAATATACTTAAAGCACTTATTACGCTCTAATACAATACTGGACCAGAACAGAATCACGTGAACATTAGAAGCAGAAACATTGGAGACATCAGGTGACTTAAGGCCGCCACACACTACAGGAGAATTTGCCCGATTTTGGCTGCGATTTCTTCTCGCAGAGTTTGGGGATCTGACTTTGCGTCTTTTGAAACCGCTGCATCAGATCGTAACCATCAAACATCAGCAATGCTACAGTAACAGCCGATAAAACAGAGCGTCAGGGGCAGAGGAGCGACGGACACAGAGAACCAAGATACGCAATCGGGAAACAGCGAAAATAAAGACTTTATTACTCACCTCTCGTAAAGTGGTACATTTGAAGTGCAGCATCTCACCCACATTATCCATAGAAATCGTCCTCCGCAAATAATGACATCCAGTCCACAAAACTGCGCTGTTAATCCATTTTGAAGTATTTTTTGGAGGTAAAAATGCGAGATAGTTCCTCACGTGTGTTTATTTACATCCACACAGCGCATGGATCGAGGTGAAGCTGCAGATCAGCGATTGTGACTCTACTTCCTGTGGACTTTATCGCCTCTTTTATGCTTTAAAAATCCTGTATCTGAAGTATTGCTCCACATTTCACAAATAATAATAACACAGTTTGACTTGTATCTAAACTAGAAGTGCAGAGTTCTGATCATTTGAACACTTAAGAGTCTCAAAGCAAATGGTTTTACTGTAGACGGGAACAATCTGACGCAGTCACGCTCACTTTATATCCTGTTTTACACAGACAGATTGGAGATTGGAGATTTTAAGTCTCATAAGTTTCTCCTCGTGTCTGTGGTGTGCGCTTTTTGTCGCACATTTAAAAATCGTTTAAGACTGAAAAATCCGGCCTTAACTCTCCACTGGAAAAGTTACGTTGCGCATCATTAACCTAGAACACAAAATGCTTTCTGTTGTATTCTCCACACAGTGTTCACTAAAATATGCTGATAAAATACGTGGCCAGCGTTAGACTTGGCTCGATTACATGATACAGAAATGCATGTGATCCTTCAATACTGTGTTATTATATACTGGCTTTAGCTGTGGCCTTGCCTAAGTAACATTATAAGGCTCACTAACTAGAGCTGACAGGGCTGTGACTGGCTGAATTGGATCCACATTAGAAATCAATAGTCATTTTGTGGAAGGGACACGTCTCAATGGAATAGAGATTTTCTGCTTTGTTTACTGGAGCTGACGGTAGATGCCCATGTACCACGACGAGATACTGTTACACTATAGGTCTACGAAAGGGAAGGGGGTGTTATACTACATCTTTTGTACTTTCTACCATGTTATAATGTTGTTCTCTCATCAAAAACATGCCTGTAGATAACTGAGATGTCATTCACGCATGTTTCAGTAATTTAACGACCTTTCTCGGGCCTTTTCTGTAAGATTCTGTCCAATGCTTCACCCACAAGCCTACGTCACCCACGCTCCCACACGACGATTCTCTATGAATATACAGAAACATGAAATAAAACTGTACACGACGACTTCACAAACCCGATGTGTTGTGCAGTAGTTTTATTCACTGCAAAACACAATATCTAAGTAAGTTAAATTCACTTAAATTAAGAACATTTTACTTTATTTGAGTCAATTTAACTTGACAAGTAAAATAATAAACCAATGGAATAAGGTGGTTTTATTCATTCAAGCAACATTTGATTTAGTTTCTTAATTTAAGCGCAAAAAGTTGTTTTATAAGATGTATTTTCATATTTTAACTACAAAAAGTCTTCTTCCACTGGCAGATAATTTTACTTTTCAAGTGAAATTTACTCAACTCTTGATAAAACTTTCTAAATTCAAGCGATCTTAACTCGGGTAGATTTTAGTTTTTGTGGTGTTAACGGGACTCACGCTGGTTGTGTTGTGATGGCGCACTGAAGGGGAAGTGACTTAGTACAGAGAGCAAAGGGAGGGGAAAGTGACAATTGTAATACATAAGTTGTTGTCTGGGATAACTTATTTATAATTACATTATAATTAAAGGGCCTGGACCATTTTTTTCCCCTTGTATTTGACCAAAACACACTTGCACCAGCACAGATATATTTTATAAGCGCCTCTTGAGGTCAAATTCAGTCTGGCTGCAACCAATTATAAAGTGTTTTACTGTCTAGTAACCAGGAATAGTGTGGTTATCATACAAGTCGTTGTTAGATTAACAGGGAATTGACTGTAAACTCCACATGGGTCTTTGAAAGTTGTGAAAACCACTTATAAACTTGGGGTAAAAAATGGAAATGTTCTGTTTTTCACACGTTAAGACCATAAAATCAGGTATAGCGTCTTTAATCCTGCTGAATCCAATCAATAATGGGTCGTAACTGTAATTTATAGCCTGCTTTTATGGCCCGAGTTTAGATCTGTGGTTGTGAAGTGTGGACATGGGCCATAACAGTCAGTAACATAATTTGACGACTCTTTCAAAAATGTAAATGTGCGTAAAAGTGACAATTTGAATACATTTCATTTTCCCTGTGATTCCTTGTTATAATCAGTCTTGGTGCATCTCATCAGAATCGGGCGATAATTATAATTGGTGCACTTCTTAATTACACCAATTAGATTTTAGAAAGTAAGCGCGGAAAAATATATAAACCGTCCAATTAAATTTTGATTTAGTTTTTGACTTGTTTAAAGACGCTGTCCCTGATTTTTATTCTCTTAAAACATGAAGCGGTCCAAAGTTATTCCTCACTTATCTAATGTATTCTGAGCTCTGATTATGCAACGTGATGAGTTTATAAGAGATTGCCACAACTTTTAGACACATTTTGATCTTAAGAGCTGCTTATACAATATATCTGTACTGGGACAAGATTTTGTTTAAATATTTGGGTAAAATCGGTAGGGCTGTGCATTGCCTTGAGTCTGACGATACAACACATATAATGTGCATGTCACGATTGGATATATCACGATATATCCCCATACTAAAACAGTGGATTATATATTGCAATTTATCAAGAATTACTTCTAATAATATTGTCAACTACACCTTCACGAGAACCATGTATGGAATATAATATATTACCTTTCTTAAATCATGAGAACAGTGAATGCAACTAATGAATTTTAGTGAAAAATATTATTTAAAAATCGATTCAGATGCATTTTGAATCGATTTGAGAATTGTGCAATGAAATATCACTGAATCGATTTCTTTCTTACACCCCTAAATATCGGGTATAGGGGCTTTAAATTTTATATTACACAAAAAGATTCTTGTGACCTTTAAGCCATGTCATAACACTGTTACCTCCTCAAAAACTCACCTGGAGCTCACATATTGAGTAACCATTTATTATTTGTCTGTCCACATCTCCAAAGCTCAAAATGATCTGTTCCACGTTGTGACGTTATGGAGCCGTGAAGCCGTATTTTTCAAGTTTCAACTACCTTTTACCTTTAGTTCAGTAGAGCTTGGCAAATCCCAGGGTTGAAATCATCCAAATGATTCTAGTGAAGGTGTGTGGAGTTTAAAAACACAGTGGAGCCTGAGGAAGGAGTATTATTACATGACATCACAAGGTGGAGCAGAGTTTTCAGTCTGAGAGATGCCTAAATGTGCAGTAGTTTTCTGTTAAAACATATGTGAATGAAACAAAACACAACTCCAGGTACCGTATTTTCTGGATTATAAATGTCTGGAGGATAAATCACACCAGCCAAAAAATGCACAATGAAGAAGAAAAAAACACAAGTCGCATTTTAGGGGGGAAATTTATTTGATAAATTCAGACACCAGGAACAGACATTTCATCTTGAAAGAAAACTTATAGTAATAACAGAACAGAGAACAACAGGCTGAACATGTGTCTGGTTTGTTCACGTCACATATGAACAGTTATTCACAAAACTAGAGCAGAAACAACAGAACAAGTTTACCAAACTCTCCACCTCACTCCAAATCACTAAATCCATTGAATTCTTCATCCTCAGTGTCACTTCTGAGCAACTCCGTCAACTCCAGCTAAATCCAGCTTTTAGCCGTGATGAGCTTTTGTTTTCTTACAGTGAAAAAAAAAAACAGCTCGTGCGCTGATGCAGAAGCTTCTGTCGGACTAAAGGACAAGATTCAGTGGATTATTCACTGGCAGAAAAAAGTCACCACCTGGATTTAACTAAGCAAACAGGTACGAGGTGCTGCAGTTGGTGAAGTGACAACGGTGCAGGAGGAAGAGCACGAAGCGCAGTGGATGCTGGTACACAAGCCTAGAGCGCCCCCCTGTGGCTGTCAGTGTGAAAATAACCAACTTGTGAAATTATATTTTGCTGGTGGAAATGCGTCGGTGTCGATGCAATAAAGGATTTTTACGTTTAGATGTGAACTAATATATTTCATGTATAAGTCGCACCTGAGTATAAGGACCACTCAAACCATGAAATGAATGTGACAAAGAACGATGTGATGAAGAAACATAGTTCAGAAAAAAGTGTAATATGGGCTCTTTAAGCATTACTCAAGAGTTACGCAATTTCACCGATCCATATTTCCATTATAAAGCAAATCACCTTTTTTCTTTTCATATGAATGAATTAGTTACTCATTTATAATTTATATTTTTATCAACGCAATTTGCAAAACAGCCCATTGTCCCTCGCACATTCTGTTGCGTGACTTGATGTATGGTTTAAACCCTAATTTTACCAATAATTGCTTGTGCACGTGTAAATTACCATCTCCTAGTCTATTCATTCTGCCACTTGAATCACACATTACCATTTTTATGACCAGAGCCAAAGCATTTTATGGTGTTTTTTAATAGCATGTCCTTCTCCTCCTCGTCTTATTGTCACATTATTACCCCCTCCCCCTTCACCCTCGCCCTCCTCCGTGTGTCTGCCGTTTTAAACCAGTCGAGTTTCTAATGAATCCAGTGCGAACCTGCTTTTATAATATAGAGACGGTGGGGGGAGGGCGTCCACTGCAACATTTGACGGAGTTTAGAAGAACCATGAATATGTAAAGGAACATTTTACCTTGTTATATGTGGTAAACAAGTTAATACACAAGGTTAAAAAACAGCACTGAAACTAGATACTAAAGATACTAGAAATTTGATACTAAAGAGTCACTTTCACAGGACAGAAATGAAGCTTTTGTTTGATTTTGAGCTGTGTCAGAACAAGTATAAGAGCACATAGACGAGTATACGCCCATGGACCACTGAGGGATTACACAGATATAAAACCATGTGGTAATATAAAAGAAAGTACTATTATTTAGTCTTGAAAATTTGTATTATTGTGGAATCAGTACTGAGTATTGAGTCACTTCCTTAGTACTGAAATTGAAATCATCATATCGGGGCAATAATATCCATTGTGCTATAGTGAGAATGTAGTTTTGACATTTGAGGGTTTAATTTTAGATTATGGATGATCCGATCAAGATTTTTTGGCTTCCGGTCTGATTTTTTTAAGGAGTGCTCTTTCCAATACTGATTCGATGCCTCTTTAAAAGTAATTTTTAGCTCCAGTAGCGCCGTCTCTGTAATGTAGTGTTGTGACGGAAGTTTGTACCTTAGCTCCAAGTCCATTAGACGACGAAAGCCTATGTTTTCCACGACAGACAGCGGTTGATTGTCTAAAGCGATGAATTCGACCAACCTCTGTATTATTTTCTTGGACTTGTTGCCATTTCGACGTAGCTTTTCTCTTCTTTGAAATGCCTCCACCAGTGTTTGCTGCTGTGGCTTTGCCGTCTTGCACTTGTAAATCTCAAACTCGTCCGGATGATTCTTTTGTAAGTGACGAATCAAATGTGTAGTGTTAAAGTGGCTCTGCTGGTTCCTCTACGAGAAACTGTTTGTTTGCAGCGATTGCGTCGGTGTTTGACTCTCGTTTTGTTGTAGTGAAAAATCCCACACAGCGACATGGCGGCGTTTTGATTTACAGCTGCCGTAAAATGCATCGATGCTGCAAAAACATGTGAAACTGGATAGGTCTGATCACGTGACTCAATCCAATACTGTCCGATACTCATGAAAGAGCTGGATTGGGAGCCGATACCGATACTGAATATCGGATCGGGACATCCTTAGTATAAGAGCACATAAACGAGTATGGATGACTGAGGGATTATACAGAAAGCCACATGGTAATATAAAAGAAAGTAATTGATATCAAGTATTGAGTAATTGCTGCTCATTCAATTACTTGAATTGATATCAAGTAATTGATATCAAGTATTGTAATTGAGGCAATATTATCTGTTTTGCTATAGCTGGAATGTAGTTTGACATTTTAGGGTTTAATTGTATATTTTAGATCAATGTTTTGTTTTCTGTTTTGTTTTTTCAGTTTGAATAACACATATTTATTCATAAGAGTAGCATCATGATGTTTTTTTAGCATAATGAAAAGGTTTAATGGGCTCGATGTGCATATAATTAACCATGAATGAGTCCAATTATAAAAGCCTGTGCACCAATTCACTGCTTTTATCACTGATGCTTTGTGCACTGTGTAACCTTTCTGCTGTAGGTACTCTGTGGGTGGGGTCTCCATGGAGATGTTATTGTTACGTGTTGTTTTTCAAGGTATTTTGTTTAGACATAAAAAACACCTGTATTTAATGTATTTCAGATAGAAGTTTAATGCCAGACTGTGGTGCATCCCAGAGCAATAACATCTCACCAGAGAAGTTACATAATGCACCTAAGCGACAAGCAAAAGGTGCATTGTATAACTTTTCTAGTGGAGGGTCCGTTGCCCTTTTGTCTCCATGGAGATGTTATTGCTTTCCCTGGAATGTCCCACAGTATGACATTAAATATTTCCATCGAGCATTGATTCATTACGGCTGTTTCTACTGTTCAAAAATGCAATATTTTCTAAGCGACTCTCGACAGATTTGAACTGTAATGTTGCCTAGTGCTGTAACCCGCTCGTCTCCCTCATAACAGAAAGGTTTAATCTCAGGGGCGTAGGTTCAGTCTCAGTTTTGGTAGGGACATTATCAGCCCCCTACTTCATGGCCGCTGGAGAGAAATGAAATTGAGCGGAGGCACGAGTGAGTTTAGGCTTTACCTGGCGACATTTGCGGCCAATGAATAGCAGCATGAGTAACCCTGTCATATCACTGAATACAGCTCAGAACGTCTAATAAACAACATGTGAACTAAAACGTGTTAAATTAATACTGTAGAGTTTGGAAAAATATCGGAATAAATTTATAGTTTTGTTTATGAAAATAAAATGGCAAATATTGGTAGGGACTGTTTTGTCTTCCCCAAATATTGGTTGTGACATGTCCCCACCGTCCCAATGCAAACCTACATCCTTGTTTAATCTATAATTTAATCTACAGCAAGCAGGTAGCGGACCCTCCACCAGAAAAGTTTTGCAGTTTCGCATCAATGTAAATGTCTGTGTCGATAGAATTATGTTTGAAATAAAACTAACCTTGCATCGCATGAATCGTCGCATGTTGAGGGACTATTTTCTCATATATCAGTCCGCCACTGCCGAGCTTTCTATTAGGAAGTACAACTCGCTGCTGCTCAGACATGGGTAGGACAACTATGGCCATTGACATGCACTAGCCTAGCACCAGCAACCTCTCCAAATACAAGGACTGGATGGAATATTTAATAAAGTGTCTCCACACGTCTCCAACACTCTGGCTCACAAGGAAATGAGGCCCTATGTCCAAAATTCAGAACTGTCCCTTTAAGAAACTGGGTTAGATCAAGAATCCGGCATGAATCATATTCAAATTCTTCACCGTATCGAACTCAAACTCTTCTTTGATTATCCAAAAAATGTCCCCACTCTTGCAGTCCTTCCCTCTATATTTCAGAGGGTCCCCAGGGTTTTTTAGAAGGCACTTCCAGACTAGATTGTGGGAATTTTAATGAAGGCATGGCATGTTAATTGCCCTTATGAAGAATGTTATAATTACTACTGCTCTGTTACATATTTTAAACCAGAAAATAATTACATTTTTCTTAAATAAGACGAAAGCTGCACAGGTAGGAGAAAGATGTGGTGGTCGCCAGCATATTCATGGATAAAATGGGAGAGAAATACATTGGAAACCACTGTTATATATAGAACCAAATACATTTCACCCAATAATTCCTTATTACCGTACAAAGGTTAATTAACATCTGTGCGTTTCAAGGACATTTCTGTGTCTGCTCTTCCCAACTATGTGACTATTATTCCTTTGTACAAAATATTTACAATAATTTGGTCACTCTGATGATAAAACTGTGCACAATTTTCAGTAAGAATCTACTTTTCTTGAATATATGCAAATGGAAATCTCACAGGAGTCCATTTAGTGTAATATCTGACCTTTTATGAACTGGAATACGCCATTGTTCAGCCTTATCGCTGCTAATGCTTCCACCTTTTGTACAGGTCCCTTTACTCTTAAGGTTAGTCCAATGGAGAGCTCTGTATAAGTAAATAAATAGTCTACATCGACCAGCGGCTGCGTCCCATTACACCGCGGATCTCCCTTGTTGTTCCTGACGCAGAAGGAGGGGCAGATGAAGGAGGCGAGGGGCAGGTTTCTTGGAAGCGGCCGAACGGAGGAAGCTTTAGGTGTGAGCGGGGCCAAATCTGAGTACATTTAAGTGCACTGAATGACAACGGTGCATTATTGATGATGCTATTAGCGCCAAGTACAGCCTCTTCCTCTCCTCGACCCCGTGTAAGACCGGAGAGGAGGGCGGCTCAGACAGAAAACTGAAGAACTGTGGAATAGATTTATGAAAAGGCGCTTATGAAAAGATACAAGACCTGCTTTGAATGAGAATGCTATAGCCAATTCTTAAGAGAAATATGGAGTGAAGAATAGAGACATGGCAATAACTGCAAAAAAGATTCACTGCAGTACTAAGAGGCCCACCGCAGTGCATGTTGGACCACCGCCACCGCACGTGACCAACGTTTTGCTGTTCTGTAAGCTAATTCATGTTTACATGGCTCTGATCAAATGGGTTCAAATACTGGGACCACAGGCAAGGCAAGGCAAGTTTATTTGTATAGCACAATTCATACACAAAGTAATTCAAAGTGCTTTACAGAATAAGAAACACATGAAAGTTACAATACAACCAAAATAAAAACATAAATAATCATCATGAAATTTTAAAATACAGATGGGACATTAAATTAGAGAGAAGAGAAGTGTGTAGAATGAGAAATGAAAACCTTTCAGTCTTCTGCAGCTGAACAGAACTGTTTTGAGCCTGGATTTAAACAGAGTAGAGTCTGTCTCACATGTTCAGACTGTTCCAGGTTTTAGCTGCATGAGTCTGAAACTCTGAATCCCTGAGTTTAGCCCTGACTCTGGCACCAGCAGGAGGCCGGTCCCTGAGCTCCTCAGAGTGCAGATGGTTCATACGGCACTAACATGTCACAGCTGGACTTCGGTGCTTGGCCATGGAGAGACTTGTGCACAAGCAGAGCCGCTTTAAAGTCTCTGAGCCACAGGGGGCAGTGCAGAGACCTGAGCACAGGACACATGTGCTCGTACTTCCTGGTTCGAGTCAGGACCCGAGCTGCAGTGTTCTGGATGTTCTGCAGCTCTCACAGTTCGTTTGGAGGCCAGTTAGAGGCCGTTACAGTATCTAACCAACTGGAGACAAACACATGGATAAGTCTCTCCAAGTCTGCTTTATACAGTAGACATTTGAGTTTTGCTATGTTTTTTAAATAATAAAAGGCTGCAGATGTTATTGATTTGATGTGGCTGTTAAAGTTCAAGTCTGAGTCCATTATTACCCCCAGATTTCTAGCCTGATTTGAAGGTTTTAGAGAGAGAGACTGGAGGTAACTGCTGACACTGTCTCTTTGTGTCTGTGGGCCAAAGACTATGACTTGTGTCTTGTCTGAATTTAGCTGGAGAAAGTTGTTTTGCCTCCACACACTGATCTGTAGGATGCAGTGGCGGAGTGAGTCCACTGGACCATAGTCTCCTGCTGCCAGTGAGACATAGATCTGAGTGTTGTCTGCATAGTAGCGACCATAGACAGTATAAAGAATATATATAGTCTATGATTGGGACCCAAACCCTCGCACATTAAAACTCACATGTTGAGCTCCACTACAGCTGTAATATCTGCGGGGACGCGCCTTGTGAACACGCAGTTCTGTTTGGATAAAGAATCACCCTTCGTTTTGCTAATAACACTGAAGTGCACTGTTTAGATTTACCGCACACAGAAGCTTTCAGTGGAGTTTAGGACTAAAGCTCCTGGAACCGTCTCCGTCCAGGTGAGGAGCTTTGTCTTTGCGGGTCTGATTCGTGACCTGTCTCGTTCACGCTAGAGCATCGTTTGTGTGGTTTCAGTGCAGAACTAGGAAACTACAGTATTCACACGTCTGCTCCCCGCGCACAGGACACTAGGCGCCTTTTTCTTGTCTCTGGCTGTTTTCATTTGGTAACACATGCAAATACGAAAGTCCTGCACTCTTGTTTGCTAATCAGAGTTACACAACATGCTGTAGGCGAGGCTATGATGGACCCGACTTACCTGAACCCCCTTTACCTCTTCTCATTGAGTTATCTGATCCGTGACAGAACAAAGAACAAATGAAGAACAAAATTTTCTCTTCTTCTTTAACAATAATAACAGTGAATACATTTTCTTTGCAAATCCAAAATGAGATCTCTTGTTTATTTTTATACAGATTCGATGAATCTGTTACCCACAGCGACCAGACACAACCAACCAAACGTGATCGTCCAAACGTGATCGTCCAATCAGATTTGTTCACGCGTGTGAACAAAGGATCTCATTGGTCGTCTATGATTTCAGACTAAAAGACATTTCTCTCACCTCAGATTTACAGTTTATTGCTTCACTCGTTGATTCTGTAGAAATCTGCAATGTTTTTCAGTCTCCTGTGATATTTTCTTTTTCATACAGACTGACCACATTTGTCCCTTATTGTTTTTGTAAAATGTTGAAAATATTCACATTCTGGACCTCAGCCAATACATTTTATTTAATACTTTGCAAGAAACACAAAGACATGTTACAAAAAGCACAGAAAGAAACTAAAAATGACTAAATTACAAGTTGTTAAATGTACAGACATGGATCAAGGAGCCAAAACGAGTAACGCTAATAACATATTGATTTTTCAGTGAATATACTGATGACATCTTTTGATCGACAATAAATGAATAAAATTAAAATTCTATTTTATTTGTATTTATTTATTTTTTGTCAAATATGTTTATTACATTTTTTGATGTAAAGATAACAAAGACAAAACACGAAACAAAACATGTATGGGGCAAATACAGTGAAATAAAATACACAAATCTACACTGTAATGTAAATATATCCAGACATTAATAAAAGAAATATAAATAGGTGGATGATGGAAAATATAAAAAAAGAGTTATGCTGTGCTATATTTTGATAAGTGATCCAGGAAAGGTTGCCAGATCTTGGCCAAACTATCACCTTTATCCTCCACATTGTACCGAATCTTCTCCATATACAATATATTAGTTAATTCAGACAACCACATCTTAAATAGAGGTGCTGTATCAGTTTTCCGTAGGGTTAATATAACTTATTTGGTATTACCATGCCATATTAAAATTCTAATTTCTATTCATAGACATATTCATAGACATAATTTCAAGTACAATTCGTATATATTTTCAAGTACAATTCTTAGTAATGGGTCCAATCTCTAGGCTATTATTAGTTGTATCTGTCTAGAGCCACTTAAACGCTGGTGCTGTATTTACATTGAAAGAAGCCAGAGAAAAGTGCTTATGCAAACTCCACATTTATGCCTGGACCGGGGATCAAACCACAGACTTTACAGTTCTCTTTTGTCTTTGAAAGCCTCTAAATAGACATTAAACTAACCTGCACCTCACCGTATGTCCTCAGGAGCTGGGAGACCTGCGGCACATCCATGCTAAACTAAAGAAACAGTTCCAGGAGAAGACGGCGGAGCTGGCCCACGCCAACAGACGAGTGGAGGGTCACGAGGCGGAGGTGAAGAAGCTCCGGCTCAGAGTGGAGGAGCTGAAGAAAGAGCTGGGGCAGGCGGAGGACGAGGTACACACGAGACTGTTCCCACTGTTTCCGGTGTCTTTATCCGTCAGAATTCATAAACCTTTAGCATGTTTCCAATTGTATTAATAACGATTTAAAGGAACCGTCTGAGATTTTGATTTTAAATTCCTTAAACATGAGCAAACTGTGTCCCAGGATATGAGATACACATTCTCACATCAAATATACAATCGCTCTTACTGATAACGGCAACAAAACAATGACCATGATCATGACCAGATTTCATGTTATAATTTGGTGTTTTGGTTCACTTGATTTAAACAAAAAGGACCCTCTCTGGTCTGAATGGTCTCTACCTAAACCCTGTCATTTGCAGCCGATCATGAATCCGTGCTTGTGCAAACTGTCTGTGTTTTTATGATTCGGCTCTGGCAATCGAGGTTCAGTTGTGATTTTAGGATCTTTTTAAACTGTAAGAGCGCAGGCCACATACAGTTCTATAAATAATAATGATCATTTAGCGCTCAACATGTGTTTAATAGTGAGAAAACTGGTGAAAAAACATGCTGAACCATGAATTGTTACAGTAATAAATGGTGTAATAAATGTTTGTGTGTGTGTGTGTGTATAGTTGGATGAGGCCCATAACCAGTCGAGGAAGCTGCAGAGGTCACTGGACGAGCAGGTGGAGCAGACGGAGAACCTGCAGGTGCAACTGGAACATCTACAGTCCAGGTGAGTCCTGCACCCTATTTGTCCATACTCATCCGAACACGTCGGGTTCTCGTCGGGTTTCCATGCCCTAGTTGGAACCTCAATAAAAAAAGGAGGTGATGGTGAAAATGTTCTCTGGTTTTATCATTTTGAAACATAGACTGTACTGAACAAATGTTTTCACACCTCCAACAACCACCAGACTCTCTTACACTGCATTTATGCTACGGTGTCGTGCCCAACATCAACACATTAACCCATTTATGCTGTTTGCTGCGCAACGTAACATTGTCTCCTGCCATTTACAGCATTGTTGTTGATTTGTCCTCATTTTCATGATGGAAATTTCATTTCATTTTTCATTTCATCAAATTTCAGGATGCAATTTAATAAAAGCGGAGAGTCTTACCTTTTAAACCCAGTCTAGTTCATGTTTTTATGTGCTTCAGAGGCTAAGATATTAAGGTTTTCATAAACGAAATCAAAATTCTTCGAAAACCCTCGGGCGACAAGGACCTTTACCCTAGAATAGCATGAGCATAAATGGGTTCAAATTATTTATGTGGAATATGTCCAAACCTTAACCTAAGATTGATGTATTATGTGTAGCTCCCTGAATAGAGTTCTGGGAGGTTCTGACTGAATGTCATGACGAAAACCAGAAAATCAAGTTTATAACACAAACTCACACTCAGACTCACACTCTATAAACTCGCAAATATCACGAGAAATCACCTTCCAGGCCAGATTAGTCCAGAGCCGTTTCATATTACTGTTTGAATAATACATTATGTTTACACCTTGTATTTTGGATACAAATATAGCTCTAGTTATTTCTATTCGGCTCATTATTCTATTTCCGGGTCCAAGCCAAAATCGCGCCGTCTGATCTACATTTAAAAATTAAGCAGTGCTGTGTTCCCGCTGTTTGAACCCTTCAGAAGCCAGCACAAATATGAGGAGAAACTGTTATTCTTTCGTTTTCCAGTTGATGGAGATCTGCCGTAACTATTAAGCTTAACTTAACTTATAATTTCTGGTCAGGCTCCCACACAGAGACACAAAATACACTCGGGATATAGCGAAAATAATGAGAAGACTTTATTACCTTACTCACCTTTCGTAAAGTGACAAATTTATGGGCAGCGACTCATTCACATTTACCACAGTAATTGTCCACCGCAAATAATGACATCCAGTCCCTAAAACAGCGCTATTAATCCAGTTTGAAGCGCTCTTTAAAAGTGAAAAGATGAGATAGTTCCTCACGTGTGTCTGTTTACATCCACACAGCGCACGGATGGAGGTGAAGCTGCAGATTAGCGATAGTGACTCTACTTCCTGTGGACTTTATCTCTTATATTTTATGCTTTAAAATCATATATCTGAAGTATTGCACCGCATTTCACAAATAATACCACAGTTTTGATTTGTATCGAAACTAAAAATGCAGAGCTCTTATTTTTTGAACACTTAAGAGTCTCAGAGCGAGTGGTTTTATTGTAGACTGGAAATAGCTGAAGCGCTGATGTGTCCGAGTCCGACCCGAGCCTGAACATAAGTTTTAAATATCTGAACCTGCTCGGTGCATCCTTTCCATGAGCTATCCAGCCTCGAGCCTGTGCATCTGACCCATCTTATCTCGTCTGTCCATAATACGCTGCTAAAATCTATCTTCATGTACTTCTGTGCCCATTGTAGACGTGTTCTTTTTGAAGAGGGGGTCGAGTTTGTGCTTATTTCACTGCAGAAACTTCGCGAAGTACACTGCATCTTGTACTATGAGGCACATCTCGCAAGCCACAATTGGTGAAAATGGCAGAATTGGTTTGTAGAGGCTTTCTCTTGACTTCCCTCTTGATTCTGTGTAGATCCTTCTCACTCAGCTTCCATCTTTTTCTTCTCAACTCTTTTCTTCGGCCCCTCTTGGTGAACTGTTAACATAGCGCCTTACAGTCCTCCAGTTTCTGTTCATATCTTTTTTTTCTATTTCCCTTATACTCAGTCCTTCAGCCAGCAGTTTCACTATTTTATTTTATTTATATACTATTTTTTTCTGACCCATCTTCAGTGTTCAGTCATCCGTACCTAATTATTCTGCACAGGCAATGGTAGCAACTTCTAGTTTTCTCACCTATACTAGTAGTCTAATAAAGCGTTCTTGCAGCCAAAACTGTTTAATCGCTTCTATGAAAGAGTTAGAATACCCAACCTGTTTATATAGGTTATTACAGCAAGGTAAAATCCCAAAATATAGGGGTATCTAATAATTCTGCACATACTGTAGATCGTACTGAACAAATGTTTCGTTGGACCCGGAAGTCGTGTGTGACGTCAGACTTACAAGCCGAATGCCCAGTCAAAGTCGTTAATTGGTGGGACAAGATCCATCCCAGCGCAAAACCATCAGAATTCTTAATGGAATATCTGGGTTTATTATCTAAAAAATACTTCAACCCTCCTTATATTGTTATCTGAAATTCTGTTGTTTTGCATTGTACAAATTAAACAGTTAAACATTAGAAAGTCTTTGCACAAACAGTAATATCATGTACAAGTTAATGTAATCTTCACATCCCTGGTCCTTCATTTGCACCAGTTTATTCCCAAAGCAGCAGATTCCCACAGCTCCTCTGACAGACACAGGCAGGAGCGCCGCACTGTTACCCGAGCGCGTTTTAAACTCAAACTGTAGAGTCGACCCGAGAAATGACACAATATTTAAACTACGACATAAGAGCTGTGCACACCTGTCACTGCCCCTGTCACAGCGCCTGTCACAGCATCTATAATATGTCAGGGAATATTATAGATGTCACTGCACCTGTCACAGCGGCGGAGCGTTTGTGAGCGACGGAAAACCGCAGGGACTCCCGTCATTAAAGGAGACATTATGCAAACCCGACGTTTTGGAGCTTAAACGGTCTAAGACTATTATAATGGTTTTCCTTCATCATTAAAAGCCCCGTAGCTGACTTTTTTCCCGTGTTTTTGAGCAAAATCGAGTCTTGCCCAAGTCCAGGGGAAGAAACTAAAACTTAAATTGGGTTTCTCCTTCCATAATTAGGTTAGTTTTTCTTTTGAAGCGAAAAAACACCTTGTCACTGCAACTTTCGTATTTGTAAAAGATTATGGAGAACTTTTTATATTAATGCATCCCCCTCGTGTCTTCAAATGATTGGCTCTGTTCACTGTTCAACTGCTAATAATTGCTTACTGTGACTGAGTGTGGAGTGAATAACAACAATAAACTGGGGGCAGCAGTCTAAGCAGGGACTCCCAGACTTCCTTCACCCCAGACACTTCCTCCAGCTCCTCCGGGGGGATCCCTTTCCCAGGCCAGCTGAGAGACTCCCTAAGGGAGAGCCCGGCCACTCTGCAGAGGAAACTCATTTTGGCCGCTTGTATCCGCGATCTCGTCCTTTTGGTCATTCCCCAGAGCTCATGACCATAGGTGAGGGGAGGAACGTAGACTGAGGTAAATCGAAAACCCTTTTCACCACAACGGTCCGATACAGCGACCACATCACTGCCGATGCTGGACCGATCCGCCTGTCAATCTCACGCTCCATCCTCCCCTCACTCAAGAACAAGAACCCGAGATACTTGAACTCCTCCACTCTGCTATATAAATGCAGTGATTAATTAACTTTAGGGCTATGACGCATCACTGACCTGTACTCAGGAGTGCGACGGCCTTCTCTGTCCACTAGGAGGCAGGGGCATTGGTCTGCTTTGATTTACAAGGCTCTGCTTGGACTACTGCCTCCCTGCATTTATACTCGACTCACACAGAAGTGTTGACTTGTCCTCCCTGTGAGCTAATGATCAGCTGTGGCTTTCTGTTCCTTACGCCTGCACAGAGCGGGTAAGGAAGCCTTTGTTTTTCTAGGTTACTGTGGACTTCTGTTAAGTCTTAGTAAAACCGAAAAAACAGCGCAGAGGCACAGAGATCATCCTCACAGGACCTTTAAAGATGTTACAGCATCAGGGTGACAAACAGGCAAAAAATGTCTAAAGAGAGTCTAAATGTCAGGCATGTCCAAACTGTGGCCCGGAGGCCAAGTGTGGCCCTCAGGCCAATTATTTTGGCCCTAAGGCTTCCAAGTGAATTGGCCCATACTTCCGCAAATAGTACTTTTTATTGCAAGTTTTTGAAATCTACCTTGATCAAGCAGATTTTGTGTGTCCTTTTGAGGGTCTAAGTATGAACAAAGGTCTGGAGGGTCATTCAAACCTGTTATAAATGCAAATATTTGAATTACTCACTGTTTTGACCACCAGTTTATGACCCTCGATCAGCCCTCACACTGGTCTGTGTTTTAATATGTGGCCCTTGATTAAAAAAGTTTGGACACCCCTGGACTAAAGAATCTAACAGGGATTTCTGATGGTCTGAGCGAGTCCAGGTGTCTAACAAACCTTTGTATATTCTAATTATTAATGTTATCTTTTTAGCTGATACATAAGTTTGGGAAAATCACAGATTTATTCTAAATGTTTTCCTTCCTGATCCTGGAATTTCTACAGTTTATGTCTTAGAAACAAAGCACCATTCATTGTCAAGGCTACATTAAAGTTACTAAGCAGAACATTTTGCACTTTAGCTGTAGCATTAAATTGGTCAGAGAGTACAATAAGACTGTTGTTCACATTACATGAAAGAAAAACAAAACACAAAAAAAGAGGTATATTGTATGAGATCAAACTGTCGGCTGTGTACTCTATTTATGAAGCATATTATTGTCCACTAATTGGGAAGTGTTGTTAGTTTTACTGTCACAGCAAAAGCACTGTGAATAATTGTGATGCTCTGAATGCGTAAGATAAGTGAGGAATAACTTTGAACCACTGCAAACGGTTCAAAATGAGCTAGTTCTGTTTGTCCCGTGTTTTAAGACCATAAAAATCAGGCACATCACCTTTTATTTTTATCATTCAGAAAGTTTGAAATCACAAAACCACCTTGAACAATGGTAATCTGTTAGGTGAAGGTGAATGCAAGTGTTTTAAGGATTGAATGAATGTGAATAATAGTAAAATTGTGATGTTTCTTTTCACAATAATGATAATACTGCAATTTGATATTCCTTTGACTATTTTTAACAACCGGCAATCGCACCAATTTGACACGTTCGATGAAAAACACCTGCATTTATTCAGATTTAACGTCAAAATGAGCAGAAAGGTTTCGTCCTCTTGCGCAGAAGAAGCAGAGTCCTGTTAAACTCCATCAGCGTCCCTCTCCATTCCTTCCTTATTACGGTTGCCCCGGACGACCGGCAGCCAATCACTGAGCTCCGTTTCCCGGGTCTCCACGGTAACAGCGGTGCTTACGTCTCCGTGACAGCGGCGTCGGCATGGCAACCGTCCCCCGACACTTGTGGCAGTCCCAAACTCTGAAAAATTAAAAATAAAATTAAGGTGTATTAAAACAAATATAAGAGCGCATGAAAATCACATTCTGGTGTCTAAAGAGTGTTTTTTTAATTTTTATTTTTTTAACTATTAACCTGGTATCAGAAAATGTGTATCTGAGTATCAAGTCTCATACAAAATAAAACATAAATATAATAATACGTTTATTCGGATATTTCATAAACGATACAGGGCTTAACAAATTTATGAGACAAGAAAACATAAATAACTTCATAGTATTATCCAAAACTTGTTTCAAATGAACAATTTCATGATTGGGATAACAAAATAATCCTTGTTGACAAATAACAACCAAAAATGTGAATATTTTGTGTGAGCACCTTTGGCACATCTCGCTGCACTGTTTTCATGTCGTTTTCTTGTCTCTTTTGTTATTGAGTTCCAAATATTTTCTAGCTCTTCCCAGAGATTTGCTTTGGATGAGACTTTGGTGTCATTTTTGGAAAATCAAACTTGAAAATTTATGGACAGCAACAATAATTAGTATTTTAGCATTAACCCTTTTAGCCCTATTATTTCCATGCATCAAAATCCCACCTGGATTTTCTTTTTTTGTTCCTTTGACTTAAAAAATGTCAGAAAATGTCCCTGGAGTAAGTGCTTTTGTCCTGTTTTACCAGGATGAGTTCAGCTTTCAATATCTGGCAGTTGTTCAACATTACTCTAAGTGTATTAATGTGTAATAACAGGTGAAAGAGAAAAAGAAAAACACAAAATCACAAAAGAAAAAATGAAAAAGTACCGAAAAACTACTTGTAAAACACCACCGCTCTCTCCAAATCTCCGCCACTCTGCACTCAATACTACAGGCTCCGTGGCGGGTGCTGCAGAAAATTACCGTAATAACCCTTTATGGGTAGAAACTGCAACTTCTCTGCTTTCAGGAACTGTGGGATTTTTTCGATAGCGCACGTAGTTCTGGAGATACGGTAATGAGAAGTCGCGCATGGAAACGGTCTATGAGGGTTAAAGATATAATTTTGATAAAAAGATGTTGCATATCCTGTCGGATTAACCATTATAGAAACATAAAAAGATATTTTGGTGAACAGAAATACTGTTTGTAGCATATCCCCCTGATAGAAGACTGACACTTAAACTGGGGATTTTTTAGATTTAATGGAAATAAATCCTCCAATCAGCCGTAAGAGCTAAAAGGAAAACAAGATACAATGTGTAAATACAAATACACAAAAAACTCCAATGCAACTATAACTTGTTTACATTCAATATGACACCACAAATCACCTAAGATGATATTTTAAGACGCGCAATTATCTAAAACACATATTTACATATTTTAAAGATACATAAAGGCAATTATTTTACGTTACTAATCACAAATATAATCTAAAAACAAAAATATTCTGAAAAGGAGTGAGGAGAAGTAAACACTTATTTGCCCCCACCCCCTTTTTAAAACACCATTAATGTGCTTTTGCCTCTTATAATAGTACGTCACATTACTCCAGATACAAAATAAATACCTGCATTTCAAAATGTTTTAGTGAACTTCTTCTTGTGCTTCCTTCTTCTGCACACTTTGGCTATAATCATTTCTTTATATGTGTAAAATCCCTCAGTCGTCCAGGTAGAATCTGCGGCAAAAGGAGAAATTCAATTTGTCAACTGGACAAAAGTTTATTTTGGTTGAACACGGTTCACATGAACTGAAGAAGCAGCTTGGATGAACCATGAAAAGTGTTCAACCAAAATAAACTTTTGTCCAGTTGACAAATTGATTTTCTCCTTTTGACATTTCTTTATATCTTCATGTAAACATTTTCATATTTGGGCATTTTTGAGCTCATTTCTCATAAGGTTCCAGATTTTGACCTCACAAACTGAAATATAAAAGCTTTTCCTCGTTGTTCGGACTCGAGCCATTTAAAGAGACGTATTCCCTTTAAATTAGAGCTGCACCCGATATTCGGCCACTGAATATATTCGGCCGAATATTGGTTTTTCAAGATTCAGGATTGTTTATTTGTCATATGCAGGTTTCAACACAAGGTTTACAGTGCAATGAAACGCTTAGGATGAGAAGAACTGTTGACTCGCTAAGATATTCAAGTACTAATAGCTGCAATAAGCAGTACTGTTAAAAAAAGTGTTTGCAAATACAAGGGAAATAAGTAAACACTATAGTAGAAATATAATAAAATACAGATACAATAAAAATGTAATAAAATATAATATACAAGGTGCAGGTAGGATTAAATAAGGTGTGGGTAGAGTATCTCACGGATGAGTAACATATTGCACATAATTGTATTGCACGTGGGTTGAGGAGCAGGTTATTGCACAGATAACAGTGACAGTGGTAGTGATGTCCATGATACATTCATATAGTGCGGCAGCGGTAGAGAATAATGTATCACAGCATTCAATACCATGGACTTCTCCAGGCCCAGGGCGGTGAGCTTTGAGAGGTTAAGGTGCAACATTTATTGTCATTAAGGATGTAACGATATTCAAATCTCTCTGTACGATATTTTCATCTCACAGTTCCATGTTTATTGCAATATTTTGTGGAGGCACAAAACTGTGAATCTGCTACGTTTTCCTCTAAAAATGCTTCACAAGACTTAATCTTAAGAATTGCAGTTTGCAATTTCTTAAGCATTTTTTGTGGCTTGATATACAGGCACAGTTGTTAATGTTTTAATCAATTTAAAACAATTTTAAGATGTCTCAGATGTCGTAGTTTGCATCTTTTTATTTTGAAGCTGAAGTTCTGTTATTATCTGTTCTGGGACATGTTGTGTACAGGCTGCATAAGTGTATGAGGTACAAGCACACACTGAGATTTACTTGAGCCTTCTGTTTATTTAAAGAAAAGTATGTAAATATTTACTTTATTAAAAAAAAAATCTAGGTTATTTATGCAATATTAAAAAATAGTGACAAATTTAACAACTGCATTTGATATTCGGTTTCGGTATTTGGTCAAGCATTTCATTTTTATTCGGTTTCGGCCGCAAATTTTCATTTCGGTGCATCCCTACTTTAAATTCTAAGGATTTCCTCTCAAAATCTAAACACTACTACATGGATATAAGTCGTATTTCTTTGTTATTATTCCAGTTTGGTGAAGCTTATGCTGAACTGTCTAAATCAAGATAGAGCGACTTACCATTTATATTACACTGAAATTGATGTTATTGATTTTTTGCAAATTAACCCTTCATGTGTAATAAAGAACGATCTCTCTGATAACTAATTGACCTTGAACAAGCCCCAAAAGTCTATTATTTTCCCATTATAAACATCTGTGAACAAATGGGCCATGTCTAATTATCTCTCTTGTATTAATTGTCCTGGTGTACAGTGTATTAATTAGCCATAAAATCCTCTGCAACTTTATTTTTCGTGTCTTAAAAACGTGAAAAGCAGAATTAGTTTATTTTTATCCAGTGGGTAGTGGTGCAAAATTATTCCTCACTTACTTTAATGCAGTTTGAGCTTCTTAATTATTCACCACGATGAGTTTTTAAGGGCTTTTCACAACTTTCAGAGCGGAGTTTTGGCGTCACTGTAAAGTTAACACGCACATCCTGATTACCAGACTCTAAAATGCGTTATGATTAAAAATAGAAGCGCACTGCAGATTCCCAGGCCCTCAAACCACAGACTCCTCTCCCTTTATCGTATCTGAGTGTCTCTAGTTTCTTTTTGCGGTGGAGAAATGTGATTTGAGCTTTTGGATGTAGCTCCAGTCGTGTTTATCGAGCCGCTCCTCTGTCCAGACTCTGACCACAACGCTGGCTTTAGCATAATGACACCAGACAGGTTTTTACTCCCTCAGCCTCCCCGCTCGTCGTAAGAGGATGGAGTATTGCTATTGCATAGTCTGAAGTGTTCAGACTAGGCTGACCAGACGTCCCTATTTCCCCGGGATAATCTCAGTTTTGAGCCCTGTGTCCCCCTGTCCCAGTGGATTTATCCAAAACCAGTGATTTGTCCCAGTTTTACACAGGAAATGCCCCAGGTGTCCCTATTTTTGACCAATCTGATCCATGTCAACAGTAAATAGAGGCATAAATTGTTATTTGTTCGGGTAAAATACAGAAAAGCTGCTTAAAAATGACCAAAACGCAAAGAAAATGTGACTATACTGACTCACATTGGTGCCGTGTACAGAACAATTTTCCTTAATTACGCATTTGTTTCACAATTTTATTACTACAAACCACTCCAAACCCGGGAGTGTCCCAGTTTTTAATTTTGTAAGTCTGGTCACTCTAGTCCAGACGCACTCTCAAGTTAGCATACGGCCCTTTGGTTGACTCTGACCGGCCTGTTTAAGCTCATTTGGAATTACAACATAAACATAATATTTTATAGTTAAAGCTGCGTTGCTTTTATTTTCGAGGTGTTTTTTATGACATTTTTTGTAAGGCAGCCTCACTTTTTCATTGCTGAGTCATAACATACTCTTACCAGCTTGTCAAAACAACACTATTTGCTGCTTTTTATAAAGAAATACAATTAATATTATGCAGAATTGAGTTAAGCATTTTGATCCGACCTTCCACAGTATTTTCTGTTTGTCATGTGGCCCCAGGAAAAAAATAATTGCCCCTTTGGCATACAGCATATACTGTATATCAGGGGTGTCCAAACTTTTTTCATCAAGGGCCACATATTAAAACACAGAGCAGCGTGAGGGCCGATCGAGGGTCATAGACTGAGGGTCAAAACAGTGAGTAATTAAAATCTGTGCATTTATAACAGGTTTGAATGACCCACTAGAGCTTTGTTCAGGTTTAGACCCTCAAAAGGACTCACTAAATTTGCTTGATCAAGGTAGAGTTTAAAAACATGCAGTAAAAAGTACGACTTGCGGTCGTATGGTCCAATTCACCTGGAAGCCTGAGGACCAAAACAACTGGTCTGAGGGCCACATTTGGCTCCTGGGCCATAGTTTGGACATCCCTGCTGTATATGTAGCCCAGCATAATCAGAAAACTCAAACTGTAGATTACTAAAACATGCAAAAACTAAACGTATTAAAAAAAACATTTATAGATATCCAAAAATCCCCTGTGTATTTGTATTTTAAGGGCCTGTACTATTATTATCGTATTTTCTGATTGTTTCCTCATCACAAACAGACCTGGAGTTGTGTTTTGTTTCATTCTCACATGTTTAACACACAAATCCTGCTTCTTTAGGCTGAGTTCAAACAGAAAACACTCTGTTCCAACTTGCGATGTCATGTGGTGATACAGGAAGTGCTCCGTTGTGTTTTTAAGCCATGTAAATTTAATAAAATCTGGAAGATGGCTTGCATATTTTACTGGCTATTCTTTTGTAATGCCCTAAAACTTTCTTAAAAATAAAGTTACAAAAAAAGAAGATATTCATTCCGCCGTGTCTCACTTTAAATTAAAGTCAAATAGAAGCTAAAACAGATAAATTCTTCTTCTTCTTGATCCTTGTAATCCCAACGCCTGGACCTGCTTGGAGCGTTTAATACATTCTTTATCATGTTGACAGTTTTATTTATCAGAATGGAGAAGGCACGACTGACTCGGTTTTACCCAAATAACTTCACGAAGTCTGCCTCAGCCCTGAAACAAAAGTTTAAGAAAATCAATCTCCATCTGCGCCTTTTTCAATCAGCGTTGAATTAAAATGGATCAGACTGAAACAAGCTCTTTATCACCAGAAGACCCACCGCTGCACTCACTGTTTTCACGAGCGGAGAAACCTTTCTGCCGGAGGGTCCCGTGGAGATTTCTTTGTCTGGAATGTTTCCCAGTGCGTCATTACACCTTTCTATCTTCATGGAGACCAAACCAGACCAAGTAGCAGGTCAGATCTGTGGAGAGGCGTCCCCGCTCACAGTCAGAATGCCTGTTTTTCTAGGTGTTTTTGAGCCATAAATTCACTTGTGATTGAATAAATGTAATGAAAAGTTACACAATGCATCTTCAAGTCTGAAATGACATGATTTGTGAAAAATATTTAGCTACACTTTTTCTGACAAGTACTTAGATACAGTTTGTGTTCAAAAAGTAAGAAGTGCACATTGTAAACGACTTCAGGAGCATTAACATTTGAGAGAAGACTGAAAATATGAACTGACAAACTAATAAAAGAATCCCAAGCATTTCAGAACATGTTTGTAGAGACTTAGTGATTGGATAATAGACGATTATCTAAACAGCAGGAAGTGCAGCGATGTTGAGTCGCGCAACTTCTGGTCGGTGCTTTTTTACGGCAAAACACCTGTGGAAAAGTGTCGCATATTTTGGACCAGCTTCATAAATCTGCCCCAACACCAAATCTTCATCCAACAAGGTCGACAAAGAACAAATTCTGTCCATGAAGAATTTATCCACAGACTGAGAGATTTGTGAAGTTTAAGTGGTCGACATTTAATCTGTGAACATCTATAGCATCTAAACTGCACAAATCTGTCAGTCTGCACTAATATCAACATCACAAAATTGATTTTTAATTTTAATTGTAGAATCAGTCTAAGTGAACAAGTTACTCCTGTTTTATTCATGACCATAACGTTAGTTTTGCTCAGTCGTTCAGTCGTTGTTCGCCTTTAAGTTTTCGTCTTTTTTCCCTTGATAGTTGTGGATAAATTCTTCATGGACAGAATTTGTTCTTTGTCGACCTTGTTGGATGAAGATTTGGTGTTGGGGCAGATTTATGAAGCTGGTCAAAAACATGCGACACTTTTCCACAGGTTTTTTGCCGTAGAAAAGCACTGATCGGAAGTTGTGACTCAACATCACTTCCTGCCGTTGTGATAATCGTCTATTGCACCGACTCAAATGGCGATTTCGTTTTGCTTTCGCTATCCAAATCATTTCTCCATTTAAGTTTAAGAGACATATTATGCAGCCTGTACCAAAACCCATATTTGGACTTGCTTTGTTTTTATTAGAATTTTTGAAACATATTTGTACATGCTTTATTCATTTTTATTATTTGCTTTTTATTCAGGTTGCAGCTGAATCAAGTATGAATGGACACAATCAGCACATTTCCAAGGCTGCTGCTTTTGAAGTATTATCATTTCCTCCAAAACACCAAAAATATTTGCTTTCTTCTGCATAAAAAAACGGCTAACCCTGTAGTTTAGATCTGTGCAAACATGTTCTGAAATGTAATTTTGGTATTTGTTTGACAGTTCAAATTTCAGTGTTTTTGTCGCTTCTTCTGGACGCATTTAAAATGTTAAAGGTGCATTCTGTAACTTTTCTAGTGGAGGGTCCGCCGACTGTTTTTCATTTAATTTCCTTTACATTTTTATTTCATTCATGAAAGATGAACACATAAATAACTATACTGATGCATCAATGTGAGTGAAAAGAAGCAGAAAGAAATATAAACTTGTAATATCTGCCCCTTTTTCACACAAAATAAAACATTTCTAACACTTGAACAGTTCCAACTACATTTATAAGCAACTTATCTACGTGACATACACATTTTTTCTCCATGGAGATGTTATTGCTTTGCTTGAAATGTTACACAGTGTGACATTAAATCTTTCTGCCATCAGAGACCAAACCAGGGCAAGTTACAGGTCAGATCTGCGGAGAAGCACAGTGAGATTGCCTGTTTTTCTAGGTATTTTTGAGCAATAAAACCACCTGTAATTGAATAAATGCAAGTTACATCTGTTTAATGTCACACTGTGGAACATTTGAAGCAAAGCAATGACATATCCAAAGAAACAAAACTGTGGCGGGCCCCCAAGCGAAAAGTTACATCGCGCACATTTAACTTTGAACAGAATCCCATTATTAAAACATAAATCACAAATTTAAAAGCAATTGCGATGCTTGTCTGAAAAAAAATCGATATTTTACACAAATTGTTCAGTAAATCCTGTTTATAGCCGCTGTGGCCGAGTAGTTTCCCTTCATAGATAAAGTTCATGAAGTCGTTCTGTTCTGTTTATATTGATCCGTGGAGCAGATCTTTTTTAAGGGAGAGACCTGGAGCTCTTTGACCCAGAAAAGTGCATCTCCGCCGGGTCACACAGCCTGGACTCTGCTGCTGACCACACACTTTTGTTATCGAGTTATTTCTATCATACTTTCAACATGATCCTAAAGGGCCTATATTAAATCCGCATAAAAAAAAACTGTAACCGTGGTATGTCGTGTTTCTTCGTCAAAAAGCAAATGTGATATAGTGTTTTGTTTACATAATAATCTGAAAATGCACTGTTCCAACTTGTGATGTCATTGTGGTTCTTAAAAAACATGAAAAATAGAATAAAGTAGTTCATAAAATAGTTTAAGAATTGAAAATAGTTTGTTTAAAACAGTTTGCAGTGGTCCAGTGTTATTCCTCACTTACCTAATGCATTCGGAGCATGCAATTCTTCACCACATTGAGTTTATAAGCACCTTTTATGACTTTTAAAGACCAGAGCAGTCAACAACTAGCATGCAAACCAGGCTCTTTCTATTCTCTGACGATAAAATGCTTCAAAATTAGATGCAGGTAGTACACAACGGACTTAGTTTGATCTCAAGAGCTGCTTAGACAATAATAAAAAGGACAAGTTTTGCTCAAATACATGGGGAAAATGAGGTACAGGCTGTTTAAAATGTATTTTATTTAATCTTTGTGAAAACCGCTCTTCTCCACTGAATAAACTGGAAGCATTTCATATGGTCCACAGGAGGGATGGGCATTTGATTACATTTTCTTAATTGATCGCCGGGAGAATTCACGATCGATTATCGATTCATCGTTAATGTTTTATATTAAAATTATCATCGTTATTATTACTATCACTAATCTGCATAAATAAACTCAACTCTACAACATATAAACCATAATCACTATAGAGCCACATCAGCCCGTTTGAGATTAGAATGTGTTTAATGCAGCTTTGGCACATTTGTTTACGTTTTACAGAAACAAAACTTAAAATCACATGGCTAATTTCCATAAACCGTAAAGGCTGGAGAAAAAAAAGCTGCTCTTTCCTTGTGCCCTGCGGTCAGCTTCAGTGGGACTAAAGAACACGACTCAGTGGAATATATGAGGGTTCTTTCCGTGACAGAGATCTGTTTGTGTCTGTGCCGTTCTCAGGGGAAAGTGAGAAAGACGCACTGCAGGAAGTGACTGCGGAAAGCCTAGAGGAAGTCTTGGCTTTTGCAAAATGTGCACGCTGTATAAAAAAATCTTAAATATCAATTTTCCGAAAAAACAAATCGATTTGACTTGTCAACTTGATTTTTATTTTACATCGACTTTTTGCCCAGGCCTATTTTGACGACCCTTTTCACCATTTCTTCTCTTTTCTCTGTATTTTCCAGACTGAGGCGACAGCAGCAGACTCCAGGACTTTTTGGAAAAATCCGACGCTTTGGCTCCGAAAATCCAGACGGTCAGTCCAGTGACTTAGACGAAGAAGAGGAGGACCTGCCACTGCAAATACCATAACATTTAAGCACATTATAAACTATAGACCACTTTTATTACATTACACACAACCCGGTGATGTCCTTAATCCAGTAACTATGAGGATTAAGACTGAAAAACTAGTGGATAATGTGGTTTTGGATGGACAATACAAGACTGAACTTTTCCCTATTGGACTTTTAAATGAACTTGGTGGAATCTATAGACATTTATTATTGTTATTACATTGTACTCATTTTTACCTCATATTGTAAGTTTTAAACATGCTACTGTTTTCAAGTTTACCTTTCATTTCTATGGTTTTCAGTGTGAGCTGCAAGAACAAAACCCAAAAAGTATTTCATTTTAGTGACTTTTTTAACACCACTCATATTAATACCACGGGGCCCATATTGTTCTAATGTTGTTTCCTCGTCAAAAACAGACCTGGAGTTGTGTTTTGTTTCATTCACACACGTTTAATGCACAAACTCTGCGTATTTAGGCTGAGTTCTTCTCTCAAACTGAAAACTATCAATACAGGAAGTGCTCCACTGTGTTTTTAAACTCCATACACCTTCACTAGATTAATTTGGATAAGTTCAAACTACCACTGTATGACATCACGTGGTGGAACAGAGCATTTAGAGCTTTGGAGATGTAAACCATAGAGCGTATATATGAGTGGACTAACTGAGTGTGACGTCACCCATAGCATTCAGTGTCGCTCAAATGAGGCTCCCGATGCCACAGTTATAGGAGCGAATCTGGAGTCAGGCTCCATATTTGGAAATCCGACCGTGAGTATCATAGCAACCACAAGAGCCAATCATGACTGAGGTTGTTAAATGTGCCGCCCTCCTCATGGCAGAGCGGCAATACGATACTCTGCACCATTCTGCACGGACCACTGTATTTCAGCGATTCTTGAGAATAATAAGGAAACTTTTAGCTTTTATAATCAAACTTTAAAGAGTAAGTTTAAGTCATTAATTTATGTTAAATGTTCTGTCAAGGGCCATGTTGTCCACCCTCCTGTGGGCTCACCACCTGCAGAGGGTTTCATAGGGGGGGTCAGGTGCTATGAGTATTGGGCAGCAAGCTGCCCCCGCGACCCAGCTGGATTAAGCGGGAGAAGATGGATGGATGGATGGATGGTTCTGTTATGTGCGAACAACAATAGAATTGCAATTTAACGAAATTCACTTTACTTTGTTGGTTAAGTTATGTTAGTTAAGATTCTAGTAACATTAGTTATTGTAATTGTTTGATTTATTTTGTCATTTTATTTAAAAAAGTGTCACTTGGGGCAGGAAAGCGGGAAGGGAACTTACTTAGCAGCGAAGCGCACTAACTGTCAATCAAACCTGTTGCTAACGCTAGGGGGAGGGACCATAGGGAATGAAGGCGTCTGATTGGTCCATTATTTAGGTTCATATCTTGATTTAGGAACAAAATAGTGAAATGAAAAATTCAGGATCATGTAGAGCAGGTTCATACGAAAAATTTAAGACCAAAATGACGAGGCCACAGCAGCAGTTACAGAGAGAGGAGGGATAAGATCCTAATGTGAGTCAATGGGAAAACGGGAGAGCCTCCTGGAGCACTTCCTGTTTGGCGCTTTAGCTCTGTCCACTGATATATACAGGCTATGATGTAGACAGACTGATAATAAATTGTTACTCAAACATGTGTGAATGAAACAAAACAGTTCCAGGTTTGTTTTTGAAGAGGTAACAACATTATAACTTGGTTAAAATCTCACAAGCAGCATTTTTGAGCAATATAGGACATTTAAATGAAATCTGATTGATCTTTTTGTATTTTTGGGCCATACATTTGAATGATCTAAAGCAGGCATGTCCAAACTATGGCCCAGGGGCCGAATGTGGCCCTCAGACCAATTGTTTTGGCCCTCAGGCTACCAGGTGAATTGGCCCATACTACTGCAAGTAGTACTTTTTACAGCATGTTTTTGAAATCTACCTTGATCAAGCAAATTTAGCATGTCCTTTTGAGGGTCTAAGCATGAACAAAGGTCTAGTGGGTCATTCAAACCTGTTATAAATGCACAGATTTGAATTACTCACTGTTGGTAAATGGCTGTATTGTTATTATAATGTTTTTAGAAGCGATCATAGTCTCCAAATAAGTAAGAGAATGCATTTCGAATAAGGTTAAACTAATCTGTTTGAGTCATGTTGTCCTAATAATAATTCTTTGAATACACATTTCTGCAGTAGGCCTGTATCACACTTTTAAAGCAGCACATCTCTCACGCTTTACTCTTCACTCGTCACATCTGAGGCTGAACAATGGGACCAAAACATTTGTACTGAACTGAATCTGTTATTTATGTTTAGTTTTTTATAAAATATCTGTATCTCCCTGTTTTTGTATTCAACTGTACATGATAAATAAACCTGCTTTACCGTGCTGTTTGCCAATGACGCCTCTTAAAATGACGCTTTGTAAACATTCGATTGGAAATAGCCTTTACCAAGTGGCAGACAGAAAATAATTAAGACTAAAGAACTAGAGAATGACTGTTGGATTTTTATCTCTATGAAATATTCTTAATCTGCCATGTGAGTTCTTGGATGTAGTTAGTAAATGAAAATACCAGATGTTACTCCCCCCCAGGGCTCTACACTAACTTTTTTTTTCAGGAGCACATGTGCCCCTAAGTCAAAAATTTTAGGAGCACAGAAAACAAAATGGGGGCACAAGTAGGTTTTCGTGGGAACGATTATTACAGTGCAGAACTTGTGCACACCAACACCAACACTGAATAAATTTAATACAAAAAAAAAAGAATTATGACTGTACTTTTCCTGCATGATCGCAATGTTTTTATAAATATATCTTCATTTTATCTGATTAATATTTAGACTTAAAATAAGCCAAACAAACTGTACTGCACTGAAACACTCTGTGGTCCTTTTTGGACCTTCACCCACAGTTTGAGAACCTCTTCTTTAAGAGAACTTCCACTGGCACTTTACACAACACTGTTTCAAAGTGTAAAAAGTGTGCAGGATTTTTAAACCTGTATTTTCAAATTCCTAACTGGAGTTAGGTTGATTTCCTCGTTCGCACGCCAAAATATTTACTCGCAAATGCGAGTGAAATGGGCGCACTGTAGAGCCCTGATTACAGCAGTAGGCTAACAGCGTTTTTATTGAAAAGTTTTTTTTTGTTTTTTTTTAGCAAATAATAAACCCTTTTTGTTCTCAGACCTAACAAAAATTGAAATAATAATTGAATGATAACAGTAGCCTTCCGCCCCCATATAACATATCTAAGCCAAATAAAGTTAGGAAATATAGTGCAAAGATAAAAATAGTACATTTGAGATATATTAGTTTAATGTAGTTATATTTGTCATTAGTTAAACTTAATTTTATCACATATTTACATAGTGTAGAATGCAATTATTATCAAACCGAACAATGATGGGGTAGGTAGATTTAAGAAGCTGGTGGAAAATACCCGAGACATTTCCACAGACATTTTGCCACTGAAAACATTTAAAGGGGCAGTTTTGGACATGGGGCTTCATTTCTTAGGCTAGACCATGTCATTTCAACAAATGACCTGTGCTAGCCTAGCACCAGCAACCTCAGGAAATACAATATTTAATATTTTAAAAAGTGTCTCACGATCACGAGGATATGAAGCCCTATGTCTAAAATTACAAACTGTCCTTTTACACCATGTTGCTGTAGGGGCAGATGAGATTAAGAGCGAGGTTTAGTGCCAACAGCAGAAGGCACTCCTCACGAATCGCATGAATGATCCGAGAGTGCGCTTCTGCTTTTTTGGGGTGACCAGATGCTTGTGTCTTTCCTCCATTATGACATCGACTTTGCTTTCCACCATCAGCAGTCCATCCTGGACTGATGATAGGGACATGGAACAGTGACGAAGTTGCTTATGAACAGCTTTAGCTATTTTCTTGAAGTGACGTTGGTCTGGCTTCACTTTGATGTCCCATTGTCTGAACTGAGACCCCAGCGCGTTCAGCAGCAGTTTCGCCCACTTGTCCCTATCAGGTGGTTTTCCGTCCTTGTATATCATGTACAGGAAATGACTCACTAGGCCGCAGCAGTCATCGATACTCCACTTGTAGGTGATACCGGTAGAGGATACAATCTACCAAGTAAAGGATAAGGGTATGAATCTGTGAGTTTCTCCGGTTGAGGACCCTTGAAACAATAAATCAGAAGGCATGACGTGTTCAAACACCGGACTTTTATTTCCAAGAGGTATAGGCCCTTACATTTGATTCTATGAGACGTGTCTCTGATCTCTCTCTCCGCACCACCAGACAGGTATCTATTTATCCGTACATTGCAGACAAGTGTATTGATTCATGTACATTTAGGTAACACAAAGTAAACACAGACGTCAAAACTGCTGGCGTTATTCTCAGGTTAGCGAGTTCAAAGGAACCAAAGTTCATTTCCTTAGTACAGCATGTATGCATAAATCAATACCACAGGATCATCTCCTAATACAGATCACATGAAGTAAAACAATATTAATAATAACCACAGTTCCCAATAATTTTCTGAAGACCTCCTCTCGGATATATTTCGGGGACGGTTCCTCGGGCGACTCCTCACTCAACTGGCCTCCATCACCCATGCCCATGGCCAGCTGGTGATTTAATTGGATGGATGGATGGATGGATGGATCTGCAGACTGCTCAAACTGCGCCTCCAGACTAGCTGGCGACTGCGCGATCCACTCTTCCTCAGTAGGACTAGTGGGCAACATGGCACTGACGATGGAAGCGGCTGTTTCTCGGCTATCGTGGCTCAGGCTGCTGCTCTTGCCACACAGTTCTACTGCCTCCCTCTCCAAGGTTTGCAGTGCTCTGCTCACAGCCTCCTTTGACACCAGCAGAGGGCCCTCAGCCAGTCTCCCATTCAATACATTGTCTTTTAAATTATCTAGAATCTTAAAACACATTTCTGCCTGCAGCCTCAGAGACTGTGGGTCTGAAACGTCCACTGTGGTCATTTTGTCCGAGAGCGAAAGCACTAGTGGTTCAGTCTCAGCTATGGAGAGGTTTGGGATGTGGCTATCAAGAGGAAACTCACCTTTGGTCTGGTCGTTGGTGGAAGTCATGTATGCAGTGGAGGTGGCCTGACTGAAGCTGTGTGATGACACCTGCACCTCAGCCATGTCTTCTTCACGTGGATATTCTGGGTTTTGCTTCTCTTCGGGATCAGGAAAGTCCTGCTGTTGAACTGTCATTGGTGTTTTTGTGACTGCCACAGGCGACCTGAATGAGATGCTTTTTGACTCCTTAGGAGATGCCTCAGTGTGTGAAGCGGGTTCCTCGGGGTAAACACGACATCTACGTCTCAGTTTGGCCTTTATACAGTCGACTGTGGTTCTTCCCTTACAGGCCATAGATTGCTGTTTTTTGACAGTCTGACCACTAGAGGAATGTCCTACCTCCACAGTTGGGGTTTTGTTTAAATTACCCATTGATTTAGTAACTGTGGATGTAAAGACTGTATAAAAATGAAAAATAATAATGCTAAAAATAATAGTTAGCTTTGACTTGTGTTTAGCGTGTGACTAGCTACTTTGAGTGTCTTGAGTTAAAATGACAGAATGAAACAACGCACGGCCTCACAAACCTTGGAGGAAACCAACTCAAAGCGGATGTGACATCACAAGGCTTTGTTGTTGTTTCCATGGTTACGCAGGTGTTTGTATGTTGACATTCTTGAATCCCTTTGGCTGGAGCCAGATCAGAGGAGGATTTGCTGTTTAAAGTGATTTATTTAATTTAATTTTTTTTATTTTGCCATAATTCAACCTGTCTTGGACCCGGAAATGACATCACACTTAATTATATCACAGGGTGGACTACTCTTTTTACCAAAACACCATTTAGACCGTCATATGAACCATTCACAAAATGGCGGAATGGTGGAATGTTTAGGAGTTGCCATGGTGACACAGTGCAAACATTAGGTAGGCTAACACAAGTGTTTAGATTAACTGAAAATTCAAGAAAAACAAAACAGAAATTATTTAAGCAGCACATTTTCAGGAGTTGTGATCAATGCAAAAGTTCATGGTTCTGTTGTCCCCGAGTTTAAGAAAGGCTCAAAATTGTCCTTTGGTTTTCACAAACATTTATTCCGACAGGAGGAGTTTCATCAACTATAGAACAGAAATGTGAAAACTTAAATTAAACCTCTTGAAATGGTCTTTCACATATAATTAAAACAACACAAAGAATAAATAGAAAAGGCAGCTCATCAGCCGTATTCACTCAAAGGGAATAAAGTCTTCGAATGTCCTTCAAGAAACTTCAGCTTAAAACAAATGTCCTTGCACACTTTCATCTTGGAGGTCAGAGGGATTTTTTTGAAAACTGAGGACTGACTTTACAAAAAATGTTTAAAAGACAAAAATCCTCCAAATTTTGAACAGATCCGTCTCTCCCCTCTTGATCCCACAACAAGTTAATCAACAGAATAAAATCAATAATAAATAATAAATAAAACCAGCAATAAATAAAAAAAAGGCAGTGCACCTGCAAAATTCCCCCCAGAAACAACACTGCAGTTTTATGCAAAACAAATAACAGGTTCCCACTGTAACCAAAATTAAATGAAATTAACCAACATGAATTTACTAAATAAATATTACAAAACATTAACTTAAATGTATGACAGTAGTTTTTAAGATTTTCTGGTAAAGTACAATGTTGCTTCACAAAGGCAAAAGACCTTAACTCGTCAGAGTGTGAAACTGAGAAAAATGACTTCTGTTTTGTCTAGACAAGTAGTAGACAAGTAAAATAGGTAGGGCTCTCAAAATTTAACAACTACTAGAGGCACTCCGAGAAACTCTCCAAAACAACCATAAAAAACAAACAGAGAAAATCCAACAGAAGGCGAGATCTCTGAAGGCTGAGAACACAGAGAGACTTAAGAATCTTCGTTAGACACTATTGGAAAAACGGACAGAGGAGGAAGCCAGACTTAAGGCAGAATCTGAGAAAATCCCAAAAGAACTCAGAGAAACACTCCAAACCGATCCAAAGAGACAGGAAGAAATTATACGAGAAGAAAACAATGCCAGCAACAAGCAAAAACTTGAGCAACTGCAGGCTCAGTTTGAAGAGGAGTTGGCATCAGAAAAAGAAAGACTCCAGGAAAGTAACAACCAAAAACTAAACTCTTTCGAACAAGACATGGAAGAGAAAAGAGCCCTGATGAAAGCCAAATGTGACCAAATGATGCATCAGCACAACAGAAAGATGGCTGAACGGTTGAAGACAACATGTCAGGAGCTGGAGCAGGAGCATGAGACAAAGTTAAGGCAGCTTAGGGAGGGTCACCAGGAAGACATTGGTGAGATCAGAGAGAAATATCTGAAGGACCTCAGTAAAGAAAAGGAGAAGCTGGAGTTGTCTCATGCTCTTGAACTGCAGAAACTGCACAGACAACACCAGGCTGAAATTCTTAAGAGAAAAAACGAAAACTCAGCCAAAGAAGGTGAGCTTCAGCAGATGGCAGATGAGTTGGAGCAAAGATTATTTGAACTGAGGAGCCAAAAATCTATTCTGAAGGCTAGGAAGGATGATTTGGAAAGAAGAAAGAAAGATTTTGAAGGAGATGGAAAGGTGAAGTCCCTGCTTGATTTAACCCATGAGTGGGACACACTGAAGGAGGAGTTGAAAAGGGAACGAGAAGAGAAACAGAAGCTGCATCAACAGATCAGGGCTTTTCAGAAGAAAATCAAGTCATGCCAAAAGGAGGAGGGACATCTCAGAGAGGAGGTGAACAGCGCCAGGGAAGAGGTGGGGAAAAGCAAACAGCAGAGGGACACAATGGAGTCCAGGCTGAACCTTCTCCAGGGGCAATATGACAGCCTCAGTGTCAGAGTCCAACAGCTTGAGAGAGCTCCTAAATCAGACCAAAGATTCCACAAAAATATAAATGAGGAATATGGTCCAACTGGAGTTACGTCTCCTCTCAGAGCCAGTTGCTACGCTGACTCCATCCATAGATCCAATGTCTCCAATGTGGAGACAGATAACCACAAATGGAGAGATTCATATCCTGGAGAAGCAAGAGACTCTACCACACCCCCACATGTATATGCCCCATACCAGGGTAGCCCAAGCTCCAGGCCCAGCACTCCAGAGTATGGATATAGAAGTCAGGATCACACCATCAGCTCCAACAGATGGCTCCCAACCACCCATAGTAACACCACTGGATTTCTGTCATCTCCTCCCATCAAAAGAGGCCTGCTTCAGTTCAGCTTGGACGACAAAAACAACCTGCAAGTTCACCACTATCACCTGCACAGGGGTTTTTGGCGCGAACAAAATTCAGCCAAATGAGCCCCACCACTGCCACCACTGCCACCCCAACACTGCTTAGGCACAGGAAGATCCACGTTCCCTGTGTCTTGACCTCCATCCACACTAATCACATGACTCTGTCCATATGACCTGTTCCTATATGGGCTAACGCTTACATACACACCAAAATCTGATTATTATCTAATTTATGGACCTAAGAAAACTTAAATAATTGATGCAAACAGTAGAATATGATGATTTGGCTGTTTGCATTGTATTCATCTTAGCTCCAAGAAACTGATAATAATCTTGTGTGTGCATGAAACCGCAATTCAACAAAGTGTTTACATGATTCCTGTATGTGAAATGAACATATGTGCAAAAAATTAGCAAACACTATTTGAGTGAGACAGTGTGTATTTTTCTATATTTCTATTTAAGAGGCATGTTTATTTTGAAACCATACCTAGACCTGTCATGATAGCAAATTTTGAAGTACGATATATTGCCGATAAACTATAATACTGAATTTCATTTATGATACTGACAGAATATCTTTAAAAGCAACAATATCATTAAAAGCTCTAAAAAGTTGATTTTGCAAAATAGGCCTGCTTTAAATGTATATAGCCACTACACACTGACACAAGAAACTGGGGACTAATTTCAACAATTTCTTCAGAACAGAGACATAATTTTGGGATATTTTCACCCAGACTTTTACTGACCGCCCCCTGCGAGACTTTTATGTCTTATGTTTTTAAGCTTTATTCATGTACATTTGTTAGAACAGGGGCCTTAGATAAAGTACAAATACAAACATCCCAACAAAACCTGTTATAGTTCTGGTCTAGTCCATGTTTAGTTCTGAGTTTAATCCCAAATTTAATGTGCAAGTGCGTATGTATAAAATGGTTTCAGTATCTGTTTATTTTTCATCTTAATTAGCACTACCATTTCTTCATCTCTGACCCTCTAGAGTAATTATTTTAGGACATTTTGACCACATAGTTAATCTTATTATACACCGAACTGCTCATTATTGTTCATATATTTGACTGTATTCACGCTTTGTTAGTTAGTCCTTGATTTGGTCCTGTTGTAGTCCTGGTTTAGTCCTGGTCTAGTCCAGGTTTAGTTCAGAAATTACTCACAAATTTAATGTGCACATGTGTACGTATAATGATTTCTATATCTGTGTACTATGCATCTTAATTAAGGCTAACATTTCTTCATATCTGACCCCAGCAGTAATTATTTTATGATATTTCTACCACACACTAACACTATTATACACTCTACAGCTCATTATCTGCTAAAGCCTGATTGGAGGGTCACACAATTTTTACATATTCTTATTGATTGGTTTTTATTTTGAGCTTATGGCAACAGTTAAAGATATATAATATTTACAGCTACATGGTAAAACATCACATAATAGTTTGGTTTTGTTTTCAGACATAGCTGTACATACACAGACGCGCCTACACACAATACAATAATAAATGTAGCTCCAAAGAGACTATTTGTGTTCGCACTTTCTTTGTTAGTCCTGTTTGATCTCACTTTGGTCCTGACTTGGTTTGGTCCTGGTGAAGTCCTGGTGTAGTCCAGGTTTAATTCCAAATTTACTCCCAAATTTGATGTGCAAGTGTGTTTGCAGAATGGTTTCAGTATCTATAGAGCTTAAATTTATTAGACCACCTCCCAGTGTAAGGTGTTTGCCACTGCTGCTGTAATTTAACAGTATTTATGTTCACCAAAATACCTTTTTATGCTTCTATAATGGTTAATCCAACAGTATTGTAAGATCTTTTCATCAAAACAATATCTTGAATGCTAAAATATAAATATTGTTGCTGTCTATACATTTTCAAGGTGAATGTTTTCCAAAAATGACACCAAAGTCTCATTCAAATCAAGTCTAGAAACTATTTGGAACTCAATAACAAAAGAGACTTTGCAAAACAACGTAAAAGCAGCAAGCAAGAATGCAGCTGTCATCTTAAGGTTCTCACACTAAATATTCACATTTTTGGTTATTATTTGTCAATAAGCAATATTTTGTGTTTCCAATTGGTCACTTTCTTAATGAATAACAGTACAATTGTTCATTTGAAACACGTTTTTGCTATACTATAGAGTTATTTTTGTTTTCTTGTTTGCATGACAGGTGCTCTAATACGTGTTAAGCTCTGTATTTTATTATTATCCATCTTAATAACACTAACAGTTCTTCGTATCTGACCCTGTGCAATTATTATTTTATAACATTTCTACCACATAGTTAAAACTATCACACTGTATTGCTCATTATCGTCTATAACCTTTTTAATTGGGGTTTTATGATTTAGTCATAGATTTGGCTGCGTTCACACTTCCTGATGTAGACTTGGTGTAGTCCTGGTGTAGTCCTGGTGTAGTCCTGGTGGAGTCCTGGTGTAGTCCTGGTGGAGTCCTGGTGTAGTCCTGGTGTCGTCCTGGTGGAGTCCTGTTGTAGTCCTGGTATAGTCCTAGTGTAGTCCTGTTGTAGTCCTGTTGGAGTCCTGGTGTAGTCCTGTTGTAGTCCTGTTGTGGTCCTGTTGTAGTCCTGTTGTGGTCCCGTTGTAGTCCTGGTGGAGTCCTGGTGGAGTCCTGGTGGAGTCCTGGTGTAGTCCTGGTCTAGTCCTGGTGTAGTCCTGGTGTAGTCCTGGTGTAGTCCTGGTCTAGTCCTGTTGTAGTCCTGGTGTAGTCCTGGTGTAGTCCTGGTGGAGTCCTGGTGGAGTCCTGGTGGAGTCCTGGTCTAGTCCTGGTGTAGTCCTGTTGTAGTCCTGGTGGAGTCCTGGTGGAGTCCTGGTGGAGTCCTGGTGTAGTCCTGTTGTAGTCCTGGTGGAGTCCTGGTGGAGTCCTGGTGTAGTCCTGGTGGAGTCCTGGTGTAGTCCTAGTGGAGTCCTAATGGAGTCCTGGTGTAGTCCTGGTGGAGTCCTGGTGTAGTCCTGGTGTCGTCCTGGTGGAGTCCTGTTGTAGTCCTGGTATAGTCCTAGTGTAGTCCTGTTGTAGTCCTGTTGGAGTCCTGGTGTAGTCCTGTTGTAGTCCTGTTGTGGTCCCGTTGTAGTCCTGGTGTAGTCCTGGTGTAGTCCTGTTGGAGTCCTGTTGTAGTCCTGTTGTAGTCCTGGTCTAGTCCTGTTGGAGTCCTGTTGTAGTCCTGGTGTAGTCCTGGTGTAGTCCTGGTGGAGTCCTAATGGAGTCCTAATGGAGTCCTGGTGGAGTCCTGGTGTAGTCCTGGTCTAGTCCTGGTGTAGTCCTGGTGGAGTCCTGGTGGAGTCCTGGTGTAGTCCTGGTCTAGTCCTGGTCTAGTCCTGGTCTAGTCCTGGTGTAGTCCTGGTGTAGTCCTGGTGTAGTCCTGGTCTAGTCCTGTTGTAGTCCTGGTGTAGTCCTGGTGTAGTCCTGGTGGAGTCCTGGTGGAGTCCTGGTGGAGTCCTGGTCTAGTCCTGGTGTAGTCCTGTTGTAGTCCTGGTGGAGTCCTGGTGTAGTCCTGGTGGAGTCCTGGTGTAGTCCTAGTGGAGTCCTAATGGAGTCCTGGTGTAGTCCTGGTGGAGTCCTGGTGTAGTCCTAGTGTAGTCCTAATGGAGTCCTGGTGTAGTCCTGGTGTAGTCCTGTTGGAGTCCTGGTGTAGTCCTGGTGTAGTCCTGGTGTAGTCCTGGTGGAGTCCTGGTGGAGTCCTGGTGGAGTCCTGGTCTAGTCCTGGTGTAGTCCTGTTGTAGTCCTGGTGGAGTCCTGGTGGAGTCCTGGTGGAGTCCTGGTGTAGTCCTGGTGTAGTCCTGTTGGAATCCTGTTGTAGTCCTGGTCTAGTCCTGTTGGAGTCCTGTTGTAGTCCTGGTGTAGTCCTGGTGTAGTCCTGGTGGAGTCCTGGTGGAGTCCTGGTGGAGTCCTAATGGAGTCCTAATGGAGTCCTGGTGGAGTCCTGGTCTAGTCCTGGTCTAGTCCTGGTGTAGTCCTGGTGTAGTCCTGGTGGAGTCCTGGTGGAGTCCTGGTGGAGTCCTGGTGTAGTCCTGGTGGAGTCCTGGTGGAGTCCTGGTGGAGTCCTGGTGTAGTCCTGGTGGAGTCCTGGTGGAGTCCTGGTGGAGTCCTGGTGGAGTCCTGGTGTAGTCCTGGTGGAGTCCTGGTGTAGTCCTAGTGGAGTCCTAATGGAGTCCTGGTGTAGTCCTGGTGGAGTCCTGGTGTAGTCCTAGTGGAGTCCTAATGGAGTCCTGGTGTAGTCCTGGTGTAGTCCTGGTGTAGTCCTGTTGGAGTCCTGGTGTAGTCCTGGTGTAGTCCTGGTGTAGTCCTGGTGTAGTCCTGGTGGAGTCCTGGTGGAGTCCTGGTGGAGTCCTGCTCTAGTCCTGGTGGAGTCCTGGTGGAGTCCTGGTGGAGTCCTGGTGGAGTCCTGGTGTAGTCCTGGTGTAGTCCTAGTGGAGTCCTAATGGAGTCCTGGTGTAGTCCTGGTGTAGTCCTGGTGTAGTCCTGTTGGAGTCCTGTTGTAGTCCTGTTGTAGTCCTGGTCTAGTCCTGTTGGAGTCCTGTTGTAGTCCTGTTGTAGTCCTGGTGTAGTCCTGGTGTAGTCCTGGTGGAGTCCTAATGGAGTCCTAATGGAGTCCTGGTGGAGTCCTGGTGTAGTCCTGGTCTAGTCCTGGTGTAGTCCTGGTTTAATTCCTAATTTACTCCCAAATGTCATGTGTCTATGCATAATGCTTTCAGCCTCTATCCTAAACAACCCATATTACACTATTTTTATGTTATATTTCATGTTATAATGTTGTTTCCTCATCACAAACAGACCTGGAGTTGTGTTTTGTTTCACTCGCACATGTTTAACACACAAACCTGCAGATTTAGGCTGAGTTCATGAACAGAAAACGTTCTGTTCCACCTTGTGTCATGTGGTGATACAGGAAGCGCTCCACTGTGTTTTTATTACATCCATACACCGTCGCGAGAATTGCCGATCCCTACTGAGCGTGTGGGGCTCTGGAGACGCAAACAGACTAAAAATGCAGGATTGTTCAAACATGTGTGAATGAAAAAAACACAACTCCAGGTATGTTTGAGCAGATAACAACGTTGCAACATGACTAAAAGCTCACGAGAGTCAGTTTTGTGTAATATAGGACCTTTAATTAACACTCCCAGTTCCTTCATATCTGACCCGCTGGAGTAATTAATTCATGACATTTCCAGCACAGAGTTAACACTATTGCACTGTATAGCTCATTATCTCGTGTAGTCTTCTGTTGCCGTCTACATTGTGTTTTCCGTTATATTCTCACCCCAGGCTTGGCTGTTGGTGTTAATTTCCTCATTACAGCCGCGCATCAGGCAGTGGGGAGTCGCACATTACATTGATCTGGTCTAATTGTTCCTCTGACACTGCGCTGTGAGCCTGTGTTAGCTCCACGCTGTTCCTCCCTGTGCAGGATTGTGCATTATTACTGTGGAAAATGGTGTCGAGGCGCGCCGCAGAGAGGTTTATGTCGGCGATTTGAGATAACAGGTTTTAATGGAGCTTTTGGTTTTGCGCTAACTGGTGCATATGGGAGGAAGGCGTCTATTAGATGTACAGATGTGTTGGTGCAATGAATACAGAAAGGGCATTGAAATAGAAGGATATTAAAAACACGTGCATGGGTTTCTGTTTGAATTTGTTTGTTTATTAAAGGGACCATGCATATTAAAAACGAGATAATGCATTAAATTATGTATCTGTAAATATGCATAGCTCATAAAACATGACAGAAATATGATAACAGCTTCTACACGCATCTCTCACCCACTTATTTTGATATTTTTAATATTTTTAATTGTTAATTGCTATGAGAATAATCCAAAATTTTCATTACTGTGAAACCCACGGAACATATCAGTAAATTAAAATGCAGTTTAATGGAGTTGTAGAAATTGGAATTACACGAATTAGTCTAAAGGCCGCGACACACTAGAGGATTTTTCGGTCTTAAGCGATTTTTAAACATGTGACAAAATGCGCAAACACCACAGACACGAGGAGAAACTTATGAGACTTAAAATCTCTGATCGCAAAGTCTGCAGCGGGATCTGTCTGTGTAAAACAGGCTGTAAAGCTGTGAGCGCGATCACGTCGGCTGTTTCCTGTCTACAGTAAAACTACTCGCTCTGAGACTCTGAAGTGTTCAAAGATCAGAGCTCTGCACTTCGAGTTTAGATACAAGTCAAAACTGTGTTATTATTATTTGTGAAATGTGGTGCAATACTTCAGATACAGGATTTTTAAAGCATAAAAGAAGTAGGAAGTAGAGTCACTATCACTAATCTCACTTTTTTACTTTTAAAGAACACCTCAAACTGGATTAATAGTGCGGTTTTGTGGATTAGGATCATTATTTGCGAAGGAAAATTTCTATGGATAATGTGGATGAGACGCTGCACTTTAAATGTACCGCTTTAGGTGAGTGATAAAGTCTTTATTTTGTCTATATCCCGAGTTTGCATGTTGCATCTCTGTGTCTGTCGCTCCTCCGCCCCTGACGCTCTGTTTTATCGGCTGTTTCCGTCGCGTTGTTGATGTTTGGTGGTTACGATCTGACACTGACACACGAGGAGCAGCGGCTTCAGAATCGCACACGGAGACAAAAAGTCGGGTCACGCCTCCGCAAACAAAGAAATCGCAGCCAAAATCGGGCAAATTCTCTCGCAGTGTGTGGCGGCCTTTGGCAGTAACATCTCCGTGGAGACAAAGAAAGGTGACAAACCCTCCACCAGGAAAGCTACATAGTGCAGCTTTAGCAATTTAGCTTCGAACCTGCCCCATAATCCACAGCCACATGCCGAAACTGCTCCATCACTCAACTCCCAATGACCTCTCAAACCAAAATAAATAGCTGGACTTTAACAGTGTCAGCTCTGGGTTAAATTGTGTTTTATGGGATGTTCGTCACGATCTGTCTCCTGAACTGACCCATCTGGAGACATGAAGGGCCTGAAAATCCATCCATAAATCAGCTTCATGTGACAGGGAGCAGGTCTGAGCTGCACCGTCAGAGCCCGTGATGAGTTACAACCAAACACAATGCGCTTCCTGTAAAACGTTCGGCAAAGGTAAATGGGATTAAAATGGCGTCTGCGCAGCTCCACCTACGTGTCCATCCGTCAAATAGGCTTCAATCTGCTGTTATAGGCACCATTTAAAAGATAGAAGAATATCTTAAGAGTTCATTTGCAAAAACAGCGTCTCATTTGTCACTCTTTGCGTAGTATTGCGTTCAAATGCATTCACTGCTATAAAAATATGATCCCTTTTTTAAATTAAATCCACTGTGTTATTTTTGTTGATAATAACTTTAGAAGATGGTACTGAAAAGAAAAATACAAAAATACCAAACTGAGATATTTGTTTGTGCAGTTGAGCTCTTCATTTTATTCTGTATCACTAAAAGTCGTGGCGAAGACTCCAAGTTTTCATCACTCTGAAAGCCGCGGATAAGATGCACTCAAAGATCAGGAAGATGGAGGAAGACTGAATTTAAAGTTTTATTGTATTTTATTGTATTTTTCTTGTATTTTATCAGAGTTTTTGTCTAAGGTGAGACATTAATACATTCAGCGATATCAATTTCAAGCTCAGTCTGTAATTTAGGCTTTGATTTATACAATTACAAGGTTTTGATTTGTTTTTCATATTGGATTTTCTAATTAAACTCAGGCAATATTAAACCTATTCAGTGCACAATCATCTTCAAAATGTACAGGGCCAGGTTTCAGTTTCTTGGTTCATTTTGTTGGCAGATAAGATTTAAAACTTTTTACAGAGGAGATGGAAGTCTTATTTAATAGGTTAAATAGATATGAAAAAAGGCGTGACATTTTTTACCCTGAAAACTAAAAATCGAAAGATACTGTTGTGCTGTTCATGGCTTTTAACAGATGTGAACTCCTTTTGTGGACGTTCTGAAGAGCCTGGACTTGACTTGACTTGGGTTAAGTTTTTTTAAAATATTATTTAAAGTGCTTAACAAATTTATTAGAGCACCACCCAGTATAAGGTGTTTGCCACTGCAGTATTTCTTTCAGTATTGTTTCTATAATGGTTAATCCGACAGTACAGACGCTTTTAGGGCAGAAGTGTTAAAAAAAAAAAGCTGCACACATTTTGGTAACAGATGTAGTATTGTTTTTCGTTTATTCCGGTTCATTCAGACTGAACACGGACAGAAGAAGACGGAGATAAAAACATTTCCAGCACCAAAACGTCTGGTTGTTGTGCGTGTGGTTGCCAGAATCGATATTCTAACGACGGACTAAAGTTTTAACGTTTTACTCACTGATCGCACAAGGACCTGGCAGTCGGACTCCATTTGTCAAAGTCAGTTTGTTGAGGAAATATTCTTGATCTTTTGACGATTTTGTATAGCTTTTTTTTTTTTTTTTTTTTTTAAACCTTTATTTAACCAGGAAAGTCCCATTGAGAAATTACTAATCTCTTTTTCAAGGGACTCCTGGCCACTCACACTCCACTTTCATACTGCAATGTGGGTGAAATGCCTTGCCTAAGGACACAACGGCAGTTCTTTGTGACTGGCGCCTCACAGCTCGAAAAAGCTGTGGAGGAGTTCTTCCGTACTTCTGTTGCCAAAATGTGTGCACAACCGAGCCTACGTCATCACTGTTTACTAAAACTAAGAGTCTATATATACAAGATCTTTTTATCAAAACAATATATTTAATGCTAAAATATAACTATTGTTGCTATCCATGATTTTTCAAGTTGAATGTTTTCCAAAAATGACTCATCCAAAGCCTCGGGGAAAAACTAGAAACTATTTGGAAGTCAATAACAAAAGAGACTTTGCAAAACGACATAAAAACAATGCCACAAGAATACGTCTGTTATCTGCACACAAAATATTCACATTTTTGGTTATTATTTGTCAACAAGCACTATTTTCTTATTCCAGTTGGTCTTTTTTTTTAATGAATAATAATGAAAGTTTTGGATATACTCTGACGTTATTTATGTTTTCTTGTTTTCATGACAGGTGCTATAATAAATTTGTTAAGCACTGTAATATTTTGTAAGTTATTTAATCATCTCAAACCTGCACATACAAGTCACATAACCTAACAGTACAGACGAGAATACAAATATGCAGAGTTTTGTTTTTGTTTTGTCTTTGTTTTTGTGTTTTTTGCTGTTCACATACATGTACCACTGCGATGAATATTCTAAATCAAGCACCGCTCTTTTAAAAAAATGTTCCCACTCTTTTTCAGTCTAACTTTTTTTTTTTTTTGTCAATACCTCCGGCCCTCGTTCTGAGTAACTACTTATTTCCTTTTTTTACAACAAACTGCAAATTAAATGAAGGCGTGTAAAGAGCGCTCATTAAAAACACACCTCCTCAAAGGGCCAGAATAAACGTGAAAAAAAAAAAAATTATGTTTATTGAATAGGAAAATACAGTTTACATTTATGACTGAAAACAAACTGGGACCTATAATTGGACTTTGCACCTTTATGTTCAAATATATTGGTAATAACAGCCTCCCTCTTATTCAGCCTGTGTGTTTGGAGCTTTTGGACCAATCGGGGGCTCGTCTCGGTGCAGGAGACGTCAGGATGTCCCGACTCGTAGGGGGAAATTACAGAGCACATCACCTGCGCCAGCTAACCTGCTATTAGCAACGCGCCCAGCTAACAATGGCACCGGCAGAGCTATACTTTCCCCGTGCACGCTGTTATCAGGGCGCTTTGTCATCCCGAGACAGACAGTTACACAACAACATGAGCGGCTGAAGGGGGCGGGCTGCGTTAATCCATAGTTTTATTTACTTTGTCTAAAATATGACGCTTAAAGAGGGGGTGTTAGGCTTCAGGGGGGTTTAAAAGGCTAACGGACAACATATCTCACCGTGTTCACTTTTGCTGTTTGGGAATTCGCCCCAAACAACTTATTAATATGTTTGATTAGTTGCATTTTTTACAGTCTGAGTCTCCCCTCTCTTTGCGTTAAGTTACTCCCCCTTTTGAGTGCGATCACAACACAATCTGCAAATGAAACAACTGCACATCGCATCAGGATTGTGAAGTTGTTGTGTTTATGTTAGTGCGACCAGATGTCCCTATTTGCCCGGGACAGTCCCAGTTTTGAGCCCTGCCCCAGCAGATTTATCCAAAACCAGTGGTTTGTCCCAGTTTTACACAAGAAATGTGTCAGTTGTCTCTATTTTTGACCAATCTGATCCCTGCCAACAGTAAAAAGTGGCATAAATTGTCATTTGTTTAGGTAAAATACAGAAAAACTGCTTAAAAATGACCAAAACACAAAGAAAATGTGACGATACTGACTCAAATTAGTGCCGACTACATAACAATTTTCCTTAATTACGCACTCATTTCACAGTTTTCTCATTACCAGCCAACCCAAACCAGGGATGTTCCAGTTTTTTATTTTGAAAATCTGGTCCTAATTTTGTGCGGTGCTTTTGCTTTGTGTTTATGGTAGGATGACCAGATGTCCATATTTACCCGAGACAGTCCCAGTTCTGAGCCCTGTGTCCCCTGTCCCAGCAGATTTATCCAAAACCAGTGATTTGTCTCAGTTTTATACAAGAAATTTTCAAGGTGTCCCTATTTTTTACCTGAGCTGATCCCTGCCAACAGTAAAGAGAGGCATAAATTGTTATTTGTTTCGGTAAAATACAGAAAACAAAAAGAAAATGTGACTATACCAACTCATGTTAGTCACGAAAAAGTCACGAATAGGCCGAGCGCAGAACAATTCTCCTTAATTACGCACTCGTTTCACAATTTTATTATTACCAACCACTAGGGATGTAACAGTAATCTAAATATGGTGATATCGTATTCAAAGATCTCACAATAATATCGTGGACCATCACAATATATCGAATCACAAGTCTCTTTGCTTAAATGAATAGTTATGATGCAGAAATAGATTCATTCATTGGATTAAGTCTTGTGAAGCATTTTTAGAGGAAAAAGTAGCAGATTCACCACAAAATATTGCAATAAATATGGTACCGTGATATGTATATGGTGACAATATCGCATTGTGAGACTTGGATATGGTTAAACTCCTACCTGCCACCACAAACCCGGGGGTGTTCCAGTTTTTACTTTGAAAATCTGGTCATTCTAGTTTATGGAGAATTACTGTGTGAGAGCATGGAGTCAGAATCGTACTGCTCACTGAAATGGGACCGGGAGAGATCAAATGTATTTATGCATTTAGTTGCATTCCAGGTGTTCTGTGTGGAGTTTGCATGTTCTCCTCATGTCTCAGACTTAAACATGCACCAGACTCCATCAGCACAGGCCTCCAATCCTTCAAAACCCCCACGTTAGGACAAATACAGTTACATACGAGTGAAAAAAGAGATATATTTTATAACAATAACTGTGTCAGGCCTTACCAATCATTCATTACTCAGAATATTGCCAGTTTGTTCCTGCCACAGTGCCCACGGGCAAGACACCAAAACCAAAAGCGCTGCTGTGTTTGTTGTTAGTACCAGTTTAGCCCTGGTTTACACTTTTAGACACATACTGGTTGTTTAAAGAGGGGATGTGATGCAAAATGTATTTCCAAAACCATGCCTGAAGAGGTTTTAGGTGTCATTCATGCATGTTTGAGTAATTTAGCGATCTTGTCTAGGCCCTATTTGCACAATCCTTACTGCTAGCCTGTGTATCAATGAAACTACACAGCAATTCTCCATAAATATACAAAAACACCACACAAAACTGCACACAACAACTCCACAAACCAGGGTGGAAGCTCGCTGTGTGCTAGTGCTCTGAAGGGGGAGTGACTTAGCACAGAGAGCAAAGGAAAAGAGTATCCAGAGCGTGTTAATATGTTGTTTTCGACTAATATAACCATTTTAAAACAATAAAAGGAAACACGGTGATCTAAATATGTTATGTGTTAGCAGTTAATACCCCGTAGACGTGTTATTTCCGCTCTTTAAAAGGATAATCTTTGTTTCACTTTCTATTTCACATGTTTCCTTTGTAATATCGTCTCTCCCTTTGCGTCGTCTGCAGCTGTTTTGAGCTTCTAACCCCAGCTTTAGGACCAATAAGAGCTCATGGACTAAATGTTTACAGACCCAGCACTGTGATCATTGCGCAATAAAATGAGAATAAATAAAGGCATTATGGGTATTTTCAGCGAGCGGAAGGCGCGTTTCAGAGACCCAAAGCAGCTCTGAGTTTCCGCGGTGTTTTCGGACTGATGTTGTCGACCATATGTTGTCTCGAGATGGTTGTGATGCTGTTCCCAAAGCTCATCTATACACATCCTACATACAGCAGTAATATCACACTCAGGATAATGCTGATGCTTTTCTGTGGAGCTAAAGATGATTATCCCTGTGTAATAATAATAAAAATATATAGTCTAGTATTCTATAGAGCTTTGTAGTAATATTGAGCACTTGGACACATTAAGAAATCGACTAGTAAAGCAAAATCACAGAGAAATCAGGACTGAACCAGGTCCAGTACAGGAGTAAACTAACAGGAATAAGGACGAGAACAAACCGGGACTAGACCAGATGTAATCCTGATGAAATCCTGTGACAAACCAGGACTAAATGACTTAGTTCAGTTCAAATTAAAAACTAAACCTAGATGGTTACGGAACTAAACCAGGACTAAAACAGAACTGCTCTAATCCAAGACCAAACCGGGACTAAACTGAGATTAAATCAGGACTAATCCAGGACCAACCCAGGTAACGACGAAACACAAAATACTTACATGGCTAAACCAGAACTAAATCGGTTCTACACCAAATCATTTTCAAGCCAACACAATGACCAGTATTTTTGAAGGACTAAACCAAAGATTGAACCAAGTCTACACCAGGTTCTTCTAGGTCTAAAGGTCCCAAGCAGGATGTGTCCAGGTCAAATTCAGGATGCTTACAGGACTAACCCAGAACTAAACCAAAACTAACACCAGGACTAATCCAGGACTAAGACTAAACCAAGACTAAACCAAGACTAAATCAGAACCAGGATTAAACGGACGGCATGGCGTGGCGAGCACTCACGCTTCACAGCAAGAAGGTCTGGGGTTCGAGCCCTGGGTCACGCAGGCTTTTCTGTGTGAATTTTGCATGTTCTCCCCATGTGTGGGTGAGTTTCCTCCGCACACTCCTGTTTCCTCCATCAGTCATGCACCATAGACCCTTTTAGTGTTAGTAAACAGTGGTGACGTAGACTCGGTTGCCACGCATTTTGGCAACAGAAGTACGACAGAACTCAGCAGTTTGTCGAGCTCTATGAAAGGATTATTGTCCAAAGATCGTGAATATTTCCTCAACAAGTTGACTTTGACAAATGGTGTCCGACTGCCAGGTCCTTGAGCGTAAAACTTCAAAATTTAGTCTGAAGATAGAATATCAATTCTGACAACCACACACAGAACAACCAGATATTTTGGTGCTGGAAATGTTTTTATCTCCTTCTGTCAATGTTCAGTCTGAATGAATCGGTCTGAATGGGGAACAATGCCACTTCTGTTGCCAAAATGTGCACACACCTTTTTTTTTTTATCACCTAAAAGGGTCTATAGGTTATTAACTCCAGGAAGAATAGCTGTGTTGAAGCACAGCTAATGGAGGCGAATAAATACAAACAAATACAAAAGCAGAACTACACCAGGACTAAACCAGAACTACCTAAAGCAGGACTAAAAACGAGACATGTACAGCACTAAATCAGGACTAAACCACACTGCTTAAAAGGCCTATCAAAAAATAAGGGGAAAAAAAACAATTTTGAGGTAAAAATGTCCTATTTTAAGTGAAATTATCTGCCAGTGCAGTAAGAAATTTTCACTTACCAAATTTTCTTAAAACAAGACGAAATATGAATCTTGTTCTAAGCAGAAAAAACACAAGTTTCAAGTATTTATGGCAAGATTTTTCACCTTATTGGTTTGAGAAGGACGTTAAAGAGGCTTAACCTGGACTGAGTTAATATAAAAAGTCCTTAGAATAAGTTGTAATCGAGATAAGATCAATATCAGGATGTAGGATGGAATATCTTGAAACAAATAAAAAAATCTCATCTTATTAAGTAAAAAAATCTTAAAATTGATCTTTTAAGATGAATCTGCTTAATTCAAGTCAGTTTAACTGTGCTAGAAAAACCTTTTTTGTGGTGCAGGAGAAAAAAACAGATTTAAACCAAGACTAAATGTGTTTTAAAGAAAGCCACATACACGCAGGACTAACCCAACCAAGGACCTCAGTTTCTCCAAAAATCTGTTACTTGATATTTTACTTTCCCATGCTTTTCTTACTTCTTTTTGTTTGCTCACAGCGCTCACCCCCCATCGCCCTGTCCCTGTGTGTGTGTATATATGTGTGTGTGTATATATGTGTATGTGTGTGTGCATCTGAACCACACCTCTGCATTAGCCTGATAATAGGAGCCTGCCCCAGTTCAGTGTTCAGTAATTCATGTCTGTATGAATTGTACATTATGAACCTCATTACGTCGTTCAGCGGCGCCGCGTGAGCCTCCAGCGGGTTATTTACTCTGTGAGCAAAGAGCTTATGTGGCCTTAAAGTCACCGCTAAATATACACGGCCCGTCATATAATACCTGGTGTTCAAACTGTGGAGAGCGTACTGAAAACACCAGTCTGGATGCGATGATTACATCTGGCGTAAATAAGCGTCATAAATCTGCCAGAAAACGACTCAAGTTTCACTGTTTCATGGGTGAGTCTGTGGCATATCAAGTTTGCACTTATTCAATCTATTCAACCTTTAAACATGTACATCGCCTATAGATCAGACGGATATGATTATTGCCTTACTGTGGGACATTTTAGGCAAAGAATTTACATCTGTAACCATGGAAACGGATCTTCCACCAAGAAAGTGACGTAGTGCAACTAAACAGATCGAGTTGGAGATGGGAACAAGAATAGTTTATAGTAGCCTGATCATTTTTAAAGGTGCATTGTGTAACTTTTAACCAGTGGAACAAGACATTTTATACTTAAAATATGAAAATAGATCTTGCTTAGAATAAGAAAAACAACAACTTTCAGCATTTAAAATAAGAAACAAAAGCGAATGTTGCTTGAATTAAGAAAAAACGCTTATTCCACTGGCAGATCATTTCACTTGTCAAGTTGAATTTACTCAAATAAAGTAAAATATTCTTAATTTAAGTCATTTTAATTTACCGAGATATTGTTTTTTTTCCCAGCGTTTTTATATATTTATTCTACACTGCAAAAAGTAAGAAAAAAAATACAAATTTTGAGGTAAAAATGCCCTATTTTAAGTGAAATTATCTGCCAGTGCAGTTAGAGATTTTCACTTACCAAGTTTTCTTAAAACAAGACGAAATATGAATCTTGTTCCAAGCAGAAAACACGAGTTTCAAGTATTTATGGCAAGATTTTTCACCTTATTGGTTTGAGAAGGAAGTTAAAGAGGCTTAACCTGGCTTGAGTTAATATAAAAAGTGCTTAGAATAAGTTGTAATATCTAGACTAGATAAATCAGGATGGAATATCTTGAAACAAGTTTAAAAAAATCTCATCTTAAGTAAAAAAAAACGTAAAATTGGTCTTTTAAGATGAATCTGCTTAATTCAAGTCAGTTTAACTATGCTAGAAAATCCTTTTTTGTAGTGTAATGACTTGAATTGTTTGCATCATTGTGTGTTTTGGATGCTGTTTTTATGCTTTTTGTATTGTTCTTTGTGACTTGTACGGCACTTTGTAAAGCTTGTTTTTAAAAGCGCTTTACAAAAAAGGTTTATTTTTGTTATTATTATGAATCTGTGTCCGTAAATGCTGTTTTTCCTTGATATAAAGTGATTTGAGAGCTTTGAAAGCAGAAGATCTCTGTACACTACAAAAAAGGATTTTCTTTCTTACTTAATAAGATGAGATTTTTTGACTTTTTTTTGATGTTTCAAGATATTCCATCCTTATTTATCTTATCTAGATATTACAACTTATTCTAAGCACTTTTTATATTAACTCAAGCCAGGTTAAGCCTCTTTAACTTCCTTCTCAAGCCAATAAGGTGAAAAATCTTGCCATAAATACTTGAAACTAGTGTTTTCTGCATAGAACAAGATTCGTATTTCCTCTTGTTTTAAGAAAACTTGGTAAGTGAAAATTTCTTACTGCACTGGCAGATAATTTCACTTAAAATAGGACATTTTTACCTCAAAATAGTTTTTTTTCTCCTTATTTTTTGATAGGCCTTTTTCCCAGAGTATATAAGTGTGACCCATTACCTCATGCAGGCCTGCACTTGTTTTACTGACTGTTGCCTGTGCGGAGCCCCTCATCCCATCACATTTACAGTAGAGATTTGGGAGCTGTTGCGTTGTTGTGTTTTCGTCTGGGGGGCCGTCGCTCCCATTTTCTCCTCGTGTCAGCACCGAGCGTCCCAGACCATCACTGGAGCTAACGCAGACAGATGGAGCTCGCCGCTACGCACAGTCGATCGTAACTTTAAATGTATAAATAAAAACAGGACGACCGCCGCGAGAGCCAGACAACATTTAGCACCGTCCAGAGGGAGGGCGGGAGGAGAGGAGGATGGGAAGATAGAGGATGAAGAGAGAGAAAGAGGGGGGTGATACAGTAAATAGAGAAACGAAAGGAGAGGAGATAGCGAGACGGAGAAGATAGAGAAGGAAAGAGGAGAGAAATAGGGGTTGGTGAGAGAGAAAATGGAGGTTTGCAGGTTTATAAAACAGAGACGCTAGACAAGAAAGAAGAGAATACGAGAGAGAAGAGAGAAAATGGAGGAGAGAGACAGATAATAGAGAGACAGAGAAGCTAGAGAAGGAGAGAGAAAACAGAGGAGGTTTGCAGGTTTATAAAGGGAAGAGAGAAAGGGGGAGATTCTGTACATGGAAGACAGGAAAGAAGAGGTGATGAGAGAGAGAAAGAGGCGAAGAGAAAGGGGAGAGAGGGTATACAATGTGTTGGAGGCGAAAGGGAGAGAGAGAGAATGCAGAAAGGGAGAAGAGGGCAGATAGATGACAGAAAGAAGAGAAAGATGGGGAGATGGATAGTAGCCTAGAAGTGTGTGTAGAGAGAAGTGAAGAGGATAGAGAGGGTTTTGAAATATGGAAAGACGAAGAGGGAGGTGGAGAGGAATTGAAAGAGAGTAAGGAAAAGAGATGAAAGAGAGAGGAGAGAGAGAAAGAGAGAAGGAGAGAGGAGAGAAAGAGGAGTAGGTGAGAGAGAGAGAAAACAGAGGAGATTTGCAGATTTATAAAAAGAAAGGTTAAGACAGGAAAGAAGAGGTGATGAGAGAGAGAAAGAGGCGAAGAGAAAGGGGAGAGAGGGTATACAATGTGTTGGAGGCGAGAGGGAGAGAGAGAGAATGCAGAAAGGGAGAAGAGGGCAGATAGATGACAGAAAGAAGAGAAAGACAAAGATGGGAGATGGACCGTAGCATTTGTGTGTTTGTAGAGAGAGAGAGAGAAGAAGTGAGGAGGGTGGAGGGGTAGGAGAAGGATTAGAAATATGGAAAGGTGGAGTGGGAGGTGGAGAAGAGTTGAGAGAGAGTAAGGAAAAGAGACAAAAGAGAGAGGAGAGAAAGAGAAAGAAAGAGATGGGGAGATGGATAGAAAGTGAATAAACATGAACACATAATCTGACATAGACACTCGGACGGATAGAAAACAATCAATCCAATAAACTAAACTCAAAGTCATTAAGAGAGAAAAAACAGAAGAGAGGGGGCAAAGAGAGGCAGATGAGATGAAAAGGGAGAGGAGGCAGCAGAGAAAGAGGAGTGACAAGGGGTGAGGAGAAGAGAAAGACAGAGAGAAGACAAGCAAAAGTGTTGTATGAGAAAGACAACAGAGAGAAAGTGAGGGGAAAGGAGAGCTAAGGTAAGAGGGAGGAGAGAGTGGACAAATTTATGGAGCGAGAGGAGGTGCGCTGATGGAAATACAGGGTCGCACAGAGATTTAAACACGAGAAAAACGAAAAGATGGGAATGGGAGGGTCCACATTTCAGCTGGAGTTCAACACTTCTCATTTCGTACGTGTGATTCTCAGACGGTGGGACCTGCACGGGCTTCATGGTGGTCCTCCAGGAGTTGATAAGTTGATCGGTTGGTTTTGTCCTGACGTGGTTAGTCTCCATACACTGGAGTCTTGATCCAAGATGGCGCCGGAGTGTCTGGCTTGCCGTTTGGCTCTCTCATTGTTGGGGTGTTTTATTGTGTTTTTAAGCTGTTTTGGGGGGATCACACACTCACTGCTGGTGTATGAGCGTCAGAACTTATTAAAAATCAAAGATTATGTGGATAATTGCGCGGAATATCGTTAGTCCTGGTCTAGATCTGGCTAAGTTCTGGAGAAGATTAGCTCTTTTTTAAGTTCTGTTCAGGTCTGTTTTACACTACAAAAAAGGATTTTCTAGCATAGTTAAACTGACTTGAATTAAGCAGATTCATCTTAAAAGACCAATTTTAAGATTTTTTTACTTAATAAGATGAGTTTTTTTACTTGTTTCAACATATTCCATCCTGATATATCTTATCTACATATTACAACTTATATTAAGCACTTTTTATATTAACTCAGTCCAGGTTAAGCCTTTTTAACTTCCTTCTCAAACCAATAAGGTGAAAAATCTTGCCATAAATACTTGAAACTCGTGTTTTCTGCTTAGAACAAGATTCGTATTTCGTCTTGTTTTAAGAAAACATGGTAAGTGAAAATTTTTTACTGCACTGGCAGATAATTTCACTTAAAATAGGGCATTTTTACCTCAAAATTGTTTTTTTTTTCTTCTTATTTTTTGCAGTGTAGAATAAATATATAAAAATGCTGGAAAAAAACAATATCTCGGTAAATTAAAATGACTTAAATTAAAAATATTTACCCCTATGAACTAACATCAAGGACCATGACATCCACCCTCCTGTGGGCTCACCACCTGCACAGGGGTTCATAGGGGGGGTCAGGTGCTATGAGGATTGGGCAGCAAACTGCCCCCGCGACCCAGCCGGATTAAGCGGGAGAAGATGGATGGATGGATGGATGGATGGATGGATACTTTATTTGAGTAAATTCAACTTGACAAGTAAAATGATCTGCCAGTGGAATAAGTGCTTTTTCTTAATTCAAGCAACATTCGCTTTTGTTTCTTATTTTAAATGCTGAAAGTTGTTGTTTTTCTTATTCTAAGCAAGATCTATTTTCATATTTTAAGTATAAAATGTCTTGTTCCACTGGTTAAAAGTTACACAATGCACCTTTAAAAATGATCACGCTACTATATAATAATACTTTAAACTAGTGTTTTCTGCTTAGAGCAAGATTCGTATTTCGTCTTGTTTTAAGAAAACTTGGTAAGTGAAAATTTCTTACTGCACTGGAAGATAATGAAAATAGGGCATTTTTACCTCAAAATTGGTATTTTTTTCTTATTTTTTGATAGGCCTTTGTTGCAGTGTAGAGTCAGTGAAAGGTGCATATGTAACTTTTCTGGTAACCATATCTAGCATTTATTCAGCTGCAAGTGTTTTTATGGTTACTGTTTTGATATTAATGTCTTTAAAACATGAATTCTTATTGTTATTTTGGGCGACAGTAGCGGAGTTGGTAGAATCCATTGATCTGAAGGTTGGAGGTTCGAATCCCACTCTCAACAAAATAATAATAAATAATAATACATTTTATTTATTAGGCTCCTTTCTGGACACTCAGGGTCGCCTTACAATAACATAAACCAGTTAAATATGATTAAAACATACAGTTAAAAGTCACAGTATTTCATTGATTGATTGTATTTAGTATTATAACATATTATAACATAAACATCATTGCTTGACCCACAGGTTGACCACCAAAAGAGAAAAAACTCAGATAAAGTGTATTATTGATATTTGATTATTGATTATCCATGCAACTTATCCATGCATTTGTTACATCCAGACTAGATTACTGTAATTCTCTGCTCACCGTCTGCGCTAAAGGTACTTTAAGAAGCTTCCAGTTGGTCCAAAATGCAGCGGCCAGAGTCCTAACAGGAACTAAAAGACGTGATCACATCAGTCCTGTATTAAAATCACTTCACTGGCTTCCTGTCGAGTTTAGAATTAAATTCAAAGTTCTCCTCCTGACATACAAAGCCTTAAACAATATGGCCCCATCATATCTTCAGGATGCCATTGTCCCCTATCAGCCAAATAGAGCACTTCGCTCTCAGAATGCAGGATTATTAGTGGTTCCTAGAGTGTCTAAAAGTACAGTGGGGGGGAGAGCCTTCAGTTACCAAGCTCCTGTGTTATGGAATCAACTCCCTGTTGATGTTAAACAGGCACCCACAGTCTCTTTATTTAAGACCAGGCTTAAAACCTTCCTCTTCGGAATAGCTTATGACCAGGTTACTTAGTTGATGTCACTAAGATAAGCTGCCGCAGGAGATAACAAGCTGGGGGAAGTGTGGCAACCTGAGCACTGTCCTCTGTTTCCTCCTATTTTCTCACCAGCATCACTCACTATGTTCTCATCTGTAGTTTGTTCATTGCTATTCACATGTTGTCCCCTGTCCCACTCCCCCTGTGGAGTGTAACTCTTTCAGACGCCTGATGGCAGCTGGACCTCTCTCCTCCTCCTCGCCTGGCTCCTCCTCCTTGCCTGGCTCCTCCTCTTCACCTGGCTCCTCCTCCTCGCCCGCCTCCTCCTCCTCGCCCCTCTCCTCCTCCTCCTCGCCCTGCTCTTCCCCACCTGGGTAGCTGTGGCCATACCGAACTGGCCCACGGGCCTGGACATCTATAGCCTGTCCGTCCATGGGAGTGGATCCCTCCTTCACTGTAGTTCTCCCCGAGGTTTCTTCTTTTTCCCAGGACCCTGGGTTTTTTGGAGTTTTTCCTTGCTGAGAAGGACGGTCTAAGGACAGGGGATGACTGGACAATGTTTCATTTGCTGCTTTACATGAATGTTGTTTTTTTCCTGTTTTGATATGTCTGTGTGTATGTTTGGCTCATCCATATCTTGGAACGCCCTTAGAGGCTACTGTTGTTGCGATTTTGGGCGCTACAAAATAAATTGAATTGAATTGAATTGAATTATACAAATTGCCCATTATTTTTTATATTTTGATAGAATAATGTCACTGTTTTAACAACTTAACTAATGAATGTGCGCTAAGCAACTTTTCAGGTAAAGGATTCACCACTAATTGTAACTAACTAAATGTTACTTATACCTATGGTCATGAGCTCTGGGTAATGACTGAAAGAACGAGATCGCGGATACAAGCGGCCGAAATGAGTTTCCTCCGCAGAGTGGCCAGGCACTCCCTTAGAGATAGGGTGAGGAGCTCAGTCACACGGGAGGAGCTCGGAGTAGAGTCACTGCCCTCCACGTCGAGAGGAGCAGCTGAGGGGAGGGCATCTGGTAAAAATATTTTTATTTTTATTGCTCAAAAATACCTTTAAAACATGAATTCTCATTGTCAGAGTTTTCTCCTCTTCACAGATCTGACCTGTGTCATGGGGTTCTCTTCAAGACACTCGGGCTGAGTCGGGATGTTCGTTTTAGGGTTTTTATTCCACAGTGCAAAACAGGGAAACACAGGAGCAAAAATGTGTGCAGGAAATATTTACAGTGGTACAGTGAAAAAAGGGTCCATTTACAGGGCATGTACAAAACAGGTCGACTTCTCCTTCAAGTCTCTTCCCTTTGCTCACTCTCTCTCTCAGCCTCTTTCAGCGAAACACGACCTGCATCGTAGCCTGGACACGACACCACATGACCCGACCTGACGAGAGTCAAGACGAAAACTGACCTGGAGCTTCTTCTTCTTCTTCTTCTTGGGTTTCCGGCAGATGAGGCATTGCTGCCCTCCACTGTTAGTGTTTCTATACCCCTTTCTACACTATAATAGAAGACAGGTTATTGGTTATTCCTTTAAACCTTATCATACAGCCCCGTACTCTTCAAAAACATAATTACAGCTCTGACTCTCTGGGGGAGCTCCATGTTCTAACATAAATTTTAAGGAGAATCGATTACATCCTAATTTTGCCAATGCACAAAACAACATCCTTCTCTCTTCCACATACAGTGGACACTCCATTAATACATGCAACACCGTTTCCAACGTACCACAAGATCGAAAGTTACCATTGGGATGTTTCCCAACAATATGTCGCCCACTTGCAAGGCCGCAATGCCCCAACCTCAGCCTTGCAAGCTTAACCTCATCTTTCAGTGATAAACATGATTTTAATAAGATGTGCTCTACATGTGGCACTGTTCTGACGTACCCCCTGCCTCTGGTCTCACTGCTCCGCTCCTGTTGCCACCTTCTAATTATTTCAGCATTAACAAAACTACGACCTTCCAGCCTTCCTAATGGGACCTTGTACTCAGTGTCTCCACTACACAGACTGGCCCTGGCAATGTCATCTGCAACCTCATTCCCCTCAATTCCCACATGGGCAGGCACCCACATGGGGCAGACACCCACATGGGGCAGGCACCCACATGGGGCAGGCACCCACATGGGGCAGGCACCCACATGGGGCAGGCACCCACATGGGGCAGGCACCCACATGGGGCAGGCACCCACATGGGGCAGGCACCCACATGGGGCAGACACCCACATGGGGCAGACACCCACATGGGGCAGACACCCACCTGAATGCAACACTCCTCCCACGTTTTTCCAGTTTATAGACCATCTCTACTGACCTGGTGCTGAGCGGCAGGGCGCACCTTTATACACCCCTCGCCCCTCCCACCTTACGTAACTCCCCTTTAAACCTTAACTACATCATTCCTACACCGAATGAGAAATATTACAGGAGCCAACAGTTACACACAGAGACACGTTATCATCTCACATCCAGAAATGACCTCCAACAGTTCACATACAAATACAATACAGTTAATTGTCCAGGCCAGTCGATTGTGGCTCATGTGACCCCCGGAGCGCGCGTAACGGGAGGATTTAAGTTCCCGGCGTGGATGTGGCCGGTTTGCCAGTGCGCACCGGGATGAGGGAGCAGGCGGCAGCGCGAGGGTGAGTAAAAGGTCGATTTATTGCGGGTTTTTGGAGGACAGTTCTGGCGCTTCCAAGTGTGCACCCTTAGTCGCGACCAAGGTTATGTAAAAGTGAAGTTTATGGTGCGTTTGGACTGTAGAGTTCGCGGCGTGGAGCGCAGCAAACAAGGAAGCGGGTGAGCGCGCGTCTTCTCATGCTTTCCCCGGGGACCTGACCTAACTAGGCCTTGTGGCATTACTTGTCTTTTTCTTTGGAAACTGATACATTTAATGCCCACAGGTTAATGCTGTTGTTGTTTCTCTGGGCAAGACACTTAACCCACCTCGCCCCCAGTGTCTTTGTACATGGGTGTGTGGTTCCTTCATGTTAATAGACTAGACTTTTATTTCTCTATTTTGTTTTGTAATGTGTTACAGTGTTTTTTGTGCCACTTGCCTAGGGACACCAGATGGAAATTAGCATCTTTGCTATAATCTGACATATTGACACTGTTATTTACATGTGTTCATTAATATACTGTCCCTATCAAATAAATAAATAATGGATTTTAGTGTCTTGAAGATGAAAAAGTGCTATATAAACACTACAAATTTCTCTGATCTGGCCAAGATTTTAGAACTTATGTCAGGTTATTCATCTTTTTTCTGATTTATTATCTACTTACTAGTTCTGAGACTGCTTCATTCTCATCTAGCGGTAGTTTAATTTAAGAGAACTTGTCAAGAAAATGATCTTGCTGCATGGACAGATAATTGCACTACTTTTAAGTCAGAGAAGGAGATTTAGATTTCTATCTTAAATTTTGGCCAAGCTTTTTTGCAGTGCAGGTTGACGGTGCAATTCCAGTTCCCACAGACGAATGCTGTCGTTTCCTTGGGCAAGACACTTAACCCACCTCGCCCCCAGTGTCTTTGTCCTTGGGTGTGCGGTTCCTTCATGTTAACGGGTTTTTAGAGTCTTGAAGATAGAAAAGTGCTAAATAAACACTGTAAATTTCCAAGATTTTAAAAGTATTGTCAGGTTATTTATCTTGTTTTCAGATGTATTATCTTCTAACTAGTTCTGAGACTGTCTAATTCTAGTGTAGAGGTAGTTTATTTTAAGGTAACTTGTCAAGTAAAACTACCTTGCTGCATGGACAAATAATTTCACTACTTTTAAGTCATTTTCTGATAGATTTAAGTGTTTCTATCTTAAATTTTGTCCAATTTTTTTTGCAGTGCCTCTACACAGATATGACCTGTACATTGGCCTGCATCTCTCCATGGAGATATACGTTTAACCCCTGAAGACCTAAGGGCATTTTTAGTACATTTCTCCTCGCCTGGATTTTTTTCTTAATTTTGCTTTTAAAACTGCCCCTTTTACCCTATAATGAAGTGTTCTACATCCTTTTGTTCAGTACAGCCTGTTATTTCACAATCTGCTGCTGTAGTTGTGTCATGTGGCTCTGATAAAAGCTATAGGACCAGAAATAGAGATGAAAAAAAAACCTGAAAATAAAATTCACACTCTTTTATACAAAACACACAGCAAACATGTATAAACAACTTTTTGGACATAAAAATGCTTAATTTAGGGCCTTAGCTACAAAAATGCAAAAATATCAAGTCTGTAAGTAAATTAAAAATATCCTTATTGCCCTAAAAACAAAAAAAAGTGCAATCGCTCCATTATTTTTCTGGTGCCAGTCGTGGAAACAGCTCCTGTCAGGTCCAGGCCCAGAGCCACAGCACTTCTGCATTTCTATGGGGTTTATTACATTTGTATTTGTTCATTTTGAGTGAAATAAAACTTTCAAATAAAAATGGAAAGGGATGCACAATTACGCAGACCAAGATACGTAATTTTCCATGTATGTGAGAATTAACTCCACTTAGAGCGACTTTTTCACTCGATAAAAGCAAACACAGCCGAGAGGAGTCGACCATCTTGACTCACTTCACTCTTTGGCAAAGTTTGGGACAGAGTGCATGAGTTTGGGGAAAACAAAGTTCCTATTGGACACTTGTTTTGCTCATGTCATCACACAGCGTGAGTGTGACGCAGGATAAAGCCGCAGAAATGTACGGAAACCTCTATGTCTGCACTTTCAGAGGGAAAAAAAAGTACGTTTTCTTTTATCTTTTACGGTTTGAAAGTTATGCGCGGTTATATAAAACATATTCCTCGTTATCGTATACGATAACGTAGGTCTTCGAGGGTTAAAATCACACTGCGGAACTTTCTATCTATACAGAGACAAGGAAGTGGCAAACCCTCCACCAGAAAAGTTACTTGATGAAAAATGGACATTCAATTAATCAATCAATCAAACTTTATTTATGGAGCGCTTTTCATACAAAAAATGCAACACAAAACGTTTAAAGTCTAATTTCGTGCTTGGTTTAGTTGCAACTTAATTCAATGCATTCACAATGAGTTTTCTGAGATGAAGTTTGCTGTAAAAAAGTGTAAGTCTAGTATCTTTTCCAGTCCTTTGCACATGGTTCAGTCAGTTGTAGTCGGCGCTGTGAGCTGTTCCCCCATTATAAGACTGTCACTGTGGCTCTGTGTGCAGTGATGGAGGACAGTAATTATGTATTTTGTCACTAACACATTGTCTGTTGTTGTTCTTCTGCTTATGTGAAAAAGATGTGTCTGCAGCTTTGTGTCTTGGCCTGACAGGAGTTTGACTTCGGAAAATTGTCGGCACGATGGCAAAATAAGACTATTGTAACAGCTTTTGTAATGCTTTCAGATAGGCACATCGCACCGCACATTTTCCACAAAGGGACACGCTCTCCGTCGACATAGACAAATGTTATTGATCCACAAGGGAAATTACTTGGGCGCAGTAGCTCACAAATTACAATATAAGAATAGTTCTGAATATCAAACACTTACAGGGCCCATATTACGCTATTTTCTGATGTTATCGCGTTATTTCTTCGTCAAAAACAGTAATCAGGCTAATAATAAAAGGTTACTGAAACGTGTGAATGAAGGAAAACTCAACTCCAGGTATGTTTTTGAGGAGATATTAGCATCACAACATGATTTAAAACCCACAAGAGTCGATTTTGAGTAATATTAACTGATACTTTTAGCATCACCTTCATAATAAATGCCGTCTCTGTGCTCACCATAAATCAGCCAAAGCCCCAAATCTGATATTGATAATTCTCCGCATTTCCACTCACTCGCTGCAATCCGACGAGATCTTGAAATAAATTCTTCATATGTACATCTATATTTCATGTGCGCGATTACATTATGCACATATATATTCCAGAAGAGGCACTGGCCGTGAACTTTGGCCCCGGCGCTAATGAGGGCGTCCTTGAGTCTCCAGAGGTTGTAATGAAACTGGATTCACGCGATTCGATGTCTTAATTTTGTTCAAATGAAAGAATATATATCAAATGAAGACCTGAAGTGAATTCTAATTTAAAGGTCCTGTATTATGCAAAATGGACTTTTGTGAGGTTTAAGCCGTGTTATAATGTTGTTGGGGTGAGGATTGATCATTAAAGATATGTTGTTGTTTTTTTACCTGTGAAAGGAGCAGCGTTTATAAGATTTATCTTCTTCCTGTTCCTTTTGTTCATGCAGCAAAGACAAGGCAAATAATGGTTGGAATATCTATTTATGTTAGGCTATTATCACAGCAGCAGGAAGTGCCACGATGTTGAGTCACTTCCTGTCAGTGCTTTTCTACGGCAAAATACCTGTGGAAAAGTGTCGCATATTTTGGACCAGCTTCAGAAATCTGCCCTGACACCAAATCTTCATCCAACAAGGTCGACAAAGAACAGATTCTGTCCATGAAGAATTTATCCACAACGATCAAGGGAAGAAAGATGAAAACTTAAGGCGAATAACGACGAAGATTAGTGAATTACTCCTGAGCAAAACGTTTAAAATAGCAGTTTAAATGCTGTAGATGTTCACATATTAAATGTCGACCATTTAAACTGCACAAATCTCTGTCTGTGCCAATATATCGACATCACAAAATCGATTTTTAATTTTAATTCTACAATCAGTCTGAGTGAACAAGTTATTTATGTTTTATTCATGACCATAACATTAGTTTTGCTCAGTCGTTCAGTCGTTGTTCGCCTTAAGTTTTCGTCTTTCTTCCCTTGATAGTTGTGGATAAATTCTTCATGGACAGAATTTGTTCTTTGTCGACCTTGTTGAACGAAGATTTGGTGTTGGGGCAGATTTATGAAGCTGGTCAAAAATATGCAACACTTTTCCACAGGTGTTTTGCCGTAGAAAAGCACTGACCGGAAGTTGCGCGACTCAACACTTCCTGCTGTTGTGATAATCGTCTATTGTCAGTTTTTTTGTTGTTCTTGTTCTCTTTAAGTTGATACCAACAAAATAATAGCATGAGCAATAAATAAATAGAATAAATATGTTTTGTTTCATTCACACATGTTTTAGTTACTTTTTAGTCTGCCTACATCTCCAACGCTCACAATGCTCTGTTCCACCTCGTGATGTCATGATGCTGTATTTCTCACGTTAACAGCTCTTTTTACCTTTAGTTCAGTAGAGATTGGGTTGATTCCAGGGCTGAAATTATCCCAGTGATTCTAGTGAAGGTGTGTGGAGTTTAAAAACACAGTGTATCACCACATGACATCACAAGGTGGAAAAGTGTTCAGTTTGAGAGAAGAACTCGGCCTAAAAACATGCAGGATTTGTGCGTTAAACATCTGCGAATGAAACAAAACGCAACTCCAGGTCTGTTTTTGAAGCGGAATCAACATTATAACTCATTGCAGGTCAGAAAATAGTGTAAAATGGGCCTTTAAAATACAGCCGATGGTTTCAGAGTTATATATAATAAAGCATTTTTACCGGACAGCACAAGGTTATAGAACAAATAAAGGCAAACGTCTATATCAGCTTTATTTCTCCTGTTTGGGTCTGTGTCATTACAGCCTGAATCATTCACTTCATCGTAAAAATCTCACTGAAATATTTTTGAGTGAGTGTTTAGCCCCAGGCCAGATTTTTCTTTCTGCCTCTCTCTCTTCCTATGTCTCTTGCTTTCCATCTCCCTCTCTCTCCCCTGCCTTTTCTCTCTCCCCTCTTTCTCTGTCTCGGTCTGTCACTCTCTCTCTCTCATCTGTCTCTCTCTTCTCTTTCTCTCTCTTCTTTTCAGTGACTTAGTTTCTCCCCTACAATCTTTCTTTCCATCACTCTTTCGTTTGTCAATCTCTGCGCCCTCCGCCCACTCTCTCTCTCTCACTCCCTTCTCTTCTCTCTATCGCTCTCTCCGTCCAGTCTCCCTCTGTCTCCCTTCAGTTTCTCTCTCTACCGCCTCTCTCTTTGTCTCACTCTTTCTTTCGCTCTCTCTTTATCTCTCTCTCCCTTCCAGTCTCTCTCTGTACACCCCTCTCTTTTTCTCTCTCTATCTCTCTCTCTACCCCCTGTCTTTTTTCTGTCCCCCTTCCAATCCCTCTCTCCCTACTCCCCTTTCTATTTCTCTGTCAATGTCTCTCTCTAACCTCTCCTCTTTTTCTCTCTCTACCTTCCAATTTCTCTCTCTAACCCCGTCTCGTTGTCTGTCAATCTCACTCTCTCTACCTCCCTCCATTTCTCTTTCTCTCTGTCTCTCTCTCCTTTCCAAACCCTTTCTCTCTACCCCCTCTCTCTTTCCCTTCCAATCCCTCTTTCTTTCTCTGTCAATTTCTCCCCTACCTCTCTTTCTCTGTCTCCCTTCCAATGCCTCTCGCTCTATCCCCCTTTCTTTGTCTCTGTCAATCTCTCTCTCTACCCCCTCTCTGTTTCTCTCTCTCTTTCCCTTCCAATCTTTCTCTCTATCCCCTTATCGCTTTTTCTATTTCTCTGACTCTCTCTCTTTCAATCCCTCTATCTCTACCCCTTCTCTTTTCTCTCTGTCTCTCTCTCTCTACCCCTCTCTTTTTTCTCTCTCTCTTCCATTCTCTCTCTCTATCCCCCTCTCTGTTTCTCTGTCAATCTCTCTCTCTATCCCATCTCTCTTTCCCTTCCAATCCCTCTGTCTTTCTCTGTTAATCTCTCTCCCCACCTCTCTTTCTCTCTATCTCTGTCTCCCTTCCAATCGTCTCCCTTCCAATCCCTTTCTCTCTATCCCCCCTCTCTCTTTCTTTGTCAAACTTTCTCTCTACCCCCTCTCTCTTTCTCTCTCACTCCCTTCTGATCTCTCTCTCTATCCCCCTCTCCCTTTCTCTGTCAATCTAGCTCCCTTCCAATCCCTCTCTCTCCCACAACCCCCTCTCTCGTTCTCTCTCTCTCCCTTCCAATCTCTCTCTCTCTATCCCCCTTTCATTTTCTTTGTCAATCCCTCTCTCTCTACCCACTCTCTCTGTCTCTCTCTCCCCTTCACTCTGTATCCCCCCGTCTCTCAGCTGTAGTGTTTCTCTCTCAGGGTGAGTTGTGATCAGGAGTCTGGCCTGGGGGCAGCTCTGGGCCTGAAATCTCTATCACAGATTTACAGTCGAGCAAAAAAAAAAGGAAACACAAACTGCACAAACGCAGAGGTTTGGGAGGAGGCGCAGATGGAGGAGCCAGAGGCAACGTCTCCATCCACATCAAACTGTATCTCCATCCACATCACCGCTGCTCCTCCTCGTGTTTAACAGGCTTTGTTCACTGTTATTAAAGCTCCACTCTGTAACTTTTAGTGTACATTAAGATCAGTGAAGATCTGGAACTGAGGCTAGTTGAATTCACTCTCTGTTTCTCTCTTTCTCTTTCCACCTCCACCTCTCGTACAGTGTTTCTCTTTCCGTCTCCCGCTCTATCTCCAATTTTCTCTCCTCTTTCTTTCTTTCTTTCTCATTTTCTTTCCAGCTCTCTCTTCCCATGCTTCTTTTCTATCTCACTCTATATCCCCTGCTTTTCTCCCCACTTTCTCTCTGTCCTTTTTCTCTCTCCTCTTTCTCTCTCTCTCCTCGTTTTCTCTCCTCTCTCTTTTTCTTTCCGCCTCTCTCTTCCATCTCCCTCTCTGTCCTCTGCTTTTCTCTCTTTCCTCTTTCTCTCTAGCTCTGTCCTCTTTCTCTCTCTCTCTTTCCTTCTGTCTCTTTCTCTCTCTTTCCCTCTGTCTCTTTCTCTCTCTTTCCCGATGTCTTTCTCCTTGTTCTCTCTTTCCTTCTGTCTCTTTCATAGTTTTCTTTCTTTCCTTCTGTTTCTTTCATCGTTTCCCTCTGTATCTCTCCTCGTTCTCTCTCCTCTTTCTCTCTCTTTCCCTCTGTCCCTCCCCTCGTTCTCTCTCCTCTCTCTCTCCTCTTTTTCTCTGTCACTTTCCTCTTTCTCTCTTTCTCTCTGTCTCTCTCCTTCTCTCTCTTTCCCTCTGTCCCTCCCCTCGTTCTCTCTCCTCTCTCTCTCCTCTTTTTCTCTGTCACTTTCCTCTTTCTCTCTTTCTCTCTGTCTCTCTCCTTCTCTCTCTTTCCTTCTGTCTCTCTCCTCTCTCTTTCCTTCTGTCTCTTTTATTGTTTTCTCTCTTTCCCTCTCTCCTCATATTTTCTTTCCCTCTGTCGCGCTCCTCTTTCTCTCTATCTCTCTCCTCTTTCTCTCTCTTTCCTTCTGTCACCTTCCGTTTTCTCTCTCTCTCTCCCTGTCTCTTTCCTTATTCTCTCTCTTTCCCTATGTCTCTCTCCTTGTTCTTTCTCTTTCCATCATGCTCTCATCTGCCGCTGTCTCTCCCCTCATTCTCCCTCCTCTTTCTCTCTTTCCCTCTGTCCCTCTCCTCGTTCTCTCTCTCTCTCCTCTTTTTCTCTGTCACTCTCCTCTTTCTCTCTATTTCCCTCTGTCTCTCTCCTCCTCTCTCTTTCCCTGTCTGTCTCCTCTTTCTCTCTTTTCTTCCGTCTCTTTAATTGTTTTCTCTCTTTCCCTCTGCCTCCTCATTCTCCCTCTTTCCCTCTGTCTCCTTCCTTTTTCTCTCTCTCCCTGTCTCTCTCCTCATTCTCTCTCTTTCCCTATGTCTCTCTCCTCTTTCTCCGTCTCTCCTCATTCTCTCTCTTTCCCTCTGTCTCTCTCCTTGTTCTTTCTCTTTCCGCCACGCTCTCATCTGCCTCTCTCTTCCTCTCATCTCTCCCATTCAATTTGTTTCTGTCTCATTTGATCTCCCTTTCATCTCTCTTTCCCTCTCTCTTTCTCCTTCTTTATCACAGATTTACTGTTGAGCAAAAGAGAAAAAAAAGGAAACAGAAACAACACAAACTGCACAAACATGGAGCCTTTGGGAGGAGGTACAGGTGGAGGGGCCAGAGGCAAACTCTATCTCCATCCACATCGCTGCTGCTCCTCCTTATGTTTAGGCACTCTCTAACTTTTCTGTCCGTTGAGATCCACGGAGAAGTAAAGTCTGGCAGTCATCAGCATAAAAATGGCAGGAAATGCTGCGCTTTCTGAAAATTGCATCTAAAGGGAGAAGGTAAAATTGAGAAAAGGATTGGGCCAAGAATAGACCCCTGGGGGACTCCACGGGCAGAAGAGGTGGAGTCGCTCAGTCTGACAGTACAAGAACTCCCTGACAGGTACAAACCCTCCCCTGACAGATGCACGGTCTTCACAGTAGTTTGAAAGAGCCGCACAGTTGCTATAGTCAGGTCTAAATGCGCTGAAATTGTACAACTTCATTTTTAGTGTGTAAAAAAACGCTCTGCACTTCTTTCCCCAAGATCTTTGCAGAAAAAGAAAAATATATGAGAAACATTCGAAGACTCAAACCAGATTTCTTAAAGGGGACTCCGACATATTTGAAGCTAAAGTCCGTTGCTAGAGGTGGTCAAATACGGTCAGACACCAAAAAACGGCACAGATCAGTGTTGCCTCGGCGGAGATCTCACTGTGGTAATGAGTCAAGGCAACAAACTAGTGTAGTGATGGGGGCAAGTTCTTAACTTCAACGTAAACGCCAATTTGCTTCACATTGAAGAAGCTTAACACCACTTTAACCCATCTTACAACAGCCACGAGTCTAACAAACAAAAGCTCTGCCTGGTTCACTCATTAGTGTCTGGAAACGTTATAAAACAACTTGTGCTTTCCAGCTTTTGCAGTCTATCCTTCTGTTCTGACCCCAGGCTGAACTCTCGCTCTGAAATCACGTGTGAGTTCAAGATACTCCAGCGGCTGCAAGTGGCAAGAGCCGCCAGAAGCAACAAGTGAGGATCGACTACTGATGGTGAAGAAGTAGAGAAACTGAAAGGAAGGTTCGTGAATATATTTTTTAGCAATTCACTCGTGAATAAATGGGATTAGAAATTACATCGACAATCGACTCTTTTGGGCTCGACAGACTCATTGCCACAGCGAGATCTCTGTCTAGGCGACACTGATCTGTGCGGTTTTTTCGCTTCTGACAATATTCGACCACCTCTTGCAATGGACTTAAGCTTCAAACATGCCAGAGTTCCCCTTTAAGGAGACAGCTTGTTTATAAAAAAGAAGGTTTAACTCTAGAGCAGCAGGTATGACTTTCCATTTCCATTTTTTATCTGACAATTTACACCAACAGTGTCATATGTGTGTCTAACGGCCGTCAAATTAGGTTGGAGTTCTAATTTAGCAGTGTCAACAGAGCGGCTCCAGGCTTTTTAGCAGGGAAAAGACAAGAAATAAGCACACAGTGTCAAAATTAATAATAAATAAAACCACTGCAGTCACATAAAAACTGCACACTGCATCCTGGACCTCGGGGAATGACTAGTGATCAATCAATCAAACTTTATTTATAGCGAGCTTTTCATACCAAAAATACAACACAAAGCGCACAAAGGAGTATGTTAAGTAGTAAAGTTTACAGCCGTGGAGGATAAATATAAAACACTTTACTGCAACAGACAGAAACTTTACAAGAATAACTGAAGGGAAAAGCGCATGGAGCAGACAAGAAAAGTGAAATGATGAGTAGATTAATGGTTTGCAAGCACTACAGATACGGCTTGTTATCGCTGCAAAACATCGTCTCAACTTTTGTATTCTGATTTAAAACATCCAGTCAACAATGAATACATAAACAATGTAAAAAGTTTAGTGTTTAAATGTGAGAATACATAGGGGCAGATCTGTTGCCTCTGGTATAAATTGAAGCTTTTAAAATGGCGTTACGTGCTGCTGACGCTCCCGGTGTAAATTTCAGATAACGGAAAGAGTTTGGCTTCAGTCAAATGAAGCTCATCGAGGCTTGCGGTAACAGGGGCGAAATTGCAGCCAAGTTCCATATTGGAAATTACGACTGCAAGTATCGCCCAAAGAGTCAGTCTGGAGCGAGACTATTGAAGCGTCGACGGAGCTGGAAGTGCGCCCATGCTCACTTTCTATTTTCGGCGGTTAGCAGGTTAGCTACGTCCACTTACATTTACACTATCGCATTATTTCTTGTCCGCGGTTTTCTGCTCAAAAGACCTTGATCCCAGTTTGATGTTTCATTTTCTAATAGCTTTTGCAGTGACATTATAAATATTCGTAGCCTCGAAAATGAGCGTGTACCAGTTTGTTGACACAGTGTTTAGAGAATTACATGTAAATAAAATGCATGAGAGGGCAGCCCCTGACCACTATAATTACAGAAAGGCTGAGTCTGCACCTCTGCACAGCTAATCCTGTTAGCAACACGCTTCATCATCAGCTTCCACGATATTCAGGGACTCCAAGATCTCAACATAGACGGGACTGAAGCTGGGTTAGTGTTTATTATACACCAAAGACACATTGGCTGTAATAAGCGTTGAATTAAAGGGGCTGTACCTGATTTTTACTGTCTTAAAAATGTCAAAACAAAACCAAACAAAAATCAGAGCTAGTTACTATAAAATGGTTTGCAGTGGTCCAAAGTTAGTCCTCACTTACTTTAGGTGTAATGATGATGCTTTTCTCAATTCTTAGAGGCCAGTGTGAACTTTTGCCGTGATGATTAAGCTAAAAACAGGCACTCTAACATAATAATCATAATAATAATACATTTTATTTATTAGGCGCCTTTCTGGACACTCAAGGTCGCCTTACAACAACATAAACAAATTAAGTACGATTAAAACATACAGTTAAAAAATGGGACAGTATAATTGATTGATTGTATTGAGTATTGTATTATATTAATATTTATTGTTTTAGTATTTAGTAATGTATTTGACAGTATTTTCATTGACTGACGTGGACTTCTTGATCCTCAGACAATAAAATGCTTCCTAATTATTTACAGACGGCAATCAGTGCGCTTATTTTGACCTCAAAATCTGTAAAATATGCTATATCTGTACTGGGACATTTTGCTCAAAAACATGGGGAAAGAATTGGGTACAGGGCCTTTAATGGTCCCATATTACTGATTTAATGATTTTAGCTTGTGATAATGTTAGGAATTACAAATGTTAACAAATATAGATAGATAAGTACTTGTAGAAATCCAGTTGCATTAGCTTAATACAATTTGCGACATAAATCATTTATTATTAGATTAGCAACGTGGTTTTGTTGTTCCTGATCAAACTGTCTTCTGTGCAGCAGCTGGTGTCAGAAAACTGGTCTGATAAATATTTGTCTGTCAAAGTTCTCCAAATGATCTTAACCTTGCAGATCTTAACCCTTAACTCTTGTTTGACAAACTTGCTGCAAAAGATTATTTTATTATTTTGTCCATACCCCCGCAGGCTACAGACGGCACAGAGTTACGCATTTTGAATAAGTACTTTTATGTTCGGCCCTGGACTGTTTATGGGCGGTCATATAATGATGTTCTTGTTGTTGGGTTGAAATTAAAGCTGCACTCTGTAACTTTTTGGTTAGATATGTCATTGCTCTGCCTCGAATGTTCCACAGTGCGACATTAAACTGCTCTGCTTTACATTTATTCAATTCCAGGAGGTTTTAGAGAAAAACAGGTGTTCTGACTGTGAGTGGGGTCGCCTCTCCATAGATCTGACCTGTAATTTGGCCTAGTTTTGGTCTCTATGAGCATAGAAAGGTGTAATGCCATACTGTGCAACATTCCAGACAAAGCAATAACATCTTAATGGAGAAAAGCATTTGCCGGACCCTCCACCAGAAAAGTTACACAATGCACCTTTAACACTGGAAAATGTAGTGAATAAATGCTATTAATAAAGTCTAAAAAAACAAAAAGAAGAAAAAGAAAGAAAAATATATTAGCAACATGACTTCAAGTTCAGAAATAAGTAAGAAATTTACATTCTTTTACAATGGAACATAGAACATTAGTGAAATCATAATATAAATAACAATACCAACAACAAAAATTGTCCAAAAAGGAGTGGGAAGAAGAGAATTTATTTAATCCCACCCCCCTCTTCTAATCTCACTCAATGAGCAGTATGGTTTGAGTTACATAAAGTGAAATTAACACTCCAAGTCAGTGTAAGATTGCCAAAAAGCATGGAAACAAATATGTCTGATATTGATGAGAGCCATACACTAGTTGGATACTTAATCCTTTCACTATTTGAAAAATGGGAGCTTTAAAGGTCCTAGATTATACAAAATTGACTCTGTGATCTTTAAGCCATGTTATAATGCTCTTTACCTCGACAAAAACATACCTGGAGTTGTGTTTTGTTTAATGTCAAACAATTATTTTTTAAATGAGATTAATCACACTTTAGAATTTTGATTAATCACAGTTAATTATTCTTCCAAAGACCAAAATATTTGGACAAAAATGCAATTTATTATCAAAAAGTTATATTATTGACATTTTTCTATCGCTGGTAGTTTTGTTGACAACATTGCTCAGCTTGTTGTTGGTACAAGTAGCGTCGTTGCTGCCGCTGAATCAAACACGTGTTTTGCTTTAAGATGGTGTTTTAAACTTGTTCTGCTTCTGTGGAAAGAGAGTTCATTGTCGCAATATCTGCAAACTACCTTAGTTTTATCTAAAGTCCCGTCGGGCAGTTTTTTTGAAGAGAAATTTTCCGCTGAGCACCAGTCACAGTCTCATCTGTCGTCTTCACATCCGTGTATGGACAGACCTGATCACTGACCTAATAACCTGCACCGCCTTTCAGGACCATCCGCACTTTCCATAGAGGAGCATGTGCGTTCAAAATAAATTGTGTGATAAGTCTGTGTTTAAAAAAACATTTGTGCAATATTTTTTTGTGATTAATCGCATGTGTCGCTCTAGTTTTGTTTCATTTACACGTGTTTGAGTAACACTTTATTATTAGTCTGTCTACATCTCAGCTCAGCTCATTTTACATTTAGTTTAGTAGAAATGGGTAATTCCAGGTCTGAAATCGTCCAAATGTTTCTAGTGAAGGTGTGTAGAGTTTAAAAACACAGTGGAGCACTTCCTGTATTAACACATGGCATCATAAGGTGGAAGTGTTTTCCGTTTGAGAGAAGAACTCAGTCTAAATCTGCAGGGTTTATGTGTTAAACATGTGTGAATGAAACAAAACACAACTTTAGGTCTGTGATGAGGAAACAACATTATAATAAAGTAGATCAGAAAATAGTGTACGTAATATGGGCCCTTTAAATCAGTGGTCCCCGGACCAGGGACCGGTACCGGTCCGTGGATCACTTGGTATCGAGCCGCCCACGAAATAATTAATTATTTCTGTTGTATTTATTATCTGAGTCTGAACAATCTTTTATTTTGAAAAATCTTTTCAAAAGCCATCACACCCCCTAAAAAGGCTGTAACGTTAGAAAAACTACATGATCTGGTTGTAAACAGGAAGGAAAACAATTTGTACGAAACTGAGACGTCCCGTTTGGAGGAGATGGGCCAAAGCACGGCACATCTGCACCGATGCCCCCACACGAGGAAAACAAAGTCCGCTTCAAAACATACAGAGGATCTGCAGCAAGGACCGCGAACAACTTCTCTCCCCCGCGCCGCCACCACATCCACAAACACACGGAGGAGCAGCACCGCAGCAGAACCCACACCGCCCCACCAGCAATACACACCCCGTGCCGCTGGACCCACCGTCTCCGCCAAAACCACAGCTCCACCGCACGACCCGCAAACAGCGCCGTGTGATGACGCCCTGTCCGCAGCCCGACGAGCATGACACGGCCCCAAAGTCCCAGCGTGAGTCCCCCGGGTACAGCAGGAGTTGGGGCGACAAACACAGTCGTAACTGCAGATCACTGGACGTCCCACAGTCATGAGAACTACCTCAGGTCACAGCACATTATTTCACCCGTTATGTGACTGTTCTGTCCCCAGTTATTGTCTTGAAAACCCTGGTCGTTGTGCACTGACTGTCTGTCGATACTTAACATTTATTCACTCGTTTGCGCACATTGTAATACACAACTTTGCATAGGCTTCTGCTTATTGAAAATGTAGATCTGTATTGCTCAACAATTCGAGATGGGGACCCCGAATACTGACGGGTATTTCGCACACTGGTTATGTTGTTGGCGCAGTGTTACGGTCCGCTGTAAAATTGTCAAGCGTTGGCCGGTCCGCGGTGACAAAAAGGTTGGGGCCCACTGCTTTAAATCATATTATAACAGTGTTTTGTTGACTTGATCTTGAAATGAGTTAGTTTTAGATATTTGAGCTTTCCCCAAACTTTTATCCAATCAGAAATTTCATTCACCAGTGGCTGAGCGTCGGTCTGCGAGTGAAAGTGAACAAACATTTAAAATCAACATCACCTTCTTTTTAAAACATTATGAAACGCAAACAAGTATTTCATGGTAATTCTCGGTTATTTGCATTTAAATAGCTCCCCAGACTTTTATTATTGTGCCTTTGTTATGCGTTGGGATGGTGTAAAATAGCAGAGATGGAGCGAATTGTGTTTCAGTCAAAGGAAATGTGATGAGAGACGAGTTGATATAGCAGCGTGTCCAAGAGGCTCTTTGAATATAATGGAGTAAAAACTGTAGGACTCTCTCACTTGTCCTGCTCAGATGTGGAGTTGTGTTTTAAAATGTGACAGGGCGTGTATAAGAGAGGCGGACAGTTTGATTTGAAGCCTTATGAGATGCCAGAAAGAAAGACTAACCTCGTGTGATGGTAAAGGATGCAATTTGATATACGGTTTTCAGATGACATTTTGATTTTAAGTCATATGAGAATGTCAGAATGAAAGACAGATCTTGTGTGATGGTAAAGGATGCGATTTAATACTGTTTATAATACTGTTTCACTCCATACCCTTAAAGGTGCACTGTGTAACTTTCTCTGGTGGAGGGTGGAGACAGCTGCTTGCCTCTACGAAGGTGTTTGGATAATAATATTAGGTGTTTTTATTGCCAAAAAAAGCATCATTTGGCCTCACGTCTATGGAGATTTTGGTTTAATGCTGTACTGTGGAACATTCCAGGTTAAGTAAAAAAGAAAAATAAAGAGAGAGAGACAAGCAGCGGTGCAGGCTTAAAGGGAAAGTTCTGGATTTTGGACATAGGGCCTCATTTCATTTCATGAGCCAGAGTGTTGGAGACGTGTGGAGACACTTTTTTAAATATTCCATTCAGTGGCCATAGTTGTCCTGCCACTAAAAACAGTCTTACCCACTCCACAGTTCACCCGAGGCAAAACTCCAGACTGTTGATGTGAATGTCAGTGTCTATAGAATAATTTTTGAAGAAAAACTAACCTTGCATTTGAATGATTTATGTCTGAGCAGCAGCAGCGAGTTCTACTTCCTGATAGAAAGCTCCACAGCGGTGGACTGATATATGAGAAAATAGTCCCCCAACATGTGATGATTCATGCGATCTACACCCCCAGCAACTTGGTGTTTTTCACAGACTCCACAGCACTTCCATTGATGTTGAGTGGGGTGTGTGACCATAGACTGTATATATGAGTGGAAGTGAGTGCGACGTGAAGTGAGTGCGACGTGAAGCGCCGCTCAAATGAGGCTCCCGATGCCACGGTTACAGGAGCGAATTTGGAGCAAGTCTCCATATTTGGAAATTCGACCGCGAGTATCATAGCAACCACAAGAGCCAATCATGATTGAGGTCGTTAAATGTGCCGCCCTCCTCATGGCAGAGCGGCGATACGATACTCTGCACCATTCTGCATGGACCGCTGGATTTCGGTGATTCTTGAGAATAATAAGGAAACTTTTTAGCTTTTCTCATCAAACTTTAAATAGTTAGTTTAAGTCATTGATTTATGTTATTTGCCATGTTATACATGTACGAACAACAATAGAGTTGGCAATTTAATTCATTTTACTTTATGCTAGTTAAGATTCTAGTAACATTAGCTATTGTAATTGTTTGAGATATTTTGCCATTTTATTTCAAAAATAGTCAATCGGGGCAGGAAAACGGGAAGGGGATTTACTTAGCAGCGAAACGCACTAGCTGTCAATCAAACCTGTTGCTAACGCTAGTCGGCAGCGACCTCGGGAAATGAAGGCGACTGATTGGTCCGTTATTTATGTTCATATCTTGATTTAGGAACAAAACAGCGAGATGAAAATTCAGGATCATGTGTCGCAGGTTCATACGAACATTTAAGGCCAAAATGACAAGGCTCAGTCCAGCAGTTACAGAGAGAGGGACGATAAGATCCTAATGTGAGTCAATGGGAAAAAGGGAGAGCCGGAAGAACCTCCTGGAGCACTTCCTGTTTGGCACGCGGCAGTTAGCGCTTTAGCTATGTCCACCCATATATACGTCTGTGTGTGGCACGTGTTTCCTTCTGAAATCCACTGTTATTTCTTTCGTTTTGCTGACATTGAGTTGAAGATTGTTCATTTCACACTCGTTGATGAGTTGGTGGACGTCCTCTCTGTGGGCTGAGTCGTCATCGTTGCTGATGAGGCCCTGATGTGTCATCTGCAAACTTGATGATGTGGTTTGAAGTGAATCTGGGACAACGGTCGTGCATCATCAGTGTGAACAGCAGGGGGCTCAAAATACATCCCTGAGGAACCCCCGGTGTTTGTGATGATGAAAAAACTTTCCAAATTCTCTACTGAAACCAGAAGTGCCACCACAAAGAACATTCTGGGCTGAAAAAGGAATTAAAATATGACTAAAAAGGGTATCAGGCCTGAAAGTTTTCTGTATTCCACTCACTTTTGGCATGAACCCCCAGAAACTAATTAATAAACAAATACTTAAATAATAAATACATAAACACATTTTTTTCAGTGTTCAATTCAGTGTTTCTCAAACCGTGATACATATGAGCTCCTTCAGGTGGTATTTGTACAACTCTTCGGTTTAATTTAAAGTTCATTTTATCCACTTTTTTGTCCTCCTTCGGATATTTTCTTGTTGTTTCTTTTAAATCTGATATAGGCCTAGATTAGACTTGGAGTAATCTTATAGACCTGATATAGATCTGGTGCTGCTTGGAAAATCTGGTACTTGGTTTAAAAAGTTTGAGGTTTATTGTCCCTGTAGGAAAATGTGTTCTTTGTCCTTTGACCCATTCTTCAGTGCTGCTGAGAGAGACTGTTCTCATATTTTAAAGCAATATAAAATAATGAAGCTTATCTCGATGACTGAATAGTGACTTAGGGAAAGAAAACACTGAAAATGAAACTTCTTATCTGAGTTAATTGAATTATTTGTGATAGGGGCTGTAATGCATTGAAGGCATAATCGTGCATATCTAAATCCTTTGTCTAGACTTCCTGATGTTTCACAGGCGAATGGCTCCATTGGCTCAGAGCATCGGAGCAAAGGACTGAGGCTCAGAGCCACAAATAAACAAATCAACACAAACTCAGATAAGCTCAAAGTCTCTCCACGTTCAGCCCTGTAATACAAAGAAACTGCATAAACCCACATGGAGCAGGTTTAAAGATGCACTATGTCACTTTTCTCCATGGAGAGACACCATATACGTCTCTCCATGGAGATATTAAACCTTTCATGCATGAATTATGATAGGCTACTTCAGGATTTTCTTTCCTGAAGTGTTTTTTTTTTACTTTTTAGGCATGAAATTTTTTTTCATCGCCTTAATTTTTTTCAAACATGCATTCTTCAAGGAGTTGGTGGCATGTGTACTAGGGTGGACAATACGGATATGTCCAACCATCCATCCATTTTCTTCTGCTTATCCGGGGCCGGGACGTGAGGGCAGCAGTCTACGCAGGGACTCCCAGTCTTCCTTCACCCCAGACATTTCCTCCAGCTCCTCCGGGGGCCCAGGTGTTCCCAGGCCCAGAGACACAGTCCCTCCAGTGTGTCCTGGGTCTCCCCCGGTGCCTCCTCCCGGTGGGACATGCTCGAAACTCCTCCCAAGGAAGGCATCCAGGAGGCGTCAGCGCAGATACTCGAGCCACCTCAGCTGCTCTTCTCGATGTGGAGGAGCAGCGGCTCTACTCCAAGCTCCTCCTGTCTGACCGAGCTCCTCACCCGCAACTGCTTGTAGCCGCGATCTCGTCCTTTCAGTCATTACTCAGAGCTCATGACCATGTGTTTGAGAAAACTATTATTAAAATTAAATTTTGTAAATACTATAAAACATGTTTTTCTTTGCTATTTTGCATTGTGTTCATATATTTTGAACATATTCCAAGAACTGTTAAATATATTCCAAAAAACGTTTAATTAGAGAAAAGTAAACTTTGAAGCACAGATAGTACAGTTTAAATTACAACCATAACAATGAACCTGCCTCCCACTTCTTCTGTTCTCCCGGCTACTATGACAAACATTCTTTCAGATGTACTTAAATACATCAGTGCAGTGTGTCTTTAGCAGGACAGGGTTTTCTTTTGTAAGGAAATTGGCAAATTTCAGGAGAAAACAACTATTGAATAGCTGTCCACTGTAGTGACTGCTGTGCATGAAAGAATCGACAAGGCAAGTTTATTTGTATAGCACAATTCATACGCAAAGTAATTCAAAGTGCTTTACAGAATAAGAAATACATTAAAATCACAATACAAACAAATCAAAACATTAATCATCATAAAATTTAAAAATAGAAATGGGACATTAAATTAGAGAGAATTAGAGAGAAGAGTGCGGAGTGAAAAATAAAAACCTTTCAGCCATCTGCAGCTAAACAGAACCGTTTTTAGCCTGGTTTTAAACAAAGTCAGAGTCGAGTCTGTCTCACATGTTCAGGGAGACTGTTCGAGGTTTTACTGCATTAAACATTTCTATCTCCATGACAAGTAGGTTACACCAGTTACATGTTAGATCTATGGAGAGGCGACCCCACTCAATGCGTGTTTATGAGGTTTTAGCAACAGAAACACCTGTTATTAAATCAATGCAAGATGTACATATCCGGATCATGGGGCGCTAATAAATATTTACATTAAAACAGTGAATCATAGACTAATGAATGAATGAATGAATGAATGAATGAATGAATGCATGAATAAATAAATATTGTTATATACAGTGAACTGATACCAATAATAAAAGTGCTAAACAATAAAAATACAGTGCTAAAATAATGTGCGGGCAACAGAATATACATAAACCGGGCTCTCACCAGACTGATATGTGTAGCACTCTGAACTCTGAGTCCTACAAATGAATCTGGGACGGGTCTCGCTGAAGATGATCTGAACCAGTGACCAGAGCTCTTAAACAAAAACTTTATGTTGATTGATCAAAGCGTCCCAACAGTGGAATAAGACGAAAACAAAATATCGTGCATTTCTGATAAAATAGGCGGAAGTTTGTTGGATTTCCAATAGTTTCTGGGCTCATAAAAATTGTGAGAATTCATCTTGCTGGCAAAGCTAGTGGAATATCGAAGGCAAAAAACATCTCAGTGGAGATAAGCATGTGGCAGTGGTGCATAGAGCCAAAAGTCGACCCGAACTCAAATATGCTTTTCAAAAGCGCCGACAGCCTGTCCATTTATATTGAAAAATATCTGCTTTTTCACATGTTAATAAATTGCAAATATGCCATTGGGTTTTATATATGCACCTTGAATCTGGAAAAAAATAACAATAAAATAAAAATATGCAAATACTACAGTGTTATTCATTGAGAGGTGGAGGCTGAGAGGCTGCAGGGCGAACAGTGAGGCTATAGTGTTGAAGAATTACCTTTACAAACGCAGATGGCCCACAGTCTGATCAGCTGGAGTGCACTGGCCTGCCTCTGTAATAAATGGGATTGATATTCAGTGTGGCTCCTGGATCCATCTCAGGCTCCCTCCATTTGAAAAACCACAGTGAAGCAATACGGACCTAAATGAAGCGATGGGAAACGCTAAATGAACGCACTGTATTGTATTTCTCACAGTCTCTGCCTCTATGATGTCTGTGTGTGGACAGGTTTTGATCGCACTGTGGGGACTCTGTATCCGAATCCGTATACACACTGAAATTATTGGGATCTACCTTCTTTATGGGGACAAAATCAGGCCCCCTTCTTTTTATATTCGACCAGGAACGTGGTATAAAGCCCAGATTTGAGTTAAAATAGGTTAAGGTTAAGGTTTGGGTTAATACTGACTGTGGTTATGGCTTTGACCAGTCTCTAGGGAATGAATGGACGTGAATGTACTGTCTCCAAGAAGCATAGAAACCAAACGCGTGTGTGTGCGGACGTTACGACTATAGAAGAAAGCAATATGCAGCAGGTATGATGTGAAAATATTGGAGCCATTTTCATTTAGCCGACCGTATTGAATCCACTCACATGAAGGACAATGGCTTCTATGTGCTGTAATAAAAGGTTTCATATGAACCGCACTGAAAAGGATGTTGACTTTTATATGTTCAAAAGAAGCTGCACTAAATAACATTTCCCTGCTGCTTGTCTCTAAGGAGATGCTATAGCTTCCTGTGAACGTAATTATCTGGCATGTATTCAACGAGAGCGGTTTAGCGTTTATGGTAAATGGTCACTTTTGTATATAGAGCTGTTCCACCTTTAAGTGTGGAAACCGTGAGGGGCTGAGAACAAATACAAACGCTGCAACACAACAAAAAGCCGCAACGGAAGTGACCGCGGGACTCTATTTTCTGACCTCGGCGGGCTCACAGTAAATACAAGCACCACAACACAAATGCAGACGCCGCAACACAACAAAAAGCCACAACAAACCAAAAGCGGGAAATTATTTACGACGGTCAGACAGTGACATCGATCCTGGCCACAAAACAATAAATTTCTTGTTCTTGTTCTTGTTCTTGTTCTTGTTCTTGTTCTTGTTCTTGTTCTTCTTCTTCTTCTTCTTCTTCTTCTTCTTCTTCTTCTTCTTCTTCCTTCTTCCTTCTTCTTCATGATCTTACTTCTTCTCCTTTTTCTTCTTTTTCTCCTTCTTCCTTCTTCTTCATCTTTCTTCTTCTCCTTCTTTTTCTTTTTCTCGTTCTTCCTTCTTCATCCTACTTCTTCTTCTTCCCGCGGTCACATCTGTTGTGGCTTTTTTAGTGTGTTGTGGTGTTTCTTCTTCTTCTCCTTCTTCTCCTTCTTCTTCTTCTTCTCCTTCTTCTTCTTCTTCTTCTTCTTCTTCTTCATCTTCATCTTTCTTCTTCATCATCTTTCTTCTTCTCCTTTTTCTCCTTCTTCTCCTCCTCCTCCTTTTTCTTCTTTTTCTTTTTCTCCTTTCTTCTTCTTTCTTAATTTTTCTTCTTCTCCTTTTTCTCCATCTTCCTTCTTTTTCTTCTTCTTCCTTCATCTTTCTTCTTCTTCTTCCTTCTTCATCTTTCTTCTTCTTTTTCTTCATCTTCCTTCTTGCCGCGGTCACATCCGTTATGGCTTTTTTTTGGTGTGTTGTGGTGTTTCTTCTTCTTCATCTTTCTTCTTCTCCTTTTTCTTTTTTCTCCTTCTTTCTTCTTCTTCTTCTTCTTCCTCCTCTTCTTCTTCTTCCTCTTTGTATTTGTTGTGAGCCCCTCTGCTTCCGTATCTTCTTTTCCATTTTCATTTCTCTTAATCTTTTGCGCTCACCACAAGAAAACTGGACCTGAACGAGCCTCAGCTGTACCCACATCACAGACTGAGAAACACGTCAACCTACCAGATCCGTGATAACTTTTCAGTGGCCAGAGAAGCGTTTTATTGTAATGCCAACAGCTACCGGCATGCTGATGGCGCACTTCCCGGTTCACAGGAGCTACAACGTCTTACTTATTTGATGCGGGCAGCACATGTGACCTCATTTTGACCCTGTAAAAGCAGCGTTTAATATATATAATAACTGTACTGAGGCAAACCAAACGATTACATAAAAAATGGGCACAACCCCTTTAATGTTGTACTCAAATCAACTGTAAAACGTATTAACCTGGTAATGACCACACATCACCATTTGGTCCATGGTTACACACTGCTCCGCTCGGCGCTCTCGCTGCTGATTCTGCTTTGGTCATTACAGGTTCAAGTGCGTCATTAAAATCTCCATTGAGCACCGATATGGCCTTATACTACCACTATAACATCCCCGGACTGTTGAGAGTTTTGCACTGAACATGTGGAGTGGATTCATTCTGCTGCGACAGTTTCTGGATTTAAAGCATCTGATTTTTGCCTTGAAGGTCCTATATTACGTAAAACTGACTCTTGTGAGCGTTAAGCCATGTTAGAATGTTGTTACTCATCAAAAACAGGTGGAGTTGTGTTTTGTTTCATTCACAAATGTTCGATTAACCCTTTATTATTCATCCGTCTACATCCACAAAGCTCAAAATGCTCTGTTCCACCGTTTCAACAGCTCCTTTTACCTTTTGTTCAGTAGAAATAGGCAATTCCAGGGCTGAAAATGTCCAAATGATTCCAGTGAAGGTGTATGGAGTTTAAAAACACAGTGGAGCACTTCCTGTATTACCACGTCACATCAGAAGGCAACAAAACGCAACTCTAGGTATGTTTTTGATGATTAAACACCATTATAACGATCAGAAAATAGTATACAGTGGTCGCTTGTTTATCGTGGAGGTTACGGTCTAAAAATAACCTGCAATTGGCGAAATCCATGAAGTAGTCCGCTTTATTTTTTACAATTATTATACATGTTTTAAGGCCATAAAACCCCTCCGTGATCTGAGCGGGGAGGGGGATCGCTCCACACAAATCGGCCCATGATCTAAACTAAGGAGCGCAGGGGGGTGAAAAACATAGTTATGGGGAGTTGCTGGCGTCTTTTTTTAATCTTATAAACGGACATATGACCTTCGATTACACAGAAAACAATGTGCGGCTTCACCCTTAGCCAATCAGAACGCAGAACACAATGCACGAAAAAAAAATCTGCAAGGCAGCAAAAGGTTATAGTGAGGGACGACTGTAATCTTAACCGTCATTTTAAATAACAAAAAAAAGGGAAAAACAGAAGTAGTTCATTTTAAACCGTTTGCAATAGTCCAAAGTTATTCCTCAGTGACCGAATGCATCCTGCGCATAATAATGATCCACCACGATGGGTTTATAATTTTTCACAACTTTCAGAGACCAGAGCGGCGGTTTTGCGAGTTTCGAGATAAAACTTGCAACTAGCATGCTAACAGTGCATTTCCTAATGATAGTTTTAGATGTAGACAGTAGTGGACGTCAAGAGCTGCTTATGCATATCTGTACTGGGCAAGATACATTGGGCTCAAACGGGGTAAAAAACTTCAGGTACAGGGACTTTAAAGCTGCCATTTGTAAATAGACTGGCTGACCCAACCCCGTTGTATTTTCACTGGTTCTGTCACACTTAATTTTTTTAATCAGATTAATCACACCTTAGAATTTTGATTAATCACGATTAATCTCAGTTAATTATTCTTCAAAAAAAGACCAAAATATTTTGACAAAAATGCAATTTCTTATCAAAAAGTTATATTATTGACATTTTTCTATTGCTGGTAGTTTTGTTGACAACATTTCCGCGGGTGCTCTCGGCTTGTTGTTGGTACAAGTAGCGTCGTTGCTGCCGCTGAATCAAACACGTGTTTTGCTTTAAGATGGTGTTTTAAACTTGTTGTGCTTCTGAGGAAAGAGAGTTCATCAATGCAATATCTGCAAACTACCTTAGTTTTATCTAAAGTCCCATCAGGCATTTTTTTAAGAGAAATTTTCCGCTGAGCACCAGTCACAGTCTCATCTGTCGTCTTCACATCCGCGTATGGACCTGATCACTGACCTAATAACCTGCACCGCCTTTTTTCTCACCATCGCGCTTTCCATAGAGGAGCATGTGCATTCAGAATAAACTGTGATTAATCTGCATTAAAAAAAACATTAGTGTGATTTTTTTTTTTTTATGATTAATTGCATGTTGACAGCCCTAAATTTCACATATCACCAGTTTATGTTTTGGTCTGACAGAAGAAAAACCAGAGAGCACAGTTGAGTCTGTACAACGGCCAGGCTCTTCTGGTGAAAAAGATAAAAATAAGAAATAAACTTGCAGACGGCAGCTTTAAGGTCATTAAAAAGTGAAAAGTTGTCATTTACCTCTGTTGTTGTTTGGATCCAATTAAGGTGAATCCATGTCACAGGCGCATGAAATAACGATTCCAAAAACACGAGTGAACTGAAATTTACAACGTACGCTGTTACTTACGTCAAAACTTGATCTTCTTTTTGTTCTGTCAGATTTAACGAGATTTGGGGAAAACATCTACCGAGTAATGTGCCGGCAGCTTAAAGTTCAAGTCACTGGTCTTGAATGGAGGCTTTGGTCTTTGGTAATGTTCAAAGGAGGATAAATTAATAGTTAAGATGGAAAAGTTGGTGGTTTGAATTGTCGCCAGTTCAGGCCATTGTGCTTCTGAGCAAGTCTGTACTTGGACAAAGACAACAGCCACATTTCTGTATTTCATCTCTAAGGGCAACTATGGCTCGTCCCTTTTGATCGTGACTGCAAATAAAAAAGTGTAAGGTTCAAAAAAAGGCATTAAAGGTGCACTACGTAACTTTTCTGGTCTCTGAGGTAATGTTATTGCTTTGTCTCCATGTCATGTTGCACAGTATGGCATTAAACGCATTGTGAAAATGAAGAAAAGCAAAGAAAAACACCTTGAAAAGCATTCAGTCTTACTGTGAGCAGGCTTGCCTTTCCACAGATCCACCTGTTTGTCTCCATGGAGATAGATACATTGCACATTTCTCTGATCTGGCCAAGATTTGAAAACTTATATCAGGTTATTCATCTTGTTTTCAGATTTATTATCTACTTCTGCGAGTTCTGAGACACCTTAATTCTAGTCTAGAGGTCGTTTATTTTAAGATAACTTGTCAAGTGAAATGATCTTGCTGAACGGACAGATAATTTCACTACTTTTAAGTCATTTTTGATAGATTTTAGTGTCTATATCTTAAATTTTAAGCAAGATTTGTGTTGTTACAAGGTGATGCAAAACCGATACGCTTGCGAACTTTTTTTTCTGGGAAATCGCCGGGGTTTGCCATGGTTCACAAGGTATCGCTATGTCAACGCAAACAGTCGCCACCGTTTGACGTTTTTTTGAAATGTCCAAAAAATTCGTCAGTGGTCGCCAAGAAAAATACACTCTGTAAAGGTTTGCCAAGGCATCGTTAATGTTCTCCAGTCTTCGTTAATTGAATTGCTATTCTATATCTTGACGATTTAGTAGCGATTCAATAACAAAGACTGACGAACCCTCTGCAAACACTTGCGATTCACATCCGAAATTAAACTGACATATTAACAAATCGATGGGTTTCTGGGCTACGTCACAGACAAGCTGGGCCAATAATCGTCAGTATTCGTTAATATTCGTTAGGACGTCGCTATAAGATCGCAATAACAACTTCTTTACATCGCAACCACCTCGTCAAGACATCGTTAACACGTAGCAAAGTATCGTCGACAGGTCGTAAGCATATCGCAAAAGAGGAACACTAGCGACGTCTTGACGAGGTGTTTGCGATATTGCGGTCGCCAACGCATCGCAAATACGTCGGCAGACACTGTGAAAGAAGCGTTACATTCCCGACAATGCAGTGACATCTCCATGGAAAGGTGTGATAGACCTTTCACCAGACCAAACCTTGAATTCTTCCTGGATACTACACGGAGGATTGGTCAGTATCGTGCATGTTTTAATGTGTGGGAGAAACAGAGCTGGAAACAATATGAAGAACATAAAACAGCGCAGACTTTATCCTATAGGAGCCATTGAAAAGCCCATTAAAGCCAAAGTCTATAAGCTCTGTAATAATGACTGCCCCTCCCCCACTCGTCTCTGTTCTTATTTTTACGGTTGGGTCTTTCCTGCCCCTCCCTCCCTCCCGGTCTCATCACAGCAGCATTCATTTAGAGACTCACTTTAATTATTCCCAGTTGGCCTACGCATGTCAACAGCAGCAGTGCGTCATGGGAGTCGGCCGGCCCCACAGGAGGGAGTGTGTGTGGAGTGGGCGTGTGTTTATCCGGGCACATGTGCTAAAGTCAAGTGTGATACTGACAGTGACGGACAGCGAGAGGGAAACACATCCTATTTGAATCTGTTTAGATGTAAAGAATATATTAAAGTGGACGTACTGGGCGATACGGACTGGGTTTATGACAAATAATACGAATGATAATGAGGAGGAAACCCACGCAATATAAGAGGAGAACATTTTCCATAAAGAACACAGCAGGAGTTGAACCGGAAAACTTCTTGCTTAGTATAGATTACAGTTATTATTATGTGTAATTTTGTGTTACTTTTCAAAGAAATTATAGCTCCTACTGTTTAACAATTTAGCAAAACTCTTATTTAAGTAAAGGTTTTGGTTACAAGCCTATTAATCAATCAATCAAACTATATTTATAAAGCGCTTTTCATACAAAAAGTGCAACACAAAGCGCTTTACAGTGATTAAAAAAGAACAATTCGACATCCTTCCCCATAAAACTAAACTAAACAGGTGAATCTTCAGATTACTACCTGTGACACGGCTATTTTTTTTTTACTTCAAACTGAACTTTTTTACTTCTAACCCTTTTACTTCTAACTGACTCTGATCTGGGACACTAACTATCATCCTACAAGTGTTATGTTATATCTTTTATTTGAATGTTTGTGTAACCTGTGCATTATTTATTTCATATTTTGTGCTTCCAATTTCGAGTTCAATTAGGCTCTTTTCATCACAAACCAGCAATGACAACTTCCAGCGGGCTGTCAGTCCGACAAAATCTAGGAAAAATGAGAAAATGGCCCAGTTTTCTTCTACATGTCATTTTAGCGAGTCCTGCACGGGTTCGGGTACCCGCGGATACCCGACGGGTGAACCGTGAACCGCAAATTTTAAGGAAAGGGGTGAAAAATGTTGTGCTTTGTCGGGTTCGGGTCGGGTCGGACACAGGATAGCGCGGGTCTAATCTGCGGTTTACAAAACATCCCATGTGAACAAAAAACAGGGCTGTATTTTAAGTGAAATGCAAAAATTCCATTGTTTTTACAAGATGATTAAATGTAAAATCTCTGCCACTTTCCTTTTCAAACCTCGCATGCGACGTCCTGAGGTTCAAAAAGACTCGCGAGGAGCTAAAAAGAAAATTAGTGAGTGGAGAGTACAAAGCTGTGGCTCTTTTTTGGCTCTCGGACTGATTTTCATTCGGGTGCGGTTCAAGCGTCGGTTTGTATGTATAGCGGGTCGGATCGGGTGCGGAATTTTATTTCAGTTCTGTCGGAAAACGGGTCGGGTGCGGCTTGAGGTGTGACGGGTACAGGCGGGTGCGGTTTGTTAAAAATCAGACCTGCGCAGGAATTTGTGTTGCGTTATGTTCGGCTCATCAACAATTCCAACCATACCTCAGTTTTCATCATTTCCCCGATGACGCACAAATCCGAGCGCTCCGGGTCCATGCGATTAGAAGAAACTCAAGATGATTCCAAACAGCACATACGTCTGCAGTCTTCATTTTACCGACGATCACATTTACTTCAGTCGGTCGAGCCCAGTGTCGGGAACTACACAGGAAGTCGTCATCGCATGTTTCCAAACGTCTTCCTGGTTTGTGACGGAAGCGTGAATTGAGCCTGTTCGGGTGTTTCCTCCAGAGAAAACATCTTACAGTCTTATACTTGAGTCGTAGTTTTTTACCTGGACCAGAGTAAGAGTACCCACACTCCTGTACTTGAGTATTACACAGTATTTTTTATTAATGGCTCTCGTACTTGAGTAAAATGTTTGGTTACTCTACCCACTTCTGGAAAATATGTAGTTTTTGTTCTATATTGAGTTTGTTATGATCGCAGTAAAATCATGAGTTTTCCAGTTGTACCACATAATTGTGAGTTTCGGGCTGTGTCCAGATCTTTGAGCCGACGTTTCCCGGCGGTTTTGTCTCTTCTGTTTGATCTTCTCCTGCTGCACTTGTTCAGTCTGATACACTCGACTTACCCCAGCTCCGGTTTCAGCTCATCCCAGGGCAACACTCCGTACATATGTGTTTCTGTGTGTGTGTGTGTGAAAGAGAGAGAGAGAGAAGGAGAGAGAAGGAGAGAAGGAGGAGAAAGAGAGAAGAGAGAGAGACAAAGAGGGGAGAGGGAAACATGAGAGAGGAGAGAGAAAGAAAGAGAGAAGAGAGAAGGAGGAGAAAGAGAGAAGAGAGAGAGAGAGAAAGAGGAGAGAGAAAGAGAGAGGGGAGATAGAGGAGAGAGAGAAAGAGAGAGGAGGAGAGAGTGACAGAGAGAGGAGAGAGAAAGAGAAGAGACAGAGAAAGTGGAGAGAGAGGAGAGAGAGAGAGGAGAGAGAGAAGAAAGAAAGAGAAGGAGAGAAAAACAGAGAGAGGCAAAGGGAGGAGAGGGAAACATGAGAGAGGAGAGAGAGAGAAAGAGAAGAGAGAGAAGAGAGAAAGAGGGGAGAGACAGAAGAGAGATTGAAAGAGAGAGACAGAGAGAAGAGAGAGAAAAGAGAGCAGAGAGAGAGGAGAGAGAGAAAGATGAGAGAGAAAGAGAAGAGAGAGAGAGAAAGAGAAACAGAGGAAAGAGAGAGAAGGAAGAGCCAAGGGACTGAAGATGGAAATTGGCTTGAATGTTCATCAATATGTGCTGTCACTTAAATAAATAAATTAAATAAATAAATAAATAGAGAGAGGAGAGAGAGAGAGAAAGAAAGAGGACAGAGAGCGTGAAATAAATAAAGCAAGTGGAGAGAGAGAGAGCGCAAAGGGAGAGAAAAGTACAAGAAAAGAGGGGTAAGAGGAGGGTTAGAGAGAGAGAGAAATTAGGGTAGAACAAGGCGGAGAGAGTGAGTGAGTAGTGAATGGAGAGAGGGTGAAGAGAAAGAGTGGGGTAGAACAGTGGGAGAATGAGAGAGAAGAGGATGAAAGAAAAAAGACAAAATAAGAGGGAAAGAAGGCAGGGAGAGAAACATGAAGAGAAAAAGAGACAGAGGAAGAGAGAAAGGTAGAAAGATGGAGAGAAAGAGAAAAAGGGAATTGATAGAAGGAGAGAGTGGGGGCGGTATAGTTTAAAAAAAGACAGTAGAAGAGGGGTAGAGGAAAGAGAGAAGAGGAAAGAGAGAGAGGGAGACTGAAAAAGAGGAGAGAGGCGAGGAAGGAGAGAGAAAGAAGAGAGAGAAAGGGGGGGAAGAAGGAGAAAGGGGAAGAGGGGACAGAGACAGAAAGAGAAGGAGAGTGCGGAGGCGGTATAGAGTTAAAAAAAAGACAAGAAGAGAGGTAGCGACGAGAGAGGAGAGGCAGGAGAGGAAAGAGAGAGAGGGAGACTGAAAAAGAGGAGAGAAGGAGGGAAGGAAGGAGAGAGTGAGGGAGAAAAAAGAGAGAGGGTGGACAGAGAGAGAGAGAGAGAGACAGGAAGATGCGGAGGAGGAGAGTTTCCACTGTGTCATGGCTTCACAGCTGAGACTCTGTGAAGGTTTGTTATTAACTCTACCGTAAGTATGGTACAAACGGGCACCAAAATTTGCTGTTTCACCAGAACGCTGTATTCAAACGCACTTAATTTGATGTTTTTTCAGATAATATCTCAACACCTAAAGGCCAAAACTATTTAATACAGATGGGGGAAGCTAAAATGTATATTGTTAAAATCACACTTACGTCACAAAACTGGAAGAAGTTTGGAAATATGCGGATCACGACTTCCTCCTTCCTTCCCTTCCTCCTGTTGGCGAACTGGGAAAACTGAGAAAATGGCTCTTTTTTTCTCCATCTCACCTAATTTAGCCTCTCTCAATTGGCTCCCAGTGTGTTTTAGAATCGATTTTAACATTCTTTTTCTTTACTTTTAAGTGTTTGCACGGCCCCTGATCTGATCCACCCTTACCAGTCGCCATTAGAGATTAGACAGGCGGAGTCTGTACCTGTTTTTAAGTCACTACTAAACTGGAAAAAACTATATCTAGCTAAATTAAAATGACTTAAATTAAGAATATTTTACTTTATTTGAGCAGATTCAGCCTGACAAGTAAAATGATTTGCCAGTGGAATAAAGTGTTTTTCTTAATTCAAGCAACGTCTCATTTTGTTTCTTATTTTAAGTGCAAAAAATTGTTTCTCTTATTTTAAGTGTCCAAGATGTATTTTCATATTTTAAGTACAAAAAGTCTTATTCCACTGTCAGATAATTTTGCTTGTCAAGTGAAATTTACTTAAATCGTGATAAAACTTTCTTAATTCAAGTCATTTTGTTTTTTCCATCTTTTTCACTGGCTTTTCACAAGTGATATGTACATTTCTTGTTGTATCTTATTGTTTTCTTTGCTTTTTAGTAGTTGTATTGTGTTTATATTGTATATATTGTATATTGTGTTGTACTGTCCTTGTCCTTTCTTTTGGTTTGGTTATGGTTGTTAGTGTTAGTGGTTGTTTGTATTCTCAGCCTTTTAATTGAACTGTTATGTACAATTGCACTTTTTGTGTAATTCTTATTGTTGTGTTTTTAGGGGGACCATGTTTACCATCTGTCCAGGGAATACAGATTAAAAAATAGCCTATTTGGTTAATTCTGGTACATTTACAGAGATCTTGATTAATGTACACGGCCCCTGCTATATACACCAAATAAATAAAGAAATAAGTAGCAGTACAAAGTGGTACAAAGACATATAAGAGTAAAAAAACTACTTAGAAAAGCTAGTCAAGAGAAACTATCTGGAACATTTGAGATGATTAAATTAGTATTTTTAAAATGTTAATTGAAAGGATAAAATGTATTGAATAATGCACAAAATCTGGCATTTTCAAAGTCGACCATGTACAAAAACGAGAGAAACTAAATCATATCTGAAGGACAGTTGCAGGAAACACAAATGTTCAAATCATTCAGGACGTACAGTGCAAAAAGAAACCAAAATTGTAACACTGCTGTTCAAATAGGAGTAAAGTATAGTATCTAAAACACTGGAAAAAGGTAGTTGTGTAGAGGTGGTCGTATTCATGCTGGCAGAGTGGTTAGCTTCCTCAGTGCTGCTAAAGCTGTCGGAGATGAAACTCAGGCCTATGTGTTTTCTTGGTTTCCACCTTATTACTACGACTATGGAGTGTGAAATGTGGAACTGCATCCATCAATTTCACCAAATGTCACTGAAAACTCTGAGAAAAATACACAGTCATTTCTCCGTGTTTGGCAGAAACAATCACTCTGCAGGAAGTTACACAGCGTCTCCGTGGAACAGAGTTTGTGCCGGTATTTTTCATCATTTGTCAGGTGTCAGGGGCCGTCTGATTTACTTCATGTCTGTGCGGGATACAGGGACGAACCAGACTAACCAAACCAAACCGTGCAGGGACGAACCAGACTAACCAAACCAAACCAAACCGTGCAGGGATAAAACAAACTAACCAAACCAAACCATACAGGGACGAATCAGACTAACCAAACCAAACCAAACCGTACAGGGACGAACCAGACTAACCAAACCAAACCGTGCAGGGATGAACCAGACTAACCAAACCAAACCGTGCAGGGACGAACCAAACTAACCAAACCAAACCGTGCAGGGATGAACCAGACTAACCAAACCAAACTGCGCAGGGACGAACCAGACTAACCAAACCAAACCATACAGGGATAAACCAAACTAACCAAACCATAAAGGGACAAACTGAACTAACCAAACAGGGACAAACCGAACTAACCAAACAGGGACAAACCGAACTAACCAAACCAAACAGGGACAAACCAAACTAACCAAACCAAACAGGGACAAACCAAACTAACCAAACAGGGACAAACCAAACTAACCAAACCAAACAGGGACAAACCAAACTAACCAAACAGGGACAAACCAAACTAACCAAACCAAACAGGGACAAACCAAACTAACCAAACCAAACAGGGACAAACCGAACTAACCAAACAGGGACAAACCAAACTAACCAGACCATAAACCAAACTAACCAAACTAAACAGGGACAAACCAAACTTTAGGGGAAAAAATATATTCAAATGTCTGTGTAAACCTTATTATATTGTGTTGATGGTTGTGCAGCCTGCTTATCTCCATAAATAAATCATTGGTTTACGTGGAATGTTCCACAGCAAAGCATTAACCTTGTAAAAGTATTGGACTGAACTTATCTATCTCCATGGAGACAATGAGTGGAAGCACTAGAACCATTAAAATGTCTGTAATTGAATAAATGTATGATGTCAAACTAGCAGGTGGTGGACACTCGTACACAGACACTAGGGCCAAAGTGTCTTGCCCAAGGACACAACAACAGAGTTCATCTGTGGGAGCGGGATTCAAACCACCAGACTGAGCTTTTGCCCTGTATCCTCTATGTAACGTGAACGTACAGGATAAAACGCATCAATAAAACTGGGAGTCTGGAACTGAAACCAGGACTAAACCAGGACTAGAAAAGGACAGGACCAACCAAGCCTCTATCAGAGCTAAACCAGGATCACACCAGGATTAAACCAGAACTAAAACAGAACTAAACCAAGCCTAAACTAGGGCTAAACTGGGACTAAATCAGGACCAAACCAGGATCAAACCAGGTGTAAACAGGAATACTTCAGGACTAAACCAGGACTAAATCAGGGCATAAACCAGGACTAAACTAGAACTAAATCAGGGCATAAACCAGGACTAAACCAGGGTGTAAACCGGGACTAAACTAGGGTTAGAAAAAGACAGGAGCAAACCAAGCCTATATCAAAGCTAAACCAGGAACAAAGCAGGACTTAACCAGGACCAAACCAGGACTAAACCAGGACTAGAAAAGGACAGGGCCAAACCACGCCTATATCAGAGCTAAATCAGGATCAAACCAGGATTAAACCAGAACTAAACCAGGACTAAACCAGAACTAATCCAGGACTAAACCAGGACCAAACCAGGACTAAACCAGGACTAGAAAAGGACAGGGCCAAACCACGCCTATATCAGAGCTAAATCAGGATCAAACCAGGATTAAACTAGGACTAAACCAGGAGTAAACCAGGACTAAACTAGGACTAAACTAGGACTAAACCAGGACTTAACTAGGACTAAACTGGGTCTAAACAGGATTAAACCATAACTAAAGTAGGACTAAACCAAGACTAAACCAGAAATAAACCAGGAGTAAACCAAGACTAAACCAGGACTAAACCAAGATTAAACCAGGAGTAAACAGGAGTACTTCAGGACTAAACTAGGACTAATTCCAGGCATAAAACAGGACTAAACTAGGGCTAGAAAAGGAGCAAACCAAGCCTATATATATCAGAGCTAAACCAGAATCAAACCAGGAGTAAACCGGGCATAAAGCAGGACTAATTCAGGACTAAACCTAAATCAAATCAGGTCCAAACCAGGACAACTTTTACGCAAACTAAATTACTCCACCAAATCATCTCCTCATAAAACCTTCAAGTCCCCCTGTCAAACATACTAACCCTGGACTATAACGGCTCCGGTTCTTCCCGCCCTCCTCTGATTGGTCGGCTAATTGATTGTCTGTCTGTGTGATGGATGGGGTTAGCACTCGCGGCTAACACACTGAAGTTACGATGCGTTCGAGCGTCACCGGGAAGTAGCGTGATCAGCATTTCTCAGTCTGTAAAAACCCAACAAACCAGGGCTGGTCCATCTATCACGGTGCAGGAGCTCCCACGGGCGGCTGACCTCATGTGAACGCACCGTGAGAGGAGCTGCACTGTGGTCTCTGCTGATGGATCTGAGGAGAGCACACGGGCCTGTTCGTGTTACAGGTAAAGGACGTCGATCGTAATCTAATGTTATACGGTAACTGGACAAACAAGCATTGCAGCTTTAAATCTTCCATCCAGTCCTTGTATTTGCAGAGGTTGCTGGTGCTAGGCTAGTGCATGTCAATGGCTGTAGTTGCCACTAAAAACAGTCTTACCCACTCCACAGAGCACCTGAGACAAAACTATTATAACTCCAGACTGTTGATGTGAATGTTTGTGTTGTTAGAATAATTTTAGAAGTAAAACCAACCTTGCATTTGAAGGATTTATGTCTGAGCAGCAGTGAGTTCTACTTCCTGATAGAAAGCTCGGCAGCGGCGGACGGATATATGAGAAAATAGTCCAACTTGCGACGATTCATGCGATGTAAGGTTAGTTTTATTTCAAACATTATTCTATGGACACAGACATTCACATCGACAGTCTGGAGTTATAATAGTTTAGTCTCGGGTCTGTGGAGTGGGTAAGACTGTTTTTAGTGGCAGGACAACTGTGGCCATTGACATGCACTAGCCTAGCACCAGCAACCTCTGCAAATACAAGGACTGGATGGAATATTTAAAAGGGAGTGACTACATGAACTGAGTTTCCATTTTCTTATCATTTTTTTTCTCTACAGTCCGCAGTGTCAGGTTAGGTTTAGGCATAGAGGTCAGGGTCAGGTTAAAGTTAGGGCTAAAGTTAGGGGTAGGATTTGGGTTATAGGGTTAGGCAGAGGGGTAAGAGTCAGGTTAGGATTAGGGTCTGGTTAGGCGTTAAGGTTAGGTGGGGGGTCAGAGTCAGGTTAGGTTTAGGCAAAGCCTGTGGATGTGGATTCATATTTGTCTTTTCCACCATGAACGCATCTAATTTCACATGTGATTCCCACGCGGAAAACGTGAAGTGAAGGAAATCGGCAAGAATCTGTTTTTCTAGCTTTTGCATGAAAAAAACACTCTGTTTTTGTAGTCACAGCCTTTTCAAAAAAGTGTCTCCACACGTCTCCAACACTCTGGCTCACGAGGAAATGAGGCCCTATGTCCAAAACTCTGAACTGTCCATTTATCTCAATCTGACCAGAAAGAGCTTAGTTTGAACTTCAGCAGGGGATATGATTTGTCTCTCACAAATAAAGTTACAGTCACAAACTGTTTAAATCCATTTTGTATGTATATATATATGTATATTTTTTACTTTTCTGATAGTTTTTGCTAATGTGTGCATCCTGTCTCCACAGTAACTGCTGAACATTCCACCATAGACATACATGTACCCCAGTGTAATGTTACTGCATCCAGAATGGGGAGTCATACCTTGCTGTTACTTCATTTTTCTCGTCCTATATCATGCTGCATAAGCGATATCACCTTATCTAATTATAGCACCTATAAGTTAATAAATGTGAAATGCATCTCTCCATGGCCTAACACCAAAGTACATCTCTGACGTGTTAGTGCCGTATGAACCGTCTCACACTCCTCAGGGACCGGCCTCCTGCTGGTGCCTGAGTCAGGACTAAAGTCAGGACTTTGACTCTGTTTAAACCCAGAACAGAAATCCAAAGCAGTTCTGTTTAGCTGCGTCTGACTGAAAGGTTTTCATTTTTCACTCCTCACTCTTCTCTATAATTTAGTGTCTCTCTCTCTTTTTAATTTTATGGTGATTATTTATGTTTTGGTTTGTTTGTGTTGTGATTTCAGTGTATTTCTTGTTCTGTAAAGCACTTTGAAATACTTTGTGTACAAATTGTGCTGTACAAATAAACCTGCCTTGCCTCGGTAAAGTGATCTATGTTCACTGTATGGTTCTCACCCCATAAAATGCCACAGGGCATAAGTGATATCACAGTAGTAAGAAAGTAGGCGCCACCAGGTTACAGGTCAAATCTGTGGTGAGTCAATCCCACTCACACACTCAAGCCTATGTCAGAGCTAAACCAGGATCAAACCAGGACTAAGCCAAGACTAAACCAGGACTAAGCCAAGACTAAACCAGGATTAAACCAAGACTAAACCAGGACTAAACCAGGACTAAACTAAAACTAAACCAGGACTAGAAAAGGGCAGGACCAAATCCAGCCTATGTCAGAGCTAAACCAGGATCAAACCAGGATTAAACCAGAACTAAACCAGGACTAAACCAGGACTAAACCAGGACTAAACCAAACCTAAACCAGCACTAAACCAAGATTAAACCAGGATTAAACCAGGACTAAACCAGGACTAAACCAGGACTAAACTGGGCCTAAAACGGGTCTAAACCAGGACTAGAAAAGGACAGGACCAAACCAAGCCTATGTCAAAGCTAAACCAGGATCAAACCAGGATTAAACCAGGACTAAACCAGGACTAGAAAAGTACAGGACCAAACCAAGCAATGAAGCAATCCCGCTCACACACAAAAAACAATGTAAAAAAGCAGTTTCAAGGTAATTTGAGCAATAAAAAATTTAGTAAATGCATCAATATAATGCCATAATTCCTTTGAAACATGCTGGTGCTGTACCTTTTGAGTCAGACTTTGGGTGAAATTCTAATTTAAAACATTATTACATTCAAAAGTGAGCTTCCAAAGTGCTTCAATGGCCCCTTTTTCCAGGTTATTGAGTATTCCCATTAGAGAAAGTGGTCATTTATCTGAAGTTGTATTACCCCCCTTGGGCCCGGGTCACTCTTGGTCATTCTGGGTGATGGACAGTGAGCCGGTGAGCTGCTCTGGGGCCAATCATACAGACGGACAGACATTTGGACAGAGAAATGTTCCTGCGTCTCCTCTGGGCCCCGGTGCAGTGATGAATAAGAGGAGAGAACAGGGGTCTGCGGGGAATAGAACCATCGCACAGCTGACAGAAAGACCACCAATTTAGACCGAGTGAGGGACCATCCTCTCCCCCGTATGTTCCAGACTGAAGGTGATTACAGCGACACTGGAAACATATTTATCTGAAGTAAAGCAAGTTAAAGCTGCACTGTGTAACTCTTATTTGATGGTCTGCCACCTTCGCTTAGATCAGGCATGAGCGATTACTTTTTTCCATGGGGCCACATGAGAAACCGAAAATATAAACATAATATTATTGTATTTATAAAAAGCAGTAAATTGAATTGTTTTGACAAGCTGATAAGACTGGACAGAGTTTACGTTGTGACTAAGCAATGAAAAAGTGAGGCTGCCTTACAAAAAATCTCATTAAAAACACCTCTAATAAATACAAAAGCAATGCAGCTTTAGTCCAGTGCATAAAGTAAAGTTATAAAATGTGTTTATTTTGATTATTATTGATTATTTTGTTTATCAATGAGCTTAAATGGGCCGGTCAGAGGCAACCCAAGGGTCCTATGTGGAGCTGTACAATGTCCAGGTCTGACTTAGATACTACTGATTCACTAGCAAGGACCACACTAATAACACATGTGTGAAGCGAAAAATGTTTGTTATATAGAGATGAGGCGGGTCGGCTGGGTTGAGATTCAGGGTGGGGGTTCAGTCTCAATCTTCACATGGCCCAGCAGGAACAGGACTCCCCTCGTAGGCGTCTTATGTCTGGAAGTGAACAGATCGGGGTTGGGAGGGTGGGTTCAAGTTATTCGGGACAAACTGGGTTGCCGGATAGGCTGCTACAAATAGGCTTCTGGGAAATTGAGGTGTGGTTGAAGTGAGCTGTGATTCGCTGGAGAGGAGGCGAGGGCGGCTGAGGCGTGGTCTTTCTCCTGAACCTAAGTTAATCATATTAAGTACATTTTACCAGAAATGCTCCATAGTATGACAATAAACGTATATATATCTCCATAGAGGCAATCATGTGAAACCACCAGGCCAACTTACACGTCAGATCTATGGAGAGGCGACTCCACTTATAGTAAAAATGCATGTTTTTCCCCAGAATTCGCAAAGGGAGAAATTAAATTTGCCAAATGGACAGAATTCTGACCAGAGCTGAAGAAGCAGCTTGGATGAACTGCATAACGTATTCGACCAAATAAACTTTTGTCCAGCTGACAAATTTAATTTCTCCTTTTGCCGTGGATTTTTTCCTGGAAGACTGAGGGATTTTACACACATCTTGGATGTTCTCCAGAATTGTTGAGTAGTAAAAATAAAGGTTGGCTCTACTAATGTGGAAACTTTAACTTTATAATAACATTATGGATTCCAGAAAAAATTTGCAGAGAACCTCTAAACTGACTTAAGACAAACTTCTGTTCAGATCTGTGGAAAGGCGACCCTGTTTACAGTAAGAATGCATGAGGTACAAGGTATTTGAGCTCAATTGCACCATATTTTTATTAGATAAATTTTATGTTCTACCATTTCAAGCAAAGAATTAAGATCTGAAGACCAGCAGGTTGTCTGGAAGTGTACATTTTAAGGGCAAATGTAGTGGTCATAGTTGACGCTAAATAGGCCAGTACAGACACTGCTTATGATTTTTAACAAATATGCACTAAAATGCCAAAATAAGTCCATGGATAGATATACACTTCTGTTTTAAACCCATTTACATAGTTAATCAGTAGAAAAAAAGGGGTTTTGGTGTTTAGTCGCCCTTTAAACTTTTCTGATCTATGTTGATTCCTGATTGCCAATCTCTTCTGAACAAAAATGAGAAGGTACCGGTAGCTTTTGGACTTGAAAACTACCACTTCATGACATCACAAGATGGGGCAGAGCATGTTGAGCTCTGGAGATATATACACAGACTAATATTAAATGGTTACTAAAACAAAATTAATTGAAAAAAGAAGAAAAAACACAACTCCAGGTATGTTTTTGATGAGGTAACAACATTATAACATGTTTTAAAACTCACAAGAATCATTTCTGTGTAATATTTAGTATATTTAAACACACTTGCATATATTAATTGGATGTAGATTCTTTTTAAATGGTTCTGGCCCTTCCAGTTTCCAAAAGTATGACTCTCTAATACCCTAAAATATCCACAGACGTTTCTTGTTGCGCCATTTCCATGTGTATTGCGGTAGGAGGCCGGTCTGACAGGGCATGCTTGGCTGCTGGGCGTGTTTATGCTTTGTGCGTGCGCCCTGGCTGTCAGCTCCACCACACCGGCTCCAGCTGCCTCTCTCACCCAGACAGACGCACTCCTCCCCGGCTCCGTGCGCCGCGTCTCTCCCGCCTGCAGCCTGCGCGCTCTGGATCTAACCAACCCCGGTCTTTACGCCGAAACCACAGCCACGGCACGGGGATAAGTCAGCGGGGAAGGCAGAAGTCAGAACAGCGGTGGAAACGGGGGCTGGAGGAGCGGTAAAAAGCAGCCGTGCCAGAGCGCAGACAGGATCGCAACGCCAGGTAAGCATCCAAATTGGGCACTGGCTTTGAAACGCGTTTGACAGCGCAGGATCCATGCAGGAAAAGTGAAAATAACACGACAAAAACGCTATAAGTTTGAGTATCTGAAGCAGCACAGCCTACTTTTGATAAATGTTTTTAATTCCTTGGCGTAGCTTATCCATTAAATCCACTGGTAAAGGTTAATGCCGCGTTGACTTTCTTGGACATGACATTTGTTCTACCCGTGTTGTTGCCTAATTGCATTGTAATGTTATTAGGTGTGTTTGCCAAAGGAAAAAAAACATATATATACGTATAAAAAGTCAAATATAAGATTACCAACTGACCATAAATTGCACTATTTGGAGAGATGTAGCCTATATGCACTTTTTATATTATAATTTTAACCATCGTAGACTGTTTTGAAGGCATTTGTTGTAGACTAAAGGCTATTTTTTATATATAATTGCAATATTATGCACTATTTGATGTATTTGACAGGGAAAACTCTATGCACTACTGATAAAAAGCTATTAGTTGGGCTATCTGAAGAGTCATAGCCTACTTTTCATTAAAAAAATATTCTAAATATATAGTACGGCATACTAAAAAGTCAAAAATAATAACAGACAATAAGCAGGACTATTTGAAGGGTCTATGCGCTTATAATATATCATATAATGTTAAAGGGTCTATTATACGCTATTGTCTGAGCTCTGTTATAATGTTTCATCATCAAAAACATACCTGGACTTGTTTTGTTTCATTCACATGTTTGAGTAACCCTTAATTATTAGTCTGTCTACATCTCCAGACCTCAAAATGCTCTGTTCCACCTTGCATTGTCATGTAGTCGCTACCTTTTACCTTTTGTTCAGTAGAAACTGGCAAATCCAGATCTGAAATGGTCCAAATGATTCTTGTGAAGGTGAACAGAGTTTTAAAACACAGTGGAGCACTTCCTGAATCACCACATAGTATCACAAGGTGGAGCTGAGTGTTTGAGAGAAGAACTCAGCCTAATTATGCAGGATTTGTGTGTTAAACGTGTGTGGATGAAACGAAACACAACTTCTAGTATGCTTTTTGATGAGAAAACATTATACCGTAGATCAGTATGCTAAATCCATTTGTTTTGACGTTTTAGAGGCACTTGTTCTGTGTATATAATTGGAATATTATAGCTACTTTGACATTTGAATTGCGTTATGAGGAGTTTGGTGTTTCTATAGTATGTTTTGGATAGGTTCGTGTTGACAGTTCACTTTACTTTGGGGAGGAAAACTGGAGCAATGGAACTGGTAAAACGTGTAATTTTGAGTTGTCTGTTTCTCTAAATTATGGAGTGATGACAGAGACTTGGAGGTGAGCACGTCGGCTATTTCAAGGCGAAATACTAGGCTAGAACTCGGTAAATACTTAAAGTTTTTGACATAGTTTTGTATAGTCTGTGTCTTGGTTCTGTGTTGCCTTAAAACCATTCCACATGCATTTTTATCTGTCGATTTATGCAAGTTTTCATAGTAGATTTGAGGTATTTTTGAGCAATACAAACACCTGTAACTGAGGAAATGTAAGTGGAAGAGGATTTAAGTAATTTATCCTCCATGTACATCTCTCAGTTTAACACTGATTCACAAAAGCTACAATCTTCTCTTGGTGTACCATTGGCATAACACTATCTAAATTGTGGCATATTGCTGTCTAACTGGAGTCTACTGGCCTTCAGTCTCTAAATGCTGTCTAACTGGAGTCTACTGGCCTTCATAGTCTCTAAATGCTGTCTAACTGGAGTCTACTGGCCTTCATAGTCTCTAAATGTTGTCTAACTGGAGTCTACTGGCCTTCATAGTCTCTAAATGCTGTTTAACTGGAGTCTACTGGCCTTCATAGTCTCTAAATGCTGTTTAACTGGAGTCTACTGGCCTTCATAGTCTCTAAATGCTGTTTAACTGGAGTCTACTGGCCTTCATAGTCTCTAAATGCTGTTTAACTGGAGTCTACTGGCCTTCATAGTCTCTAAATGCTGTCTAACTGGAGTCTACTGGCCTTCATAGTCTCTAAATGCTGTTTAACTGGAGTCTACTGGCATTCATAGTCTCTAAATGCTGTCTAACTGGAGTCTACTGGCCTTCATAGTCTCTAAATGCTGGAGTCTACTGGCCTTCATAGTCTCTAAATGTTGTCTAACTGGAGTCTACTGGCCTTCATAGTCTCTAAATGTTGTCTAACTGGAGTCTACTGGCATTCATAGTCTCTAAATGCTGTTTAACTGGAGTCTACTGGCCTTCATAGTCTCTAAATGCTGTTTAACTGGAGTCTACTGGCCTTCATAGTCTCTAAATGCTGTTTAACTGGAGTCTACTGGCCTTCATAGTCTCTAAATGCTGGAGTCTACTGGCCTTCATAGTCTCTAAATGCTGTTTAACTGGAGTCTACTGGCCTTCATAGTCTCTAAATGCTGTCTAACTGGAGTCTACTGGCCTTCATAGTCTCTAAATGCTGTCTAACTGGAGTCTACTGGCCTTCATAGTCTCTAAATGCTGGAGTCTACTGGCCTTCATAGTCTCTAAATGTTGTCTAACTGGAGTCTACTGGCCTTCATAGTCTCTAAATGTTGTCTAACTGGAGTCTACTGGCATTCATAGTCTCTAAATGCTGTTTAACTGGAGTCTACTGGCCTTCATAGTCTCTAAATGCTGTTTAACTGGAGTCTACTGGCCTTCATAGTCTCTAAATGCTGTCTAACTGGAGTCTACTGGCCTTCATAGTCTCTAAATGTTGTCTAACTGGAGTCTACTGGCCTTCATAGTCTCTAAATGTTGTCTAACTGGAGTCTACTGGCCTTCATAGTCTCTAAATGCTGTCTAACTGGAGTCTACTGGCCTTCATAGTCTCTAAATGCTGTTTAACTGGAGTCTACTGGCCTTCATAGTCTCTAAATGCTGTCTAACTGGAGTCTACTGGTCTTCATAGTCTCTAAATGCTGTCTAACTGGAGTCTACTGGCCTTCATAGTCTCTAAATGCTGGAGTCTACTGGCCTTCATAGTCTCTAAATGTTGTCTAACTGGAGTCTACTGGCCTTCATAGTCTCTAAATGTTGTCTAACTGGAGTCTACTGGCCTTCATAGTCTCTAAATGCTGTCTAACTGGAGTCTACTGGCCTTCATAGTCTCTAAATGCTGTCTAACTGGAGTCTACTGGCCTTCATAGTCTCTAAATGCTGTTTAACTGGAGTCTACTGGCCTTCATAGTCTCTAAATGCTGTCTAACTGGAGTCTACTGGTCTTCATAGTCTCTAAATGCTGTCTAACTGGAGTCTACTGGCCTTCATAGTCTCTAAATGTTGTCTAACTGGAGTCTACTGGCCTTCATAGTCTCTAAATGTTGTCTAACTGGAGTCTACTGGCCTTCATAGTCTCTAAATGCTGTCTAACTGGAGTCTACTGGCCTTCATAGTCTCTAAATGTTGTCTAACTGGAGTCTACTGGCCTTCATAGTCTCTAAATGTTGTCTAACTGGAGTCTACTGGCCTTCATAGTCTCTAAATGCTGTCTAACTGGAGTCTACTGGCCTTCATAGTCTCTAAATGCTGTCTAACTGGAGTCTACTGGCCTTCATAAGTCTCTAAATGCTGTCTAACTGGAGTCTACTGGCCTTCATAGTCTCTAAATGCTGTCTAACTGGAGAGAAAAGTTACACAATGCACCTTTAAGTCCAAACCACATGATTTTACTGGACCTGCCAATGACAAAGACTCAAACGGGTCACTGATAATTTGAAACGACAAAACTTTGATTAAAAAAAAAAGAAAAAATGACCAAAACTATCTTCCTTAATACTACTAAATATTCCCAAGTCTGAACACCGTGGATAATTGCTCCCATATCTGAAAATCAAACTTGTTAAAGTGTCGTGAGCTCTGCTTCTCTGACTGAAATAACTGCCCCTCTGTGACCTATTGGAGTTGCATTGGGACTAATTAAACCTGCGCTGGATTGGCCCCTCATCTCTGCTGGGTCACTACAGTGAATCATCGGCCTTCATCTATAACCTATACTCATCCTCCTCTTTCTCCTCGTCCTCCTCTTTCCCACCCTCCTCTTCCTCCTCCTGGACTGCACTGCAAAAACTAAAACCACTGCTTAAAGTTGAAATGACTTGAATTAACAAAATGTCATCTTGATTTGAGTAAATTTTACATGTCAAGTAAAATGATCTGCAAATGGAACCAGTGTTTTCGTGGTTAATATGGAAAAAATATGAAAAATAACAACTAGGGATGTAACAATAACTGAAATATCGTGATATTGTTTCGCCAAAGGTCTCACAATAATATCGTGGACCGTCACAATATATCGAATCACAAGTCTCTTTGCTTAAATAAATAGTTATGATGCAGAAATAGCTAAAAAACGGAGGGAACTACATAGACCATGATCCTTTGCTCCGTTTCAGTGCAGACGACATGAAGAAATAACTGTTCTAAGCACTTTGAAATCTTCATTCTTTGGATTAAGTCTTGTGAAGGTGTTTTAAGAGGAAAAAGTAGCAGATTTACCCACAAAATATCGCAATAAATATCGTACCGTGAGATGTAAATGGTGAAAATATCATACAGAGAGATTTGGATATCGTTACATCCCTAATAACAATAAATGTATCAAAGGACTGGTCAAAGCTTTTTATAATGTTGTTATTATGTAGAATATCATAATATCATGAGCCTCCCCACCATATTTCCGACGATATCGCAATAAATATCGTGAGACTTGGCTATCGTTACACCCCTCATAACAACTCTTAGCACTTAAAGTCAAATTTACTGAGATCAAGTTAAAAATTCTTAATTTGAGTAATTTGAATTTATCATCATCATTTACCAACTGTTTTAATATAATAATTCATAAATGCTTCCATATATTCATTGTTCCTCCTTTGTCTTGTACTGCTGCTACTCTGTATTCTGTGATTTGGCTAAAAAGTTCATTTATTTTTCTCATGAATATGACTTTTAATATCCGTGTACAAGGACACTGACAAGCTTTCATTCGAATAATAAAAAAAAGTCTAATTCCCAAACACTAATGAAATGTAATAGAAGACAGTCATTTAGCTGTTTTGTCAAGGCTGAAAGATAATCTAAAATTGTTCATGCGAAATTAGCAAACCAAAATCTTTTCAAATGATCTGAACTCCTGTAAGATTTTGGTTTGCTAATTTTGCATTTCACAATTTTAGATTATCTTTCAGCCTTGACAAAACACCTAAGTGACTGTCTTTTCTTTCACTTTTTCAAACATTACACACTTGATACTAGAACTGTCATAATAAATACTATATTCACTTGTATATTTTGGGGCTCAGTATTAAAAATATTACACAAAATTGACTCTTGAGAGCTTTAAGACATGTCATAATGTCGTTTCCTCATCAAAAACATACCTGGAGTTGTGTTTTGTTTCATTCACACATGTTCAAGTTGAGGGTTATTTGTCTGTTTACATCTCCAAAGCTCAAAATGCTCTGTTCCACTCTGTTGTGATGTCATGAAGTGGTAGTTTTCAAACTAACTACCTTCTACTTTTTGTTCAGAAGAGATTAGCAATCAAGAAACAACATTATAACAGATCAGAAAAGCTTAAAATGTGCACTTTGAGGCGACTTACTGGTTTAAATATCTTAATTTTTTTGCTTGAAATGCTCCACAGTAGAGCATTAAACTTATCTAATGAAAATATCTCCATATTTTCGGCTCAAAATACCTTGTACATCGTGCATTCTTACTGTGAACAGGGTCGCCTCTCCACAGATTTGACCAATAGTTTGGTTTAAAAGTCAGTTTAGAGATCCTCTGCAAATTTTTTCTAGTGTCCATAAAGATTTTATTACTTCTACATTAGGGGTGGGCGATATCTCGATATTTAAAATATATCGAGATATTTTTGAAACTCGATATGAATTCTGACATATCGATATATCGCTATAATGCTTACGTTTACTTCTGGTTTCTCCGCTTTGCTTGTTTTGCCTTCTCTGTGCTGCGCTCGCCTCTGCCTCCTTGCTTATGTCCCCCGAGCTCCTCTGCGGAGCCCGGACCTGGCCGCGGACTAAACCAGGACGAGGACTAAACCAGGACTAGGACCAGGGCTCTACAGTGCGCCCATTTCACTTGCATTTGCGAGCAAATATTCCGGCGTGCGAACGTGGAAAACAAAACAGGTGCACCAGTGCGAGTGCTTCTGCAGCCACAATAAGGAGAGCTGTGCACAGACGTAACATGACGAGTTAAACTTTCTCAATGCACGTTTCCCAGCGAGAGCGCAACCACATGACACCTCCGACCGCGCATGACTCCAGCATACGAGCTCCGCGTGTGCGCTGATATGAACACACTCAAAACACACCCACGCACCGCAACAGGACCCACACCTGTCCCACCACTCAGTAGACACCCCTGTGCTGCTGGACTTCCGTCTCTGCTAAAGCGAGAGCTTTGTCTTGTTCTTGTCTCGGACTCGAGCGCATTTGGACTCAGGTCTGGAGTGTGGTTATATTTCATTAGCTCCTCCTCAATGAGCGCTGATTAGGAGATGAGACGTAACCCGAAGCAAAAACTAATTTTATGTCCGTGTTCACACAGAGCAGACCTATGGCACAGAGCAGGCTGAAGTTTGCCAAATAAAATGCCAAATAAATCTGTTTGTCACAATGTGCGTTTGGTTTGGTAAATGTGCAGAGACTAAATACCACTTTAAAACAAGAGAATGTAACTCCAGTTAGGAATTTGAAAATACAGGTTTAAAAATCCTGCACTTTATTCACTTTGAAGCAGTTTTGTGTAAAGTGCCACTGGAAGTTCTCTTAAAGAAGAGGGTCTTAAACTGTGAGTGAGGGTCCAAAAAGGGGTGCAGAGTGTTTAAGTGCAGTACTAAATGAATATTAATCAGATAAAATGTGTTTGTTGTTGTTGCAGTAGTTTCGGGGGGATTATTTTTCCTGTAAAGATATCGAGATATATATCGTATATCGAGATATAGCAAAATATATCGAGATATATTTTTTGGTCCATATCGCCCAGCCCTAGTCTACATTAGTGCAGCCAACATTTATTCAGTTTTAGGGAAAAACTCAGTCTAAATATGCAGGGTTTGTGTGTTAAATGTGTGAATGAAACAAAACACAGCTCCAGGTCTGTTTGTGATGAGGAAACATTATAACAATGATCAGAAAACAGGGATGTAACAATATCCAAATCTCTTGGTACGATATTTTTTGGGATATTGTCTAATGGCAAAATAATAAAATGGTGAATATGCTACTTTTTCTTTTAAAATGCTTTGACAAATGCTTCAAGGGATAGTTTGGTTTTTTTGACATGAATCTGTATGTCCCCGTCAGCAGTGTCGCATCAACACTGACTTACCTCCCGACAGCGTCCAGTGAGACGAGTTCTTCCCCGGTTTCGGTGCTGATGAAAGTGTCTGGCAAGTCGACTGGGGTCACGAAAATAAAGTGTTTTTCTTCTCAAAACAATGTGTGTTCATGACCCCAGCCAACTTGCCGGACACTTTCCTCAGCACCAAAACCGGAGAAGAACTCGGTAAGTCAGTGTTGATGCACGACCCTGCTGATGGTGATGCCACACAGATTCATGTCGAAAAACCACAAACTATCCCCTTTAATACCATTATTTCTCCATGTAGTTTGCACAGAAACAGAGGAAAGGATCATGGTAAAGATAAAGCTTTCTGTTTTTTAGCTGTTCCTGCACCATAACAATGAATTTAAGCATAGACTTGTGAGTCGATATATTATGAGACTTTTGACGATACAATATCATGATATTTCGATTATTGCATCAGAAAATTGTGTAATATGAGCCCTTTAAAATGTACTGGGATTCAAAATGTGTGACCATGACAGTACTTGACACTTTATCTGACAGCATTACTTCATAGATTTGTTCTTGTCCCTTGTAAAGCGCCTGCTGCTGCCCCACCTCCTCTTTGTGCAGACGGGGCTGTGTTTTGGCTCTGGTAATGAAGCAGCTCCCCGTGTTATCGCAGCGACTGTAAACTGCTAATAAGAGAGTTAGAAAATGCTGAGGAGCAGAGCCGGAGCAGAGCCGGAGGATGCGCTGGGAATAATAAACTCACAGCCCTCACAGCCCTGCACAGAACAGGTCTGCTGCTCGGCTGGAGTTTAGTGGTGAGCAAGGGAGCCGTTTAAGTATTTTTAAACAGGTTTTATCGTGGAGAATAAGTACAAGTACATGATACTAAAATTTCAAACTTGACATCGAATAGACTTGATGCATAATACTGATAATGATCCTTATTTTGACATTCGAATGTGATTTCCAACAATAAATCATAGTATTTTCTTTTGTATTACCATCTATGTAATGCTTAAGTCGTCCTGTAGGTTGCACAATGGTACATGGGTGTATAAAAGTCTATGTACTCTTATACTTAAAAACAACAATGGAGAACAAGTACTAGTGTTGGCGCAATACTAAAATTTCGAACTTGATTACGATACTAAGGAATAGACTCGTATTCAGTACTGATTCTGATACCATGATGACACTAAAAAATAGTGTAGTCAAGGCCGCACTAATCGAGACCAAGATCTGTCCGAGACCAGGGTCCTGAGATTGATACAAGACCGAGACCTCTGAGAGTCAAGACCAAGACAAGACTGAGACTTTTAAAGGCCAAGACTGAGACAAGACCGAGACCTCTGAGGGTTGAGACTGAGACAAGACGGAGATTTTTAAAGACTGAGACAAGACCGAGACCTCTGAGGGTTCAAGACTGAGACAAGACCGAGACTTTTAAAGGCCGAGACCAAAACACGACCAAGACCTCTAAGGGTTTGAGACCGAGACAAGACCGAGACTTTTAAAGGCTGAGACCGAGACAGAGACCTCTGTGAGTCGAGACTGAGACAAGACCAAGACCTCTGAGGGTTTGAGACCGAGACAAGACTGATATTTTTAAAGACCGAGACAAGACAGAGACCTCTGTGAGTCGAGACCGAGACAAGACCTAGACCTCTGAGGGTCGAAACTGAGACAAGACCAAGACCTCTGAGGGTCCAGACAAGACCGAGACCACGGCCCATCGAGGCCATCTTTGTAATTTTCTACATTTATTTGTAGTTTACACTTATTTTGGCACATATATATCAAAGTTTTTTTATAGATATAGTGTCAGACCTCGAGGCTGAGACAAGACCGAGTCCAAGTGCCTTCAAGACAAGACCGAGTTCAAACGTGGTCAAGTCCGAGACGAGACCAAGGCTGTAAAAAACAGTTCTCGAGACCAAGACCGAGTACTACAACACCACTAAAAAACTCTCTTTCTTCAGACAATGGAATGTGATTTTCAACATTAAACCATAGCACATTCTTTTATTTATTACCACGTGGTCTTATATCTGTGTAATCCCTCAGTGGTCCAGGTAGGGTGCGTAGGCGTATACTCGTCTATGTGCTCTTATTCTGGTTCTGGTCCAGCTCAAGATAATTCTAAAGCTTCAGGAAAGGTTCATTTCTATCCTGTGAATGTGACTTTTTTACCGTCATCGATAAATGAGTATCTGGTTTTGACACTAGTTTTAGGGTTGATTTGAGCTGATTATCATTAAGACATTGCCGATATGATACATACCTCGATACATAGGCCACGTTGCAGCCACGGTTTAGCAAAAAACAGAGGCTAAATCATGGCTGTGATACTAAAAGTCCATCTATTCATTTTCTTCTGCTCATCCAAGGCCGGGTCGCGGGGGCAGCAGTCTAATACTAAAAGCATGAACGCGAACATTCACAGAGACAGTGGCTCCTTCTTTTCTGCACCACTCGAGGAAAAACTAAACTAAAAACTAAACTAAAAACTAAAACACAACACTACCCACACCAGTGCCGGGAGACCTGTACGAAAAGTCAACTAAGTTTACTAAGTTTGTGCAGAGTTAATATGAAAACACCCATTTTACTCAACACAATTGTAGCTCTTACACAAAATAATTCTGTAAAATATACCTAAAAATACTCTTGATTGATATGATTTTGATAATTCAGTATTTTTGTATACCTCTTGTGTTGATTAGTGTTATTTGGCTTAGGATATTCAATACTTTTGGCAACCCTGGTGGAGAATAAGCACCACTAATAATGAGGGATGGGACAAGATGCAATTTCCACAGGATGAGATGAGATTTTGACCTAATTTATTATAAAGAAATGGTGCGATTGAGTTCAGTTCACAATTCTGGTACCTTTTGATTTACGTTACTTTACTTTATTTCATTTTGCTGTCACTGTAGCGCTGTTTTTCTTTTTTTTCTTTTTTTTGGAACTACAGTATCTCATGAAATGTAATTTTACTCTAACCCTTTTTTGCCAAATCCAAAACTGAACAGATGGACAAAAAAATCTCACAAGATCCTTTTTCTCATGCGCGATCTTGAGATTTTGTCACCCCCTTACCAATAATACTACTTCAACCCCAGATAATACTCTTTACATTTACTGCCGCTTACTGCTGCCTTTTGATTACATATTAGATCTTTTGTGCCAGATGCCCTCCATGATGGAACAAGTCCATGTATTTTGACTTTGATCAAGGACTGTAATGAAATTTTAACCAGAATACCCTTTGTGGTGGTCCCAAGCCTGATTAAGTTGTACGAGGAAGGGCATCTGGCTCAAACCAATCAAAACGTGGCTCATGGTGCGCTTTAAAATGTGATTAACCAAGGCAGCCCTGGGTGTATAATATGACTAATGAGGATATGAGATGTTTACGTATGTGGCAGAAGCGTAACAGAGACAGTTCTTGTAACATCCGAACACATGGAGCTTAATTGCCCCCTGTGACAGATGGACCCATCGCGTGCACATGTTCATTTACATAAATCAACACAATTACAGCGAATTACACACGTGTTTAAAAGCCACTGCATCTGCTGCGCTCTGGAGTTAGGAGGGTGTTTGACACGGAGTTCAAGAGAGGCTGTAAAAGAGAAGAGGCATGAAAGAGGGTGAATATGTGGCGCAGAGGAAGATGGAGAGTGAATATATAAGGTACAGAAGAGGGACTGAATATATGCTACAAAGAAGGGATTATGAATATATGGGCACAGAAGAGGGACTATGAACATATGGTACAGAGTATTTAATATAGAGGAGGGACAGAGCATATATGGGTCCAGAACAGGGACTATGAATATTTGGCACAGAGGAAGTAGAGTGAATATATGGTACAGAGGAGGAGAGTAACTACTGTATGAATATGACAGTGAATATGGTAGAGAGGAAGAAGAGTGAATATATGGGTATAGAGGAGGGTCTGTGAATATGGTACAGAGGAAGATGGACAGTGAATACATGGTACAGTGGAAGGACAATATCTTGTCCTGAGGAGGGGGACAGTATTTAATATAGAGGAGGAACAGAGAATATAAGAGGTACAGAGGAAGGACGGAGAATATTTGGTACAGAGGAAGTAGAGTGAATATATAGTACAGTGGAAAAGGGGTGAATATATGGTATAGAGAAGGGACAGCATTTAATATAGAGGAGGGACTATGGATATTTGGTACAGAAGAAGAAGAAAATTGAAGATCTCTTAGGGAGGAAGGACAGTATTTGGTATAGAGGAAGGACAGAATATACATGGCACAGAGGAAGAGAGTGAATATATGGTACAGAGGAGGAGAGTAATACTAGAGTATACTGTATATATTTTTATCAAACTATAAGTCTCACTTTTTTCAGGGTTTTATACTCAAGTGCGACTTATATATTACATTTTTCACACTGACAGCCCATAGACCAAATATATGATTCGTATATACGAATCAAATATGAAAAAACAAATAGTTATCCTTTTTTTCATTTTGGTTTTAGAGACAAATAATAAAGAAAAGAGTTGTTTTTTCATTTTCTTATTTTTGGTTCTATATTGAAAAACTAACGAACCAATGACACATGGATTGTTCTCTAATCGGTTGTTTTTATTACTATAACTCGCCTTTCAAGATGAAATGTTGGTTCTTGGTCTCTGATTTTATCAAATAAATTTCCCCCCAAAATAGTCCAGTGTGCCTTATACATGTTTTTTTCCTTCTTCATTATGCATTTTTTGGCTGAAAAAGTCTGGAAAATGCAGACTATATGGTACAAAGGAAAGACTGAGAATATTTGGTACAGAGGAGAGACAGTGAATATGGTGCAGACAAAGGAGAGTGAATATATGGAACAGAGGAGGGGCTGTGAATAGAGTACAAATACAGAATACAGAGGGAGAAGAATGAAGATATTACGGAGCAAGGACAGTATTTGGTACAGAAGAAGGATTATGACTATTTGGTACAGAAGAAAGACGGAGGAAGGAGAGGGAATATTTGGTATTCGGTATTTGGACAGTCCGCTGCAAAACACAAAATCTAGTCACGTTAAGATGACTGAAATTAATTTGAGTAAATTTCACTTCACAAGTAAAACTATTTGCCAGTGGAACAAGACTTTTTGTGCCTAATATATGAAAACACATCTTGCTACACTTAAAATAAGAAAAACAACAACTTTTTGCACTTGAAATAAGCAACAAAATCGAATGTTGCTGAAGAAAAAAAAAACACTTATTCCACCGGCAGATAATTTTACTTGTCAAGTTGAATCCACTCAGATAAAGCAAAATATTCTTAATTTAAGTCATTAAACTTACCTGGATATTGTTTTTTCCCGTGTGCATACGTGGTACAGAGGAAGGACAGTGAATATATGATAACATTCTTAAATTATTACATTAAAACAGTTGGTGAATCCTGTTTTGTTTATTTCCATGAAAGAGAAACCACCGGGAAACTAATGCGATTGTTGTCATGGAAAAACACGTTCAATTTCATATCCAGATTGTGTGGAAGAAGTCACTTATTTGTAATCATTTCACGGGCCGTTGCTCTTTAAAACATATACTGTAATTAGACCAGCGCAGAGTTTACAGCCGCTGTTCGGGAGCTGCTATTACTGTACTCGACTGTCCCATTAAAGAGCACGTCTGCTGAGTGTCTGGAGTGAACGGGGGGATGCAGAAGGAGGAGGAGAAGAGAGAGAATAGACGGAGAGAGAGACGGGGAGAGGAAGAAGAGGAGGAGGAGGTGGAGGGGAGGAGGGAGCTTCTCTGTGTGTTTTCAGTCTGTAATTTGTCCTGACAGCGGCTGCACTGGCTCTGAACGTGTCTGAGAGGAGAGGGAAGGAAAAGAACGAGAGACGAGGCAGGGATAGAAAATAGAGAGAAAGAAAGGATGGAGGAGAGGAGAAAGGAGAGGGGGTTGTGAGGGTGAGAAAGAGGGAGAGAGAAGGAGAAAAGATAGAGGAGTACGAGATGGAGATAGAAAAAGACAGAGGGGGTGATGAGAAAGAGAGATGAGGCAGAGATAGAAATAGAACGAAAGGATGGAGGAGAGGAGAAAGGAGAGAGGGGTTGTGAGGGGGAGAGAAAGAGAGAGAAAGATGGAGAGAAGGAGAAAAGATAGAGGAGTACGAGACAGATAGAGAAAGACGGGGAAAAAGGAGGCAGAGAAAGAGATCGAAAGAAAGGATGGAGGAGAGGAGAAAGGAGAGGGGGTCGTGAGGGGAGAGAAAGAGAAAAAGATGGAGAGAAGGAGAAGAGAGGAGTACGAGACAGAGATAAAGACAGAGGGGGTGAGAGAAAGAGAGAGATGAGGCAGAGATAGAAATAGAAAGAAAGGCGAAGATGAGAAAAAAGAAGGGGGTTGTAGGGGTGAGAGAAAGAGAGAAACGAGAGAGAAAGATGGAGAGAAGGAGACAAGACAGAGATAGAGAAAGGGAGAGAGATGGGAGAGAGAGGAGGCAGAGTTAGAGATCGAAAGAAAGGATGGAGAAGAGGAGAAAGGAGAGAAGGGTTATGGGGGAGAGGAAAGAGAAAGAAAAGAGAAAGAAGGAGAGGAGACGAGAGAGAGAGGAAAGAGCAGACGGAGCTAGAGAAAGAGAAACGGAAAAGAGAGAGGAGGCAGAAAAAGAGATCAGGCAGCGATAGAAGCAGAAAGAAAGGATGAAGAAGAGGAAAAAGAAGAGGGGGTTATGGGGGTGAGAGAAAGAGGGAAAGGAGAGAGAAAGATGGAGAGAAGGAGGGAGTAGACAGAGATAAAGAGAGATGGGGAGGTGGGAAAGAGAGAGAGGAGGCAGAGAGATATATAAAGAAAGGATGACGGAGAAGAGAAATGAGAGTGGGGTTGTGGGGGTGAGAGAAAGAGGGAAAGGAGAGAGAAAGATGGAGAGAAGGAGACGAGGGAGAACAGATAGAGAAAGAGCAATGGGGCGACGGAAAAGAGGGAGGAGGCAGAGATAGAAATAGTAAGAAAGGATGGAGGAGAAGAATAAGAAGAGGGGAGGATATGGGGGTGAGAGAAAGAGGGAGAGGAGAGAGAGAAAATGAGAGAAGGAGATGTGGGGGGCAGACAGAGATAGAGAAAGAGAGATGGGGAGATGGAGAGAGGAGGCAGTATTAGAGATAGAAAAAAGAGGGGGAGATGAGAACGAGAGAAAGAGCGATAGGACAGAGAAAGATGGAGAGAAGCAGACGAGAGAGAGAGGAAAGGGGGAGAGGAGAGAGGGAGCGGGGGCAGACGGAGCTAGAGAAAAAGAGATGGAAAAGAAGAAGGAGGCAGAGATAAACATAGAAAGAAAGGATGGAGGAGAAGAATAAGGAGAGGGGAGGATATGGGGGTTAGAGAAAGATGGAGAGAAGAAAAAGAGGGGGCAGATGGAGATAAAGAGAGATGGAGAGGTGGGAAAAAGAGAGAGAAGGCAGTGAGAGAAATGAAAAAATGATGGAGGAGAAGAGAAAGAAGAGAGATAGTTATGGGGCTGAAGGAAAGAGGGAGAGGAAAGAGAAAGATGAGAGAGAGAGAATGAGAAGAGACTATCAGAGCAAGAGAAGAAAGTGAGAGGAGAAAAGAGATATAGAAGAGGGGAAGAAAGACCGAGAGAGAGAATACGAGATGGAAGGTAGAGAAGAGGTGATTAGAGCGGGGAAGAGAAGAAGAAAGATGAGAGAGAATAGGAGATGAAAGAGGGAGGGGAGACGGGGGGATAGATGGTGAGTAAAGGAAGATGTGGAGAAAGAGAGAGTGAGAAAAAGAAAAAAGGAAGAGACAGTGATTGAGTTTGTGTGAGAGAGAGGGAGGGAGGGATAGAATAGGAGATGAGAAAGAGGGAGGAGAGACGGAGGAGGTAGAATAGATGTGGGTAAAGGGGAGAAAGAGAGAGAAGAGTGGCAGAGATAGATAGATAGATAGATAGATAGATAGATAGATAGATAGATAGATAGATAGATAGAAAGATAGATAGATAGATAGATAGATAGATAGAGTAAAGAGGGATATTGAGAAGGAGAGAGAGAAGAATGACTGCGAGAGAAAGGGTAGAAAGAAAGAAAAAGGGAGAGAGTGAGTGTGTGTGAGAAGGGGAGAGGGAGAAGAGTGGCAGAGATAGATGATAGATAGATAGATAGATAGATAGATAGATAGATAGATAGATAGATAGATAGATAGATAGAGTAAAGAGGGATATTGAGAAAGAGAGAGAAGAATGACTGCGAGAGAAAGGATAGAAAGAAAGAAAAAGGGAGCGAGTGAGTGTGTGTGTGAGGGGGAGAGGTACAGAATAGGAGATGAGAGAGAGGGATAGATGTGAGTAAAGTGGGGCATAGAGAAAGAAGAGAGTGACTAAAAGAAGAGTGGAGATCTGTGTGTCTGTGAGGGAGAGAGAGAGAGAGGAGAGGTGTAGAATATGAGATGACAGGAGGAGGAGGGTAGGTGGAGAGGAAAGAGGGATATTGAGAAAGAGAGAAGAATAACAGAGAGAGAGAATAGAAAGTAAGAAAAGGCGAGAGAAAGATGGAGTGTGTGTGTGAGGGAGAGAGAGAGAGGTATAGAATAGGAGACGAGAGAGAGGAGGAAGGACACGGGGGGTAGATGGAAAGTAAGACAGTAAAAGGGAACACGAAGAAAGAGAGACAGAGAAAGAAAGAAAAAGAGAGAGAGATGGAGTGTGTGAGGACAGGAGAGGTATAGAACAGGAAATGAGAGAGGAAAGAGAGACAGAGAGGGATAGATGAGTGAGTAAAGTGGGAGAAAGAGAGAGAAGCGTGGCAGAAATAGAAAAAGGAAAGAAAGAAAGAGAGAGAGAGAAAGATGGAGTGAGAGAGAGAAAGAAAAAGGGAGAGAAAGATGGAGTGTGTGAGGACAGAAGAGGTATAGAATGGGAAATGAGAGAGGAAAGAGAGGCAACAAAAGGGGGATAGATAGTGAGTAAAATGGAAAAAAGAGAGAGAAGAGTGACAGAGATAGAAAGAAAGCAAGAGAGAGAAAGACAGTGAAAGAGAAAGAAATAAAAAGGGAGAGAGAGAGGTATATAATAGGAGACGAGAGAGAGGAGGAAGGACACGGGGGGTAGATGGAAAGTAAAAGACAGTAAAAGGGAACATGAAAAAAGAGAGACAGAGAAAGAAAGAAAGAAAGAAAGAAAGAGAGAAAGACACAGAAAGAGAAAGAAATAAAAAGAGAGAGAGGTGGAGTGTGTGTGTGTGAGGAGAGAGGTATATAATAAGATATGAGAGAGAGAGGAAGAAGGACACAGGGGGTAGACGGAAAATAAAAGGGAACATGGAGAAAGAGAGACACAGAGAAAGAAAGAAAAAGGGAGAGAGAGATGGAGTGTGTGAGGACAGGAGAGGTATAGAACAGGAAATGAGAGGAAAGAGAGATGACAAAAGGGGGATAAATGAGTGAGTAAAGTGGGAAAAAGAGAGAGAAGTGTGGCAGAAATAGCAAGAAAGAAAGAAAGAAAGAAAGAGAGAAAGATGAGTGAGAGAGAAATAAAAAGGGAGGGATAGAGATGTGTGTGAGAGAGAAAGAGAGAGGTATAGAATAGGAGATGAGAGAAAAAAGAGACACAGAGGGGGATAAATGAGTGAATAAAGTGGGAGAAAGAGAGAGAAGAGTGGCAGAAATAGAAAGAAAGAAAGAAAGAGAGAAAGATGAGTGAGAGAAATAAAAAGTGAGAGATAGAGATGTGTGTGTGAGAGAAGGAGAGAGAGGTATAGAATAGGAGATGAGAGAGATGGAGGTCGATTAAGTGAATAAAATGGAACATGAAAGAAAGAAAGAGAGAGACAGAGAAAGAAATAAAAAGGGAGAGAGAGATGGATTGAGAGAGAGAGAAAGAAAAAAGGGAGAGAAAGAAGGAGTGTGTGAGGACAGGAGAGGTATAGAACAGAAAATGAGAGAAGAAAGAGGCACTGATGGGGATAAATGAGTGAGTAAAGTGGGAAAAAGAGAGAAAAGCGTGGCAGAAATAGAAATGAAGAAAGAAAGAAAGAAAGAGAAAGACAGACTGAGAGAGAGAGAGAAAGAGAAAGATGAGTGCGAGAGAGAGGCTGCTGTACAGAGACTGGCCGGGGCTCTGGACTCTGCTCCTCGCAGCTTTAATTGGAAATGCTTCACTGATCTCCGGCTCTAATTTCATTTGGGCTGAAGGCTCCGGCAGCAGCGCAGTTACACAAGACATAAACACAGACACAGTGAACATCAGTGCACAGATACGGGGGGGAAACTCCACGACGGCGATGGACGGATGAAATACACAGGGTGGTGGAGGAGTAGAACCGTTATTCAGTAAAGTTAAGGGTCCTACATCACGCACAGTTGACTCTTGTGAGCTTTTCGTCGTGTTATAATCCTGTTATCTCATCAAAAACATACTGGGAGCCACAGGAAAAGTAGTAAATACGACGGTTTGATATAGATTATTTCAGCTAATATTCTGACAGTGGCCATGTTTACATAATGTTTTTATAAAATTCTGAATTAAATAGTTTGTATTTCAAATATTCTCCTTCGAGATTACAATAAATCTAATAATAATAAAAATAAATAAATCTGAATTGAGGTTTACATGGAAAACACGTTAAATCATCTTTATTTAATTCCGCTCAGCGTCTGGGGGTGGGGAAGGGTTCTGATCGGACAGCGACACGAACGTATTTACGTCTTTGGGAAGAAAACACTTCACAACACTTCAGCTGCTGCCGGCTTTTCTGTCTTCTCAGTTTGTCGTTACACCGCGGACACAAACACGATCCAAACTTTTTCCGCTGTCGTTCCGATGATAATGAAGCAGCAGCTGGAGAATTCTCTCCTCACGCTTTACGTCTGTGAGCTCAGGAGGAGAAGGGAAGAGTGTCGGAGAAGGAGGAAGAAGACAAACTGAGTCTGAGGCTGCCGCGGTGTAGCGACAAACCGAGATGACAGAAAAGCCGGGAGCAGCTGAAGTGTTGTGAAGTGTTTTCTTCCCAAAGACGTGAATACGTTCGTGTCGCTGTCCAATCAGAACCCTTCCCCACCCCCAGACGCTGAGCCGAATTAAATAAAGAAGATTTAACGTGTTTTCCATGTAAATCTAAATTTGGAATTATTATTTCCATGTAAACTCAAGGCGATCTATTTAATTCAGAATAATTAATTCAGAATTTAAAAAACACTATGTAAACATGGCCACTGTCAGAATTTTAGCTGAAAATAAACTATATCAAACCGTAATATTTATTATTTACTACTACTTACTTTTCTCTCCTGCATCCTGCTCACAAATCCAAAGATCAGTGGATGAAAGTCCGAAGAGACGACTGGAGGAGCCGGATCATCCCAACGACCATGAACGACTGAGATTATTTTTAAGAAGAATAAACGTTTACATGATCGAAAAATAAATACATTCGCCTTTAAAATGGGAATAAACCACCCACTTACTTTCATACTAATCATTTTCATTAGGAATGAAGTGTTTACATGGTCTTTTTAAAGCGGAATTAACTTTTATTCAGAATTAAATTGGTTTTATTCAGAATTAAAGCTCTCATGTAAACGTGGCAAGTCACACATGTTTGAGTGATCGTGGATTATTGAACTGACTGCATCCCCAAAGCTCAGTATGCTCTGTTCCACCTTGTGATGTCATGTAGTGATAATTTTCATGATAACTGCCAAACCTTTTACCTTTAGTTCAGTGGAGACGGGCAATTCCAGGACTGAAATCATCCAAATGGTTCTGGTGAAGGTGTGTGGAGTTTAAAGCTCCAGTTTAAAGAATTCTCAACTTTTTCATTCATACATTTTTGATGAAAAGCGCTTTATAAATAAAGTTTGATGAGTTAAATAAAGTTTGACTAATTGATTGATTGAAAGCTGCACTACGTAACTTTTCTGCTTGTGTCCATGGAGATATTACTGTTTTGCCTTCATTATTCCACAGTAGCGTAGTGGAGACAGGTTAATGGTCAGATCTATGGAGAAACAAACCTGCACATGGTGAGAATTCATGTTTTTAAGGCATTTTTGAGCCATAAAACATGTAACTGAACAAATGAAAGGGAAATATAGACCCTCTACTATAAAAAAAATACACAATGGAGCACTTCCTGTATTACCACGTGACGTCGTGAGGTGGAACATTATGGCTTTTGTTTGAGAGAAGAACTCGGCCTAAATATGCAGAGTTTCTGTTTTAAACTCGTGTGAATGAAACAAAACACAACTCCAGGCATGTTTTTGACGAGGAAACAGCAAAACAAAGATCAGAAAATGGCGTAATGTGCGTCGTTTAACCCTGTGGAGGAGCAGCAGAGATGTCCCGGGCGTGTCTCTCAGTCTGTCATTAGCCCGACTCCAGTCTGATGAGTTATAATGAGGACAGGGCTGTGGTTCTGGGCCGTGATCTCACCGCGTCGAGCACTTCAGGGTAAAGTTTGGAAATGGACGCTCGTGTTCATTTCCTTTGGGTGTATTTACAGTAGATACGCACATCTCGTTTGAAGTTACAAAGCATGGAGTCTATGTAAAGCAAACGTGCTGTTCCAAACCAGTCTGAAGTACGTGATTTCTTAATACAAACCAGGATTAGTCAAGATTCCTCCAAAGAAATGAACTTGAAAACTACTAAGTCCAGCTCAGTGATGATGTTGATGTTGGTCTTAGTTAAGTTAAGATCTGAATTAAGAAAGTTTTACCATGATTTGAGTAAATTTCACTTGACAAGTAAAAGTTTTTGTACTTAAAATATGAAAATACATCTTGCTACACTTGAAAAAAATAAGAAAAACAACAACGTTTTGCACTTAAAAGAAGAAATAAAGTCAAATGTTGCTTGAATTAAGAGAAAAACACTTATTCCACTGGCAAATAATTTTACTTGTCAAGTTGAATCCACTCAAATAAAGTAAAATGTTGTTAATTTAAGTCATTTTAACTTACCTAGATATTGTTTATTTCCAATGTTTAGCTCTGCATAAGTAGCCTTCCTCTTCCTCTTTCGTCTAGTCTAAATTTGTTTGCCAGTTTGTGAAGTTTTTCCAAATTTTGCACTGACGGCTGCACAGTCTTGGGTGACATCTCTTTGGGACTGAACAGCTCAACTTGAAACCGGAACAAAAATACAACATTAAATATAAAATCTTGATCTGTTTCTAAACATTCTGTGAAAATTTGAGGTTATTTCAACAAGAATCGCCAAAATTATTGCCCCTGCGAAAGTGTTTTTTGGGACAATCTGTATTTTCAAATGAATTAAAAGACCATTATTACGCTATTTTTTTCAGATTTCTTATCACAAACAGACCCGGAGTTGTGTTTTGTTTCATTCACACACGTTTAACACATACATTCTGCGTATTTAGGCTGAGTTCTTCTCTCAGAACACAGAAAACACTCTGTTCCAACTTGTGATGTTATGTGGTATTACAGGAAGTGCTCTACTCTGCTCTGTCTAAACACCTTCACTGGCATCATTTGGATCATTTCTGCCCTGGAATTGCATGTTTCTATTGAACTAAAGGTAAAAGGGAGCTGCTAACTTGAAAACGAAGGTGGAACGGAGCATCTTTTAGCATTTTATAATAAAGGATTTCTCTTAACACGTGTGAATGGAACGAAACACAGCTCCAGACGTGTGTTTTGAAGAGGAAACGGCTTTATAACATGGCTAAAACCTCACATTTGTCCATTTTGGTTAATATAGGACCTTTAATATGATTCACAACTTGAGCAGCTTAAACCGCGTGGGAGGAGCACACGGACAGATGACATATGACGCCCACAGGGTGCTGCGGCTGACATGTAAACCTCGGCCTCCGCGCCCGTCTGTCTCCATCTTCTGTCAGACGTTTAACCTCATCCTTCACTGTTCCTCTGTTCCTCTGCCCCGAGTGAGAGTTTAACCTGTGACTCCAGCTCCGGGGCCAGGGTCGCACACGGGGCAGAGCCGACGCAGCCTCACAAACGTTTGTACATGACGCCAAACGCAATTTCCTCAGTTAAAAGGGTTCAAATTTCATAATAATTCAGCACATTTCTGTAGCACCTCTGACCTCCGTGGAACCACATCATTTTTTTCAGAAATCAGGAGTTATTCTGCATGTTTTTTGTACTTAAAGTGTTAAAATGTCATGTGGTGCGACCGTGCATCATGTGGTGCCACTAACAACAGCAGGGATTCTATGGCTGGAGTTTTAATAACAGTGAATGGGATTCTTCTATTCTGCTGTTTGTACCAAGTGTTTGCACAGCAGCTGGTAAAGTGGCATTTCAATATTCTGCCCCCACAACATGGAACAATTTACAAAAAGACTGAAAATTAAAAGAACTGCTTCCAATAGAACAGTTTAAACTATTGCTCAAAGGTTTGGGAAATTAAATCCATGGTTTGTAAATGTTTTAAATAGTCTTATGAAAGTGTTGCTTGAAATGTGTCCTGTAATATTCTGAATTGTTTTGTTGAGCCGCTCTTGGCCAGGACTCCATTGAAAAAGATATTAGTAATCTCAATGGTCCTGGTTAAATAAAGGTTAAATGAAAAAAAAAAATAATAATAATACTAATAACAGCAGTAATTCTATGGCTGGAGTTTTAATAACAAAAGTCGACTTGGGTGAATGGGGTTCTTTAGGCATTTTTTTTTCATTTGATGCATTTTACAGGGCAGTAGTTTGTTCATTAAACACAAGCAGGCGACTGTCATATTGGAGCAAAAGAAAACATCAATATGCATTAAAAATCTAAAGAAATACAACAGTTTGTTTCTATACACTTCATATTATTCAGAACTTAGATTAATAACCCAACCCAATTTTATAAAATAAAACAATTTTAAGGTTATTCTCGGTCACACCACATGACATTTTACACAAAAAATGCTTAATATAAATGTTAAACATAGATTTATGCACCTGATACTGTAAATACTTGAAAAAATTCAATAGAAATGAATATTTTTTTTTATATTTTAGAATTTGCCTGTTGAAAATCCTTATACGTCATTGACCCACATATAAACAAGTTGACAGAAGTTGGTTTATCGAACTATTAAATCATCTTGTGAAAGGATATGTCAAATGGGAATATCAGTTATCCTGTTATAATCCTTAAAAAATATATAAAATATAAAAAAATAAAATAGAAATGGTTGATGAGAAACAGAAATGAATGAATGCTTTTATTTGTCACTTTCTTACATTTCTGTACATTTACAAACACAACTAAAGAGAACATATATATTATTTTATTTATTTATTTAATTTTTTGTAACTTTCTTTTTATTGATTTTTAGTAACAATTTCCAAACAATATAAACCAAAACATCAAAACAAAAGTCCGGAGTTACAAATTCTCAATTAAACGTGTATTTACGGTAAAAATGACACTTACATAGTTGTATTACGTTATTTTACTGGTGTCATTTATAAATGTCTTCCACTTTTCCCATTGTTCATCATATTTCTATCATTTCAGATTTTTATTTATTTTTTTAATGAATGAATGAATGCCTTTATTTGTCAATTTCTTCACCTGTACAAGACATTATATAAATGTGACCATTTTATTACTTGGGCCAGAACACAACATTTACTCACATACAAAAAAAAAAGTATATTGAATAAGAAAAGCCTTTTTGCATTTTTGTGAAGTCAGTTTTAGCCCGTCACTAGTTCAGACTCGCCCTTGTTTAGACGCGGCTTCCACTCTGTTCAGTAATGATTTTGTCAAGTTTAGGCAGATTTAAGCAGGATTAGTCTTGGTAAAGGCCCAGTTGGAGGCCAAATATTTTTAAAAAAGCTTGAGTTGAGACTAATGTACAAACAAAATGTGCATCACTGCATTGAACGATAGAATTTTATATTTATGGATCAGATGAATAAACTTAGCAAGTACCGGTATTTTTCTACACAATTTAAAAGGTCACACTTAGTAAAGACTCCTATTATTTCAAGGGAAGCTCCGAAGCTCCGATATCAATTCTGGTATCGGGTTTGGGCCCGATACTTCCATAATATACTCGTACTCGTTAAACATTTGCCGATACCACGCACCGACACCACTATTACACGACACATTCTGCAGTTTCCCGAATAAGCCAGTGTCCCAGTTATGAGAAACAAGAGCAGCATAAATAAAGCGACTGTAGCGACATAAAAGAGCCGCTGCAGTCGTATAATCGCTGAAAAGTCTAACATGAAGCATCTGTATGCAAATGAGCGTTTGTGTAAAACGTAAACAAATGTGCGCAAAGCTGCATTAAACACATTATAATCAAGATTCAAAGATTCAGAGAGTTTATTTCAAATTCACATATGAAAAAATGAAATTATGTTTCTCACTCTCAATCGAATAAATTCAATAATAATAAAATAATAATAAAATGAAAGAAGAGTTCAAAGTTCTTCTTAGGGAGACGGTGTGTAGAGGTAATATCATGGGTGTTTGTATTTTTTTATTAAATATATATATTTTTGCGCATTTGTAAGATTGGTAAAGTATCGGTATCGGTACTCGGTATTGGCAAGTACAGAAATGATTGTACTCGCACTCGTATCGGTTTTCAAAAAAGTGGTATCTGTGTGTATCTAATTATTTCAGTAACATAATTTCCTTTGCAAACAAACCTGTTTATGTCTTAAATGTGATGAAACGCATGTGATTCTTGTATTAGTTCATAGTTCTTCTCCTGGACATGTTTAAAGGTGCATTGTGTAACTTTTCTGGTGTAAGTTTTGTGACCTGCTTTTCTCCATGGAGATGTCATTGCTTTGTCTGGAATGTTTCCCAGTGTGGCTTTAAACCTTTCTATCTTCACGGAAACCAAACCAGACCAAGTCACAGTCAGAATATTGTTTTTTTTTAGGTATTTTTGAGCTATAAAACTATCTGTAGTTGAATAAATGTAAAGTAGAGCTGATTAATGTCACACTGTGGAACATTCCAGGCAGAGAAATGACATATTTATAGAAACAAGCAGGTGACGGAAACTTCTCTACCAGAAAAGTTCCACAATGCTCCTTTAAAGTGTGAACAAAATCCAATTAAAACACACTTTGCAAAACCATATCGCAGTGTTTTGATATTTTTGCAGTATTTTTTTACCCTATATTTGTCCTTTATCCATCAAAAGTGTTTTAAGTCTCGTCTTAAAACCCACTTTTATTAACACCGTGCGAGTTTGTGCGCTCCTCTGTGTCTTTTATTTATTTTATTTTATTTATTTAATCCCACCTTGTGATTTTTATGGAGTTGCTTTAATTTGATTTTTACCGGTTTTATCGTTTTAGGACTGGTATGACCAAATTTTAGCTTTTCTTTTTGTTTTATCTCTGTGCAGCTCTTTGGAAACTGTTCTGTTTGTAAAATGTGCTATAGAAATAAAGTGGATTTGGATTTGGAAAAGTAAATTACCTTGAAATTAGAAATACATAAACCAGAGAATATCTAACCAAGCTTCTTTAATTTGATCAACTCGTCGAACATTAAGTGACACGAAGGTCTGACCTAAGTAAGGAAAACATCAAATATGCAGGAACTGTGTTGAATATTGCAGTACCATAAGCACTTGTCTGAATCCAGTTATGGTAATGAGAAGGTCGACTCTGTTCACTGGCACTGGTCATATTTACGTTAAAAATACTAAAAAGCATCTTCAAGTTTCATTTCAGTGTCGGCAAATCTTAAAATTATTATTCTGTCTTTATAAACGGCTTCTACTGAGACCAGCAGCCCACAAATTTCTGTAATTAGATGGAAAAGGAGCAGAAAATCATCGATACATTTCTGGAAATTTGCAGTAAATTTCCCGTGGGAACTGTCCATGTGTCCTTGGGCAAGACAATAAATCTGCATTAGCTCCAGTGTATGTGAGTGAATGTGAGAGTTCATTAAAAGTACAACTTAATTATCCTTAATAAATCGTGAACAAGGATATTTTTAGTTTACTTACAGACTTGATATTTTGAATTTTTCTAGCTAAGGCCCTATATTAAAAGTTGTTTATACATGTTTGTTTTGTATAAAAGAGTCTGAATTTTATTTTCCGTTTTCTTTTTTCATCTCTATTTCTGGTCCTGTAGCTTTTATCACAGCCACATGACACAACTACAGCATCAGATTGTGAAATAACAGGCTGTGCTGAACAAAAGGAGGTAGAACACTTCATTATAGGGTAAAAGGGGCAGTTTTAAAAGCAAAATGAAGAAAAAAATCCAGGCGAGGAGAAATGTACTAAAATTGTCCTTAGGTCTTAAACGATTTGTTCATTATAACTTAAAGACGCACTGTGTAATTTTTTTGGTTGGTAGTCCACCACTTTGTTTCTATGGTTATGTCATTGCTTTACCTGGAATGTTCCACAGTACGACATTAAACAGCTCTACTTTACATTTGTTCAGTTGCAGTTGGTTTTACCGCTCAAAAATACCTAGAAAAACAGGTGTTCTGACTGTGAGCAGGGTCGCCTCTCCACAGATCTGACCTGTAACTTGGTCTGGTTTGGTCTCCATGAACATAGAAAGGTTTAATGCCACACTGTGGAACATTCCAGACAAAGCAATAACACTTCCACGGAGAAAAGCATTTGTCGGAAAAGTTATACAAAGCACTTTTAAGACTTTTTCCATGCTTTATTAATTGTTTTAAAGATATTTATTGTAATTTATTGGCTACTTATGCTCTCTGTACTCTTTTTAAAAAGAATAAAACAACATAAAAAAATGTAACGCTATTTTGCAGTAATTGCTCGTTGTATTTTGTATTTTGGATCTGAAGTACTCGTTTAAAACATTTGTATACACTTAATCTCTTCAAAATCTTCCGTACATTTTAGCGACGTACAGTCTCCTCGTACAGAAATATTCCTCCTCTGCTTTTAGCTCGCTCTATCTCTTTATCGCTCCTCTCGTGCAGACTGGCCTCCCCGAATCACGCAGGCGAGATTATAATCTGGATTTTGGAGACAGTTAGACTTTGTTGATCTTGTTTTTATGAAAAGTGACGCACGGAGGAGACGGGGCCCCCATGATGATGTAGAGATACCTGGACAGGAGCGAGATAAGAGATTTACAGGAAAAACTTTGACATTTTTTGGAAAGTTGACATTGAGATGGAAAGATTAGATGTGTTTTATGTTACGGGGCTGAAGTTTCCTCTCTTAAGACAGGGCTAATGGGCTTTCAGTTTGCTTCGCTGTGTATTCGTGCAAGCCGCATGTTTATTTTCACTTGCAAAACGTGAGCATAAGCGGTAATGGTACACGAGTAACTTTTTAAAGAAATTGCACTTTTCAGAGTACTTTTACTTACTTACTTCACGGCAATTTCTGGTGACTCTTCCCTTGTGAGTAAATCGACAAGTGACAGAAGGTTTATGTTGATGATATGAAATGATTAGAACTTTCGTGTTTCTTGCACCGCTCTTTCAGATATAACCGAGCTTCTCATACTTTTTGCCCTATTTAATGATTTGTACTTCAATTTACATCAATTTGCTCTTTAGCCCATTTATGTTGTTGATTTGTATTCATTTTTTTGACGCAAATTTCATTTCATTTTTCATTTCATCAAATTTCATGATGCAGTTCAATAAAAGCTGAGAATCTTACCTTTTAAATAGGGGTGTAACGATATCCAAGTCTCACGGTACGATATTTATTGCGATATCGTGGGAAAGCTCATGATATTACAATATTCTACATAATAACAAGACTGACATTATAAAACGCTTTGACCAGTCATTTGGTACAACATTTATTGTCATTATGGATGGAACGATATCCAAATCTGTACGATATTTTCACCATAAACATCTCACCGTACGATATTTATTGCAATATTTTGTGGTGAATCTGCTACTTTTTCCTCTAAAAATGCCTTCAGAAGACTTAATCCAAAGAATGAAGATTTGAAAGTACTTAGAACAGTTATTTCTTCATGTCATCTGCACTGAAACGGAGCAAAGGATCATGGTCTATGTAGTTCCCTCTGGTTTTTTTTAGCTATTTTTGCATCAGAATTATTCATTTAAGCAAAGAGACTTGTGATTCGATATATTGTGATTGTCCACGATATTATTGTGAGACCTTTGACGACACGATATCACCATATTTTGGTTATTGTTACTTTTAAATGCAGTTTATTTCATGTTTTTATGTGTTCCAGAGGCTGAGATATTAAGGTTTTCATCAATGAAATCAGAATTCTTCAAAAACCCTCAGGAGATAAGGAACTTTACCCTAGAATAGCAAAGGTTTTATAGGCGTTTTTTGCAGGTGTTTTAGCTGTAAATGGGTTAAGTTACTCTTACTCTTGTGTAGTATTTTTCCCAAATGCTTTTTTTATACTAATACTTTGTACTTCTACTTGAGTAATATTACTGAAGTAAAGTTCCTTTGACTTGAGTCCAGTTTTTGGCCGCTCTTCCCGCCTCTGATAACCACACATGTTATTAATGTTGTACAAAATAACAAGCTTTTGTATTTCTCTGCCAGCGAGTGATTCTGAAACAAATATTCTTGACTTTGGAAGAAATTATTGATCTGTTTATTTGACTTTTATTTAGTTCAAAATAATAACCGCTGCTATGTTTACACTAAACATGTCCAGATTTGCCTGTGGCTGTAGCAGATTGATTTTTCTCTCTGTTTCTCAAGAGTGATTTTTTAAATTTTATTTTTTATTGTTGAAAATTAGCATATGTGCTACAACCAGGGCTCTACACTAACTTTTTTTTTCAGGAGCACACGTGCCCCTAAGTTAAAAATTTTAGGAGCACAGAAAAAAAAATGGGGGCACAAGTAGGTTTTCGTTTGAACGATTATTACAGTGCAGAACTTACGCACACAAACACCAACCCTGAATGAATTTAATACAAAAAAAAAAGAATTATGACTGTACTTTTCCTGCATGATTGCAATGTTTTTATAAATATATCTTCATTTTATCTGATTAATATTTAGACTTAAAATAAGCCAAACAAACTGTACTGCACTGAAACACTCTGTGGTCCTTTGTGGACCTTCACCCACAGTTTAAGAACCTCTTCTTTAAGAGAACTTCCACTGGCACTTTACACAAAACTGCTTCAAAGTGTAAAAAGTGGGCAGGGTTTTTAAACCTGTATTTTCAAATTCCTAACTGGAGTTACATTCTCTTAGTGGTTTTACAGTGGTTATTAGCCTCTGCACATTTACCAAACAAAACGCACATTGTGACAGATTTATTTGGCAAACTTCAGCCCACATATCACCTGCTCTGTGCCGTAGCTCTGCTCTGTGCGGACACGGACATAAAATTAGTATTGGCGTATTTTACGGGAGGCGGATGGACAGGTGGGATGTTTAACCTGCCCTGTGATGCAGGCTGAGGGTGCGCGCTGGCGGTGCCACACGGAGTGTTCGCGGGCTCCAGCGCACAGGTCCCGCACACCGGTACAAGTTTATTGCCGACAGTAGCGGCCGTAATGAAATATGACCGCACTCAGTATTCAGACCCGAGTCCGTGACGAGACCGAGTCCAAATGCGCTCGAGTCCGAGACAAGACCATGACAAAACTCGCTTTGTTGGAGAAGGAAATCCAGCGGCACAGGGGAATCTACTGAGTGGTGGGACAGGTGTGGGTCCTGCTGCAGTGCGCTCCTCGTTTAAGGGGCGTGGGGTGTTTTTAAGCGGAGTTTGTTTGTCTGAGTGATATCGCCGCACACGCTGAGCTCGTATACTGGAGTCGCGGCGGTCGGAGGTGTCGTGCCCGGGCACGGCTCGGTTGCGCACGCGCTGGGCATGTGTGCCGCGCTTTAGGGGCGATCCAGGCTTGGGCACGATTCTAAAGTCCTAGTGTGAGTGCGCCCCTAATGTTTGATACATTTAGAACTTTTAGCTCATCAGTTACGTCTGTGCGCAGCTCCTTATTGTGCTGCAGAAGCACTCGCACTGGTGCGACTGTTTTGTTTTCCTCATTCGCACGACGAAATATTTACTCGCAAATGCGAGTGAAATGGGCGCACTGTAGAGCCCTGGCTACAACACTCTGAGCACTTGGATCAGGGTTTATTTTAAAGAGCTGCTACGTCAATATAAAAATATAAATAAATAAAGATGAATGTAGCATAAACTGGGACACTAGATCCGCTAAACTGTACATGGGGTTTTAATTGTGTTGTTTATTTTTCCTAGTTGAAAATAAATAGTGCAAATAAAAAAAGATGTGCAAAAATATTGAAATATCGATATATTGTATTGTTTAGTGTCATGATACGGTATCAGTATCGTGGGCTGCTGTATTGATACATCACCAAGAGTATTTTTTGGTACATTTTACTAAATTATTTTGTTACTGCGCTATGGTTTTGTTGTTTGTTTAGTGGAAGGAAACTCATTTATGCGACACATTTGACATTTTCACTGTTTTGATGATTAAAATGTGCGTGTTTCATATTCACTCTGCACATGGTTGGTGGTTTAAGAAAAACTTTTAATATCACAGACATGATTTAGCCTTTATTTTTTATTGATCTGTGGCGAATCTATTTTTTAAACGTATTGAATCGTATCGAATCATAATCTCACTGTATCGAAGTATGTATCTTATTGGCAGCTTCTGAATGATACCCAGCCCTACAAACCATTACATTTGCAGTTTTCTGGTCAAAAACAGTCAAACGCTGAGTCTGTGCTGCCTCTAGTGGCCACTGCAGTTTCAAGTACTATGTGACATTACGCAGGACTGCCCTGTTTTTACAGCCAAGTGTTTCTGATACAAACACCAGCCTGTAGAGGAGGAGTTTGAAGTGTGGATTATACCTGTTACAGTTTGACTAATCACACTAAGGCTGCGTGTACACTGTGCGAATTTTGGCGCTTTTTGAGCCAATTTTTCACTCATGCCACTGTTTTTGGGATCGGGCTGAGTTTTGGCTCAATCATGTGTTGTGCTCGTGTAGTAAACATGGGGTAATGAGAACCGATTAATACCTCACGACCGGCTCCTGATCGGTCGTAAGAATATCACACCTGTTTGAAAGTCGCCTCTTGTGGGGGTTTCGCACTGTTGAAGAAGTTCCATGAGCTGATTTGCCAGAATCTGCCAAACTGGTCATAGGCGCAGACACAGAGAAAGGCACAGATTGGCGAGGCAACGCGTTTGTGTTTTTCTAGCATTCTCTCTGGTTCTGTACTTCCACAACAAGAGCTCCGTGCACAGGCAGATCTCATAAGAGCATTGGTTCTTATACTATGAAAACATGAATCGTGAGCTGTGAACTTTTAATCCCTGAGATTTGCTCGTACAGTTTGAGCCGGAGCTGAGTGACACGATCGAAAATATCGCACAGTCTACGCCCGACTTAAACCAAAGATGTTCATTTTGTCTTCTTGTGTACTTTAACTTCTTGGATTTGTTTTTTTAAAGACTATACAGCAGAGGTGGGGACTTATAAGTCATGACTTGGACTCGAGTCAGACTTGAGTCACTATTTTTCCGACCTGAGACTTGATAAAATGGACTAAGACTTGGGACTCGACTTGGACTTGAGGCCTGTGATTTGAGAAGACTTGATGCTTCACCTAAAAAAAATAGATGTTTTTAGAAAATACTTTTCTCTTTACAGCTGATACATGCGGTGCTTAATTTTATAGGAACAAACTTGAACATGTCCCTCCCATTTCTCTATTTGTTACTTTGGTTGTAACTTAAATACTGTAATCCTCAAATGTACTACAGTAATATAAAGTACATATAAAACAGAGGGAACTGCATAGAACACGGTCCTTCCCTTTCAATGCAGATTACACGGCAAATAACTGTTATTAAGCCTCTTAAATCTTAATTATTTTTATTCTGACCGTAATGATTCACACTAAGATCGTGTCAAGACATTTAAAAAGGAAAAATTAGCACTTCTACAAATCTTATATAAACACTCACACACTGTTTCAGTCACATGACCCTGTGCTGTGTTTTTTTGCACTGATCATTACCTGCACTGTTATATTCTTGTAAATTTGTACATTTTTGTGTTACATTAGAGTTTATTGTTTTCTGCTTTATTTTATTCTATTTTATTTATTGCATGTTTAGCGTTTGTCTGCGTTTCGCTCCAAGTACCGCAGCAATTTCTAATGTTGTGACCCTGTTCATTTATATGGGAATAAAACCTTTCTGATTCTGATAAATACTCCTATATAAATATACCATGACTTTTTAAGCACAATTTAGTTTAAAAGTCATATAAATTGCGACAGACGACTTGGACTTGACTTGGACTTATGGTCCTATGACTCAAGACTCGACTTGGACTTTCCTGTGTTTGACTTGGGACTTGAGTTCAAAGACTTGAGACTTGCAAAACAACGACTTGGTCCCGCGTTTGCAATCCACTAAAGTATAAATCTCACTGTTCCTCGTATGTCCAGACCTACTTCCTCCCTCCTCACTCTCTTCTTTAGTCTCCTATAAATATGGCATCGCCCTTCAAACCTATAATGTAAATGTCTTAACCTCGACTTGAATTAACGACAGGCCATAAAAAATAATTAGTGAAGAACAGTGAAGGTCTTCTCAGATGCTAAAGGATATAGAACTTTAACGGCACAGCTTACAGTATAATAAACCTGTCACCATAAAAACTATATGGACTTATCACTCAATATGACAGCTACAACAATATTTTTGGAGCCCATATTTCTTGTGCACCCATTTTCTTTACACTACTAATTATTCGTTTTTTTATTTTTTTTTTGGAATATAGCTGGATTTCATGACACGTCTCATGTATATAATGAGCACATGCAACTTGGCCCCAAAATAAACTGTGTTTTGATGGCGGGTTGTACGTTCAGGAAAGTGAAATGTCAGATTCGAATGTGCTTTGATTTGTATTTTCATCAATTCTGACTGCTTGTATTTTACCAAAATGCCATCGTGTTGTGCCGTTGATTGTCCTAACAGGCAGGTTAAAGGAAATGGACTGAAATTTTATTGGATTCCTAAAGGAAAAGGTGCATTTAAAGAGTACAGCTGCCGTCTGTCGATTGACAAGACTCGTGTTTGCAGTGAGCACTTTATATCAGGTATTTATACACTACTTTATGGTAGTGATATTTGGGGTATTTATGTAAGTCAAAACATTCAACTTTGACAGTTCACTTGGGTACGTTAATAACTAGATAAGAGCTCACGTTACGTTATAAGTTTACAAAGACATACCGTATTTTTTGGTCCAGAAAAATAGTTGCACCAGCCAAAAAATGCACAATGACGAAGAAAAAAACACGTATAAGTCGCACTTTTTTGGGGAAATTTATTTTATAAGATCAGAGACCAAGAACCGACATTTCATCTCAAAAGGCAAAACAACCGAATAGAGATGAATCCGTGTATCATTTGTTCATTCATTTTTCAATATAGAACCAAAAATAAGTAAGCAAAAACTATTTTCTTTATTATTTGTCTTTAAAACCAAAATGAAAAAATGGATAAAGATTTGTTTTTTCATATATTTGGTCTATGGGCTGTCAGTGTGAAAAATTTAATATATAAGTCGCACCTGAGTATAAGTCCACCCAAACCATGAAAAAAAGACGGTATATGATCTTAAATGTTAATTTCCTCTTCCCATTCGTGATCAGGCAGCCCGTAAGGGTCGTGTAACTGCGCACCTGCACTTATGGTTAACTTCCTTAAATCTCTTTCACGATCTGTTGCCTGAAGGGACTTTAAATAAGCCTTTAAATGAGTCATTGCACCTCTTATTGTCGGCCATTGTCACAATTGTAAACACGGGAATGTTTTAGGGCCGATTTGTTGTTTGCAAACTTTATAACCGCCCTATATGATAAGATCCGAGCCGTAAAAGTGTGAATGAATAACGTCTGTGACTCATTACAGATGCAAACTTAAGCACTGGTGTTTCATTCTGATGTTTCTGACTTTTTGCAGCTCATGCTTTTTTTTAACAGTGTCGTAGGTTTAGAAAAGTTTTTGTGGTCGAAATCTGCTCTTGGATTTTTGTCGGTGGCTTAGTTTAGTTTCAGGATTATTGTTTATTGTCAGAGTTTTCGGGAATGAACTGAGGCAATGTCCTTCAAACTTATAATGTAAATGTCATAACCTGGAGTTGAGTTAATGACGGATCATAAAAGAATCATTAGTGAAGAACAGGGAAGGTTTTGAAGATACAGAATATTTATAGTACAGTTTACAGTGTAATACTCCCCTCCTCTGTGTGTGTGTGTCTGTGTGTGTTGTATTTTGTATGTTGTGTGTGTTGTAGGTTGTATGTTGTGTATTGTATGTAGTGCTGTGATGCCTGTGCTCCTCCTGTTCTTTGTGTGTTGTGTCTTGTGTGTGTGTCTGTATATATTGTGTGTTGTGTATGGTATGTCTCTTTATGTTGTTCTGTGATGTGTTGTATGTTGTGTATTGTATGTTGTGTGTACGTGTTGTATACTGTGTGTGTTGTATATAGTGCTCTGATACTTGTGCTCCTCCTGTTCTCTGTGTGTGTTGTGTGTTGTAGTTGTATGGTGTGTGTGGTGTGTTTTGTATGTTTTGCTATGACGCCGGTTTTCCTCCTGTTCTGTGTGTGTTGTATGTTGTATAGTGTATGTTGTGTGTGTGTGTTGGATGTTTTGTGTTGTATATTGTGCTGTGATGCCTGTAATCCTCCTGTTCTGTGTGTGTTGCGTGTTGTGGATTGTATGTTGTGTGTGTCTTGTATGTTGTGTATTGTTTATTGTGCCCTCCTCCTGTTTTCTGTGTGTGTGTGTGTGTTGTATGTTGTGTTGCGATGTGTGCGCTCCTCTTCTTTTCTGTGTTTGTGTTGTAGTTGTGTGTTGTAGTTGTATGCTGTGTGTGTATTGTATATTGTGTTGCGTGTGTGCGTGTGTGTTGTATATTGTGTTGTGCGCTCCTCCTGTTCTCTGTGTTGTAGTTGTGTGTATGTGTGTGCGTGTGTGTTGTATATTGTGTTGTGCGCTCCTCCTGTTCTCTGTGTGTGTTGTAGTTGTGTGTGTGTGTGTGTGTATTGTACATTGTGTTGTGCGCTCTTCCTGTTCTCTGTGTGTGTTGTAGTTGTGTGTGTGTGTGTGTATTGTACATTGTGTTGTGCGCTCCTCCTGTTCTCTGTGTTGTAGTTGTGTGTATGTGTGTGCGTGTGTGTGTGTTGTATATTGTGTTGTGCGCTCCTCCTGCTCTGTGTATGTTGTAGTTGTGTGTGTGTATGTGTGTGTGTGTTGTATATTGTGTTGTGCGCTCCTCCTGCTCTGTGTATGTTGTAGTTGTGTGTGTGTGTGTGTGTGTTGTATTGTGTTGTGCGCTCCTCCTGCTCTGTGTATGTTGTAGTTGTATGTGTATGTGTGTGTGCATGTGTGTGTGTTGTATTGTGTTGTGCGCTCCTCCTGCTGTGTATGTTGTAGTTGTATGTGTATGTGTGTGTGCATGTGTGTGTGTTGTATTGTGTCGTGCGCTCCTCCTGCTCTGTGTATGTTGTAGTTGTATGTGTATGTGTGTGTGCATGTGTGTGTGTTGTATTGTGTTGTGCGCTTCTCCTGCTGTGTATGTTGTAGTTGTGTGTGTATGTGTGTGTGCGTGTGTGTGTGTTGTGTATTGTGTTGTGTGCTCCTCCTGTTCTCTGCAGCTCATAAAGACGCTGCAACAGTTGGCTCCACAGCACAATCAATGGGGAGTCATTAATAATGGACATGCTTTTGTGTTTGATGGAAAGAAACCGTAAAAGCAGGAAAAATACAGCCAGAGACAGCGAAGGAGGGAGAAGGAGGGGGGAGGAGGGAGGGGAGACAGAGGAGAGGGAGAAGCAGAGAGGGGGAAGAGGAAGGAGAGATGGAGGGAGCTTATATGACCACATAAATGTCAGAAATACTGGTTGGTTCAGCACTTACTGCCCGTCAGAAACCTTCATTTGTACAGACTGCACACATTATCAGAAAGTAAAATAAGAGCTTGATTTTTTTCCCTCTTTCTCTCTATCCCCCTCTCTCTATGTCTCTCTCTCCCTCTTTATCTCTTTCACTCATCCTCCTTCTCCTTTTCCGCCTCAATTCTCTCTCCCTCCTCTCTCCTCCTTTTCCTCATTCTCTCTCCTTCTCTCTTTCCTCCTTCTCCTCCTCCTGGTCTCTCCCTATCCCCCATCTTTATCTCTTTCGCTCCTTCTCCTCCTCACCTCTCTCTCCCTTTCGCTTCCTCTTCTTCTTCCTTCTCTTTCCCTCTCTTTCTCTGCTCCTCCTCCTTGTCTCTCCCTATCCCCCTCTCTATCACTTTCTCCCTGTTTATCCCTCTTTCGCTCCTTCTCTTCCTCACCTCTCTCTCTCTTTCTCTTCCTATTCTTCTTCCTTCTCTTTCCCTCTCTTTCTCTGCTCCTCCTCCTTGTCTCCTCGTATCCCCCCTCTCTATGGCTCTCTCTCTCTCCCTCTTTATCTCTTTTGTTCTTCCTCCTTGGAGAAGCGAGGTGGAAAAGGAGAAGTCCTTTTCCACCTCGCCTCTCTCTCCCTCCTTTCTCCTCCTCTCTCCCGCCCTCCCTCTCTTTCCTCCTCCTTCTCGTCTCTCCCTATCCCCCTCTCTATCTATCTCTCTCTATTCATGTCTCTTTCGCTCCTTCTCCCCCTCACTTCTCTCTTTCCCTTTCTCCTCCTCTTCCTTTGTCTCTTTCCCTGTTTTTCTACGCTCCTCTTCCTACTCCTCGTCTCACCCCGTCCCCCTCTCTTCCTCCCCCACGCCCTCTTCTTCTTTTTCTGTCCACCTCCTCTTCATCGTCCCCCTCTTACTCTTCATTTTATTTCTTTATTTCTATTTTTTTAAACGGGAAAAGATGAGAAGAAATCGGGCCTGACTCAGCAGAACATAAAAACACCAGACATAACCTACACTCTAAAAAAAAAGACAACATCCATGCACACAAACCGAGAGAAAGAGCATTAGGGGCTCTTTTAAATAGTCTCACGGATGTTAAAATCCTGATGTGTTGTGTTGTTCCAGGCTTCAGTGAGCACATGAAAAAAGGATCTCTGTCCATAGCAGCTCCTGAATCCCGGCAAAGGCAAAAGTCCATTTGCAACAGATGCGTTCGGATCTTGAGCTCGGCTTTGGAACCAGCGTCGTAAGTGCCGCTGAAGTGTGTCCATCTAAAATTTGATAGTACAAGTTTATCCCCTGGGTTATTGTAAAGTTCTGAAATGTCAAAGCTTTAGACAGAGACAGTGGTGAGTCTGTCCTGAATCTTGTAAACTCTATTATGGAGTCTTGTTACTCTCTATCCCTCCCTCCCTGTGTCTCTCTTTCCCTCCATCGTTAGCTCTTTTGCTCTTCCAACTTCTTCTACTTGTCCACCTCACTTCTCTCTCCATCCCTCCCTCTCTCTTTCCTCCTTCTCCTGCTCATCTCTCTCTATCCCCCTCTCTCCACTCCTTCTTCTCCACACCTCTCTCCCTTTCTCCTCCTCTTCTTCCTCCTTCTTTCCCTCTCCTCCTCTGCTCCTCCTACTCCCCGTCTCATCCTATCCCCCTCCCTTCCTCTCCTCTTTCTCCCTTCCTCTTTATCTTTCCTCCTCTTTCTCGTCGTCGTCTCTCTCCTCTAACTATCCCCCACTCTCTCTATGTCACTCTCTTCCTGTTTATCTCTCTTTTGCTCCTTCTCCTCCTCTTTCTCTTCTCTGCTCCTTGTCCTACTCCTCGTCTGCCCCTCTCCTCCTCTTCCTCTTTCTCTATCTTTCGTTCCTTCTCCTCCTCATCGTCTCTCTGTCCCCCCTCTCTATTTCGCCCTCTTCTCTCGCTCTCTCTATCCCTCCCCCTCTCCTCCTCCTGTCTCTTTTGTTGTTGCCGTACTCTCCGTTCACACTCTGTACTTTCTGTACCTCACAGGTATTTACTGCTCTGCACTTCCTGTTTGTGTCTGATGAGAGTTTCCCTCACACAGAGCGTCCAGCACAGCCACGGCACTCAGGTTATCTACATGTGGGTTTTTTGGGACAAACATTAAGTTTTGATTTACAATTTATGTTTTACTGATTGCTCTGCCTCGAATGTTCCACAGTATGACTTTAAACAGCTCTATTTTACATTTATTCGATTACACATGGTTTTATAGCTCAAAAATACCTAGAAAAACAGACGTTCTGGCTGTTAACGGGGTCGCCTCTACACTGTTGTGGTCGACGGGGGCCAAACGCACTGCAGCGGCTTTTATATGATTATATTCATATACAGTAAACGTCACGTGATGTACTGCGTTTTACAGCGATATTTAAATCATTTATAAACACATTATGTGAATATAATCAAATAAAAGCCACATTACCGTAACAGTAATTGTTCCCGCTGTAGTTTATAGTCAGTTGGTCGTTTTCTGTCTCTCTCATAAGCAGAGCCTTTCTCTTTATTCATCTGGTGTGTCTCTCCATTGAGCTGTTACACTGAGAGCGCCCCCTGCAGGTTTGGAGCACTTCAATTGCAGCGTTTTTGTTTTTTGTTCTTCATCATTTTGTGCTTTGCATCTGTTGCGGATTTCTAAATCTGAGAAGAATCAACGGAAGAAAAGTTGTCTTAAATCAAACCAAATCAAATCAAAGTCTGGATTTATTAAAGCAACTGTGCACACAATTTCAGAGAAGTAAAGAAAACAAAACCTTTCTGTCCCTCACGCGACGTCCGTCTCTCCCTAATCTGAACGGCAAAACAAAAACAGGTTTCTTATACAGCTGACAAACATCATCAAATCAACATGAGGTAAAACATACAATAGGACTGATCTGAAGAACTCTTGATCTGATCTAAACAACTGATCTAAACAACTCTCTACTTGTCTGGGTCAGCTGGGGCATCGATCAGATTGAGCTCAAGGGTACCAATATTTCTAAATGATGAGAATGAACAAATGATGGATAAAGACAGAGCGTAGTGAAGTAGCCCAGGAACAACAGCTCACACCACTGCATGTGACCAGGAATACAGAGATGCTTTAGCAGCTGTGAGTTACCAGTTATCTAAACCCATAGGATACACTCTTTAGCTTAACAAAGTGAGAAAGTCCCATCACAGCATCATTTCTCTATTTGCAGCGCGGTTGATGATGATACATTCGTCTTTGTTTCTTGCAGCACGACTTTTCATTTGTGCCACGTTCTTTATTTGTGCCTCGTTTAAATTTGCGTTTGAGTTTGTGAATTTGCACCATTTCTGTACTTACTGTAACTGTAGCAGCACCGTACTCCACAGATCCAACCTGTAACCTGGTCTGGTTTGGTCTCCACGAAGATAGAAAGGTTTAATGCCGTACTGCGAAACAATCTAGACAAGGCAATAACATCTCCATGAAGAAAAGCATTTGACGCACCCTCCACCTGAAAATTTACACAATGCACCTTTAAAATGTCTTTAAAAGTCTTTCTTATTTACGTCCAGGCATTTTTATTAGATTTTTAATAAGAAACACAAAATTAAAATAGACATTCGTGAAAATTTTGATTATCCATTCAACTCTGTCTATTTGTCTATGAATGAAATATAATTTACTTAGCCTTATATAATTTGCTCTTCCCTTCATAATATTGCTGCTATTGAGTGAAAGTAGTGTTTTGATACTAAGGAATAGACTCAATACAGATTCTGATACCACAATGATAATAAAAATAGCGTTTATTTGGACAATAGAATGCAATTTTCAACATTAACTCATAGTACTTTCTTTTATATTCCCATGTGGTCTTATTCAGTGATCCACGTAGGTTCCACAGTGGTTCATGGGCGTGTACTCGTCTTTGTGCTCTTATAAATGTTCTGATACAGCTCAAGATCATTGTAAAGCTTCAGGAAAAGTTCATTTCTGTTCTGGGAATGTATTTTGTATTATGGATGGGACGAGATCTCGCGCCAAAAGATGTTGCAATACAAAAGTTAAAAATTATCTTGTGAGATTTATTCCTCATGTTTTTATGTTTGGATTGGAAAAATAGTACTGGCAAGTTACTTTTTTTTTGAGAATATGGAGTAAATAAAAAATGGTGAGTCTGAGTACTGGGAACTGAATTGCACAATGTATTTCTCATATCCTAAACCACTGGTGGGCAATTATATTTTCCATGGGGCCACATGAGAAACAGAAAATACTGTGGAGGGCTGGGCCAAAATGCTTCTATTCTGCATAAAAAGAATTGTTTTTCTTTATAAAAAGCAGTAAATGGCATTGTTTTGACAAGTTAGTAAGACTGGGAGGGTTTAGGTTATGACTAAGCCATGAAAAAGTGAGGTTACCTTACAAAAAATTTCATAAAAAACACTAAAATAAAATAAATGCAGCTTTAGTCCATGTATGAGGTAAAATGCTAAAATATGTTTATTTTGTAATTCCAAATGAGCTTAAACAGGCCGGACAGCAGCAACCAAATGTATGTGACCTTGAATGTGACCTACACAATGCCCAGATCTGGTCTAAACAATGTCAAAATCTCGTCTTTTCTCATTCTCGTTGATCCAATCTCGTGTCTTGTCTCGTCTTTTGGAAATCTGGTCCCACTCTTATATATTTAGTATTGATACTTGCTCAAATGGGCATCTAGTTTTAATGTTTTAGTCTGATTTTTGATACTTTCGACAACCCTAATTTGAAATATGCTTTGAAATGGCATAAGTGACAGGCCAAATCTCTTTAAAAAGTCATTTCTCCTGACCTTATTTCTTGCATACAGTAGAGTTGTATGTTCCAAAGCTGGTGGTGTGGCTGTAATGTCTGTGGACAGCTCTCTAGTGACAGATGGTGCTCACTGACCTTCTTAACTCCTTGCTTCCTTTCCTTGTCTCCTCTCCTTGGGTCCTTGGCTCCTCTCTCCTTCCTGTCTGGGCAAACCACGTCTCCATGTGGTCGTGAACTCTGAAAGCCCCTCAGACACACAGACGGCTGGGGTTTAGAGCTGGTCTTTTCGCCGCTGATGTTGACGAGGAGATGAGAGTATTTTGAACCGAAGAGATAAAATGATTCATAGTTCTGCCCAGAGGAAAATGTCTGTGTTGAATTCTGGTCTAGTTGTTTTATTTCATGTTTGAAGAGCAGTCTGAGTCATTCAGAAAAATAAAGTGACTGATACTGCCCCAGATCGGTCTTTTTATTTTTCTGAATGACTCAACAAACTCTTGTGATAGAAACATCTGTCAAATCAACCACAACCAACAATAACAACAGATTTTAGGTTGGCTAGATGACATTTTATTGTGCATTTGACCCATTTTTCAAGGACGCTGGGGCAGGAGCAGTGAGCTAGTCTTGGACAGGATTACCTTAGCTGGAGGATTGGATTTATGGTGCATGTTTTGGGTTGATAGAGGAAGAAAAATCGGAGAAAAAACACCCAGACACAGAGAGAAACATCCAAACTCCAAACAGAAATGCCCACATGGCACAGGGACCTTGGTAAATGGTCACATTTTTTTATAGCGCTTTTCCACCTTCACCGCTCTAAGTGCTTTACTACAAGGAACCACTCACCCAAAGTGGGCTAAGTGTCTTGCCCAAGGATACAACAACAACTTTTATCTGTGGGAGCTGGAATAGACGATTATCACAGCAGCAGGAAGTGCAGTGATGTTGAGTCGCTCAACATCTGGTCAGTGCTTTTCTATGGCAAAATACCTGTGGAAAAGTGTTGCCTGTTTTTGACCAGCTTCATAAATCTGCCCCAACACCAAATCTTCGTCCAACAAGGTCGACAAAGAACAGATTCTGTCTATGAAGAATTTATCCACAACTATCAAGGGAAGAAAGATGAAAACTTAAGGCGAACAACAACGAGCATTAGTGAAACTACTGAGCAAAACTAAAGTTATGGTCATGAATAAAACATAAATAACTTGTTCATTCAGTCTTAAGTATTAAAATTAAAAATTGATTTTGCGATGTCAATATCAATATAGAGAGATGTTCACAGATTAAATGTCGAACATTTAAACAGCACAAATCGGTCTATGCTAATATCAACATCACAAAATCGATTTTTGTTGGATGACAATTTGGTGTTTTGGCAGATTTATGAAGCTGCTCAAAAATATGCAACACTTTTCCACAGGTATTTTGTCACAGAAAAGCGCTCACGGGAAGTTGTGCGACTCAACATCGCTGCACTTCCTGCCGTTTTGATAATAGCCTATTACACCAGCTGACCTGTGGGTCAGTGGATTTGACCGCTCAACTAATGATGTTTATATCGAAAGTGGGATTCAAACCGCCAACCTTCAGATCAGTGGACAAATGCTCCACCACCTGAGCTACTGCTGCCCGACCTTCTTCTGTGAGCCAAGTGTGCTCCACTCCTGCCATTTTTATTTCTAATTTCTAATTTTCTTTCAATTAGGGCTGTGTTGAAAAATCGATTTTCCGATTCGGAATCGATTTGCATATTAATTCCTTAAGAGCGATTTGTACGTCCAAAGATCGATTTCATTTTTAATACATTTTCCCCTGGTGAACTTTAACCCCACTCGTCGCGTCATTGAATTGGTGCAGGTCTGACTATATCAAAACTATTAACATGGCCTCGGACACCAGTGGAAAATGCCAGAAACACTCAAAGCTCCGTCTGGCACCATTTTGGGTCCAGAAACGATAAAGACAAAAATGTGTTTGACAGAAGCAAAGCGATTTGCAAGGCCAAATGCCAAATGGAGGTGAAGTAAAGCAGAAATACAACCAACCTCAGGAACCACTTGTAACAGCTCAAAACCAAAATAGTTCATAGGCCTTTTGGAATAAAAACATATTCAGGCCCATCGCACACACTCAGCACATTCACTCAGGGAAGGTGCTCTGTAAACCCGAATAAGTTACCAGAACTCAAAAAAATTGAGGCAATTGATTGTCTCAATTATTTTAAGTTGATGAACTTAAAAGTCACAATCTTCCAGGACTTTAAATAATGGCCCGCTACTTGTACCTTTTGAAAACAGCTGAATTAAAAGTGCTCATTTACCCCAACTCCAATATTTGCTGTTAATATGATTCATAGTTTTCTGTAAATTATGGGTGTCCTTTTTTTTTTTGAACTTTTTTCATCAAAGGCCACATATTAACAGGTCAGACTGAGGGCCGATCGAGGCTGGTGGTCAAAACAGTGAGTAATCCAAATATTTGCATTTATAACAGGTTTGCATGACCCTCCAGACCTTTGTTCATCCTCAGACCCTCAAAAGGAAACACTAAATCTGCTTGATCAAGGCAGATTTCAAAAACATGCAGTAAAAAGCACTACTTGAGGTAGTATGGGCCAATTCACCTGGACGCCTGAGGGCCAAAAGTGACTAAACTAAGGGGCGCAAACAAAACTAAATCACAAGTGTCCCAAAGTAAAATCAAATAAACCCACAAACAGAATCAAGTGACAAAACAAAAGGCACAAAACAGAATTAAATTAACTCAACACACACAAAGTCACATATTAGTACAACAAAGTGACACAAAATGAGAGAAGGTAAGGACTAGGGGTGTGCAAAAATACTAAAATATCGATATATCGTACAGTTTAAAGTGATGATATAGTATTGATATTATGGGTCGCTGTATCGATATATCCCCAAGAGTATTTTTTGGCATATTTTACTACATTATTTTGTTACAGTGCTAGATTTGTGGTTTGTTTAGTGGAAGGAAACTTGTTTATGCGACACACATTTGACATTTTCACTGTTTTGATGAGTAAAATTGGCGTGTTTCATATTCACTTTGCACAAGAAGTGGTTTAACAAAGACTTTTAGCATCACAGCCATGATTTAGCCTTTATTTTTCATTGAACGTATTGAATCGATTTTAAATATATCGTATTGAAGTGCACTGTATCGACATATGTATCGAGGTATGTATCGTATCAGCGACTTCTTAATGATCCCCAGTCCTTGCAATGGCGTTCTAACATGGCTAAAATCTTTTACACGACCTTTGATATCAGCCAATTGCAGGTTATAAGATATATAGCGTTATTTTCACTTTCATTGGTGCTTCACAAATCCCCCTTTTTCTTAATATGTCCTTTTTGCTGCCTCGCCCATAATTTTTCATCTGGAGTCAAAGATATGATTTAGGCTCCTTCTCCTCTGCTAAAGTGTTGAATTATCAGTAATGTGTGGCATTAAATGGAGCTAGTAAATCTCCAAGTGCCTGAATCACAGACAGTGAGGCGTTCGAGTGTTCCCTGTAAAAAAAATAGTTTGTCTGGAGCTGTTTGTTTGAGATGAAAGAGTGAGAGAGAGAGAAAGAGGAGGCATGAGCCAGTGGAACCAAACACAAACTGCATATAGGCATTTTTAGTACAAAGTTATACTGTGTTTTGTGGTGAACTGTAGGATATAAATAATAGAAACCAAACATTGAGATGAAGTAAGCATTAATTTTGAACCGAACAAGAAAATTAGCACAAAAAAACGAAAGCTTACAGTTAAAGGTCCTATATTACGCAGAATCGACTCTTGTGAGCGATTCCATGGCTGAAATGATTAAAGTTGTTAAAGAAATAACATGGGGCAAGAAGTTATAAGTAAGAAACCCGGTTCAATGGGCAAGATGCTAGGGTTGGGCGGTAATATGGTAATACGGTAATACCGAGGTATCAAAAAGTAGGAGCGGTATCAGTTTCATTACGGTCATTAAAAAATCTGCAGCGCATAAGGACCTAATATAATATTAGGAGCATTTTGGCTTCAGGCCGAATGACAGGGGAGAGACGCAAATGTTGACGGAGCTACGACCCTGCGTCAGGCCAGAGATCCCACCACAGTCGCTTCAGACACGGGGCACAACGCCGACTTTCTCTCCTCTTCAAACGTCGTTACACTCAGAGATTTCCATCCACACGCAGCGAGGAAGAAGAAAAAAATGTGACTGATGCTTCGTGTGTGATGTTCATAGAACATAATAAAATCTGGAAGATTGTTCTATTGTTTTCAATGGTCTGTGCTCATCAAAAAAAGTTTACTTCCACATCCCAACATGTGACATCAGAAACGCAATTTTGACCAATCAGAGCATGAGCTGCTAGAGCGGAGCTAGCGTGGGCTCAGAGCGGGGCTAGGTTAACTCTTACAAAGCTGATTTTTTGGCGCTTTGACGATTTAAAATTTGAATTTTTAAAAAATCATACTGTATATATATTCATATTGTAAAAATACTTAAGAATCCCTACAAAATCCAACCTTTATGAAAGCTGTGGATGCCCTGTCAGCCGAACACGGGCAGGTTGATTTCACAAAAAATGCATTGTGCTTCTACAGGAGATTTTTTTCCTGGGCTGTGGGCTGCAGTACCTCGCTCGGCCACACGTCAATCTGGGGTCACGGATAGAGGGAGCATGCCTTATCCAGCTCTTATTATACATCCCTGGTGATGTTGAGGCGAAAAGTTTGCGCTGGAGACGTTTTATTGAACGCTGAGAGTCAAGAGGGGACACGCTGAAGAGGAGCAAGTTCCCGCTCGAGGGCGAAGTCAGACTTTCAGGGAGGAGACGGGAACTTCTCCGAGTGCCGAGAGCGCGGGTCTGTCAGATACAACATGCTGCAGTGGAAAATATCACACGCCGTGGACTGTCGCATTTACTTTTTATTTCTGAATCTGCCTCTTCTGCACTTTTCTCATCTTGACATGTCCCAGATCATTAAATGGAGGGAGTTACACGCTGGTGAAGTTTGGTTCGATCAGAACTTGTGCCTCATCTTCAAATATAATGCTGCTGTTCTGTTTCTGAATGGTTTAGGCGCAGCTACAAAATAATTCTTAATGAGTCACGGTAATACTGTATACCCCGGTAAAATGCTGGGAAGTTTTAACGGTATCAAAACCCTACAAGACTCCTCACCAGTCTTGCCTCTGTGAGTGTGTTTGACTGAAAAGTGAAGAGCACCGGTGAGAAAATGAAAAAAATGAGTGGAATTTTTGAACACCATTATTTATGATTTGGGCTTCAAGATAATGAGGATCACAATCGGCCAAACCTTCAAAGTAAGACCGGGCCTGGTTAGTCCTTGGATGGGAGACCGCGGGGAATATCAGGCGCCACAGTGGCTCTAGTGGAAACTGTTTTTGTGTCCTTAGGCAGGACACCTCACCCACGTAACCTAATTATCGCTATTCCAAAAAATAGGTAGATCAAAGAGTCGTAGTGCCAAAAACAGGTATCACTGAAAGAAATTGAAAATGTGCCCGCGCATACTAATACTCAGTCAAACTTGATTTTAATACTAAGGAGTTCATTCAATGCTCAATACAGATTACCGTGCCACAATGAAGATGGAAAATGGTACGTTTTAGTAATAAAAAGCCATTTTCATTCACAAAATAATAAGTTCTTTCATTTATGTTACCTTGAGAGCTAATATTCATTCTGGTAAAACTCTAAATTATACGAAAACCTTCAGAAATTCCAAAACAGTATCATGTTTTTCATGTTTCCTGCCCTCTTACAATAAAAGCTTTTGAATAGTTTCTGAGTGCTTGATGTTTTTCTTAATGGTCAGCCCTCAGTTACATGAATACCAGCAGCTCCCGATCTCTGCTGTTTCTGAATCAGACTAAAACTGTTCAGAAAAGCTCAAATTATGTCCTGTCAAATTGATTTTTTGCAGTATCGGTATTCGCTCAAGCAAGTATCAATATCAAATCGCTTCAGTATTAGTTTTAGTGTCGACTAGTATCTCATTTTTTCTACTTTTGACAACCCAAAATGATAACCTGTTCTTCTGACTGTACCATGAGAGAAAATAATGATCCTCCTTATGATCCCACAGAGTCCAAAATCTCAACACACACACACACTCACACACACACACACACGCACACACACACAAACACACACACACACACACTAGGGCTGAATGATCCATTTTTTTGGGCTGAAAATTGCGATCTCAGGCAACACGATTCTGGGATTGTCAAAGCCAAAGTTGTTTTGCAGCGCTCCTGACAGACCCACGTTTTGTTTCATCAACTATTTCACACATACAGAGTTTCCCGCAGCGCACCCCTGCTCCTGACTGTTTCCTTAGGTTTAGTCCTGCTGTAGTCCTGGTTTAGTTCTGGTTCAGTCCTGGTTTAGACCTGGTTTCAGTCCTGGTTTAGACCTGGTTCAGTCCTGGTTCAGTTCTGGTTTAGTCCCTGTTTAGACCTGTTGTAGTCCTGGTTTAGTCCTGGTGTAGTCTGGGTTTAGTCTTGGTTTAGACTTGGTGTAGTCCTGGTTCAGTTCTGGTTTAGTCCCTGTTTAGACCTGGTGTAGTCCTGGTTTAGTCCTGGTGTAGTCTGGGTTTAGACCTGGTTTAGTCCTGTTCAGTCCTGGTTTAGACCTGGTTTAGTCGTGGTCTAGTCCTGGTTCAGTTCTGGTTCAGTCCTGGTTTAATCCTGGTTTAGACTTGATTTAGTCATGGTTTAGTCCTGGTTCAGTTCTGGTTTAGTCCTGGTTTAGTCCTGGTTTAGCCCTGATTAAGCCCTGGTTTATTCATTTTTTAGTTCTGGTTTAGACCTGGTTTAATCCTGGTTTAGACCTGGTTTAATCCTGGTTTAGACCTGGTGTAGTCCTGGTTCAGTTCTGGTTTAGTCCTGGTTTAGACCTGGTTCAGACGTGGTTTAGACCCAGTTTAGTCCTGGTTTAACCCTGTTTAAGCCCTGGTTTAGTCCTTTTTTAGTTCTGGTTTAGACCTAGTTTAGTCCTGGTTTAGACCTGGTTTTGTCCTGTTTTAGTCCTGACTTGTGGTGCAAGTCTTTGTTTCAAAAAGGTGTTTTTAGACTGTTTTTACTATAACTTATTTATAATTCTATATTTTTTACAGAAGTTAACATTTTGGTGCTGCTGAACCATCAATGATCGACCCTGTTTTAATGTCTGACAGATTTTGTAGATGGGAAAAGTTTAAGTTTATTTAAGTTAAGACATAGATGCTCTTTTAGTTCTTCAGTTATAATCACTGCTGTAGCTCAAGCCGGTGTACAGTGTGTTTCTTGTTAAAAATAGGACGACATTTGAAATAAATTCTTGACTGTAGTTTTCATTCTTGCATTAGACTTATGGCATTTAGTGTTTGGTGCGATTATGTAAGTTTCTGTGTTTCATTCATGTGCACTGAAACTTGATTTGGAAAAAAAAAAATCGTGGATGAAATCAAAAACGAAAAACCGCAGTTCAATTTTGTCTTAAAATCGTTCAGCCCTAACGCACACACACCCACACACACACCTCCACACACACACCCACACACACACACACCCACACACACACACACCCACACACACACACACACACACCTCCTCTTCCCCCTCCCCCTGACCCCACCCTGAGGCGCTGCAGCTCTGACACTGGGAGCGCGTCAGTCTGTCTGCTCCAAACGTGTCACAGATAAGACGAGCACCCACAGGGTCCCGGGACACAGGGCGACGACAGCACCCACCCCCACAGCACCCACCCCCACAGCACTAGGCATGTAACAGTAACCGAAATACCGTGATATTGTACTGTCAGAATAAAAACAATATCGAATTACAAGTTTCTCAGCTTAAATTCATTGTTACGCTGCAGCAATAGCTAAAAAAACCAAAGGGAACTACATAGACCATGATCCTTTGCTCCGTTTCTTTGCAGACTACATGAAGAAATAACCGTTCGAAGCGCTTTTAAATCTTAGCTCTTTTGGATTAAGTCTCGTCCGGACATTTTAAGGGGAAAACCACAAAATATGCCGACACCAGCGCCCACCCCGACGCCGGCTCCCTCCATCTGATAAAGCGCGAGCCACACAAAGCGCTATCTGCAACTGTCCTTAAACACACACACGTACACACTTGTAACATCACCGCAAGAAAAACCACGACAACTGCTATTACCACGGCTGCTGCTGGGAAAGCCTCGTAAACAAACCCCGCGATTCTGCTCATAAAAGACTTCATATGTTTACTGTGTTTGTCTAAAGGGGCACTGGGTAACTTTTCTGGTGGAGGCTCCGTTACCTTCTTGTTTTTTTCATACTGTATGTCATTGCTTTGGCTGAAATGTTCCGCAGTATGACATTAAACAGCTCTACCTTACGTTTATTCAATTGCAGGTGGTTTTATTGCTCAAACTTTTCTCCTGAATAAATGTAAACACTTAATTCCTTATTAAAATGATTATTTGGAATGATTATTAAACTTAACTCCAAAGTAAATGGGTGGTTTATCCCGATTTTAAAGCTGAATTAATTTATTTCTCGACCATGTAAACGTTTATTTTTCTTCAGAATAATTCCAGTCGTTCAGCTCATGTTCGTTGCGTCGCCCTTCGATCCGGCTCCTCCAGTCGTCTCTTGGGACTTTCCTCCACGTCTCTTTGGATTTGTGAGCGGGATGTGGGAGTGGGCTGAGGTGTGGCAGCCTCAGACTCAATTTGTCTTCTTCCTCCTTCTCCGACACTCTTCCCTTCTCCTCCTCAGCTCACAGACGTAAAGCGTGAGCACAGAATTCTCCAGCTGCTGCTTCATTATCATCGGAACCACTGCGGAAAAAGTTTGGATCATTTTTGGTTACTTTTACACTGAAACGAAATCACCGTTTCTGAAATGATTTGCATCCAGACACGTTATTTCTGTGTCCATGAAACCTCGTGAAATGCTGGTCACATGACTCGGCTGGCAACATGACGTCATGTGGGCGGCATAAACAAGGAAGTGGAGCGCCATGTCTGAAATCGCACCAGCAGATTTTGAGCCAAGAACGATGGCAAGTGTGAAAACAGTCTTTTCGTGGACCGAAGACGAGGTTCAGTTTCTCGCTACGCTGTTTTGTGTTTATCTAGGGTTTGTTTAAACTGTTTTCTGCAATAGCGTCACATGACCGATGTCACGAATCAGGAAGGCGCAAGTCACAGTGACGTGGTCCAATAAAGACGGCAACTAGAGCTCCTACGTCAGCGTATCACCATTTTCAGGCATCCACACGGTGCCGGATCAGATCTGTACTCAGAAGAATTCATGGGAGCTGGCGACACCAGATCGTTCCGTCTCTGGAGCCGTTTTCCACTGGATTTGTGTGGACAAACACTGCATCGGCAACGAAAACAACTCGAATATGGACTAGTGTGGATGGGGCCTTTGTGCCCACGGTGTAACGACAAACCAAGATGACAGAAAAGCCGGTCGCAGCTGAAGTGTGTGTTTTCTTCCCAAAGACGTAATTATGTTCGTGTCTCTGTCTAATCAGAACCCTTCCCTCCAGATGTTGAGCGGAATTAAATAAAGGCGATTTAATGTGTTTTCCATGTAAACCTCAATTCGGAATTATTATTTCTAGTGCTGCCACTAACGACTAATTTTCTAACGATTAATCTCTCGACTAATTTTTCGATTAGTCGACTAATCTAAACGACTAATTAAAAAAAAAAAAAAAAAAAAAGCGGTTCTAACACACACAAGTGTGTGTGTTAGATTTTCCCGGGAGGTTACCTTGTGTGTGCGAGTTGCAAAGGTTATTGCTGTTATGTCTGTTGTGTGTGCTCATTCGACAATGTTGAACAACGATATGCACGAGCAGCATATTGCAACGGTATTCTCAATACCTCATGCATCGTGGTCGTGCTCCCGTGATAAGCCAAATAAGTCTTACAGAGTGTACAAACCACTCTATCACCATCTGTCCGAAAGTATTCCCAGACTTTCGAGGCTTTAGGTCTTGGTCTAGAAGTCGCCGCCACTGTTCTTGGATCCGACTCTGACCCACGGCGCTGGCATTTTCTCAAATGCTCAAATCGGGGGAAGGGGGAAGAGAGAAAGAGAGAGACCAGCCAGCAGAGTGCGCACGGCAAATACTTCCTCAAGTTTGTTTTCTTTGGCGGTGCCATTATATACCACTGCTGTTCGCCTTTGGCGAAGCCTAGGTTAGCCACCTCGGCGTCAACCCCGGATGTCGCCGCTGTCAGCAGCACCGGTGTCCGCCGAGTGTAGTACTACTAGTGGTGTGGAGGGGAAATACCTGTGTTAACTTTTTCCTGTTCTAGCCCCCTAACCGTGGTTGGGGAGCACAGGGGAGATCGTCTTCTCCTAGGGCCGGAGTTAACTCCCTTTGAGGACCTCGTGCGCTTGCGGTGTATATAAAAAAAATGTAAATAAAGGGAGGCAGTTTCGCTGTCGAGTCGGCTTTATTCGCTCACTACACTGTAGGCATGGCATCCTTACTTTTCCTCTACTCGCCCGGTCGCCGTCTCCCTCTCTCCCAGAGCACATGCGGACACACACCCAGAGCGAGACCCGGGTCCGCGCAGACATACGCCCCCGGCGCGCGCACACAACCACCCACTCTCTCTCTCTCACTGAGCCACAGACACAACACAGACACATCTCACAACACCTGTCTCTGGACGAGCCGTTTGAGACCAAAAATAAATAAAGGCGAATATTCGACCAAAAAAATTGTAGTCGACTCATTTTCATATTCGATTACGTCGACAACGTCGAATAATCGCGGCAGCACTAATTATTTCCATGTAAACTCGAAGGAGAATATTTTGATTCAGAACTATTTAACCTCTTAAAGCTGAGTGTCACAAATATGCGACAAACCCTTTGGATCAAGATATGAGCCAAGATGACGTCTGTATTCCCCCAGTGTCGCTTAGTACAGATGCGGAACCTTCCTGTGAACCTTTGACAAGCACTCGTTTTTAGTTGTCGCAAATTTGCAACACACACAAATTTCTATTAATTTGTTTTGCTATAGTCAAGTTAATAACCTCAACTTAATTTACCATCTACTTAAAGGCAAAAGGCAAGTTTATTTGTACAGCACAGTTCGTACACAAAGTAATTCAAAGTGCTTTACAGAATAAGAAATACATTAAAATCACAATACAAACAAATCAAAACATAAATAATCATCATAAAATCTAAAAATGGAGACAGACATTAAATTAAAGAGAATTACAGAGAAGCAGAGGGAAGACACAAAAACACACACACACAAAAAATTATATACATCTATATAAATTCAGCCGTTAAGAGTTAATTCAGAATAATTCGTAATCAAAAAACATCATGTAAACGTGGTCACTGTGAAACATTCCCGACAAAACCATCATCAAGCAACATTTCACCACCAGAAGTTACACAGCGCACCTTTTAACGCTCTTGGACGTGTTTAAAATGCGATTTCAGAAACAGTTTTGAGCCTGGGTTTACGCGCTGTCAAAGTATTAGCTGAAAACGATCTATATAAAACCGTCCCTGTTTATTTACAACTTTTCCGGTGTGTATTTTCCCATCGGCTCCCCTCGCGCTGCCTTTAAAGTGTCACTCAGCCTGTGTTTATGGCTCGGGCCTGGACTCTATACTTGAGTGTTTACAGTGGAGCGGTGTGAACGGCAGAACGCAGGTGGTGCACGAGAATAATGACAGTGACAGAGGAAAGACGAGAGAGACTGAGGCTGCAGAGGGCCCATTAAACCCAGTCTGCGTCTGTCAAATACTGTTTATGTGAAACAGACTTACAGCATATCGACAGAGGGCGCTATCTTGTGTTAAACTAATGTTGTTTCCTCATTAAAAACATACATGACGTAGTTATTTATTTGTTTCTGTTAGAGCCTGAAATCCTAGCCCCCTAACTAAGTGTTCCTCTGTGTTTTTAAAGCTCATACACCTTTAGTTGTTATGCATACGGGTCAATGGCGTATAAGGATTTTCAATGGGCAAATTTTTAAATATAAAAAATATTAGTTTCTATTGAACTTTTTCACATATTTACAGTGTCAGGTGCATAAATCTATGTTTAACATTTATATTAAGGATTTTTAGTGTGAAATGTCATGTGGTGCGACCGACAATAACCTTAAAATAGTTTTATTTTCTGAAACATGGTTGGGATATTCATCTAACTTCTGAGTAATATGAAGTGTATAGAAACAAACTGTTGCATTTCTTTAGATTTTTAATGCATATTGATATTTTCTTTTGCTCCAATATGACAGTCGCCTGCTTGTGTTTAATGAACAAACTACTGCCCTGAAAAATGCATCAAATGAAGAAAAATGCCTAAAGAACCATTCACCCAAGTCGACTTTGTTATTAAAACTCCAGCCAGAGAATTACTGCTGTTATTAGTCGCACCACATGATGCAGGGTTGCACCATATGACATTTTAACATTTTAAGTACAAAAAACATGCAGAATAACATGATTTCTGAAAAAAATATTTGGAAATGTGGTGAATTATTATGAAATTTTAACCTTTTAACTGAGGAAATTACAATTGTACAAAAAAATTTAGGCGTCATGACTGATATGCATTTTAAGTTTACTGAGGACATCTCAATCGCATTAGACGAGCCAGATGCATTGCTTTGAGTGTTTTAGCACAAGTGCTGGCTTACGACACCTGTCCATATAAAAACATATAAAATACATGCACACATAACTTAATAATTTTAAATTACATTTAAATTTGCTGCTATTGGTTTCCAGTTTTAAATCGGCTGGTTGCAGTTTCACAGTTTGGCCCTGTAAGCAGAGAAAGAGACTGACCAAGAGTTACACTGTACATAGGGACAACACACTGAGAGATTTGTGCAGTTTAAATGCTAAATGTTCACAGATTAAATATCGACCATTTAAACTACAAAAATCTCTCTCTCTATGCTAATATCATCACAAACTCAATTTTTAATTTTAGTTCTATCAGTCTGAGTGAACAAGTATTTATGTTTTCTTCATGACCATAATGTTAGTTTTGCTCAGGAATATTTCACGGATGCTCGTCGTTATTCGCCTTAAGTTTTCATCTTTCTTCCCTTGATAGTTGTGGAGAAATTCTTCATGGACAGAATTTGTTGTTTGTCGAACTTGTTGAATGAAGATTTGGTGTTGGGGCAGATTTATGAAATTGGTCGAAAATATGCGACACTTTTCCACAGGTATTTTGCCAGAGAAAAGCACTGACCGGAAATTACACAACTCAACATCGCAGCACTTCCTGCCATTGTCTATTACCACTAGAAGCACTTAACTTACAGTATGTCATGGCTAAGGTGCCCAAAAGCGAATCTGTTTTTTTAACACATTTGCATTGTTTTATATGTTTTGGTTTTTTTTACGTGAAATAATGACATGCCCTCTACTGGTAACAAATGGTGTTGAATCCATGAGAAAATATTAATTAGCAGCGTAGCTATTGTCAACATTTTTCAACAGTTTTCTGATATTGCAAAAAGAGGTGGAATTTCATGCAAATTATTGTTGAGGAAATGTTTGAGCTGTTTAAAAATACTGTATATTTTCGTACTGCAGTTTTTGCTGTATCTTATTTTTACAGTCATAAAAACTCCAAAACTTAGAGCAAGCAGGCATCCCTATTCACCCGGGACACTCCTAGTTTTTTAGTTTTGAGGCTTGTGTCCCCTGTCCCAGCAGATTTATCCAAAACCAGTGATTTGTCCCAGTTTTATACAAGAAATGTTCCAGGTGTCCCTATTTTTACCAATCTGATCCCTGTCAGCAGTAAAGAGAAGCATATATTGTCATTTGTTTCAGTAAAATACAGAAAAGCTGCTTAAAAATGACCAAAACACAAAGAAAACATGACTACACTGACTCACATGTTAGTCAGGAATGGGCCGAGTGCAGAACATTTTTCCTTAATTACGCGCTCGTTTCACAATTTTATTATTACCAACTGCGAATCCCAGTTTTTGATTTTGAAAACGTGGTCACTGCACTAAAACACATTCATTTAAAACTATTTGCAGTGGCCCAATGTCATTCCTCGCTTTCCTAACGCACCCAAATAGCCAAATTATTGATAGAAATGAGTTTATAAGCACTGTTCACGACTCTCAGCGACCAGAGCAGAGTTTTGCCGTCAACAACTATCATGCTAACAGCTCCCTTCCTGGTTTTCAGATAATAAAGCGCATATACAGTAGTAATCAGATGCAGACAGTGCTCTCATTTTTACCCAAAGAGCTGCTTTTACAATATAGCAGGGCAAAACAGTTTTGGTTTATGTAAATAATGGGGTGTACAGCCACTTTAAATGAGCAAATGTCCTTTTCTGAACTATGCAAATCAACATTTCGCGATGTTTTCAGTCCAGTCCATTAGACGCTCTTCTGTGTTCTGCTCCACTGGCTCATCCCAAATTCACCGGAGCTTTTGGGTCATTTTTGGACGGCCATTTGCATTAAGACTCTTGTAGCCAATAAATATTCAGCTTTTATTTTTCATTTTTATTGTATCCCGTGGAGCTGCATCCGTTTAAAATATTGATGTATTAAAATGTGCACTTACACCCACTCTGACCCCGTTTGTGGAGCTGAAACGTCGCAAAGTGCAGTTACGAGCCAATAAAACTCCTCCTATACGCAGCCACTTCGGTTCAGTTTGGAATGTACTTTTTCTCCGGGATGTAAAGTTCAGTTTGCATTGTACTTTTATGAAGTTACTATAAACTCGGGTAATTTACCACAGCTACTGCAAAAATTCTGAGCAATACGCACTTTTCTAAGGTACAGAAAAGAAGAAGAAAGAAGAAAGTGAAAGGATCAGCAGAATTTCCTGGAAGTTTGATTCCAGCTACAAAGTCTTTTGTTGTTCTGTTTGGTAATAGGAACAGAAGTAAAAGTAGTTGTAGTATTAGTACTAGTTGTAGTAGTAGTTGTAGTAGTTGTAGTTGTAGCAGTAGTAGTAGTAGTAGCAATTGTAGTAGTAGTTGTTGTAGTAGTTGTAGCAATTGTAGTAGTAGTAGTAGTAGTTGTAGTAGTTGTAGTAGTAGTAGCAATTGTAGTAGTAGTTGTAGTAGTAGTTGTAGTAGTTGTAGTAGTAGTAGTGGGCATACCGACTTGTCAAAGCCTGATCCCGTCAGAAGCTAAGCAGGGCCGGGCCTGGTTAGTACTTGGATGGGAGACACTGGGAATTCCAGGTGCCACAGGGGGGCGCCAGTGGCAAAAACTGTCGTAGTGTCCTTAGGCAAGACACTTCATCCACATTGCCTAGTATGAAAGTGGTGTGTGCGTGAATGGTGGTGGTGGTCGGAGGAGCCAATGGCGCAGATTGGAGCCTCGCTTCCATCAGTCTGCCCCAGGGCAGCTGTGGCTACAATAGTAGTTTACCACCACCGGGTCTGGAGTGAGTGAATAATGCTCTGTAAAGCGTCTTTGAGTGTCCTGAAAAAGCGCTATATAAAACTGATGCATTATTATTATTATTAGTTGTAGTAGTTGTAGAAGTAGTAGTAGTAGTTGTAGTAGTAGTAGTTGTAGCTGTAGTAGTAGTTGTTGTAGTAGTAGTAGTTGTAGCTGTAGTAGTAGTTGTAATAGTAGTAGTAGTAGTAGTAGTAGTAGCAGTAGCAGTACTATAAATCGCTAGTAGCAATAGTAGTAAAAGTAGTTCTCGTAGTAGTAGTGGTAGCAGTAGTAGTAGTAGTAGTTATAGCACTTATTCTTTGGATTAAGTCTTGTGAAGCATTTTTAGAGGAAAAAGTAGCAGATTCACAGTTTCGCTTTGCCTCCACAAAATATAGCAATAAACATGGCACTGAGATGAAAATATCGTACAGAGAGATTTGGATATCGTTACATCCCTAATGACAATAAATGTTGTACCAAATGACTGGACAAAGCATTTTATAATGTCAGTCTTGTTATTATGTACAATATCGTAATATCGTGAGCCTCCCCACCATATCATGGGCTTTCCCACAGTATCACAATAAATATCGTATCGTGAGACTTGAATATCGTCACACCCCTAATAATCATGTTTTTAGATCACTACAAACATGTTCTGAAATGCATGGGATCCTTGTTTTACTTTATCAGTTCATTTTTCAGTCTTTTCTCAAATCGTAAAGCTCTTGGACGTGTTTATAATGTGATTTTTGAACAGAATTCCTAAATTGTACTCTAATAGATACCAAAACAAGTACAGAAACTAGATATTCATTTCAACAAGTACTAATACTGAAATAATTTGACATTTTCCTGAATATTTTCTGAATGGTCTTGATTTTTCATTAGAGGATCACATCATATTTTAGAAACATTGATTTTGTGTTGAAAATTACACTCTATTGTCTTAAATACAGTGCTTTTTATGATCATTGTGGCATCAAAATTGAGCTAGTCAGTTCATTTTTCAGTCTTTTCTCAAATCGTAAAGCTCTTGGACGTGTTTAAAATGTGATTTTTGAACAGAATTCCTAAATTGGATTGCAAAAATTGTACTCTAATAGATACTAAAACCAATATAGAAACTAGATATTAATTATAAGATATTAATTAAGCACTAATACTGAAAAAAGAATTGTCTTGAGTCTTGATTAGTAGATTACACCATATTATAGAAACAATGAATTTTGTGTTGAAAATTACATTCTATTGTCATGTATAGTGCTTTTTATTATCATTGTGGCATCAAAATTGGTTTTAAGTCTTTTTTATGACGTCAAAATTGAGTTTTAAATTGTAAAAACTCTTGCACAATTGAAACATGAACTGACAAACTGCAGTAAAACAAGAATAACATTTCAGAACGTGTTTGTGCAGATCTAAACTACAGGGTTGGCAGTTTTACGTAGGTTAAGACCGGATATTTTGTTGTTCGAGGAGGAAATTATGTCACTTCAAAAGGCCTTTATGATTTGCTCGTTTCTTCCATTCAAATTGCGATTTCTGATTCGTCTTGCAGAGAGTTAAAGAGTTAAAGTTTAAAGTTATTTATAGGTCTTGTTTTATTGCTGCTAATTCCCATTCTATTTCCTGTTTGCGTCTGTCCTTGGAAACGCTCTTGGCCAAGGGCAGCGGGCGGTTTCCTTTGAGTCAAGTGGGAATTAAACCTTCAACTTCATGGTTAATGGGCAAAGCGCTTCATCCCCTCTCAGCCAATGTGACCGGAGCAGATCACAGAGTCCGGCGTCTATTTTCGAGCTCTGATGTGCAGTTTGGTCCCCGCGCAGTTCGCCAATAATGGGATAAAATAGTGGTCACAGTTCAGAGGATTAAAACTGAAAAGAGACGGAGGGGAAGGAGATGTGGAGAGAGAGAGGGGGAGGAGAAAGCACAGAACGAGAGAGGAGAGAGGGGGAGTAGAGAAAGAGAAAGAAGAGAGAGAGAAAGAGGAGAAAGGACACAAAGAGAGAGGAGAAGAGAGAAAGTTATGAGAAAGAAGAAAAGATAAGGAGAGAGACCGAGACAGAGTGGCAAAAAGAAAGGAGAAAGGAGGAGAGGTGAGAGAGAAAGAACAGAGAAAGGACGGGGAGGGTGAGGGTAAAAGGACAGAAAGAGAGAGGAGAGGAGAGAGAGAGACAGGTGAGAAAGATGAAAAGATAGGGAGACCAATCGAGAGGGAGGGGCAGAAAGGAGGAGAGGCGAGAGAGAAAATGTAGAAAGAGAAAGGACGGAGAGGGTGAGGATGGAGAGAGGGTTGTAAGGAAAGAAAGAAAAAGAGTGAGAGAAGATATGGAGAGAGAGGAGGAAGAGACAAGGGGATGAGTAGGTAAAGAGGAGAGTATTGGTAGTAGTAGGTGTGGTGGGAAGAGAGAAAGAAAGAAGAGAGGAGCAAGATTAGACAGAGAGAAAGAGGAGATAGGGAGAGAGAAAAGGGATAAAGGACTGTTAGAATAAAATGCTTATAATGATGAGGTTATTAAAAAAATGTACATCTAAGTTAAAAGGTCTCAATTGCAGAGGATGAAAGAGCCTTTGTTAACCTATCTCTGCTAAAACCAGATGTGTGACCTCTTATGACCTTTTCCCTCCTTGCAGGACTGTTCACATCGTAAATTTGTTCAAATGTAAAACAAAGTCATGATATACTTCACTATGTTATCTGTGGTAAACTTAACGAGATTATGTATACGTTGATCAGGTTGCCTTTGTACTGACATGATGGATTGTTTGAAATGAATAAAGGTGTGCTGGAATCGGAGGGGCTTTGGAAGAGCAGCGTGAACGGGCCTAGAGAGCCGGACGCAGTGGCCATGCTCTTCTCCGTGCAAAAAGGCACGTAAAAGAGAACTGACTCAGTGGTTTGATTTTAATCCCAATTGGTAGGAGACTGGCGTTTAAATGTCACAAATACATTCACTGGATTGTGATTGTATAAAAATTCATGACATAATGGTCCTTCGAGCCGGATTCTGCTTGGAGGATGAACGACAGAGATTGAAAAGCGCGCACCCAGCTGGAGCTGGAAAATCCGTCTTTTCTCGACGGCAACCCCTGTGGGGCATCCTCTTCGTGGAAGGACCCGGTCAACCAGATCCAGTTATATCACCTGAGGTCAGAAATTTAACTTCTAGAGAGTGAAGTTATATAGAACTACATAGAGATTTGTAGTTATTGTAGTGTGTGAATGAATTGATGAATGTATGGAAATTCAAATTGGTCATTGTTAAGATGTATCAAGGTTGAATCTCATTCAGGACACAGGTCGATGTTTTGTTGAAAATTGATCCAGCGTCCTTCTCGGTGTGTGAATTAACACCCAGTTTATGACCGCCCATCGTGGTAGAAGCTTGTCATAAAACACAGAGAAGTTTCGTTGATCAACAGTAGGCAAAACTTAGACACAAAGTATCATGGCAGAGAGGAAAAGGAAAAAAAAAACAGTAAAAATAGAAACAGACTCAGAGTATGAGGTGAATTTATCCAGAGAGTTGCAAATTCCTACGAAAATGAAAAGTAAAATATAATTTTGGTGAAAAATTAGATGAAATAAAGTTAAGTGAGCTAATGATGAACCTATCAATTCATGATAAGTAAAAAGCGCAAAAGCGTTAAAACATTTAAAGTGTCTCGTCCGAAGGGCGATGATAGCACAGTGGTGTAAAAAAAAAGCCCTCTACAGGCAGGACAGGTAGAGGGTGGTGAGGAACAAGGCGAAAATGAGAAATTGGGTGAAAAAGAAAAGAAAAGGAGGAGTTTAGGACTATGGGGCTTTATCAAAACTTCCAAAATTAGAAGTATGAAAAACATAAGCCAACCAAAATCTAGTTTGGGCATTTCCCACTGCTCCAGAGGCCCAGCAGAGCCCTCCACCCGCATATGATAAGAAAACTCCACCCCCCTGCGTTTCCCATCTCCTAGGTCAAAAGGTGACAGAAAGGCAGAGGCGCGAGGCCTAGTCAACTGTGCCAAGAGAAGAGAGGGAGAGGGGGGGGGGGGGAAAGATAAAAAGAGAGGAAAAAGTAAGAGACAGAAAGACAGAAAGAAATCGAAAAGAAATTGAAAGTGGCAGACATAGGGGAGATAGTGTCAGTGAGAAAGACAGAAACACAAATTCCGTAAGCATGACTAAATAAGAAATACAAATATAAGTGTCAGGAAAATAAAAGAAGATTGACACAATAGGCTTTGCCACATGTGTCAAACAGGGGGAAATAAGGTTAATACAATAGGTTTTAATAAATACTAAAAAAATTTTTTGAAACAATGCCTAATCTGTATTAAAAATAATGCACAAAGACAACAGAGACCTAGAGGAGCTTTCCCTACTCCAGAGCATCCTTTTCACATGCTACACATGGACTCATGAAGACAAAAGAACAACCAGACTCTGATCAAGATCTTATTGACTATTTGAGAAAAACCCTGTTAACAAGAAACATTGTAAACAACAATAAACTGCCAGAAAGAACTATTTCTCCACAGGGCAACACGGCAAAACCAGGAGACCACGTGTTCATAAAGACTCTAAAGCAGAGGAACAGGACCAGTCCAAGGTGGGACCCATCAAGTCGTCCTGGCTACATCTACTGCAGTAAAGGTCAAGGAAAGGTCAACCTGGAGCCACATCAGTCGCACTGTAAGTGAAGGAACCAGTTGGACCTGACAGATCCAGACCCAGCCTCCGAGAACTCGCAAACGCAGAACGCCTAGACTACTACTGGACCTCCTAGACTCAGGACATCACTGACTCAGGACTCCACTTCAAGAGTGAGCAGTAGGTAAACAACTGTTCACTCCAACGGTGTTCTTACGAGGAAGTTAACCTCGGGCACTGAAAAAGATGACAGCTCCATCCATCCCAAGGGAAAAACAACTGTCTGAGAGAAGAAGACGTCAGACATGACACCCAGTTAAGATGGTTAAATAAGGTGTTATTTGTAATGATTCTATTCATGGTGCACATAGCAATATTGTTTGTGATACATATCAAACATACACACCCTGACTTGGTAGTGAGTGCACAATTCACACAACACAAATGTAACAACTGTCTTTGAGACTGTGACACAGCCTACAACCGCACTGACAAAAGAGGACAAGACAGAACTGACCCTGACGAAGACAACCAGGACTTTGAACACAAATAGGCAAACTGAAACACAAGTTAAAATGACTAAGAGCCAACATTATCCTCAGTGTACGATTTTACACATTTTTGTGATGGCATGTGCTAATATAAAGTGAAATGACATGTTCTGATCTTATATGATGTAATTTTTATAAACAGGGGGAAAATGTTAGAATAAAATGCTTATAATGATGAGGTTATTAAAAAAATGTACATCTAAGTTAAAAGGTCTCAATTGCAGAGGATGAAAGAGCCTTTGTTAACCTATCTCTGCTAAAACCAGATGTGTGACCTCTTATGACCTTTTCCCTCCTTGCAGGACTGTTCACATCGTAAATTTGTTCAAATGTAAAACAAAGTCATGATATACTTCACTATGTTATCTGTGGTAAACTTAACGAGATTATGTATACGTTGATCAGGTTGCCTTTGTACTGACATGATGGATTGTTTGAAATGAATAAAGGTGTGCTGGAATCGGAGGGGCTTTGGAAGAGCAGCGTGAACGGGCCTAGAGAGCCGGACGCAGTGGCCATGCTCTTCTCCGTGCAAAAAGGCACGTAAAAGAGAACTGACTCAGCGGTTTAATCCCAATTGGTAGGAGACTGGCGTTTAAATGTCACAAATACATTCACTGGATTGTGATTGTATAAAAATTCATGACAAGGACAGAAAGCGAGAGGAGAAGAGAGAAAGATATGAGAAAGAAGAAGACATAAGGAGATCGATTGAGGGGGAAAGAGAGGAGAAAGGAGGAGGAGCGAGAGAGAAGATGTAGAGAGAGAAAGACGAGAGGAAGAGCAGAGAGGGTGAGGGTAAAAGGACAGAAAGAAAAAGGAGAGGAGAGAGAGAGACAGGTGAGAAAGAAGAAAAGATAGGGAGACCAATCGAGAGGGAGGGGCAGAAAGAGAGGAGAAAGGAGGAGAGGCGAGAGAGAAGATGTAGAGAGAGAAAGGACGGAGAGGGTGAGGATGGAGAGAGAGTAGTAAGGAAAGAAAGAAAAGAGAGGGGGAGAGAAGATATGGAGAGAGAGGAAGAGACAGAGGGATAAGGGAGAGAAAGAAGAGAGGAGCAAGAATGGACAGGGATAGAGAGAGAGAGAAAGAGGAGATAGGGAGAGAGAACAGGGATAAAGGACAGAAAGAGAGGAGAGAAAAGGAAAGAATAGATATGGAGAGAGGAAATAGAGAGAGAAAGATGAGAGAGGGAGAAAGGACAGGGAGAGAGAAAGACTGGAGCGAACCGACGGACGGAGAGATCAACGGGGAGGGGAAGGAAAAACGGAGGATAAGAAGGAGAAGGGAGGGAAGAGAGAGGGAGGAGATATGGAGATAGAACAGGGATAAACGGCAGAAAAAGACGAGAGAGAAGGATAGAATAGATGGATAGAGAGAGAGAGATCAGAGATATGGAGATAAGAAAGAGGAAGGAAAAGAGGGAGAGGAGAATAAGAAGGAGAAGGGAGGGAAGAGAGAGGGAGAGGAACGATAACATGTGAGAGAAAGAGGAGGTGAACAGAAAAAAGAGAGGAAAAACCTGAATGAGAGGGAGGTATAGAGAGCTCCTATCAGCCGCTCGCAGACAGCCGGTCCAAACTAACTGGAACAGGATTGGCTCCAGTTTCGTCACCGCGAACGAGGAAATGAATTCAATTAATGTATTGTCTGAGGATTAAACCATTTCTACAGAGTTTAATCCTTTCATTAAATTCACTCCTTTTGGCTTAGATAAAAATATACAGTCAAAAATGGATCTGAATAATCCATTTTGATTTCATATGAGAGTGAATCTGTCTTTGTATGGCTGCAGTTTTGTATGAATGAATGAATGACTTTAGTTTTGAGTATGTAGTGATGATGGATGATGGTTTAATCCCCAAAAATCCTTGAACAACACACCATAATTTTTGTCTGTTTCATGTTTGTCGCTTTCATATATAAATATACCTGGAGTTGTGGTTTGTTTCCCGAACCTATTTACTCAATCCGTGTATCATTCGTTCATTCGTTTTTCAAAAAAGAAATGAAAATTGGAGGTACCGATGTTTCCCGGGGGGACAGCGGTATCGGGGAACGTCGGGCTGATCCCAAAATGGGCGCTTATTTCTACTGGAAGATAAACACGGATGAAACGTTAAATTTTGGTTGGTTTTCCGGTGTGAAAGCGGACACACCGGAGTCTATAAGCTGCATAATTACTATTTTAGTCCCTGGTGCGGACTAAATACTAGTGGTGTAAAAAAAAAACCGAGTCCTGGTTCAGTCCTGGTTTAGACCTGGTTCAGTCCTGGTTTAGACCTGATTCAGCTGTGGTTCGGTCCTGGTTTAGTCCTAGTTTAGACCTGGTTTAGTCCTGGTTTAGACTTGGTTCAGTCCTGGTTTAGATCTAGATTAATTCTGGTTTGGTCCTGGTTTAGACCTAGTTTAGCTCTAGATTAATCCTGGTTCAGTCCTGGTTTAGATCTGGTTTCGACCTAGTTTAGACCTGGTTCAGTCCTGTTTTAGACCTGGTTTAGTCCTGGTTTAGATCTGTTTCAGTCCTGGTTTAGATCTAGATTAATTCTGGTTTGGTCCTGGTTTAGACCTAGTTTAGACATGGTTTAGTCCTGGTTTAGACTTGGTTCAGTCCTGGTTTAGATCTAGATTAATTCTGGTTTGGTCCTGGTTTAGACCTAGTTTAGATCTAGATTAATCCTGATTCAGTCCTGGTTTAGATCTGGTTTCGACCTAGTTTAGACCTGGTTCAGTCCTGTTTTAGACCTGGTTTAGTCCTGGTTTAGATCTGGTTCAGTCCTGGTTCAGTCCTGGTCTAGACCTGGTTTAGACCCAGTTTAGACCCGGTTTAGATCTAGTTTAGACCTGGTTTAGACCTGGTTTACACCTGGTTTAGACCTGGTTCAGTCCTGGTTTCAATCTGGTTTAGACCTGGTTTAGACCTAGTTTAGACCTGGATTAGTCCTGGTTCAGTCCTGGTTTAGACCTGGTTCAGTCCTGGTTTATTTCTAGTTTAGACCTGGTTTAGACCTGGTTCAGTTCTGGTTTAGACCTGGTTTAGACCTGGTTTAGACCTAGTATAGACCTGGATTAGTCCTGGTTCAGTCCTGGTTCAGACCTGGTTTAAACCTGGTTTAAACCTGGTTTAGGCATAATTTAGACCTAGTTTAGACCTGGTTTAGTCCTGGTTCAGTCCTGGTTTAGACCTGATTCAGTCCTGGTTTAGTCCTGATTCAGTCCTGGTTTAGTCCTGGTTCAGTCCTGGTTTAGACCTGGTTCAGTCCTGGTTATTAACATAAAAACAGCTCTACCTTACATGTATTTAATTAAAGGTGTTATTATAACTCAAAAATACCTATAAAAACAGGCATTCTGACCTTGAGCGGGGTCGCCTCTTCACGGATCTGACCTGTAACTTGATCTGGTTTGGTCTCCATGACGATAAAAAGGTTTAATCCCATTCTGTTAACGGACCCTCCACCAGACGAGTTAAAAAAGTGCACATTTAAAGTCTCAAAATCATTAACAAACCCGAAACGTGCATCTTAAAGGACATTTACTGACGCACGTTTTTCTCCCAAAACTTTCGCGATCTTTAATTTCTCATCAGGTTGAACATCTGTTGCTCCTCGGGCCATAATGACACCGAGTTATTTTCACAACCTCAAATGAATCTGAGGTGTCTTCGATGACAAACAGCTCTCCGGTCCACCATCTGGTCCCATTCACCGTCGCCGCTTCTCTGTAATGAGTGCTGCCCCCTGGTGGTCCACGCTCACACCCACGGGACAGGTGTTTCGGCGCGTTCGCACTGATCAACTCCTAGTATCACTTTTAATAGTCTTTAGCCGCCAGTGTGCCAAAAGCTGTGGGAGGAGCTCAGCCGGTCGATGTTGGCGCAGTCCTCGGGAGGTTGGCGGTTCTATTCTCGTCGCTGGCATTGTGCTTGTGTTTGCTGCGTCCGTTGGCAAGACACTTTAGAGGTTAATATTCCAGTTCTTCGCAATTTTATAACCGGAATACCGAAAAAGCGTGAGATATTCCTTTCCAATTTCTTATCAACCACCCCTACATTTTCCATGGCGCGTATCTACAGTAACTTTTGCTTGAATGTCCCTCAGTTTGGCGTTATATTTATCTATCTTGCATGTATTTAATTACAGGTGTTTGTCTTGAAAAACGTGACTTCTTACTGTGAGCAGAGTCACCCCAGTAATGACTGTGGAACATTATGGCTTCTGGGAAAAGCAGGGAGTGAACTTGAATCAGAAAAGTTACACAGTGCAAAAAGCTTGGACAAAATTTAAGATATCAACACTTAAACCCACAGAAAATGTTTGAGATGATGTCAGGCAGAAGGTGCAGGGTCCCAGACTGTAAATAATAATAATAATAATAATAATAATAATAATACATTTTATTTATTAGGCGCCTTTCTGGACACCCAAGGTCACCTTACAACAACATAAACAAATAAAGTACGTTTAAAACATACAGTTAAAAGCCTACAGTTAAAGTGGGACAGTATTTAATTGACTGATTGTGTTAAGTATTGTATTTAGTGTTATATTTTATTAGTATTTAGTATTTAGTCATGTATTAGACAACAGAAACTTAACAGATTCAAACATTATTTTGTGCCATTAGCCATTAATCTGCTAAATTTAGAGAGTGCAGTTAAAAAATAAAAGGAATGTGCAATCAAAACAGCACATAAGCTTAGAGAATGTGCAATCAAAACAGCACATAAGCTTAGAGAATGTGCAATCAAAACAGCACATAAGCTTAGAGAATGTGCAATCAAAACAGCACATAAGCTTAGAGAATGTGCAATCAAAACAGCACATAAGCTTAGAGAATGTGCAATCAAAACAGCACATAAGCTTAGGGAATGTGCAATCAAAACAGCACAAAAGCTTAGAGAATGTGCAATCAAAACAGCACATAAGCTTAGAGAATGTGCAATCAAAACAGCACATAAGCTTAGGGAATGTGCAATAAAAACAGCACATAAGCTTAGAGAATGTGCAATCAAAACAGCACATAAGCTTAGAGAATGTGCAATCAAAACAGCACATAAGCTTAGGGAATGTGCAATAAAAACAGCACATAAGCTTAGGGAATGTGCAATAAAAACAGCACAAAAGCTTAGAGAATGTGCAATCAAAACAGCACAAAAGCTTAGAGAATGTGCAATCAAAACAGCACATAAGCTTAGAGAATGTGCAATCAAAACAGCACATAAGCTTAGAGAATGTGCAATCAAAACAGCACATAAGCTTAGAGAATGTGCAATCAAAACAGCACATAAGCTAGATAAGATAGGTACAAGAATGTGAAGGTCTTGCCTGTAAAGACGGCCTTAAAGGTCCTGTTGGTGTATCACTCGTGGGCATATTTGGTCTCTTATTTATCTCTGTTCTATGGTGGATGTTTGTTGTGGATTATTTTATCTTAAATGACTTAAAAGTAGTGAAATTATCTGTCCATGCAGCAAGATAACTTTACTAGACAAGTTATCTTAAAATAAACAACCTCTAGACTAGAATGAAGCAGTCTCAGAACTAGTAAGTAGATAATAAATCTGAAAACAAGATGAATAACCTGATATAAGTTTTTAAATCTTGGCCAGATCAGGGAAATTTGCAGTGCAGATTTATTGTCGATGGGGGAAAATGTTTTACCCAAAGCTTTTACGCATTGGCAAGTTGCTCTGAGCTTATGAGAGCAGATATTTTTAAAAATGTTTTGCTTTTGAACGTTCTCTGTGAGTGCAATCGCCTCTCCGATGCTTTAATCCCATACTGTGAAACACTCTGGGTGTACTAGCTATAATATTTCCATCGCAGCAGGATCCCTGGAAAAGTTACACAGTGTAGCTTTCAAAACCTTAACCCTCCACATACTGTAGACCCTAAATGCAGCATTGACAGGCTGATATTGATGGAGCTGCTGGACCGGGACGGCCTTAAATAGACACTTCGATTTGAGGATCTGTGTTTGTGTTGGACTCTGTGGGCGTCTGCGTCAACTGCTGGTCTAAATCTGAGCCCGGGATCAATACCAGACCATGAATCTGATTTACACGGGATAATGAATCAAATATGGACCTATACTGTGGATGGATATGGGGCCCAAAATAAACCCGACAGCCTTTTATTTCAGTATTTGACGTTGTTATATGAAGAGGTCACATGTAAAGGTCATTCAGGGGCAGTCATACAAGTTAAAGGTGCACTATGTAACTTTTCTGGTGTCTTGCTTGTCTCAAATTAGCCTGGAATGTACCACAGTATTGCATTAAAATTACAGTATCTATAGTGCGTTTGTATTTACTCATCTAAAATATTATTAAAGGAAAAGTTAATTCTATTTTTGAAGGAATCATATGTTATAAACCGTTTTAAATGCACAGTGGAGGCTATCTAAACTTATAATAAGTGCACAATTGTATTCAATCAATGAAAATATTGAAAATACGAAAATGCCTAAAGAGCACGGGCGCGCTTCCAGCTCCATCGATTCTGGCAAGTGACTTTACATTGAAAAGTTGTCACCATTCTTTCTCTAACAGCTGCTGTCAGACTCGTCCTTTTGGTCTTTAAATGTTCATACTGACTAGAGCCCAACCGATATATTGTTGGGCTGATATTATTTGCCAATATGGGCACTTGGAGACAAATCAGCCTAAATCTTTCCGATATGGGCCGATATTCCACGTGGGCATGTTATACTTTGTTATGAAGCGTAGACTCTCTATATTATGTCCATTTAATCCAGTTTACAGACAGATAAATGGCCTAATATGTGGTGCCGCATCGGGATTTATCTGCGGGGTCATTTGTCTGTGTCTGTGACGTCGTACTGCCCCTGAACGCACTCCCATGTGCACAACACTGAGCTTATATTATTTTTACGAACAATAAATTTGAATCTGCATTAAAAGGACAGTTCCTAGTGCAGACTTGTTATCTGAGAGGAGCCTGTGTGAGCATAAGTGTTGGAAATGTGTCGGTTTTGACGCTAGTTTTGGTTCTTTCTCATTGGTTAGCGATTAGCTGTAGCTCCCACACATAAACAGGCTGTTTTCTCTTCTATTAGCGACTGTAAAATGACTATAGTGGCCGTATATATGTTACTGGACACACACTGATATGTAAATGAGCTGTGAATAGAAGTGTGAATTATCGCCATTTAGCAGATCGTTCATTACCGTGGTGCACATGCATTTACCACTAAAAGCTAATAGCGGTAGTTGACTTACAGTACTTTCTTTACAGGCTAGAATGTCATGCAAAAATTCCATTAGGCCGATCTACAGTCTTTAAATGACGTAAAGAGGCAGAATAACAATAAATGTCGTCTAAATAAACCCAATTGAAAATCTAATGGAGCCAAACCTAAGTTTTATAAACAACTGAAGATTAACAGTGAATTTTTACGTCATAAATATACTGGCGATTGATTATATCAGCTATCGGCAGCTCCAACTCCCATTTTATTGGTATCATATTAGCCACAACAAAATCCATATTGGTCAGGCCCGAGTATTGACCCACTCTACATTATCCTGGTGTTTTTATTTGCTATTTTATCCGTAAACAAATTCCTATTCCTAATATGGAACTCGGCTCCAAATTTGCTCCTATAATTGTCAGCCTCGGTGAGCTTCATTTGACTGGACGCTATGTATTACATGTATGGACAGTTGAGTCATTTCTTTTCCGATTGCAAGGAATAACTTACCTGGCAGTGCATTTCTTTGTGATAGGAAGACAGACAAACTTGACGTAGAATTTGACAAGGCAAAGATCAGACATTACTATTGTTGCGTACTTGGGCAAGACACTTCTTTTACCTGGCGTGTAATATGTACGTACGCGCTATTGGACGGAAAATGCACATTGTATTCGCTCTATCGACTTTAAAGAAATCGTTTGTACGCTTCAAGTTTTGCAAATTACCCAGGCAGCGTTTCTTCCATAAATCTATTCCTCTGCATGTTTCTTCATCATAATTTCCCATGATTCCTTGCGTGTGTGCTGAGGTATTGAGAGGTTTTGGGTTTGTAGTGTTGTATTGATCCACTGTCATCCGCACAAACCGCGGATCGAACACATTTACAGCTGAATCAATGGGGCCCGTTGTATATGTCACACCTGGTTCTGGCACTGTGCCCCTCTGTGTGCTTGAATACGGTTGTTTGTCACATAAAACACTGTGTAATTTTTCGGTTGGGGGTCTGTCGCCTGCGTGTTTCTATGGAGATGTCGTTGCTCTGCCTGGAATGTTCCACAGTGTGACATTAAACAGCTCTACCTTACATTTATTCAATTACAGATGGGTTTATACCTCAAAAATAGCTAGAAGAACAGTGATTCTGACTGTTAGCGCGGTCTTGGTTTGGGCTCCATGAATATAGAAAGGTTTAATGCCACACTGTGAAACATTCCAGACAAAGCAATAACATGGAGAGACGTGGAGAAAAGCATTTGACAGACCTTACACCAGAAAAGTTACACAATGCACCTTTAAACAGACTCAATCCAAGCTTTACCCGGTGACAGGCAGTGGACATTGATTTACAGAAGGGAATTTTATGTACGGATGTAACAATAACCAAAATATCGCTCTCAATTATGGAATCCTGGGAATATTATTTACAATGGTCAGACAGTGACATCGATCCTGGTCACAAAACAATAAATTAATTTTACTTACGTTTCCAACTTCGTTCACTTCTCTGTTCCTTTACTTTTCACATTCTTCTTCTTCAATCTGTCCCATTCACTTCCCACTTGATCCTCCTCGCGTGGTCCGTCGGAAAATAGAGTCCCGCAGTCACCTCCGTTGTGGCTTTTTGATGCGTTGCTGCGTTTGTATTCGTGTTGTGGCGCTCGTATTTGTTGTGAGCCCTCCCAGGTCGGAAAATAGAGTCCGGCGGTCACTTCTATTCTGACTTTTTTGTGGCTTCTTGTGTTGTGGCGTTTGTATTTGTTGTAGAGTTTGCATTTGTTATGAGCCCTCCCCAGCTTCCGTACTCATTAATATCTTGGATCATCACAATACACTGAATTACATGTTTCTCTGCTTAAAATTATTGTTATGGTTCAGCAATAGCTAAAAAAAAAAAAAATAGAGGGAACTACATAGACCATGATCCTTTACTCCGTTACAGTGCAGACTACATGAAGAAATAACAGTTTTAAGCACTTTTAAGTCTTAGTTCTTTAGATTAAGTCTTGTCAAGGCATTTTAAGAGGAAAAAGGAGCAACATTCACCGTTTTCTTAATCTCCACAAAATATAACAAAAAATATTGTACGATGAGATTTGGAAATCTTTACATCCCTATTTGTATGTATCTTATATGTTGTAGCTTATAAGCGATATTAAACTTTGAGTTCTTCACTCAAACGGAAAACACACTGTTCCACCTTGTGATGTCATGTGGTAATACAGGAAATGCTCCACTGTTTAACTTTTCAGCGCCATACACCTTCACTAGAATCATTTGGATGATTTCAGACATGGAATTGCCGATCTTTACTGAAATAAAGGTAAAAGAAAGTAGCTGTTAACTTGAAAACTACCACTACGTGACATCACAACCTCTCATTTACAGCAAAATCAAACTAGCTCTTCAAGTTTCGGGCTTTGTTCATGGATTCTGCAGAAATCTGTGGTGTTTCTCAGTCCTTTGCGATATTTTTTTTTGTCTTTGAACCTTTGACGTGGACGATCTGTGTCTCTGATTGGATAATCCACCTGTCAATCACGCCCCTCTGGGAGGTTTGCCAATGACTGGACTCACATCTTTATAAAGTATAGAAGTGTTCATGCGGATCCCAGTAAAATCTATAATATGGTATAGATGTAAATTACGGTGGCTGAGTGGCAACACTCAGGCCTCACAGCAAGAAGGTTGCGGGTTCGATCCCCGGGTCACCCGGGCCTTTCTGTGTGGAGTTTGCATGTTCTCCCCGTGTCTGGATGGGTTTCCTCTGGGTACTCCGGTTTCCCCCATCAACCCAAAACATGCAGCACCCCTATGAACTAACATCAAGGACCATGTTGGTCACCCTCCTGTGGGCTCACCACCCGCAGAGGGGTTCATAGGGGGGGTCAGGTGCTATGAGTATTGGGCAGCAAGCTGCCCCCGCGACCCAGCTGGATTAAGCGGGAGAAGATGGATGGATGGATGGATGTAAATTATTCAACACGCTGTCATATCAGCTGCTGCTTAAAGAAAAACAAAAAATCCCACTGGTGCATAGAAAAGGTAGACGTGTTGAAATATTTAATCTAAAAAAGGGGTATTTTACGTCTCTGGGATATTAACTCCTAACACATATTTAGATCACCATGTTACCTTTTATTGTTTTACTATATTTGCCCCAAAACAGCATATTAACATGTTTTATAAGTTTCCATTTTGTTTTTCATTCCTCCCTTTATTCTCAGTGCTATCACTATACGGTCAGCATGCAATCGCTAATGAAACTACTGCACATCGCATCAGGTTTGTGAAGTCGTAGTGTATTGTTTTGTATCCTGCTTTGATATATTTATGGAGAATTGTCGTGTGGGAGTGTGGGTGATGTGGCTTGTGGGCGGAGCATTGTACAGCTATTAAGGGGGGTTCAAGGTCCAGGAGAGATCGCTAAATTACTGAATCATGCATGGATGACTGACTTCTGATCCGATTTTTTTAAGGAGTGCTCTTTCCAATACCGATCCGATACCTTTTGGTGTAGTGTTGTGAAGGAAGTTCATATGAGAGCCAATGTTTTCTACGACAGACTGTGGTTGATTGTCTAAAGCGATTAATTCAACAATCCTCTGTGTTATTTTTTTGGACTTGTCGCCATTTCAACGTAGCTTTTCTCTTCTTTGAAATGCCTCCACCAGTGTTTGCTGCTGTGGTTTTACTGTCTTGTGCTTGTAAACCTCAAACTGGTCCAGATGATTCTTTTGTAAGTGATGAGTCAAATTGTGTAGTGTTAAAGTGGCTCTGCTGTTTCCTCCACGAGAAACTGTTTGTTTGCAGCGACTGCGTCGCTGTTTGACTCTCGTTTTGTTGTAGTGAAAAGTCCCACACAGTGGATATGGTGGTGTTTTGATTTACATCTGCCGTAAAGCACGTCGATGCTGCAAAAACATGTGAAACTGGATGAGTCTGATCACGTGACTAAATCCAGTACTGTCAGATACTCATAAAAGAGCCGGATCAAGACATCCCTAGTTATAAAATGGTAGAAAGCTCCAAAAGGTCGAATTTTGCTTAGTACCTCTTCTTTAATCATGTTTAAATTTCTTAATTCCACTAATGTCCACTGTTGTTCAGGTTGGCCGGTGCGTTGGCCGCTTTATGCTGATGTCAGGGCAGCCCATTTGATCCGCCTCGGTGTGTTTAACTGCACATAAACAGGCTCAGGTTATGACAACAGTAAAAGGTAACACTGAGGACACGGAGACTCCAGAAGATGCATAAGGAAACAGAGCCTAAGAGGACCCACGCTTGAGTTTAATGTTTTCGCAGTTAATACCCCATAGAAGTGTAGTACCCCCTCTTTAAAGGGCCCATAACATTTCTTATATGAGTTATACTGTAGTTTCCTCATCGAACAGAAAACACTGTAGCTGTAACTTGAAAACTACTGCTTCATGACATCGCAAGGTGGAACAGAGCATTTTCAAGCTCACATTTGTCAATTTTGCATAATATAGGACCGTTAAATTGTGTTGTCCACCTGTTTACAAGTATTATTTATGTGCCTCCATCAAAACAGATATAAAAAACCTGAATACTGACTTAAAAATATGCAAACTACATTGGAAAATATGAAATGTATAGGCACAATATTATATAATGATGACAGACAGTCGGACTTGTTGCCTACTGTGAAATTAAAGGTGTGTGAAGTGTCTTGCCTAAGGACACAATAACAGAAGGTGGTTGCATTCGGTTAATTATTGCAAAATATTATAACCCTGATGAAGTTTGTACCTTTTCTTTGCACCAGTGTGGATTTTATAGCAGGCCTATATGACAGCATGTTGAATAATTAACATCTACAATATACCACATTACAGCTTTGCCTGGAATTTGCATAAAAAGTAGTTATAAAATTCGATAAAACCTGCTGACTCCATCAAAGAAGTTATAATTTTTTACAATAATTAACCAATTTCTGGTGTTGTGTCCTTGGGCAAGACACTTCACCCACCTTTACTTTCCCATTATCCCATTAGGCCGCATTTTTGTCATCATTTTAATTTTATTTCTGTATATTTAGTATTTTCCATTGTATTTTGCATTGTATTCTAAGTCAGTATTCTGCACACAAATTAAACACAGTATCCACAAGGTCCCCTCTTTTTCAACTTTAATCAGGCAGCGAAATTAAAATTTAATTACCCTGTGTGCCGCTGTTGCCGGGCAGATTCTCCCCCAGAACCCTTTGGGACCTCTCTGCCCCACTGCCCTACTACTACTACAACTACAACTACTACAACTACTACTGCACCACACAACTCAAAGGCACAGAATATGGGCATGCAAATGAGTTGTATATCAGTTTTATTATCTCATTATACTTGACGAAGGCTGTTCCTTCTTGTTTTATGTGCATTGTCTTACTGCTTATCGCCTTTATTCGTCTTGGAGCCCGTGCTTTGAATCGCTACAGTGACGGTAATTTGCTGTCGGTGGAGAACAACAAGCTGACATCCATATATTTAGACACTTCCGACTTTCTAGCTGTGTCCTCTTTCAATTCTCTTATATAAGTTTCCTAAAATATCTTCTAATCCAGACGAAATCTATGTAAAATGGTAGAGATAAGTCATCAGGTTTCGCAGTAGCGCAACTTCTCCTGACAGGTCGCCCCAGCAGCAGTGACTTTTCTTGTATCTACTTGTTTTGTTTTTGTTTTGTGGTTGTTCTAGCCTTTTTTTTAATAACTGGGACTGGCTGTATGTGTGGAAAAGCTTTCATAACAAAACCACCATCAGGCCGTTTGTTCCCACTCGCACAAACATCGCCTCAAACCTGGAACTTAAACGCTGCTTTTGTGATGGAGGATTTGCCACCTGCTCGTCTCAATGGTTATGTGAGCTTCAGGATAGATTTGAACATTCTTTTATTGGTTTATAACGGTCTTAAAGGTCTTAATCCGATTTATTTATGTGATCTGCATTTATCATATGAGCCTCTCGCACTCTCAGGTCCTCGGGTCTCGTCTTTTATCTGTCCCAAGAGTCCAAAATAAAACTCACAGTGAGGCGTCGTTCAGTTTTTACGGCCCCCGTTTGTGAAGATCTGCTGCAAGTGTGCTTATTTTTAAAAGTAAAATCTAAATCTTTTTAATTTAGCTTTTAATTGAAACTAAATTCAATGTAAACATTATTATTATTATTATTATTATTATTATTATTTTACTTAGTCTTCATCTAATTTTAGCTCTCCATTTTGTATTTATTAATTCATTTATTTGTTTATTTATTTTACTATAACCTTTAGGAGCTTTATATTTTATATATCATATTTTTTTAACTCAGAGCTAAATGTGCATTAGAGACCAGGTTTAAACCAGGTCCGAACCAGGATTAAACCAGGACTAAACCAGGACCTAACTATGAACAAACCAGGACTAAACCAAGACTAGGGCTGGGCGATATGGACCAAAAAATATATCTCGATATATTTTGCTATATCTCGATATACGATATATATCTCGATATCTTTACAGGAAAAAATACAGCCCCCCCAAACTGCTGCAAAAACAAAAAAACAAATTTTATCTGATTAATATTCATTTAGTACTGCACTGAAACACTCTGCACCCCTTTTTGGACCATCACCCACAGTTTAAGAACCTCTTCTTTAAGAGAACTTCCACTGACACAAAACTGCTTCAAAGTGAATAAAGTGCAGGATTTTTAAACCTGTATTTTCAAATTCCAAACTGGAGTTACATTCTCTTGTTTTAAAGTGGTATTTAGTCTCTGCACATTTACCAAATCAAACGCACATTGTGACAAACGGATTTATTTGGCATTTGGCACAGGCTGCAGAGAGAAGCCCCGCACGCTCCCGCACACCGGTATGAGTTTATTGGCGACAGCAGTGGCCTTAATGAAAAATGACCGCACTCAGTATTCAGACCTTGAGTCCGTGACAAGACCGAGTCCAAATGCGCTCGAGTCCGAGACAAGACCAAGACAAAAGCCAAAGCTCTCGCTTTGTCCAGCGGCACGGGGGTGTCTGTGAGTGGTGGGACAGGCGTGGGTCCTGCTGTGGTGCGACAGGTGTGGGTCCTGCTGCGGGGCGCTCCTCGGTTAAGGGGGCGTGGGTGTGTTTTGAAGCGGAGTTTGTTCATATGAGTGATATCTGCACACACGCGGAGCTCGTATGCTGGGGTCGTGCGCGGTCGGAGGTGTCATGTGGTTGCGCTCGCGCTGGGAAACGTGCATTTAGAAAGTTTAACTCGTCACGTTACGTCTGTGCGCAGCTCCTTATTGTGGCTGCAGAAGCACTCGCACAGATGCGCCTGTTTGGTTTTCCACGTTCGCACGACGAAATATTTGCTCTCAAATGCGAGTGAAATGGGCGCACTGTAGAGCCCTGGTCCTAGTCCTGGTTTAGTCCGTGGCCGAGCCCCGGGCTCTGCGGCCGCGTTTAGTCCTGGTTTAGTCCTAGTCCTGGTTTAGTCCGCGGCCAGCTCCGGGCTCTGCGGCCGCGTTTAGTCCTGGTTTAGTCCTAGTCCTGGTTTAGTCCGCGACCGAGCCCCGGGCTCTGCGGCCGCGTTTAGTCCTGGTTTAGTCCTAGTCCTGGTTTAGTCCTAGTCCTGGTTTAGTCCGCGGCCGAGCCCCGGGCTCTGCGGCCGCGTTTAGTCCTGGTTTAGTCCTAGTCCTGGTTTAGTCCGCGGCCAGCTCCGGGCTCTGCGGCCGCGTTTAGTCCTGGTTTAGTCCTAGTCCTGGTTTAGTCCGCGGCCGAGCCCCGGGCTCTGCGGCCGCGTTTAGTCCTGGTTTAGTCCTAGTCCTGGTTTAGTCCTAGTCCTGGTTTAGTCCGCGGCCAGCTCCGGGCTCTGCGGCCACGTTTAGTCCTGGTTTAGTCCTAGTCCTGGTTTAGTCCGCGGCCAGCTCCGGGCTCCGCGGAGAAGCTCGGGGGACAAAAGCAGGAGGCGGAGGCGAGCGCGGCACAGAGAAGGCAAAACAAGCGAAGCGGCAAAACCAAAAGTAAACATAAGCATTATAGCGATATATCGATATGTCAGAATTCATATCGAGTTTCAAAAATATCTCGATATATTTTAAATATCGAGATATCGCCCACCCCTAACCAAGACCAAACCAAGAACAAATCAGGACCAATCCGGACTAAACAAGGACCACACCAGGGCCAAACCAGGACCAAAAAATGACCAAACTAGGACCAAACCAGACTAAACCAGGACCACACCAGGACTAAACCAGGACTAAATTAGGACCAAACCAAAGCCAAACCAGGACCAAACTGAAGCCAATCCAGGACTAAACCAGGACCACACCAGGACTAAACTAGTACCAAATTAGACTTAAACCAGGACCAAACCAAGACTAAACCAGTACCAAGCCAGGACTAAACCATGACCAAAAAATGCCAAACTAGGACCAAACCAGACTAAACCAGGACCACACCAGAGCCAAACCAGGACTACATTAGGACCAAACTGAAGCCAAACCAGGACCAATACAGACTAAACCAGGACCACACCAGGGCCAAACCAAGACTAAATCAGGACTAAATTAGGACCAAACCGAAGCCAAACCATGACCAAATTAAAGCCAATCCAGGACTAAACCAGGACCAAACCAGGGCCAAACCAAGACTAAATTAGGACCAAACTGAAGCCAAACCAGGACCAAACCAAGACTAAACTGAAGCCAAACTAGGACTAAACCAGGACCTAACCAGGGCAAACACGATCACCCCAGAGGACACATTAGACTTGAAACAGTGAAACCCGGTCCCTCCTCGTAGCTGCCACGGAGCCACGGGTCTGTTTGAAATGTAAATGTGAAGTGAGAAGAGCCGGGCCCAGACCTCAGGCTCAGAGCACAAATGACGCAAACCAAATGAAACGGACTCTGCGTTTACGGACGCTACTTTTGTGTTTGATTCGTCTGTGAATCAAAGGAAGACAAAGAATTTACTCCATGCTCCAAAATCTGAATCTTCTTAACATGCAGCTGGAGTTCAGGCCTGGGAAATATGGGAAAGAAGGAGTCCTGGAATGATTTTTTCCTCATTTCGATCTGATCTGTTTGGACTTTTTTGTTCTAAAATAGACTAGAACTATATCAGGACTGTTCCAGGACTAAACCAGGACTATATCAGGACTAAACCAGGCCTAAACCAGGACTAAACCAGGACTATACCAGGACTAAACCAGGCCTAAACCAGGACTAAACCAGGACTAAACCAGGATTAAACCAGGACTAAACCAGGACTAAACCAACAAACAACTTAACCAAACTATTTAGGAACAGGAACTGAACTAGGACATTATCAGGACTTGATTTTTTCCTCATTTCGATCTGATCTGTTTGGACTTTTTTGTTCTAAAATAGACTAGAACTATATCAGGACTGTTCCAGGACTAAACCAGGACTATACCAGGACTAAATCAGGAATAAACCAACCCTAAACCAGGACTTTACCAGGACTATACCAGGACTAAACCAGGACGTTAATAGGACTATACCAGGACTAAACCAGGACTTTACCAGGACTAAACCAGGACTTTACCAGAACTAAACCAGGACTATACCAGGATTATATCAGAACTATATCAGGACTATACCAGGACTAAACCAGGACTTTACCAGGACTAAATCAGGAATAAACCAGGACTAAACCAGGACTTTAATAGGACTATACCAGGACTAAACCAGGACTTTAATAGGACTATACCAGGACTAAACCAGGACTAAACCAGGACTTTACCAGAACTAAACCAGGACTAAACCAGGACTAAACCAGGACTTTAATAGGACTATACCAGGACTAAACCAGGACTTTACCAGGACTAAACCAGGACTAAACTAAGACTAAACCCGGACTAATGACAAGGCAAGTTCAACAATAATAATAATGATACATAAATAAATAATCAAAATAATTAAACTGTAAGGTCAAATTTAAACGCTCTCAGAATATTACCCTGACCGAGCCTCAGAGCCTCACAGGTCTGCATGAATAATACAGGATAATGTTGTGCTCCTGACTCTACTATGAATTATATATACTTATGTCCAATGCTCCGCACTCTCAGTCTCTTTGTCTGTTTCTTAGAGATGCCAAGACTGAAGACATCTGCCCCAGACGCCGACACCGACTGAACCACATCTACAAATCAACGAAAAGGAAGTTCAAGCTGGGAATCTGAACCGGAATTAAAGACTAACCATGATATGAAGGAGGTAATTCACAAAACGGAAGATTCGGGAAAGGGAAATATATAAGACGTGACCCGTAGAAGATCTGGATGGTCTCCACGGTGACGGCGAGCAGGTTGCCCTCCACAGAACATGGCTTCCAACTTCAACGACATCGTAAAGCAAGGATACGTCCGCATGCGCAGCCGCAAACTGGGGGTGAGTCTGGATTTAGTCCTGCCGGATTCGTTTGGGAGACTGGTGATGATGAGAGGAGCGTTAAACCAGGACTGACCGAGGACTGGAGCAGGACTAGACCAGGACTAGAGCAGGACTAGACCAGGACTAGACCAGGACTAAACCTACAGCAGGCATAGACCAAGATTAAATTAACCAAACTAGTCAGGAGTAGGAGCTAATCTAGGACTATACCAGGACTAAACTAGGACTATAGCAGGACTATACTAGGACTATACCAGGACTAAACTAGGACTATAGCAGGACTATACTAGGACTATACCAGGACTAAACTAGGACTATAGCAGGACTATACTAGGACTATACCAGGACTACACCAGGACTAAACTAGGACTATAGCAGGACTATACTAGGACTATACCAGGACTACACCAGGACTAAATTAGGACTATACCAGGACTAAACTAGGACTATAGCAGGACTATACTAGGACTATACCAGGACTACACCAGGACTAAACTAGGACTATACCAGGACTAAACTAGGACTAAACTAGGACTATACCAGGACTAATCTACGACTAGGCCAGGACTAAACTAGGACTATACCAGGACTATACTAGGACTATACAGGACTAAAGCAGGACTAAACTAGGAAAATCCCAGGACTATACTAGGACTAATCTAGGACTATACCAGGACTAAACTAGGACTATACCAGGACTAGTCTAGGACTATACCAGGACTAATCTAGGACTATACAGGAGTAAACCAGGACTAAACCAGGACTAAACTAGGACTATACCAGGACTAAACTAGGACTATACCAGGACTAAAATAGGACTATACCAGGACTAAACCAGGACTATACCAGGACTAAACTAGGATTAAACCTACAAAAAAGTTTAACCAAACTATTTAGAGATAGGAACTAAACTAGGGCTATATCAGGACTGTTCCAGGACTATAGCAGGACTATACCAGGACTTTACCCGGACTAAAGGACTATACCAGGACTAAACTGGAACTATACCAGGACTAAATTAGGATTAAGCCTACAAAAGGTTTAACCAAATTATTTAGGAACAGGAACTAAATTAGGATTATATCAGGACTGTTCCAGGACTATACCAGGACTAAACAGGGACTATACCAGGACTAAATCAGGATTAAGCCTACAAAAAGGTTTAACCAAACTATTTAGGAACAGAAACTAAACCAGGACTAAATCAGGACTAGACCAGGACTAAACAGATTAAAACTATACTAGGTCTGAATCAAACAATTCAGAACTAAACCAGGACTAAGAAATAATAAAATGCATCACTAAAACAAAGGACTGAATGGGGAATTATAAGGACATGAACTAAACCAGGACTAAAAAATGCAGGAATCACTTAACTAAAGATTGCTATGGTTTATTTTCCGCTGTCTCTTATATAAAGTGAGATTTTGCATGTAGATTGATGGTTTTGCTGTTAGGTCCACTGCTTCTTTCCCCAGAGACTCTGGCCCTGCAGACACAGACCCAGAGGAGACTGAGCTGTGAATTCATTACACTCTTTGCTCTCTGCATTTAAATCCCAAGTGGTGTCCAGCGCTCACTAATATAATATCCCGTATGTGTGATATCTGTGTACGTTTAAGGTCTAAAGTTATATCATTATAATGATTTATCTGATATTCCATTTGGTTACAGAAATTTCTATTAAAATAAACCAGGAAAACAGCAAAAGTTCGTGCAGCCAAGCAGAGAATTGACTAGAGAAATAAAAATTCATGACTGAAAGACAGCTGACATCAGCAATCACGTTACATATTTTATTTATGCAACAATTCAATTAAAGAAAACATGCTGTCCATGCTATATTTTGTTCAGTATAAACCACAATATTGAGCTAAAACTTGGGTTGTCAAAACTAGACACTCATTTGAGCTGGAATCAATACTAAAAAAGCCACAGAAATTAACCTTTCTTGAATATCTGTAGAATTAATTTAAGCTGTATCAGAACAAGTTTAAGAGCACATGGACTAGGCATGTTTACCAATGACCGAATCAACGTCAACTGGTCAGTTTTTCGGTCATCGGTAAAAAACACGAAGTTGACTAAAAGTAAGACACGAGGTTAGAGCCAGGATGAAGCAAAAGAAAAGTACTGTATGGCACCATTTCAACAAAATGAATGACATCGATGTCAAATGTACCTCGTGTGAAAATAGTGTGTTAAAATACAGTAGAAGCACATCATCGATTATGTTTCACCTCAAAATGTGACATCCTCAAGCCCCTTCTACAGGTGAGAAAAGCCAATCTACCATGCTAACTATGCTAACCATGCTAACTATGCTAACCGTGCTAACTATGCTCCCAGGAGTGCTGTCTCTGTGTTTATGTTGATCTCTACTGTGCTTTAGTGCTGCTATGACCAAGTTGTTTGAGTTTCCACAAAAGTTGGCGACTGTTGATGTTTAGGCATTTTATATGTGCAGTATAAAATGCCTAAACATCCAACAGTAGCAGTAACAGTAACGGGTTTTGTGCTTATTGTGGACTAAAGTCATGACTGCTGGGTTAAACTGAGCCTTATGTTACCATCACGTGTGTGTCCGTGTATAAATGCTTCATGTGCGGTGTTGTCAGACTTGCTTTCTGCAGTCTACAAGCGGCGTCTCTTCGGCGCGATCATTTTCTGAAATGAGCCACGTCGATGTTTCAAATGGGCTTCTAACTCTTGACTAATGCCTTTATTTTCAACACTATCACCTGGTACCCAGACTGTTTCCAAGCTGGAGCCATTTGTCCTACGCTTATATCCAATCTCCTTGACCTCGGCATCGCGTTTGACTCCATGTTTTGCGCCGTAGGAGATTTTAAAAAGTAGCGCTGGGGCAGAATGTGAGTGTGAGAGCCGGAGGCAGAGAGAGAAGCAGAAATTGCCAGCGAAATAGCGATTCGATTTGAAATAGATCCTAATTTTTTTCTAGATTTAGAATAGATTTGAAACTGATCGGTCAATCGACTTCTATCAGCTAATGAGGCTCGGTGCTCAGTTTTTGCCATCCCTAACATGGACGAGTATTACACAGATATAAGGCCACATGGGAATAGAAAATAAAGTACTACGATTTAATGTTGAAAATTACATTCAGAAAGTTTTTTATTTTCGTGGTACTGTATTTTGAGTCTATTCGTTAGTATCGAATTTGCGTTTGAAATTTTTGCATCTTGACGACACCAAAAGAAACAGATCCCTCGACTTCAAAATAGCAGAACTGAGTGAAATTTCACGTTAAGGAGAAAGCAGATATGTTATTGTTGGCAAATGGTTAAGTCACATTGTTGAACCCTTGAGTATCCATCCATCCATCTTCTCCCACTTAATCCGGCTGGGTCGCGGGGGCAGCTTGCTGCCCAATCCTCATAGCACCTGACCCCCCCTATGAACCCCTCTGCGGGTGGTGAGCCCACAGGAGGGTGAACATTATGGTCCTTGATGTTAGTTCATAGGGGTGCGGGCATGTTTTTTGGGTTGATGGGGGAAACCGGAGTACCCGGAGGAAACCCATCCAGACACAGGGAGGAACATGCAAACTCCACACAGAAAGGCCCGGGCGACCCGGGGATCGAACCCGCAACCTTCTTGCTGTGAGGCCTGAGTGTTGCCACTCAGCCACCGTGCCGCTGAACCCTTGAGTAATTCCATGTAAATACAGAGCAGTGGGTGGAGATAAGTGGTAGGTGAAAGCAGGAATTTTTCAGCACTCAAACACTGCTAATTTCTCTGATCTGGCCAAGAAAAAGCAAAATATGTTTTAAAATATCTGCTCCCATAACCTCATAACAACTTGCCTATGCATAAAAGCTTTGGGTAAAACATTTTCCCCCATTGACAATAAATCTGCACTGCAAATTTCTCTGATATGGCCAAGATTTTAAAACTTATATCAGGTTATTCATCTTGTTTTCAGTTTTATTATCTACTTACTAGTTCTGAGACGGCTTCATTCTAGTCTAGAGGTTGTTTATTTTAAGATATCTTGCTGCATGGACAGATCATTACACTAGTTTTAAGTCATTTTCTGGTAGATTTAAGTGTTTATATCTTAAATTTAAGCTTTTTTTGCAATGAACCTCAAATGCCAGACAATAAAATCAAAATACAACAAATAATATAGATGAATGATGAGGAAACACACGATTAAAAGCAAATAAAATACATAACATGCCCCCTTTAAACCAAAATAGAAGCTGCTTTCAAACCATTATTTCAAACTGCACCAGAAACTTCGCTTTGAGTCCTATATTTCCACTACAAACATGCAAAACAGTTTAACGCTTAAGCACATTGTTTGGGTGAATGGTTTGGATGTTTTAGAGGCATTTCAGGGCCCCCGCAGCCCAGTGGAGGTGCGTGTTTGTGGGGACAGACGGAGCCGCGCGTCCCTCCTCTGTGTCTCAGCCCGGAGCTCACATGAATGCTAATGTCCGACGCTCATTCACATTCCGGAGCAGTGGAGGAGGACCGGGATTATGTTACAATATGGAAAACCAGCCCCATTGATTTGAGGCAGGCTGTGGAGGAGAAATTCTTAAAGGCGGATGATGTAACCCACCGCCAAACAATTTCTAACAGAGTCTGGGCATATCACTCACGCTGGTAATATATGGTGATAGGTATAGATGAGGAGAATATGAAATGTGCTATATGGAGCGCAACAGTTTCAATTTCTCATTCGTTTTTTCCTATAGACTTTCTGAAAATAATTAATATTAAAAGTTTGCAAGCTCGCCCAGGGCTGATCAGCTCTGTGGTAACTAATGAGCACGAGAACTATCATTTAATTTCATTTTTTAGTTTCTATTTCTCAAACTTACATGGCAAAAAATGAAATCTAGCCTAAGTTAAGATGACTTGAATTAAGAAAGTCTTATCAGGATTTGAGTTAATTTCACTTTCACAAGTAAAATTATCTGACTTTTTGTGCTTAAAATATGAAAATACATCTTACGACACTGAAAATAACTTAAAACAACAACTCTTTGCACTTAACATAAGAAACAAAATCCAATGTTGCTTGAATTGTTCTTAATTTAAGTCATTTTAACTTACCTATGGATATTGTTTTTTCCCAGTGTATAAAGCGCAAAGTTATTAAAACATTTCGCAGAATCTTCATTGCAAAAAGCAAAGTCTAATCAAGTTAAGATGACTTGATTGAAAGTTTTACCCTGATTTGAGTAAATTTCACTTGACAAGTAAAACGATCTGCCAGTGGAATAAGATTTTTCTACTTAAAATATGAAAATACATCTTGCTACACTTAAAATAAGAAAAACAACAAAATCGAATGTTGCTTGAATTAAGAGAAAAACACTTATTCCACTGGCAGATCATTTAACTTGTCAAGTTGAATCTGCTCAAATAAAGTAAAATGTTCTTAATTTAAGTCATTTCAACTTACATATAGATATTGGTTTTTTCCCAGTGTATAAAGCGCAAAGTTGTTAAAACATTTTGCAGAATCTTGTCTTTAAAATGTACTTTTTGGACTTGCAACGTCTGCATTATGGATATTAGTTCGCACATACTGTTTTTGAACTCTTAATATGTGAATTTTCCGAAATGGGAAACATGAATGGAAAATTTACTTCCGAATCCAGAGCAGGCAGTCATTTTTGAGTCACACTACAGAGGGCGTGATGGGACATCAAAAACAGCCGTTACCATGAAAATCTACCATGTTTCAGAGAGATGCATTAGCCAAAACTAAGTTAAGTTGTTTTATATTGTGATACAAACTTTAAGCCGTAACATCAAAATGAAATATGTAATTTAAAGATGCGCTGTGTAAAATTTCTAGAGGAAGGTCAGCCACATGTTTGTCTCCATGGAGACGGTATAGCAGTATTACTTTAAATGTACCTCAGTGTTACATTAAACATACTGTTTATCCAGTGTTTGTTAGTATGACTATTTTTATCACTCAAAAATACCCTAAATACGTGTATTCCTACTGCGGTCGCCTCTCCGCAGATGTGACTTGTAAGTTTTCTAGGTTGCTCCACCCGCTTGTCTCCATGGAGATAGATGAGGCTGGTTTCAGTATAATAGTTTTAGGCAAAAAAGGCACAATTCTTCTCCAAAATAGTTCAAAAATGTATTGAAAAGCAAATGTGCGTCGGTCTCTGTGAGTGGATCCGCAGACAGCCCGGGCAGATGGTGAATGAGCAGAGTCTGTTTGCTCCAGGTGCCCGCTCAGATTTATGGACCATTGAATTGAAGGATATGGTGAAATGTATTGATTTATTCATGCTTTTCTGCCACATGACTCCCATGGGCTAGTATTACGCTTGTATAATATGCATTAATCAATAGTAAATAGAGCTGGGAATAACTTTTACTGTGTTTGCTAATTAACAGATGTCAGCTCACGCAGTATTCTCTGGGAGCGTTTGGTTATGGTTGAGAAATAGGCCCCTCGTCGTTCCATGTTTATGTAATAGATTTGACACTGTCGATTGTTGCAGAAAGTTTCTTTTTTTCAAAGCAGTGCAACATTTCAGCCCTGAGGCGTTCTGCAGGCAAGATTTGGCCCCCAGAACGCTCAGACTCCTACTTACTCAAAATTATATTAAGTGAAATAAGCACAATTTTACTGCATGTGTCAGAGTGTGGAAATAAAGGTGCGCTGTGTAAGTTTGGGGGTTTGATATCATGGAGATGCTATTGCTTTGCCTGTAATGTAATGTATCTGTCAGTGGAACCTGTGACCAACAGAGCTGATCATATGTACAAACTGCAGCACGTTCGGGCAAAAAAAGTGGCTCCTTTCAAACCAAACTTGTGCCCATAATGTGGACTGAGGAGTGTCTGGAGAGAGTGTGATGTTCTGGAGTGAATGGACTGAATGATGATTTCGATAAGGACGATGATTTTAAGGTGCTGAGAGAACTGGGTGTGAATGAGGATACAGGACTGTTATGATGCTTCGGTCATTAAAAAGACATTCTCTTCGTATGTTTGATTTTATGAACTTTTACATCAACCTGCTCAGGGACGACGGGAGGAAATGAGCACTGGAGCTACAACCTGGTATAAAGCACCTCTTCTGTTAAGGTTAAAGTAGGTTGTGCACTGTCCCTGTCTCATTAAATAAATAAACTAAACTTTAAAAGCTGGTCCACCTTTAATGACGGAGGTAGGGTTGGGCGGTATCCAAATTTCTCAGCATTTTATCGGGGTATACGGTATTACCATGACTAATTAAGTTATTTTGTAGCTGCACCTAAACCGTTCAGAAACAGAACAGCAGCATTATATTTGAAGATGAGGCACAAGATCTGAGCAAACTAAACTTTGCAGCGCGTTTGATCGCATCAGTGCACAAGTTGTTTTTTTCAGTGCTTATACTGTATGCAAAGTAAGTTAATTTCTGTAAAATGTAAACAAATGTGCGCAAAGCTGTATTAAACACATTATTACTCAAAGTATATAATTAGCAGAGTACCGGAAATGTAGAGAGGAGGTGGAGAGAACCAATCTTCCCCTTGTTGTCTGTGTTGTTTTGACACGTAGTTAGAAAGTTTTGGAGGTGCACGCCGGTCAACTCGGACACTGTGCGTAGGGGGGTCTGCACGACGCGAACATGTTTTGATGCAGAACCATAAACTGGGCTTTACAGTCTCCTCTGTGAAAGTCTGACTTCCTAGCCATCCCGGACGAGCCCCCAACTGTTACGGGCCAGGGATGGCTAGGGGTGCTGGCACAGTAACAAGTAAATGATGGTTATAAGTGGTTTTACCGAGTATGTAGAGAAAACAGGAGAATGGAGGTGTCTTGGGAAAAAAAGTCAAAACTGGTATTTATTTTTAAATAAATTATTGAAAATACTGCAAGAATGCAAAAACAAAGGAAAAGTCAACTAATGGTAGCTGCAGCACAAGGACCCGTTTGCCACAGAATGACGGTGGCGCCGGCCTTTTATGTCAGCTGACGCACTCTTCTCCAGGTGCAGTGAATCAGCTGACACTCCTTTTAAAGGAAAAGTAAGGAGGGAAAAAAAAACACTACGGCGCCAAGGCCGTAACACCCTCAAGCGGGAACTTTCTCTTCTTCAGCGTGTCCCCTCTTGACTCTCGGCGTTCAGTCAAACGTCTCCATTGCAAACTTTTCGGCTCAACATCACACACAAAGTTTCCTTTTTCATTCTGTTTTCTTCTTCCTCACTGTATGTGGATGGATCTCTGAGCGTAACGACGTTTGAAGAGGAGAGAGCGGAAGGGAGAAAGTCCACCCTTTGGTTTTAGGTCCTTAAGCAGACTTTTAAAAATGATACCGTTGCTACTTTTTGATACCGTGGGATACTGTATTACCGTATTACCGCCCAACCCTAGACGGAGTTGCTTTAATTGTTTGCCATGCACATTACAATGCATAAGCTATATTATATGAAAAACCAAGGGTAAGATGTTCCAAAGCCTGAATAATACATATTAAATTAGAAACATAAACAGCATTTTTAAACACTGCGGTTCCAAAACATAAAATTGTGTAATTAGTGTAATTAAAATGTATAAGCAGAAATCTTCCATAAGAATTTCCTTACTCCTTATACATTATCGTACAGTTTTATATTTTTGTCTGTTTTATTAAATGTGCAAACAGTAGCACTATTTCCCCGGTAATTTCCTTTTCATTGGAGAGTTTAAATCTTGCCCGAGGACAGTTACTCTAAGCCTGCGGCGAACTTTCACTGATCCAACCAGTTTCACAGCCCAAAACTGGTATTGATTTTGGCCCAAAGCTACAGAGTTTTACGTGCTTTTAAATATCTCCATTCAATTACCACCTACTCATTAAACAACAGTTATTTAACCATAAAATGACATTAGAAAAGGTAATAGACCAGATAATTAACATCACACATTGTGAGGATTGGCCCACAGTCTATTATTTGAGATAAGAGTGGAAAAAATAAGTAGACTTTAAATAGTTTTATCTAAAATACTCAACATCAGCAACAACAGTCCATGAATGTTTTATTTAAAGGTGCATTATGTAGATTTTCTAGTGGAGGGTCTGCTGCAGAGTTGTTGCTTTGTCAAGAAGGTTTCTACAGGATTTTTTGGACTTAAACAATTTTTAAATGTGCAACAAAAAGCGCGGACCACAAACACGAAAAGAATCTTATGAGACTTAAAGGGACAGTTTGGAATTTTGGACACATGGCCTCATTTCCTCGTGAGCCAGAGTGTTGGAGACGTGTGGAGACACTTTATTAAATATTCCATCCAGTCCTTGTATTTGGAGAGGTTGCTGGTGCTAGGCTAGTGCATGTCAATGGCCATAGTTGTCCTGCCATTAAAAACAGTCTTAAGGCCACCACACACTAGAGGATTTTTTGGTATTAAACGATTTTTTAAACGTGCGACAAAATGCACACACCACAGACACGAGGAGAAACTTATAAGACTAAAAATCTGTGATCGCAAAGACTGCAGTGGGATCTGTCTGCGGACCACAGGATATAAAGTTGTGAGCGCGATGGTGTCAGCTGTTTCCTGTCTGCAGGAGCTCTGCACTTCTAGTTTAGATACAAGTCAAAACTGTGTTATTATTATATTTGTGAAAAGTGGTGCAATATAAGATTAACGCTAAAGTCCACAGGAAGTAAAAGCTTGATCGCTGATCTGCAGCTTCACCGCGCGCTGTTCGGGTGTAAACAGACACACGTGAGGAAACACTGTCTTTTTACTTTTGAAACACCGCAAACTGCATAAATAGTGCAGTTTTGTGGACGGGATGTCATTATTTGCAGAGGACAATTTCTATGGATAATGTGGGTGAGACGCTGCACTTTAAATGTACCTCTTTACGTTAGGTGAGTAATAAAGTCTTTATTTTCGCTATATCCTGAGTTTGTATCTTGCGTCTCTGTGTCCGTCGCTCCTCTGCCCCTGACGCTCTGTTTTATCGGCTGTTACCATCGTGTTGCTGATGTTTGGTGGTTACGATCTGACACTGACACCACATATGAGGAGCAGCGGCTTTAAAATCGCATACAGAGACAAAAAGTCGGGTCATGCCTTCATGAACTTGGGGAGAAGAAATTGCAGCCAAAATCGGGCAAATTCTCCTGTAGTGTGTGGCGGCCTTTACCCACTCCACAGTGCACCCGAGGCAAAACTATTATAACTCCAGACTGTTGATGTGAATGTCTGTGTCGCTAGAATAATGTTTGAAATAAAACTAACCTTTCATCGCATTAATCGTCACATATTGAAGGACTATTTTCTCATATATCAGTCCACCGCTGCCGAGCTTTCTATCAGGAAGTACAACTCGCTGCTGCTGCTCAGACGTTGGTTTTACTTCTGAAATTATTCTATGGACACAGACATTCACATGGACAGTCTGGAGTTATAATAGTTTTGCCTCGGGTGCACTGTGGACTGGGTAAGATTTTTATTGGCAGGACAACTATGGCCATTGACATGCACTAGCCTAGCACCAGCAACCTCTGCAAATACAAGGACTGAGTGGAATATTTAAAAAAGTGTTTCCACACGTCTCCAACACTCTGGCTCATGAGGAAATGAGGCCCTATGTCCAAAATTCCCAACTCTGTTTTTAAAATCTCAGATCGCAGCAGGATATGGCTGCGGACCACAGGCTATAAAGTATAATAATAATGTACAATAAAGTATAATAATGGATAATAAAGGTTGAGATGCTGCACTTTAAATTTACCACTTTCGGTGAGTGATAAAGTCTTTATTTTGGCTTTATCCTGAGTTTGTATCTTGTGTCTCTGTGTCCGTCGCTCCTCTGACCTTGACGCTCTGTTTTATCGGCTGTTCCCGTCACGTTGCTGATGTTTGGTGGTTACGATCTGACACTGACACACGAGGAGCAGCGGCTTTAAAATCACACATGAAGACACAAAGTCGGGTCACGCTTCCACAAACTTTGGGAGAAGCAAATCGCAACCAAAATCAGGCAAATTCTCCGGTAGTGTGTGGCAGGATCTTCACAGTATGGCATGGGAGATAGAGACAAGCAGGTGATGCTACCAGGCCAAGTTACAGGTCAGATCTGCGGAGAGGCAAGTGAATCTGTGTATCATTTGTTCTTTCAATTTGTTTTTTCAGGTTTTCGGTTTTGTGTTTAAATGAATAATGGAAAAACGGATAACGACCATTTCCTATTTCCCAAACCAAACTCCAGGTCCTAATATACAGCGTGGAGCCGAGTCATTAGCCAATCGCCATGACTGGACCAGGACTGGACCAGGTCTAAACCAGGACTGGACCAGGTATAAACCAGGAATAAACCAGGACTGGACCAGGTATAAACCAGGACTGGACCAGGTATAAACCAGGAATAAACCAGGACTGGACCAGGTATAAACCAGGACTGGACCAGGTCTAAACCAGGACTGGACCAGGTATAAACCAGGAATAAACCAGGACTGGACCAGGTATAAACCAGGACTGGACCAAGACTAAATCAGGACTAAACCAGGACTAAACCAGGACTGGACCAGGTCTAAACCAGAAGTGGACTAGATCTAAACCAGGACTAAACCAGGCCTAAACTAGGACCCCTCAAGTTCCTCAGTTTTGCACCTCCCCGGTCACCACCTTGACTAACCAATTTTCAGCGGGAAACACTGAGTTTTGGTCCAGTCGTGGTTCAGTCGTGGTTCAGTCGTGGTTCAGTCCTGGTTGAGACCTGGTTTAGACCTGGTTCAGTTCTGGTTCAGTCCTGGTTTAGACCTGGTCCAGTCCTGGTTTAGACCTGGTTCAGTCCCAGTTTAGTCCTGGTTTAGACCTGTTCCAGTCCTGGTGCAGTCTTGGTGATCGGCTCGCAGACGATCCACACTAGATATTAGGACCAGGAGTTTTCAGGGTTTGGGAAACAGGAAACAGCCATTATAAATTTTTTCCATTATTTATTAAAACACAAAATCAAAAACTAAAACACAAAATCAAAAAAAAAAAAAAAGAACCGTTATCCATTTTTTAATTTTGATTTTGGAGACAAATAATGAAGAAAAGAGTTGTTTTTTTAATTTTCTTATTTTGGAAAACTAATGAACGAATGATACACAGAATCAGGTGCTCTCACAACCCTCCCTCTCCTCACCCACCTGCATCCGTCCCTTCGCACTTACTTTGTCCTTCAATTTATCCTCTTAAATAGTGATACAAGTCAGATTTGGCTACGTGGCGCTGCCGATTCCTACTTGTATTATTGATTAAAATAATGCTGATGTGATCTGTGGCAGTCAGTAGGGGGCGCTGTCATGTCATGTCATGCAGCACTTTGTTGTGATCATATTTACAGCGACGTTTGTAAATGTTTAGACAGGATTTGGCTCATTGGGCTCTGTAATTTTCCAACCCTAAACTGTGCAGACTTGTTTTTTTTTATTAAAAGGACAGTTTGGGTTTTTTGACATGAATCTGTATGTCTCCGTCAGCAGTGTCGTGCATCAACACTGACTTACCTCAGGTGAGCCGAGTCGTTGCCCGGTTTCGGTGCTCATGAAAGTGTCCGGCAAGTTGGCTGAGGTCATGAAAATAAAGAGTTTTATTCGCAAAACAATATGTGTTCAAAGAGTGATACATTTGTGTCACAAAACGTGAACCACGAAAAAGTCAGACCTCATAATCGCTTGTCCACTCATATCACTGCGTGCTGCCGCCAGCTGAAGCCACGCACGAATCCAACACTTTTTTCAGTAGTTCGGCAGTGTTTAGGTGCTCAGACCAATGAGGCTTCGACACCAGAGAGCTAATGTGAGAGCTGCAGCAATAAGTGCATAAGCTTGTATAAGCGATATAAGAATATATATAAAAATGGTGCGGACTTGTGATTATCCAGGCTGTAACAACAAAAATCCAGCTTCAGCTTGTCCCACTCTGTCCCTCCTCTCTCTCTCTGCTCGTTCTAACTCCATCTGGTGAATTTGGGCATCAGTATATTCGGGTTCATAAAGATCTCCCCTTGACTCTGTGCTAAAGGCCACGTCTTCATCGTCGCTGTCGTAGTTAAGTAATTTTAGATCAATGTTACGTTCCAAAATGTCCCAAATATAACATAATGCAGCAGGGTGGCTGAGTGGCAACACTCAGGCCTCACAGCAAGAAGGTTGCGGGTTCGATCCCCGGGTCACCCGGGCCTTTCTGTGTGGAGTTTGCATGTTCGTCCCCGTGTCTGGATGGTTTTCCTCCGGGTACTCCGGTTTCCCCCATCAACCTAAAACATGCCCGCACCCCTATGAACTAACATCAAGGACCATGTTGTTCACCCTCCTGTGGGCTCACCACCTGCAGAGGGAGGTAACTCAGTGTTGATGCACGACACTGAGTATTGGGCAGCACAGCTGCCCCGCGACCCAAACTATCTCTTTAAGTAATTTTAGATCAATGTTACGTTCCAAAATGTCCCAAATATAACATAATGATCCACGGGTGTTTATTAACTATTAAACTATTAACAGACAAAAGCCTAAAATGTCTTCTTTAAGGCATCTGCATTAACTGTACAAGCCTGATTTCTACGCCCCGAGTAAGTCCTTCTTATATTTAAAATGTTACATGTATTTTTTGATGAGGCAATAACATTATAACAGGACTTAAAGCTCATAAGAGTCAATTTTGCGTAATATAGGCCCTAATAAGCATCGGATAATACATGTAAAATGAGCAGTAGTTGCAGTAGCGCCGTGCGGATCCACAAAGGGAGCGCTCAGTCGGTGTTTTTACAGTGTTGGTGGTCCTGGACTGTAAACTTAATGTGCTTGTTATCCTTTTATTGAGCGTGGTGACACTGGCAGTAATTACTTTGTGCCAAGAGGGAGACGCAGAGCTGGGACAAAACAAAGTCAAACCAACTTCTATGAAATTACACTGCTGTAATCCAAAGTCTATACTGTTACTTGAGTCCGAGCCCAAATGGATATGTTTAGGGACTATCGGGAGTGAAATCCATAGAGAGAAATGCTGTAGGTAATGTTGGCGGGTGTGAAGTGGCTAAAAATAGATGCACTGATAGTTTTGTTGTTCGTAGTTACCGCAGCAAATTTGTGTTTTAGTGCGCTGTAAAGTCAAATTGTATTCCCTACAAGAAAAAAAGGTTAATATGTTTACTAAAGGTTAATTAAAACAGGTTGATTCCTGGAAATTGTTGTGTTATATTGTGTTTTTTGAATTAAAAGCAGCTTTACAAGACTTAACTCAGTGATGTTACTCACGAAGTTTGAGTAAAACTTTAATTTAGACCGAAATGGACTGGGACCAGGACTAAATCAGGACTAAATCAGGACTGAACCTGGACTGAACCTGGACTAAACCAAGACTAAACCAGGACTAAACCAGGACTAAATCAGGACTAAATCAGAACTAAATCAGGACTAAACCAGGAGTAAATCAGGACTAAACCAGGACTAAACCTGGACTAAATCAGGACTGAACCTGGACTAAATAAAGACTAAACCAAGACTAAATTAGGAATAAATCTGGACTAAACCAAGACTAAACCAGGACTAAATAAGGACTATACCAGGACTAAATCAGGACTAAACCAGAACTAAACCAGAACTAAACCTGGACTAAATCAGTACTAAACCAGGACTAAATCAGTACTAAATCAGGACTAAACCAGGACTAAACCAAGACTAAACCAGGACTAAAAAAGGACTAAACCAAGCCTAAACCATGACTAAATCAGGACTAAACCAGAACTAGATCAGGACTAAACCAGTACTAAACCAGGACTAAATCAGGACTAACCCAGCACAAAACCAGGACTAAACCCAGACTGACAGGACTAAACCATCTCTTATCTATTATCCTCTATAAACTTACACGAGTGAGTAAACGCCCAATAATGGAAACACAGAATACGGTTTTGTTTTTGTTTTTTTGACTTGACTTTTTTCTTTGTTTGTTTTTTTGAACTTCGATATTATTACTCTGTCTCCAGTACCCAAAGAGCTGTTGTAACATGCATTTTTAATCACGCATTAGCATGAGTTTTCCTGTTAGAAAGATGAGCAGAACCGGAAGCTCCGTATTATGTGTGTGTGCTCTGAAAAACATGTGCCATTACTCTGTTTGATCCTTATGAGCTTTAAGCCATTTTCTAACGCAGTGTCCTTCTCAAAAACATAACCGGAGCCGTGTTTTGTTTCATTCACACCATCAGCTGTATATATAAATGGTCACAGCTAACACGCTGCCTCGTTCACATGCAGCGCTTCCGGCTCCTACTGACCCAAACTCCCATTCAGTTATATTGGAATGTTGTCGCTCCTCTCTCTGTAACTGCTGCTGTGGCCTCGTCATTTCGGTCTTAAAATGTTCGTATTAACCCGCTCTGCATGACCCTGGTGTTTTTATTTTTCGCTGTTTTTGTTCGTCCAAAAATTCTATTCATAACGTAAAGCCTGGCTCCAGATTCGCTGCTGTAACTGTGAGCATCACGAGGTTCATTCGACGTCACACTCGCTTACTCCACTTTTTTATACATGATTTGATTCACACATGAGTAACGCTGATTTATTTGACTGTCTGCATGTCCAAAAATGCTCTGTTCCACCTTATGACATTAAAAAGTTTCAAGTTAACACCTATTGTTCAGTGTAAATCGACTATTCCAGGGCAGAAGTGATCCAAATGATTCTAGTGAAATGTCAAAGTTATGTTTACTAAGTCGTTATTGTTGGTAACTTTGAGAAATTATTTGTGCTTTATTTAGTTTTTGTAGACAGCAAATAATTTGGTGGGAGTGTAAAGGTCAAACCAACTCTTATACACATTCACATACGGTCCATGGTCTTTAATAGTAAGTTTTGCGCTTTTATTTTGGTGACTTCCTGTATTCGCGGAAGTGAAGGAAGAAACGTTAGCTCGATATACTGAAAAGACGAAAAGTAAAGATAGAAAGTTAACGGTAGAGATAGTTATATAAAAACCTAAAGACAGCAGCAGTCGACAGAGGAACAAGGTTTGTTTTATTTGTTTATGTATATTTGAGCCGATTCTAATTTGTACTGAATGTGTGTTAAAATATTGATAACGTAATGAGCTAGTAGTAATATGGTGTATCGTAATTATCCGTTATTTTGTTGTTTTTAGCTCTTACGTTGGTTCTATGACACGGAAGGAAAACATTAAAAGCCATTTATCCATCAGTTCTGGCCTTTCTAAGTTGCTACAGAGACTATTCTACCAAAAGAAATTTAGGCACAATTTATACTTATAAAACACATTTTTCTGATACTTTAAACGTGACTTTTTATCATTTTATTTGTCAAATGATAATCTTTGTGTACATTTGGGATGTTTTGGCCCAGAGGACATCGTGGTTGCTAGGTAAAATTTAGGGAATTCCAGGAAGTAAAATTTAAAACCTAAAAAATGGCCAGACTGGGAAAGAAAAAGTATGATGTTTTGGAAAATCTTAAATATAATGATCTTAACTTTGCTTTAGTCAAATGTGTAGTTTTCATCTGCGCCGTTGTGATGGTAGTAGTACTTTGTTTTATTAAAAGTTAAGCGCATAAAGCTACATACTGCCCCTTTAACTAACTCTGTTCCCCCTTGTCGAACTTCCTGTATTACTACATGACGTCACAAGGTGGAAGGTGGACTGTTTGAGAGAAGAAAACAGCCTAAATATGCAGGATTTGTGTGTTAAACGTCTGTGAATGAAACACAACACAACGCCGGGTCTGTTTTTGATGAGGAAACAACATTATAACACAGATCAGAACACAGTCTTTAAATATACAGTATAAATCAGTGTCTTGTCTCTTCTTCTGTGGTTGGCCCCAGACTTTCGTGCTAAGTGCTGATGGTATTAGTATGCAGCGTCTGTCTCCTGCTCTGGTTTATAGACTCCCTCTGATCTTAAATGAGCCCAAATGAACTTAACTGCAGTGTCTTTGAACTGGTCTGAGCAGTCTGATGTTATAATGTCCCAAAGTCGGCACAGGGCGTCCTGCCTGATCACACAGAGGACACGGTGAGTTAAACCCAAATGTGAAGGGGCCTTTGCTGTGTCTGTAATGCTTTATTTCATTTAAACATTAGCTTAGCAATCACACGCATGTACTAGCGCCCCCTGGTGTTAATACAGTGCAGTTTAAGGTTTATTTTCTGAAACTAACATTGTTAAAAAGAAGGAAAAAGACGTTACAGAGTACATATCTAAATAGTACTGTAATAGAGCTGACCAATTTTGAAAAACTGCAATATTTCTTATGAATGATTATCGTATACGATAACAAGGAATATATTTTATTTAACCACGCTTAACTTTCTAACCGTAAAAGATAGAAACATACTTTTTTTCCCTCTGAAAGCGCAGCCATAGCGGTTTCCGGACATAGCTGCCTCATTATCCTACGTCACACTCACGCTGCGTGATGACGTGCGCAAAACGAGTGTCCAATAGGAAGCGATTACATTTTGTTTTTGTTTTTAGGGCAATAAGGATATATTTAATTTACTTACAGACTTGATATTTTGCATTTTTGTAGCTAAGGCCCTAAATTAAGCATTTTTTATGTCCAAAAAGTTGTTTATACATGTTTGCTGTGTGTTTTGTATAAAAGAGTGGGAATTGTATTTTCAGTTTGTTTGTTTTTTTCATCTCTATTTCTGGTCCTGTAGCTTTTATTACAGCCACATGACACAACTACAGCAGCAGATTGTGAAATAACAGGCTGTACTGAAAAAAAGGATGTATAACACTAAAAATCCAGGCGAGGAGAAATGTACTAAAATTGCCCTTAGGTCCTCAGGGGTTAATGCACTTTTCCGAAAACTTAAATATGAAGTGCTGAACTAATACAAAATGCATTTCAGAACATGAAAACTACAGAGTTAGCAGTTTTGGAGACCTGGAGATTTAGTTAAATGCCTAAGAAATTACCAAATGACTTTGTTTTGATTGCCAAATACTGTTGTTGTACCCTTGGGCAAGACACTTCACACCAGAGGCTGAAGATACACACAGCTGTTTATACTTAAAAGCACAAATCGGTACTTTATGGTAAATGTAAAATTAAAGTGTGTACGTTTATGTAAGTGGCATATCATAAAAAGCTAAAACCATAACTGGAAATGAGGTTTAATGCCATACGGTGGAATATTATAGCCAAAGGAACAACATTTCCATGGAAACAAGCAGTGATAGTCAGGTTTGTGGAGATGCGAGCCCGCTCACCTTAAGAACACATGTTTTTCTATGTTTTTGAGTGTGATAAACGTAACCATAATGAAAAAACACGCTTGTATTTTAGTCTATTTTTTGAGCTAAAAAGTTACAGTGTGGCATTAAAGTTCTGAATAAGTTTTAAAGACGGCTGCTCAAAAACGGGTAATAGAACAGCCAAAATTGCGTCAGTGTGTGTCTCCTGCGGTTTCCATTTTAATTCAGTCTTTAAATCCCGTGTCTTGGTTTGACCCTCAAGGAGAGAAAAGCCAGTGGTACAGAAAAACAAGAGGAGGGAGAAGAGGAGAGATGGAGGAGAGAAGTGAAGAGGGAGAGGAGAAGAGTGCAAGGAGGAGACGAGGAGAGGAATGAAAAGAGAAGGTAATGGATGTAGGAGATGAAGAGCAAGAGGAGAGAGGATTATGAAAACGAAAGGAGGAGGACAGAGAGGATTTAGAGGAGGGAGAGGAAGAAGAGAGGGGTAGAAGAGAGGAAAGAGAGGGGAGGAGGAGAGGCAGCGGATGAGGAGTGGAGGAGAGGAGCTGGTGGAGGAAGAGGGGATGAGAATGAAATGAGGGTGAACGTGAAAGTAGGAGGTAGAGGAGAGGCAAGGAGAGCCAGAGAGAAAGGAGAGAACGAGAGGAAAGGAGGCGAGAGAGGGAGGGAGAGAAGGATGGAGAGGGAGAGGAGGAGGGAGTTGGGTCTGGTCCTGGGGCAGGGACGACTGGCACAGCTGAGGTTCTCCTTCAGGGTCAAAGAAAGAAAGAAAGAAAGAAAGAAAGAGAGAGTCCAACTGCGTCATGCTTCAATAATCTCCAACGGAAACAGATGAACCAAGAGGCACTGGTTTGTAATTAGTTCGTTTTTGTGTTTATTTATTTCTTTTTTTGCCAGTTTGAGGCGCTGTACCTGATTTTTTTCTGTCTTAAAAACGTGTAAAAACAGCGCAGACTTCCTTCCTCACTTTGTTAACACATTCCTGTAGCATTATTTACAGCGATAATAAGCATTTTCCACAACTTCCAGAGACTTAGGCCTTGTCCACACGTAGCCGGGTATCTGATAAACCGAAGATGTTTTGCTGCGTTTTGACCTGTCATCCACACGAACACGCATCAAAAACGAGTATTCAGGGAAAACTGAAAGTGAAGATTTTTGAAAACTCCATTTATGCCTGTTTGTGTGGACAGAGATAACTGGGGTTTTGCCTTTCAAAACGTCACTGTCTGTGCCAAAAAATATGAATCTGCCCTGACGTCAAACGTGCGACCTTTGTTTAGGCTACTGCAAAAGCCAAAGCAGACTATGGATCGGAATCGTTTCCTGAGAGCTGTGGTAGCATTAATTTGTTTAGGAGCAATTCTGACTCCGAGTCTGTCCAGACAAAGGAGCTTGGCGCCATGTTTTCTGTTGTTTAAGTTTAGGCGGAAGTGACGGCGAAGTGAGGGCTCAATGGAAATAACGCCATCTACAGGTTTGGATTGCGTATGAATGTGGTTGAAAACGCAGATGTTCGGTTATGTGTGGAAGGTATTTTTTTCGAAGACGAGGTGGTGTGGATGAAACTATTTTTTTATAAACGGAGGGGGGGAAATGTTCAGTTTTAAAAATACCCGGCTACGCGTGTACGTGGCCTTAATCTGCTTCTGTAACAAAATCTGTAACAAAATGGAAACTTCCTGTTCAAAAGAGCTGCACACTGGGAAAAAAAACAATATCTAGGCAAGTTAAAATGACTTAAATTAAGAACATTTTACTTTATTTGAGCAGACTGAACTTGACAAGTAAAATTATCTGCCAGTGGAATAAGTGTATTCTTTCTTTCATTTGATTTTGTTTTTTATTTTAAGTGCAAAAAGTTGTTGTTTTTCTTATTTTAAGTGCAGCAAGATGCATTTTCATATTTTAAGTACAAAAAGTCTCATTCCACTGGCAGATCATTTTACTTGTCAAGTGAAATGTACTCAAATTATGATAAAACTTTCTTAATTCAAGTCATCTTAATTTGACTAGATTTTGTTTGTAGCCTTGCAAATTTATGAGCTCCTTCTAATACTATTTATTTAAAATAGAGATAAAAGTTATACAACGTGCAATGAAATAATCAAAAGCTGTTGAGAAAGACAGAAAAATCCACGATTCTCCTCTTTTGACGACTGTTTTCCCCACGGTTTTACGTTTAGTTTCCACTTTTCTGATTTTAGTCATGCTCAGAATCAGATGGAGCTTTGTATTGTAACAGATATTGATCTGACTGGAGGCAGGAAACAGCTTAAACCAGCGACTCGGATTAAATATGAGTTCAGAAAGAAAGAAAGAAAGAAAGAAAGAGAGAAGAGAAGGGAGAGGGGGAGGTAATGGATGAAGAGAAAGGGTTAGAGGGAGAGCGAGGAAGCGAGAGAAATGGAAAGAGAGAACGAGAGAGAGAAGGGGAAGGGAGACAGCGAAAGAGAGTGAGAGATAGAGAAGAGAAGGGAGAGGAGGAGGTAATGGATGAAGAGAAAGGGTTAGAGGGAGGGAGAGAGACGAGGGAGGGGGCAGAAGGAGAGAGAAAAGGGGAGGGAGACAGAAAAAGAGAGTTGAGAGATGGAGAAGAGATGGTGAGAGAGAGGGTTAGAGGGAGAGAGAAGAAGGGAAAGAGAGGGGTGCAAAAGGAGAGAAGGAGTGGGAGGGAGACAGAGGAAGAGAGAGAGAGTAAGAAAGAGCATGAGAGATAGAGAAGAGATGGTGAGAGGTTTAGAGGGAGTGAGCAGGGAAAAAGAGAGAGGGAGAGAAAGGAGGAGGGGGCAGAAGGAGAGAGGGAGGAAGAGGGAGACAGAGGAAGAAAGAAAGAAAGAAAGAAAGAGGAGGAGATAGAGAGTGATCGGGAGAGATGGAAAGAAGGGGGTAGAGAGTAAGAAGGAGAGGAAGAGAGGGAGCGAGAGAAAGAAAGGGAAGAGGAGAGATGGAGAGAGAGGAGAAGAGAGAAAAAGACAGAGGAGGAGAGATAGACAAAGTGAGAAAGAGACAGAAAGAGAAGGGGAGAGATGGAGAGAGGGGAAGAGAGAGAAAGAAAGAGGAGAAATATACAAAGTGAGAGAGAGAGAAAGAGAAGAGGCGAGGCAGGGAGACAGACGGAGGAGAGGGAGAGACAGAGCGAAGAAAGACTTTGAAAGAGAGAAGACAGAGAAAGAAAGGAGGGGAGATAGACAAAGTGAGAGAGACAGAAAGAGGAGAGAAGAGAGAGAGAAGGAGGAGAGAGAAAGACAGAGGGAAGAGAGACTTGGAGAGAGAGAAGAGAGAGAAAGAAAGAGAAGGAGAGATAGACAAAGTGATAGAGAGACAGAAATAGAAGAGGAGAGATGGAGAGAGAGGCAAAGAGAGAGAAGAGAGAGAAAGAAAGAAAGAGGAGGACAGAGACAAAGTAACAGAGAGACAAAGAAAAGAGAAGAGACGGAGAGAGAAGGAGGAAAAAGAGAGACGGAGAGAAGAGAGACTTGGAGAGAGAAGAGAGAAAGAAAGAGGAGGAGAGATAGACAAAGTGAGAGAGAGAGACAGAAAGACAGACAGAGAAAGAAAGAAAGAAAGAGTGGGAGAGAGAAGCGGGAGAAAGAAGAGGAGATATAGACAAAGTGAGAGAGAGAGAGACAGAAAGACAGACAAAGAGAGAGAAAGAAAGAGAGAGAAGAAAGATGGGAGGGAGAAAGAGGGAGAGAGATAGACAAATAGAGAGAGAGAAAAAGAGAAAGAAAGAAAGAGATGGAGGGAGACCAAAAGCATGTGCATTTGATATAAGGGAAGAAATGGCCTCTTGATTCACTTGTAACTCAGAAAAAACATTTGGTTCCTCTAAATCGTCGCACATAAAGCGCTCGTGTGGTTTCAGATTTTCAGATTGTGACGTTAAACAATCAGAGACAAAATCAACACAGTAAATCCGTCTGATCTGTGCTGCCAAGTGTTCATGTTTTTATTTAATTTCATTATTCCTTTGGCTAAATCTTTGCTTTGGGGCTGTGAACCGTGCGGAGATGCATTTTCCTAATCGAAAACATACCTGGAGTTGGGTTGTTTGTTCCCTTTCGTGCGCTTTGAGTGATTGTTTGTTTATTTGCATCTAGGGCTATTGTTTTTAGCCTCGTTGAAACTGCTTCTTGTGTATGTGCGCCCCCTGCTGGAGGGAGGTTTGCGCTCACACATCAGGACTGTGTGAATGGAAAGAGACACAGGACACAACAGGATATGACAGGGATGAACTGGTGAATTATGACTTGTGTTTTTATATGTGTAAGTGAGAGAGAGACAGAGAGAAAGACAGAAAGAGATAGAGAGAAAGAGAGAGAGATGACAAGGAGAAAGCGAGACAGAGAGAGATAGGGATAGACATAGAGACAGAGAGAGAGAAAGACGACAGAGAGAAAGATAGAAAGGGATAAGAGAGAAAGACAAAGAGAGACAGAAAGATGACAAAGAGAAAGATAGAAAGAGATAAGAGAGAGAGAGAAAGAGAAAGATGATGAAGAGAAAGAAAGACAGAGAGATAGACACAGAAAGAGAGAAAGAGACAGAGAGAGAGAGACACACACAGAAAACGAGAGCCAGAGAAAGACAGAAAGAGAGATTGAGAGAGACAGATGACAAAGAGAAAGCGAGACAGGGAGACAGCGATAGACATAGAGAGAGAAATAGAGACAGAGAGAGAGAAAGATGACAGAGAGAAAGAAAGACAGAGATAGAGACAGACATAGAGAGAGACACACACACAGAAAACGAGAGACAGAGAAAGACAGAAAGAGAGAGAGAGAGAAAGATGACAAGGAGAAAGCGAAACAGAGAGAGATAGCGATAGACATAGAGACAGAAAGAGAGAGAAATAGAGACAGAGCGAGAGAAAGACGACAGAAGAGAGAAAGATAGAAAGAGATAGAGAGAAACACAAAGAGAGATAGAGAGAGAGAAAGATGACAAGGAGAAAGCGAGACAGAGAGAGATAGCAATAGACAGAGACAGAAATAGAGAGAAATAGAGACAGAGAGAGAAAGACGACAGAGAGAAAGATAGAAAGAGAGAGAGAAACACAAAGAGAGATAGAGAGAGAGAAAGATGACAAAGAGAAAGCGAGACAGAGAGAGATAGCGATAGACAGAGACAGAAAGAGAGAGAAATAGAGACAGAGAGAGAGAAAGACAAGAGAAAGATAGAAAGAGATAAGAGAGAAAGACAAAGAGAGAGAGAAAGATGACACTTGTTGGGTTCTTGTTTGCCAATCTGCGCCTCCAGTCGCCACCGCACTGAGCTGCTCGAACCGCTGAACCTTCCTGCCCACCAAAATGTTCTGTCACACTCGTTTACTCATTTTACATTTAGATTAAATTTGTTCCTGTACGTTCATGATGACTGATCGGCTTCCTCCTAATCGCCCCAAACGCCACCATCACAGCTGAATTTTCCTGCTGCTATTTCGAGCCCGACTTTGGTCTCCGGTAGAAAACCCAAGGTCGACGCTGAGGGCTGCGTCGGGTAATGATGGTGAGCGGGGGTTTACCATAGCAACCGTAATGAAAACAAAGGACAAAACTTACACACAGTTTACATGATAATACGGCTAAGAGCGTAGGCTACATTACAACACCTTTAATGTGGATAAAGTTCCCGCTTGAGGGCGAAGTCAGACTTTCACGGAGGAGACGGGAACTACGCCTCAAAGCAACACAGACAGTGAGGGGAAGCGACGCAGACAATAAGGGCTGTGATTGGTGCTCTCCACCACCGCTCTAATAGTAATAATGTGTTTAATGCAGCTTTGCGCACATTTGTTTAAGTTTTATAGAGACGAAACTTAAAACCGCATTTGCACACAGTATAAGCCCTGATAAAAACAGCTCATGTGCTGATGCTGATGCGATCCAACGCACTGGGAAAGTTTGGTTTGACCAGAACTTGTGCTTCATCTTCAAATATAATGCTGCTTTTCTGTTTCTGAATGCTACAAAATTCTTAATTAGTCATGGTAAGACCATATACCCCAGTAAAATGCTGAGACGGTTTAACAGTATCAAAATTTGGATATCGCCCAACCCTAATTCTCACATATCACCACTAGATGACGACAGAGTTGACGATGACGATGAGTTAAACAAGGAGAATCTTAAGAGACGTAAAATCTCTGATTGCAAAGACTGCAGCAGGATATGTCTGCGGACCACAGGATGTAAAGCTGTGAGCATGATCACGTTTCCTGTCTACAGTAAAACCGCTCGCTCTGCGACTCTTAAGTGTTCAAAAGACCAGAGCTCGGCACTTCTACTTTAGATACAAGTCAAAATGTGTTATTATTATTTGTGAAATGTGGTGCAATACTTCAGATACATGATTTTTAAAGCATAAAAGATGAGCGTCCACAGGAAGTAGAGTCATTATTGCTGATCTGCAGTTTCACCTCGATCCGTGCGCTGTGTGGATGTAAATAAACACATGTGAGGAACTATCTTCCCTTTTGACTTTTAAAGAACGCCTCAAACTGGATTAATAGTGTGATTTTGTGGACTAGATGTCATTATTTGAATCCAATTTCTATGTATAATGTTGATAAGATGCTGCACTTTAAATGTACCACTTTACATTAGGTGAGTAATAAAGTCTTTATTTTCGTTATATCCCGAGTTTGTATCTTGCGTCTCTGTGTCCGTTACTCCTCTGCCCCTGACAATGTTTTATCCGTTGTTACCGTAACGTTGCTGATGTTCGGTGGTTACGATCTGACACTGACACGACACATGAGGAGCGCAGCGGCTTCAAAATCGCGCATGAAAAATCGGGCAAATCCTCCTGTAGTGTGTGGCGGCCTTAACAGTGCTAAAATGGTCACATTTTTATATAGAGCTTTACCACCTTTAAGCCACTCAGAGCGCTTTACATCAGGGAACCATTCACACACACATTCATACACCAATGTACAGTAAGCAGACACTGGGGGGGCGAGATGGGTTGAGTGTCTTGCCCAAGGACACAAAGACGACATTAATCTGCAGGAGCTAGAAACGCATCACCAATCTTCAGATCAGTGGACACTTTAGCAACTGAGGTACTGTCCTCCATGCATGTTTTTCTGTATTTTTCAGCGCAATAAAAACATCTGTAATGTAAAAGTTGCATACTGTGGCTTTACGGATGAGTGATCAGCTATTTTGGGCCTGACTTTGGTCTTTGGTAGAAAACCCAAGGTCGTAGCTGAGGGCTGTGTCAGATAATGATGTTGAGTGATCATTTGTGCGTTTGGGCTGCGGCTCTGACTGAGTTTAGTACCTCTCCATCTCCCCTCTATCCGTCTGACTCAAATGTGCTCTGACTAATGGACCATCAGCCTCCGCACACCGCTGAATGGGACCGCAAAGCATCATGGGAAACGCCCCAGTGCTCCGGAGGCAGGCAGGCCATCTGGCACCATCACGTCGTCACTGAGGGCAAATGTGTTGGGCAAATATTGGTGAGGATTCAAATCGTAAACAGTTTCATTATAGCGGCGAATGTGCTGTGATCATTCAAATGGCTTCCCTCAAAACTGGCTCTTGAAGTTTTAATTTATTTCTTGTGAGTTATGGAAACAATATTGGGTTGATAATGACGACTGTAGATTCTACCTTAATGTCTTCTAAATGGGCTCAAAAACAAGCTCCTAAAGTCCAAATTTAGATTGGAAGGCATTGAGAAACACAGTAAATGTTCTATATATGAGAGGAAATACATATATTTTTGAACAGAAACTAACCAGGCAATAATCTGAAATTCACTACAGAATGTGGGGTCATCACAACTTTCTATGAAGAGTCGGTTGTTTAAAGGTGCACTGTGTAAATGTTTTGGTTGGGGGTTCGTCACCTGCCTGTGTCTATGGAGAAATCATTGCTCTGCCTGAAATGTTTTTGACATTAAACAGCTCTACCTTACATTTATTAAATTACAGATGGTTTTGTAGCTCAAAAAATGCCTAGAAAAACAAACATTTCGACTGTGAGCGGGTTCGTCTCTCCACAGATCTGACCTGTAACTTAGTCTGGTTTGGTCTCCAATAAGATCCATCCATCCATTTTCTTCTGCTTATCCGGGGCAGGATCTAATCTAGTCTAGCAGGGACTCCAGACTTCCTTGACCCCAGACACTTCCTCCAGCTCCTCCGGGTGGATCCTGAGGTGTTCCCAGGCCAGCCCAGAGACATAGTCCCTCCGGCGTGTCCTGGGTCATCCGGAACAGATACCCGAGCCACTTCAGCTGCTCCTCTCGACATGGAGGAGAAACAGCTCTACTCTGAGCTCCTCCGCGCAACCGAGCTCCTCACCCTATCTCTTTTCGACCGTTTGTATCCGCGATCTCGTCTTTTTGGTAATTACCCAGAGCTCATGACCATAGCTGAGGGGAGGAACGTAGACTGAGGTAAATCCAGAGCTTTGCCTTTGGGCTCAGCTCCCTCTTCACCACAACGGTCCGATACAGCGACCGCATCACTGCCGACGCTGCACCGATCCGCCTGTCAATCTCACGCTCCATCCTCCCTTCACTCGTGAACAAGACCCCGAGATACTTGAACTCCTCCACTTGACTCCATGAAGATAGAAGGTTTAATACCAACTGGTGAAACACTCCAGACAAAACAATAACATCTTATTGGAGACAATTTGACAGACCCTCCACCAGAAAAGTTTGCACCTTGTAAAGAGGGGGTATTATGCAAAACTTACCTTGTTATAACATTGTTCCCCTCATCAAAAAGATGTCTGAAGACGCTGTAGATGTCATCCATGCATGTTTCAGTAATTTAGCGCTGTCCCTCGGGCCCACAATCCAGTTACCCTTGGTTCCACGCCGCAATTCTCCGTAAATATACAAAAACATGACACAAAACTGTAGTCAACAAACCTGATAAGATGTGCAGTAGTTTCAGCAGGATCTGTGTGGATGATTGTGTTGTGATAATGCTCTGAAGGGGGAGTGACTTTAGTGCATTGAGCAAAGGACAGGGGGACTCAAGAGCTCCTAAAACAAAAGTGAAGGTTATAATGTTAATATGTTGTTTTTGGCAAATACCACTTCATTCAAAGCAATAAACGGAAACATGGTGCTCTAAATATGTTATGTGTTTGCAGTTAATACCCCATAGAAGTAAAATACCCCCTCTTTACATTGAGGGCCTTTGCTGTTAACCTGTCAGAGTGCAGTGTTTTGACCTGGTTTATGGTTAATATCTCTGTAATTTCTGGAATTGGAATAACTGGGACAAAATCTGGCAAGAAGTTTTGTCTTTTCTTTGCCAGCACGATTTAAATATCTTTAAAAGTAGTTCATCAAAAACTGTCCAACAGTGAACAGTGAATCGCCCATATAGTTAATGAGACAGGACCCTACTTTCCATCTGAAATTATAAAACCAAATACATTACCATTTCTTAGTTTAACACTTCCTCATTCATATATCAACCCGTTTTGTGTGAATTTGAAAGTATCTTTGATTAAGTACTAGACATTAGTAAGCCTGCATTTTGTCAAATTTCTTCAAACATTTTTTCATTTTATTTTATTTTTTAATAGAGCACTTTACAACAACACAGCAATAAAATATATCATCAACACAGATGGTCCAATCCACTTTATTCGTAGCATATTTCATAAACAGACAATTTCCAAAGTGCTGCACAGAGACAGATAAAAACAGTAATAAGCCTAGTAGTAAAAAAGACAAAGATGAATAAATTCTTAGTTTACTTACTAGTTCTGAAACAGTAAAACTAGTAAAAATAAGAGCAGAATAAATAAAAGTAGTTAAAATTAAATAAAAACACAGAATATCACGCAACACACAGGCTGTTAAAGGTCTTATATTCCTCAAAATTAGCTCTTTAAACCATGTTATAATGTTATCCCTGTAAGAGAATTTAAGTAATGTATCCTCCACTTACATCTCTCAGTTTAACATTGACCACATCACAAAAGCTGTATTTACATCATGATCTTCTCTCGGCGTACCATTGGCACCACTATCTAAATTGTGGCATATTTCTGTCTAACTGGAGTCTACTGGCCTTTATTGTCTCCCCACATTTGCTTTATAAACTTTCTTCTTTGGAAGCAGAGTCAAAGGGGCTTTCAAAGCACTCAAAGATCAGACTATGTTCTCTTTTGAATGTTGACTTTTCAAACCTCCCCGGGTCTGTATTATTGATGGTAAATAAACTTCTCCTGCTGAAGACTTCCAGTTAGTCTCCAGCTTTTTACTTCCACCCTTTTCTTGGACAAACTGAAAACTTCTACAACAACCTCCTCACAAACATATTTTACTAGAGAGGACCACACCAACAACACATGTGCGAAGCGAAAAGAGTTTATTATATTGAGACGAGGCGGGTTGGCTGGGTTGAGACTCAGGGTGGGGGTTCAGTTTCAATCTTCACATGGCCCAGCAGGATCGGGACCCCCCTCGTAGGCGTCTTATGTCTGGAAGTGAACAGATAGGGGTTGGGACAGTGTTATTCGGGACAAACTGGGTTGCTGGGATAGGCTGCTAAAAATAGGCTTTTGGGAAATTGAGGTGTGGTAGAAGTGAGCTGTGATTTGCTGGAGAGGAGGCGAGGGCGGCTGAGGAGTGGTCCTGCTCCTGAACCTAAGTTCCACCTTGTAATGTCACGAAGCGGTAATTTTCAAGTTAAGAGCTACAGTACTTTTTACTTTCTGTTCAGTAGTGATGGGAAATTCCAGGGCTTGAAATTATTCAAATGATTCCAGTGAAGGTGTGTGGAGTTTAAAAACACACCACATGACATCATAAGGTGGAAAAGAGTGTTTTCAGTTTGAAACTCCTATGCCTAAATCTGCAGGGTTTGTGTGTTAAACGTGTGAATGAAACAAAACACGACTCCAGGTTTGTTTGTAATAAGGAAACATAACATAGCTCAGAAAATGGCGTAATCTGGGCCCTTTAAACATCACAAGACCAAAGTGCTTTACAAATTGTGGGGACATCACACTAGATGATCAAATATAAAAGATGATAATGGATAGATAGATATAAATTCACGTACTGAGCATTTGTGTCGTCCAACTGACCAATAATTGTCATTTAACGCAGAACCTATTTGCATTATCGTATTGAAATCCATCAGACAGCGATGACAGTTTGGTCAGATTTCAGATTAGCATTTTAATGGGCTGGCCCTGTCGTAATGAGCGGTGGACCCTGTACATGAGAGGCAGGGTCAAACGCCTGGGGCCACCTGTCTCCATGTGAGGTGACTGCAGAGTCTATGTCCTGCTCTAATTCAATTGCACTGTCTCCGAGTCAAATCCACATCCTCCTGATATAATGATGCCTTCAGGGTCTGTAGGACACATGCACGCTGAGACAAAAGTACAACCCGAGTTTCACCCCTACAATGTGCCCACTGTATTCATTTTAATTAAAGCCATAGTCTTTTAGCTCCAAAAATAGTTAATAGTAGTAATAGTTTAAATTTATTGCACTGAAAAGGCTAGAAAAACGTGTGTTCTTTCGGTTTTTTGTTTGTTTGATTATTTAAAGGCCCAACAGGTAACTTTTCAGCTACTTTAGAGATTCTTGTGTACATGTTTCGGAGTTTGGCGTAAAACTTGATTATTTCTTTTATGGAAACAAGGTATTTGTAGGTACGTAACAAGATAGATGAGTTTAATGCCGTGATGAGAACTTTCCTAGCAGTAAAATCTCCATGAATGGGTTTTGGATTTGGTTGAAGCTCTTCTGTGTAATATGTCTCCTTTAAGCATATGCGCATTGTAACTTAGGGACAGCTGGGCAGCCTGTCAGGAGCAGATTTTGAGTTAGTTTTGGTCCGGACTTTCTTACCTGGAGGATTTTACCTACTGTGCATAGTTTGTGCTGATGGAGGAAACCAAAGTGCCTGCAGAAAACCCACACAGACACAGGGAGAAACAAGCAAACTCTGCACAGAAGGACCCAAGAGGCAAACCTGGAACCCTCTTACTGTGAGGCGAGAATACTGCCTCTATACCATTAACTCTCCGCTGTGTTGTTCCATACTCCTCTCTCTCTTTCTCTCTGTCTCTCCCTCCCCCTCTCTGTTTTGATGGTTGTTGTGGTGCTATTGTGACTCCGTGATATTGCCGTGGGCTGAGATTACACCGGTCTGAAGCAGGAGACATGTTCAGGAGATAAAGCTCTCACCTCCTGTGCTCCTCGGGCCTCAGGCAAAGTCACATCCACAAACACCCGCTCTTCCAAACAGTGATCGGAGAATCTGAGAAGCCTAAATCCACCAGAATCCCACAAGGATTTTGGTGGAGGTGTAGTAATTACAGTTATCAACGTTCTACATTTCAAAGTTTTGGTGCTGAAAATTTCCAATCAGAAGCAGAATGAGCCTCACGTGAGTCCCTCGGTTGGGTTGCCAGTTTCAGTGCTGAAATCGAGTCGGTTTAAACCTGAAAAGGAACCTCTCTGGTCTGAACGGTCACTACCTAAAGCACGGGACCTGCACCAATCATGAACCACTACCAGTGAAGCCTCTGCAGCTCATTGAGGGAATTTTGGAGGTTGTGAGCTTTTCACATCCATACACTGAGAATGAGAAAAAGTTGTATGTGTCCTCTATCTGCAGGTTAAGGCTCTGGCAACCCCGGTTCAGTTGTGATTGTTTGTGAGTGTTAAAATGGTTAGAGCAGAGGCTACTTATGGTTCCTTTAAGGTCCTATAATACACAAATTTGACTCTTGTGAGCTTTAAGACATGTTATAATGTTGTGACTGTTATAGAAGTTTTCAGCTTGTCCAAGAGAGGGTGGAAGTAAAAGGCTGGAGACCAACAGGATGTTTTAACCAGGAGAAGTTTATTTACCATCAATAATACGGGCCCCAGGACGTGAAATGTCAACATAGTATGATTTCAAAAGAGAACATAGTCTGATCTTTGAGAGTCCAAACCCCTTTACTGTGCTTCCAAAGAAGAAAGTTTATAAAGCAAATGTGGGGAGACTATGAAGGCCAGTAGACTCCAGTTAGATAGCAAAATGCCACAATTTAGATAGTGTTATGCCAATGGTATGAAAAGAGAAGATCATGGTGTAAATATAGCTTTTGTGAGTCAATGTTAAACTGTGAAATGTAAGTGGAGGATAAATTACTTAAACTCTCTTACGTCTCAGGGATGGACTGGGACCAAAAACAGCCCCCACAAATAGGCCTATGAGGGGAGATTTTGATCATTTCAATAATTAATAATGAATAATTTCAATAAACCAATAATGAAATCATTGAAGAAAACACACAAAGATTAAGATTACTTCTAATTGTTAACAAAAACAGCTAAATCACTTCATTTCAAAGTGCCTTAGCTTTTTTGTCTTTAACCTTATGTTTTCTGTGTTTCCGAGTAACCCACTCTTCTTCGTCACCTTTTAAGCTTGTGCAATTTATCCTTGACAAATGGGCAAAATATCGTCTTAGCGCCCTTTGCTGTTAGTAAGGACTTTACTAGAACATACAGGTTGCCAGTCCGCCCCTGCCCGGAGTTGTGTTTTGTTTGCCCTTTATTATTAGTCCGTGTACATCTCCAGAGCACAAAATCTCACAGCTCCTTTACCTTTAGTTCAGTGGAAATGGTCAATTCCAGGTCTGAAATCATCCAAATGATACTAGTGAAGGTGTATAGAGCTTAAAAACACACTGGTGCATCATGTGTTTTCTGTTTTTTGAGAGGAAATATGTAGGGTTTGTACGTTAAACGTGAATGAATGAAACAAAGCACAACTCCAGGTTTGTTTTTGATGAGAAACCATTATAACAAAGAACAGAAGATAGCTCAATATGGCCCCTTTAAGATTGTATCCATGCAGAAGTGTTCAGTTATTTCCAGTCCCTGCAAAAACTGTAAAAGCTGAAACCTGAAGGACACATGGTCACGGCCAGAGCTCGGTTGTATTTTATTTTTAATGTTAAATCCAATCTCCAGTGAGCGTCTCCCAAAAGGCTGCACTGAAATGAGCTGAACCAAGTGAACCCCAGAAAAGGTTTGGAAAGAAACAAGTGAATAAAAGTCCTATTGAAAACACCAACAGATTTCGATCGGTTACATGAAAACTGTGTTGCTACGGCGGAGGCTTTGTCCTTGACATTAGCAAACTTTTCTGATTTATGTTATAATGTTTCCACATCCAAAACATACCTGGAGTTGTGTTTTTGTTTCATTCACACAAGTTTAACACACAAATCCTGCATAATTAGGCCGAGTTCTTCTCCAAAACGGCAAACACTCTGGTTCCACCTTGTGATGAAATTACACACACCTTCACTTGCGTTGGGCGGTATCCAAATTTTGATACCGTTAAACATCAGCATTTTACCAGGGTATACAGTATTACCGTGACTAATTAAGAATGATTTTGTAGCTGCACCTAAACCAGAAACAGAAAAGCAGCTTTATATTTGATGATGAGGCACAAGTTCTGATCAAACCAAACTTTTCCAGTGCGTTCGATCGCATCAGGATCAAATTAGCCATGCGGTTTTATGTTTTGTTTCTGTAAAACGTAAACAAATGTTCGCAAAGCTACATTAAACACATTATTACTCAAAGTATATAATGAGTGGAGTACCGGAAAAGTAGAGCGGTGGTTGAGAGAACCAGTCACAGCCCTTATTGTCTGCGTTGTTTTGTCGTGTACCGTGTTACCGTCTCCTCCGTGAAAGTCTGACTTCGCCTCAAGCAGGAACTTTCTCCTCTTCAGCGTGTCCCCTCTTGACTCTCAGCGTTCAATAAAACATCTCCATCTCAAACTTTTCAGCTCAACATCACACCCGAAGCGCCAGTCAGGTTTTTTTTCTTCTTCCTTGCTGCGTGTGGATGGAAATCTCCTGTGTAACGACGTTTGAAGAGGAGAGAGAGCGGAGGGGAGAAAGTCTGCGCTGTGGTTTTAGGTCCTTATGCAGTTTTTTCTAATGACGGTAATGAAACTGATACCGCTGCTACTTTTTGATACCATGGGACACCCTTTTGCCGCCCAACCCTAACCTTCACAAAACATTTTAAAGGTGCATTATTCAACATTCCTAATGGAGCGTTCGCCATCTGCTTGTCTGTTATTGCTTTGCTCAAAATGCCCCTCAACATTTTATTAAACTTAAATATCTCCATGGAGGTAAAGTAACAGGTTAGATCTGTAATGAGGCTTTTTGTTGTTGTTGTTGTTTGCAATAAAACACCTAAAGTTGAATAAATCCAAGACAGATAAGTTTATTGCAATACTGCGGGACATTCTGATAAGGACAAGCAGGTGGCCGACCCCCCAACAGAAAAGTTACGCAGTGCACCTTTAAAGCTTTGTGCACTTTGACGACAGCGCACGGTTTAATTCTTTCTGCGCTGTCCCTTTTAAACTGCACTTATCTCCTCTGAGTGCTCTGTCTGTGGAGGCCTGATTATTTGACAGGGGTGAACGGAGGAAACATTGGGCTGATAGGGAAGAGTGGAGGAGGAGGAAGAGGAGGAGGAGGAAGAGGAGGAAAGATAGTGCAGATGAAAGCACCGTTGATATGAATGGAAAGTTAGTGGCTTAAGAGGATTCACTAGAAAAACACTGTCAGTAATTATGTAGACAAAAGGAAATGTCTCAGATTAACAGATTGATTCTGTCGTTAGTTTGATTTTTAATACCTGATTTTATGCATGACTTCTATAGTATCTTTTATGTTATTCTTTTTTTTACTCTTAGTAGTTTACTCATGACAAAGGAGAGATTTCAATTTGTCAACTGGACAAGAGTTTATTTGGTTTGATTTTGTTGATCATCCAAGCTGCTTCTTCAGTTCTGGTCAGAATGTTGGAGGACACTGTCTTATATCTGCTGCCAAGTTAGAAAGTCCTGCACAGGTTCGGGTACCCGCGGATACCCGACGGGTGACCCGCAAATTTCAATGATACAGGTGTGTATTGTGTTCAGACTGAGCTGGGAAAACAGGCCTTTAGCTTCTCTGCTCCTTCAGCTTGAATACCCTCCAAACTGAACTGAAAATATCTGAACTTGTCTCATTTAACGCTTTTCGTTCTTTGTTATGTAATAGGTAAAAAGCGTCCATTCATCAGTGCCTGTGTTTTTAAGACGTCACTGCAAAAAGTGCTCTTTAACAGGTTTTATTGTATTTTATCATCTATTGTTTACAACTACTGCACTTTATCTTTTTAGACTGTTACAGCTACTGCACTTTTGAATTTTCTACATTTATTGCACTTTACCTTCATAATTGATGTTTATCTTAATCGATGTTTTCTTGTTGTTTTTATCTTAATCAGTTGTTGTTTTCTTGTTGTTTTTATCTTAATCGATTGTTGTTTTCTTGTTTTTTATCTTAATCGATTGTTGTTTTCTTGTTTTTTATCTTAATCGATTGTTCTTTTCTGTTGTTTTTTATCTTAATTGATTGTTGTTTTCTTTTTCTTTTTATCCTAATTGATTGTTTTTTCTTGTTATTTTTTATCTTAATCGATTGTTGTTTTCTTGTTTTTATCTTAATTGATTGTTGTTTTCTTGTTTTTATCTTAATTGATTGTTGTTTTCTTGTTTTTTATCTTAATCGATTGTTGTTTTCTGTTGTTTTTTATCTTAATCGATTGTTGTTTTCTGTAGTTTTTATCTTAATCGATTGTTGTTTTCTTGTTGTTTTTTATCTTAATCTATTTTTTGTTGTTGTTTTTATCTTAATTGATTGTTGTTTTCTTGTTTTTTATCTTAATCGATTGTTGTTTTCTTGTTATTTTTTATCTTAATCGATTGTTGTTTTCTGTTGTTTTTTATCTTAATCGATTGTTGTTTTCTGTAGTTTTTATCTTAATCGATTGTTGTTTTCTGTAGTTTTTATCTTAATCGATTGTTGTTTTCTTGTTGTTTTTTATCTTAATATATTTTGTTGTTGTTGTTTTTATCTTAATCGATTGTTGTTTTCTTGTTGTTTTTTTTTATCTTAATCGATTGTTGTTTTCTTGTTGTTTTTTATCTTAATCTATTTTTTGTTGTTGTTTTTATCTTAATTGATTGTTGTTTTCTTGTTGTTTTTTATCTTAATCTATTTTTTGTTGTTGTTTTTATCTTAATTGATTGTTGTTTTCTTGTTCTTTTTTATCTTAATCGATTGTTGTTTTCTGCTCTTGACCTGTGCTGCTGACCACTAGGCCAGGTCACCCTTGTAAATGAGATCTGCATCTCATTGGGTCTTTACCTGGCTGTATAAAGGTTAAATGAAATAAATAAGATAAAAAGGTTCTTTCCACTTTCCCAGAATCAGTCACGCACAGACGTAAAACCGATTCTAAACACATTTCTTCTTTGCGTTTCAGATCTATCGCCGCTGTTGGCTGGTGTTTAAAAAGTCATCGAGTAAAGGCCCCCGTCGTCTGGAGAAATATCCTGATGAGAAGTCGGCGTACATCAGAGCCTGTCCCAAGGTCTGCCCCCCCTAAACTCTCTCCCACACACACAAACACACTTCCACCAAAAACCCTGTCGCTACAAAACACTTTCATTTCACAAGTTCACTCTGTTTGACCTTCATGTCTTATTCCTTGACATTTTTTTACTTTTCTGTTTCTCTGTGAACAGTTGAGACAGAAAAAACACCTTTGAAAGCAACAAAGAAACTACAGAGTGAAAGAGTGACAGCGTGTACCCTTTGAGTGTCTGATTAAATGTAGAGAGGTCCAGCAGGTAGGGCATCTGGTGTAAAACTGATGCTGATCTTACTATGGCAGATGAAGAGCTTTGATCAGCCCTGAAGAACAAAGCAGAAAGAACCAATCACTATAAGGCTCAATTAAATGGAAACATGTAATTAGGCCTTGTCGCATAGAGGCACCCACATTGTCTAGTCTGCCTAGTTACCGGGTCTGGAGTGAATGAATAATGCTGTGTAAAAGCGTTTTTGAGTGTCCAAAAAAGCGCTATATAAAACTGATGCATTGTTATTATTATTATTGTTAATAGGTAAGCACTTCTTCCTCGTAGTGAGAAGAGTCCAGGTTCAGTACCCAGACCGGGTACTGAACCCTGACAGGAGTTTGCAGGAAAACAAAGAACATTTCCAACAGAATGGACATTTTCTGTCTCTTTTCTAGCCTACACAAACAGGCAACACTGTACGTCTACGTTCAGACTGCAGGGTTTAATGCTTAATTCTGATTTTTTTTTGTGAGATCTGATTTTTTTTTGCGAGGCCGTTCACATTTCCAATTAAATGTGACTTGTCTGTGATCTCCAGTGTGAACTTAAATGCCCCAAAAGTGTCCCGCATGAGCATTGGAGGACACGAAGACGTCACAGCAGCGAGCTCAGTGTTTACAGAAGTCGCCTAAACGTGGACGCTGCATTGAGCATCTGAAGATTTTAAAGTTGCTGTCGTACCACTCTATGGGAGGAAACACGTCTTCGGCCTATTTCAGTAGCAAACAGGTCGGCGTTGAGCTGTATCGGCTCACAGCAGGAGCTTATTACAGCACAAAAGCCAGACTCTCGCTTGCTGAAGACGTGCAGGTCGGATGTAGGTCAGATAAATGCGATGTGACGGTTCAGACTGAAGTCACATGTCAAAAGATCGGATATGTTTCGGTTTTAGGAGCACAGATCCAAGTGGCCTGGGTCGCATTTGGAAAAAATCAGATCTGTGTCGTTCAGACAGTCATTAAAAGATCAGAGACAGGTCGCATAGGGGCGAAAAAATCAGATTTGGGTCACTTCAGGCTGCAGTCTGAACGAAGCCTATGTTGATATTTAAGATAAGGATGCACTGATCCAGCTTCTTCGGCTCTACCGATATCGATCTTTTGACTTTTAACTGTTATTGTTCCTTCAGATCACGACTGAACAGCTTCGTTTAAAGGCCCAATTAGGATATGAACATAACTAAATATCGTGAAACCGATACTCGACCTGGCAAATATTTCAGTATCGCAGCCGATATTCGACACCAGTATCGATATCGGTGTATCTCTAATTTAAGATAGATCAGGATCTTAATGCGTGAGATATAAATGTGGCCGTACTGTAATGTTGAGTTAATTTAATTCAGTTTTATCAGGCTCAGTTCTTAGTTTCTCCCTCTTCCTTTCTCTCTCTTTCTTTCTTTCTTTATTTATTTATTTCTTTCTTTCTTTATTTTTTCTCTTTCTCTCCCTCTCCCTTACTTCCTTTCCTTTCTTTCTTTCTTTTCTCTCTCTCTTCCTCTCTTGTTTCTTTCTTTTTCTTTCCCTCTTTCCCTCTTTCATTCTTTTTCTTTCCTTCTTTCTTTCTTTTCTCTCTCTCTTCCACTCTCTTTTTTCTTTCCCCCTTTCCCTCTCTCATTCTTTTTCCTTCTTTCTTTCTTTCTTATTTCTTTCTCTCTCCCTCTCTTTATTTCTTTTTCTCTCTCCCTCTTTATTTTTTTTCTTGCTCCCTCTCTTTCTTTTTCTCTCTCACTCTCTCTTTCTTTTTCTCTTATTTCTTTCTCTCTTTCCTACTTTTCTCCCTCTTTCTTTCTCTCCTCCTCTCTCTGTTTCTTTCTTTCTCTTTTTATGTAACTACCTCGAGCTTTGGATGGAATTCAAAGCAAAATGTTTTTGACGGACACAATAAAGGTCTGTTGAAAATCAAATCTCTCGTTCTTTCTCTCCCTCCCTCTCTCTTTCTTTCTTTCTTTCTTTCTTTCTTTCTCTTCCTCCACTCACTCCTGGGACACAGAGCTGGTGTTTGCCCATGTGACTTGCAGCTGTAACTATAACTCGCTGCTTGTGTCTAGATTTACATTTCTGTCTCTGTCCAGCAGCAGCAGCAGCAGCTCGTGTCTCTGTGTTTTTGTGTTTAAAATAAAAACCTGGAGCTCAGAACCTGGAATATCGAGAAACATTTGGCCCGGCGTTGTTCCAGTGTCTCAGTCCGATGATAATAAAAGGCAGAGGACGCTCACGCCTGTTCCTCCCCGTGTGTTTTGCAGGTGACAGAAATCAGTAACGTCAAAAATGTGACACGGTTGCCGAGGGATACCAAGAGACAGGCCGTGGCCATCGTTTTCACAGACGACACCTTGAGGACCTTCACCTGCGAATCTGGTAACGAGGAGGCCGAGTTTCATAGCAACAAGAACGATATTTTAGCCTTTAAAGAGACAGTACGGAATTCTGGACATAGGGCCTCATTTCCTCGTGAGCCAGAGTGTTGGAGACGTGTGGAGACACTTTTTTGAAATATCCCATCCAGTCCTTGTATTTGCAGAGGTTGCTGGTGCTAGGCTAGTGCATGTCAATGGCCATAGTCCTGCCACTAAAAACAGTCTTACCCACTCCCACTTGATAGAATAATGTTACTAACTTTGCATCACATGAATCGTCGCATGTTGAGGGACTATTTTCTCATATATCAGTCCGCCGCTGCCGAGCTTTCTATCAGGAAGTACAACTCACTGCTGCTACTCAGACATAAATCCTTCAAATGCAACGGTTGGTTTCATTTCTAAATTTATTCTATCAACACAGACATTCACATCGACAGTCTGGAGTTATAAACCTCTCCAAATACAAGGACTGGGTGCACTATTTTTTAAAAAGTGTCTCCACACGTCTCCAACACTCTGGCTCACGAGGAAATGAGGCCCTATGTCCAAAATTCAGAACTGTCCCTTTAAAGGTCCTATATTACACACAAAATTTACTCTTGTGAGGTTTAAACCATGATGTAATGGTATCGCCTCAAAAACAGACCTGGAGTTGTGTTTTGTTTCATTCACACATGTTTGAGTAAACCTTTTATTATTAGTCTGTCTACATCTCTAAAGCTCAAAATGTTTTGCTCCACCTTGTTTGTGTTTTCATGTGTTGTTCAGCTCTTTTTACCTTTTGTTTAGTTGAAATGGGCAGTTCCAGGTCTGAAATCATCCAGATGATATTAGTGAAGGTGTACGGAGTTTAAAAACACCGTGGAGCACTTCCTGTATCCTGTACTACATGACATCACAAGGTGGAACACAGTGTTTTCTGTTTGAGAAAAGAACTCAACCTAAATAGCCAGGATTTTTGTGTTAAACAAAACACAACTCCAGATATATTTATGATGAGGAAAAAACATTATAACATTATCAGAAAATAGCACAATATGGGCCCTTTCATTTTAAATGTTTAAAGAAGCACTATGGAACTTTGTGGAGGAAGCACGTCACAATCCCATAGAAATACAAATGTTTAGATTTTTTTTTCTTATTCAGTCCAATACAAACAATGAAAAAAAGCTAAAACCATTCTATATTAGTCCTAGTCAGTCTTTTTTTTCTTTTTTCTTGGCTAAAAAGGTGCATACTGGGGCTTTAATCACACTAGACATTATGATTTAGCCAGAGTATTTGTTTAATGTATGATTTATTCTTTGGCTTTTAACACTGCATGAGTTGTGTGGTCCTCTTTGTCTTTTATTTATTTTTTACTTATTTTATTGCCTTTATTAATTTATTGCTATTCCGTGGTTTCTGACCCTATTTCATTTTACTGGTTGTATTGTTTTGGGACTAGTATGATTAAATCTGAGCATTTATTTTATCATTATTTTATTATTGTTGTTCTTACGGTGTATTCGTGCAACGCTTCGGAAACTGTTTAAGAAATGTGCTGTATAAATAAAGTGAAATGGCTTGAATTGGCTTGGGTGATCAGAATAAAACTTTGAAATAAATTGGAAAAAAAAACAAAAAAAACATCTCGTGTAATGCACAATAATATTACTAACTTTAACTGGCTTGAAAATTTTAGCCACAAAAATGAGAACAGCTTCATTTTAGACTCATTTATGTCAGAAACTAAACAAATCTCATGAAATTCTTCCAGCAGCTTGAGTGTAAAACTAGTTTAATTTCATTGCAAAGATTATTATTGATGTTTAGCACAGTGTTGTATTGATGTAAATGTCCTGTGAGCTGATGCATTCATTAAGAGCATTGATGAACGGTGAAATACACATGAACTGCACCTGCTCCATGTCTCTGAGGATAGAGGCTCTAATATGAGACTGAGCTTCCCAAAGTGGGGTTCAGGGGCCTGTGGGGGGCTCAGAGATACTGCAAAGACGACAAGTATATAAAAGAAATACTGTTTGACATTAACTCTGCATGGACTTGTTTAAATGTAGTGCTTTAACGGTGCATTGTGTAACTTTTCTGGTGGAGGGTTCGTCAGATTCTTTTTATTTTTCGTGAACGTTATTGACTTTCCTTTGTCTGGAATTTTTCACACTGTGGTGGCAAAGGGTGAAGTTCGATTTGTCAACTGGACGAGAGTTTTTGGTAGAGAGATTGGCGGAGAAGAGGAATCATTCGCGCTTTGACCTCAGACGCCGACAGAAGCGATTTATTCCTAAGACTTTATATTCCACCAAAAACTCTGAACTCTGCCCTTTGCCGTGAATTCTGCCTGGACGAATCTGGGTTTCTACACACTTCACAGTTTGGTATTAAACCTCTCTATCATCATGGAGACCAAACCAGAGCAAGTTACAGGTCAGGTCTGTGGAGAGGCGACACATTCACAGTCAGAATACCTGTTTTTCTAGGTATTTTTGAGCTGTAACATCACCTGTAATTGAATAAATGTAAAGTAGAGCTGTTTAATGTCAAACTGTGGAACATTCCAGGCAGAGCAATGACATATCCATAGAAACAAGCAGGTGACAGAGACCCCCAACCAAAAAGTTACACAGTGCACCTTTAATTTAAATGCTAAACCTCTAGCTATTAGGGGTGTAACGATATCCAAGTCTCATGATACGATATCATCACGGTTTGAACCTCACGGTGCGATATTTATTGCGATATCCTGGGAAAGCTCACGATATTACGATATTCTACATAATTACATAAAGACTGACATTATAAAATGCTTTGACCAGTCATTTGGTACAACATTTATTTATTTATAGGGATGTAACACTATCCAAATCTATCTTTATAATATTTTCACCATATACATCTCATGGTACAATATTTATTGCGATATTTTGTGGTGAATCTGCTACTTTTTCCTCTAAAAACACCTTCACAAGACTTAATCCAAAGAATGAAGATTTGAAAGTGCTTAGAACAGTTATTTCTTCATGTCGTCTGCACTGAAACGGAGCAAAGGATCATGGTCTACGTAGTTCCCTCTGTTTTTTTTTTTAGCTATTTCTGCATCACAACTCTTCATTTAAGCAAAGAGACTTGTGAGTCGATATATTGTGATGCTCCACGATATTATTGGGAGACCTTTGACGATACGATATCACCATATTTCGGTTATTGTTACATCCTTACCGGCTATTCTTAATTGTAAGTAAATCTAAGAAACAGAAAAACTTGACTCTTGTGGATAGAGAGTGAAGTGTCATTGGAGAGTCCTGTGTGATATTGGGTTCAGAGGCTGTGATGCTGCAGATTTTGGGGAGATCTGCTCTGGTGAAAATGTTGTTGACAGATTTCGTGATGCTGTTTGTGTGTCTTCACTCAGAGCTGGAGGCGGAGGACTGGTTTAAAACTCTGTCCATCGAGTGTTTGGGCTCTCGACTCAATGACATCAGCCTGGGGGAGCCGGACCTGTTGGCAGCAGGAGTCCAGTGTGAACACACAGGTAAAGTAATGAAGTATTTGTTTCTGTACATGAATCAATATTATAACAACAGACGATACAACGAGGGATACTAAGATACAAAAAAGATATTAACTGAGTTGTAGAGTATATATTTCACTCAGGATTTACTGGAATAATTAGTAAACATAAAAAGAGCCACAGTTTTTGAATTAGGGTTGGTCAGAATTAGAAACTAAACTAAAAATAATCGGATTACTGACTAGTGCTGACTCCTTCCAATGTAATTAAATTACTGCTCTGCTGATGACTAAGAAAATAACTTAAACTCTTCAAACTAATGAAGCTTATATTATTAAACGACAATTCAAATCAGGTTATTCCTAAACAATGTCTTTGTTTTTGTCTGTGTTGTTGTTTTCACATTTAATTACTGCATTTTTAAAAAAACGATCTGATTACATCAATCATTTTACTACTACAAAGCAATTAACTTCTATTATGTCATTTAATTGTGTAATTTTTTTATATATATTTTTTTTATTTGATAGGGACAGTACATATTAATGAACACATGTAAATAACAGTGTACACATGTCAGATTACAGCAAAGGTGCTAATTTCCATCTGTTGTCCCTATAGGCAAGTGACACAAAAAGCACTATAACACATTACAAAACAAAATAGAGAAATAAAAACAAAATAGAGAAATAAAAACAAAATAGAGAAATAAAAAAAAATTAATAAAAATAAAAAATTTCTTTCACATTTCAAGAAAAACATTACACATATAGGCCCATTAAACAAGCCTACCATTAAAAAAATCTTTTTTCCCTGACATTTAATACTACCTAGTCAGTTTATCTTGTTTTTTTATTATAGTCCTCACATTGTGTTATCTGTATATATGTATATGTTTCTTCTGTCTTTGTTTTCTTTTATGTGAAGCACTTTGGTCACCTGAAGTTGTTTTAAATGTGCTGTATAAATAAACTTGGACTGAATTGAATATAACTGTTTCTTTGTTTTCTCAGAGCGGTTTAACGTGTTCCTGTTGCCGTGCCCAAACCTGGACATATACGGAGAGTGTATGATGCAGATCACTCATGAGAACATTTACCTGTGGGACGTCCATAACCCGCGCTCCAAACTGGTCACGTGGCCTCTGTGCTCGCTGCGCCGCTACGGCAGAGACGCCACTCGCTTCACCTTCGAGGCCGGACGGTGAGTGACGCTCTCGGGGTTTTGAACACGGGATATTATGCAACGTCGTCTTTTTGGAGCTTTCTATCATGTTAATAATAATAAATAAATCTTTATTTATATAGCACCTTTAAAAACAAAGTTTACAAAGTGCTGAACAGAGCAAGACATGAAAACAAGCACAATAAAACAAATAGAATAGCATACATACATTTAGAGGCAGAATTATGCAGGATTAGAGAGGCTGAGAGGGCTAAGAGAGGCTGAAAATGAAGACATCACAGTCAACATAATAAAATAATAATTAAAAAAAAAAAGGAAAATTATGTGCAAATGAATTTAAAGGCTAAAGCTACAGCAAGCAAGCTAAAAAGATAAGATATCCTTTATTTGTCCCACAATGGGGAAATTTCAGTGTTGCAACGCACAGTTAAGAGAACAGCAAGAAAACAGTAGCAGCAATAGAAGTACAGAATTACTTAAAAATAGACAAACTCTATAAAGATAGGGATTATAAAATAAAATAAAATTCTATATACAATAAATTGCTATCTGAATACAGTGGCTACAGTTTGTACAAACATTGTGTAAAAACAGCATAATAAATAAATAAAAGAGACGACATCACAGTCACAATAAAAATAATTAAAAATAAAAGTAAGATTAGACTAAAATTTATAAAAAGGCAAGTCTATAAAAGTGTGTTTTAAGAAGTGATTTAAAAGATGTTACAGACTGTGCCTTATCTCCTCAGGCAGGTCGTTCCAAAGTCGAGGGGCTCGGACGGAAAAGGTCCTGTCGCCTTTGGACTTCAACCTCGACTTTGGGACAGTTAACAGGGACCCGCCTGAGGATCTAAGGCTGCGGGGAGGCTCTTAGGGAGTTAGTGAGTCTGAAACATAACTTGGCGCCAGGCCTAAAAGAGCTTTAAAAGTAATCAGTAAAATCTTAAAAATCGATTCTAAAACGCACAGGGAGCCAGTGAAGTGAGGCTAAAACAGGAGTGATGTGATGTTGTCTGTTGTCGTCTGAGAGATTTGCTATGGAGACCGGAGAGGAGGGAGCTGCAGTAGTCGAGACAGGAGAAGATGAGGGCATTGATTACTTTTTCCAGATCAGGGCGGGAGAGGACGGGTTTGATTTTCCTGACGGTGCGGAGATGAAAGAAACATGACGGGGTGACTTTTTTGATATGGAGGTGGATGTTATAATGTTATTCCTCATGAAAAACATTTGAGTGATCTAGCGCTCTCTTTCGGGGCCTCTTCAAACCCTCCTTGTTATGCAAAGTCAAGCTCAATTTTGTCCTGTGTTTGCAACTTTTTTGTTCTTTACTTGTTCAAATGGGTCTTTAGATTTGAGACTAGTATATTTTAGTATTGATCGGGGTAATACTTCTTTTGAAGACGGGGTGAAAAGAGGGAATTATATAAACTCATAAAGGTCAGTCGAGCAGAACAGAAATGCTTAAAATGCTCCACTGGGTTCAGCTTCCTGTTTATGGGGCCTTCAAACCCATTCAGATATAAAGATATAAACTTATGAAGCTATTCTGTCTTGTAACTGTGTATTCTCTAAATATAGTTTTATTTACATGCGCCAGTGGTTTGTTTAACATCTCACAAAATTGTAATTTTCTCTGCGAGAGGAGAGGTACAGACTGAAAGACCAACACTGCCCTCTAGCTGCGTACCTGCCTCAACACACCCCTATAATTTAATTTAATTTAATTTAATTTAATACCTTTATAAATGTACTATACTGGCGCTGGTGAGGTCTTGGGTTCAAATCCTGGAGTTTGGGATCTTACACCATAAAGTTTATACATATATGTTCTGTTGATGTTGATCTGACTGGTTTAATAACAATAATAATAACACATTTTATTTATTAAAATGCCTTTCTGGACACTCAAGGTCGCCCTACAACAACATAAACAAATTAAAACATACAGTTAAAAGCATAAAGTTAAAGTGGGACAGTATTTAATTGACTGATTGTATTTAGTAATGTGTTAGACAGTATTTTAATTGATTGATTGTATTTAATTGACTTACAATTAGTTTTAAATTGAACCTTTTTTCCTCTCAGGATGTGTGACAGTGGAGAAGGCCTGTACACGTTTCAGACCCGAGAAGGAGAGCAGATCTACCAAAGGGTGCACTCCGCCACTCTGGCCATCGCCGAGCAGCACAAGAGGGTCCTGCTGGAGATGGAGAAGAGCACCAGGGTCAGTTTAATACTTTTATATTGAGTTATTTAGATAAAACTTAAAGTATTTTCTCATAAATGTCCCCTTTTCTCTGTGTGCAGTTGTTGTCCAAAGGCTCGGAGACGGGCTCGTACCCCTGCACCCCCACAGCCATCCTGCCCCGCTCCGCCTACTGGCACCACATCACCGGAAACCAGAGCGGTACTGACCTCTCACTGGTTATGAGGAGTTACAGCTGCACAGTTTGCATTAAAGCCAAAGTGGGCTTGTTATTATAGGATGCCCTGAGTAGCCCTGAGCCCTGAGAGTAAAAAAAACACCTTTCTGATTTGGTTGATTGTTTAATTTATTTCCGTCACAGGTATATTATTCCACAGTCAGTCATACTTAACATATGCAGACTGAAAAGGTGTAGGCTGAAACTTGAGCTTATTGTGCCAACCCTTTAAATAATAACTTATTTATAAGAACATTTAACATAATAACATGCTGATTCAGTTTTGAGTGCATTGCTGTTTAAAAGCACATTATGTTCTTTTCTGGTGGAGGGTTGTATCTACAGGGTTCCTACAGTGTCTTAAAAAGTCTTTAAAAGCACTGAATGTATGAATTTGGAAATAATACGTTAAAAAGTATCTGGGACTTAAAATGTGTGCAGTACATAATGCTCAGAATAATCAAATTGCAATCAGTCCAATTCAATTACCACATTCTTTAAGTATAGGAACCCATCCAATACATGGAGAATAACCCAGTTTTCTCCTACGCTAACTTCTCCATATCACATTTCTCCTCAAAAGTTGGATTTCTCATCCACTGTTATTTGGTTAAATAATGTTTCCTAAATAAAGAGCGGCGGAACCAATAACTGAGAACACAACGCAGCCTCAGGTCAAAATTCTCCAAACCCGTCGCTGAAGATCTCGCGCTACAGAACCACAAGCAACAAGCTCAGCAGAAGCGTAAAAACAAAGATAATCTCAGCAGAACACAAAGTTTGACTAAAGCTGTTATCTTGTTTTTTTAGCGTTGGTTTTACGTTGTAGAGCGACACGTTTCACGCTGAGGTTATGGCGAAGAGTATCTACTCCCCATAGTCCTTTGTTTGAGAAATAAATGAACAGAAATTCAGGAATTTTGTTCTTCTTTGCCGGTAGGTCTATGAAATAGACCGTGAAATAGGTATTAAGTTTTTTATAGAAATGGTCTTAAAAAGGTCTTAAAAAGATTTGAATTTAACTTGAAGAAACCTGCAGGAACCCTGTTCTATCTACATGTATTTTAAGCATTTTGTTATTAGACATATACATTTTTTGCAGTAAATGTATATAATTGAATAAATGCAAGATAAGTGGATAAGATGGATAAGTTAAAGTGTGGTGCATTCCAGACATAACTATCCAGTCCAATCCACTTTATTTCATAAACAAAACCGTTTCCAAAGTGCCGCACAATACAAATAAAACCAAATACAAATAAAATAAAATCCAACAGAAGTATAAAAAAAGGTCTTCTTAATTCCACTGGTCCTCATTAAGACAATAAAACTAGTAAAATCAAATAAGAGCAAGAATACCAATAAATAATAAAAAGGTAAAAAACATAAAAATAAATAAAAGACACAGGAAACACAGCAAAAGCCAGAGAGTAAAAGTGGGTCTTAAGACGAGATTCCAGAGTTTGGGGCCGACCACAGAGAAAACCTTTACCCCCCCTGGATTTAAGTCTTGTCCCTGGCACCACGAAGAATAACATTTCCGTGGAGAAAGTGAAAGAGCCTCCACCAAAAAATGTACTAGTTTTCAATCAATCGATCAGTCAAACTTTATTTGTACAGCACTTTTCATACATTGGAGATGTAGCACAAAGAGCTTCACATGCAACAGAAAAATGAGAATGATTAAAAACAACAGCAGCTCCACCCCCACCCCATTGTTTCTCCCACTTTTACAACAGTTTAGACAGAGAAAAACATAAAATAAAATAAAACATAAAACATAAAGCTTGTAAGGTTATAGTAAAAATAAAAATGGAGAGCTAAAATTAGATAGAGACTAAGAAAAATATGAATAATTTAATTTAAAACAAGTAAAAGTTTCAATTAAAAGCTAAATTAAAAAGATAGGTATTGAGTTTGCTTTTAAAAATATGAACACTCGCAGCAGACCTCAGATCCTCAGGTCGACTGCTCCACAAACGGGGGCCGTAAAACCTGAATGACGCCTCACAGTTTTAGTTTGGACTCTTGGGACAGTTAAAAGACGAGACCTGAGGACCTGAGAGTCCGAGAGGCTCATATGATAAAAGCAAATCAGATAAATAAACAGGGCTAAGACCATTAAGAGCTTTATAAACCAATAAAAGAACATTAAAATCTCTCCTGAAGCTCACAGGAAGCCAGTGCAGAGACTTCAGCACCGGCGTGATGTGCTTTCTCTTCCTGGTCCTCGTGAGCAGCTGCAGAGTTTTGTAGTAGCTGTAGTGGAGCTGTAGTTTTCTGTGGAAGACCAGAAAGGAGAGCGTCGCAATAGTCAACACGGTTTGTGATAAAAGCATGTATTAAAGCCTCTGCACTGGCTTGAGAGAGAAGTGGTCAGACTCTAGTTTTAATTCAAGTTGGGAGCTCCGGTGTTACCCAGTGCGTGTTTAAACAGTCAGATTATTGTTAATGGTTCAAGAATCTGCAGCTATGCCCATTATTATATCAATTTCACGCTTTTTTATGATGCCCTTTCTGTTTTTTTCCCCCCCTTTCCTCAGGCGAGTCTGTAGACGACGAGCTCCTCACCACTCGGCTGTCGGTCAAACGTCACTCCACTCTGCCCCTGTCCAGTCTGCACACTCAGTCCCAGCCCCACATCAGCACGCTACAGTCTCCCGGCCACTACGCCACCTTCTCCGGACAGTGACCCCGCTCCCTTCAGCAAAACTGTTTTCCACGACTTTAACTCCACATCCGCGGACACGGAGGAGCGGCCGGTGCATGCGACAATAAACGGGACAGCGGAGGTCAAAAGGAGGGCAACAAAACGCACAAAATGTCATTATAATATTGACTGCGGAGGAAATGTATCATGGAAGTCTTGAGGTTTGAAATAGTGTGTGTTTATTATGAATGTCAGGAGTAAACCAGACCTAAACCAGGATCAAATCTGGACTAAATCAGACTAAAACATGACTAATATGTGACAAAGGTAGCATTAAAATGGGACTAAAGTAGGACTAAATCAGGATTATAGGTCCTGAAATAACAGACAACATTAAAACAAGACTAAAGGCAGAACTAAACCAGGATTTACCCCGGACTAATATGTAACAATCAGGACCAAACCTAAACCAGGACTAAACCAAGACCTAACCAGGACCAAAACAGGATTAAATTAACAATAAACTCAGACTAAACCAGGTCTAAACTCAGATTAAAACTTGAAACAGAACTAAATGTAAACCAAGACTAAACCAGACCCAAATAAGAAGTAAATCTGGACCAAACCTAAACCAGGACTAAAACAGGATTAAATTAACAATAAACTCAGACTAAACCAGGTCTAAACTCAGATTAAAACTTGAAACAGAACTAAATGTAAACCAAGACTAAACCAGACCCAAATAAGAAGTAAATCTGGACCAAACCTAAACCAGGACTAAAACAGGATTAAATTAACAATAAACTCAGACTAAACCAGGTCTAAACTCAGATTAAAATTAAAAACAGAGCTAAATCTAAACCAAGGCTAAACTTGGACTAAAGCAGGACCAAACAAGGTGTGTGTTTATTATGAATGTCAGGAGTAAACCAGACCTAAACCAGGATCAAATCTGGACTAAATCAGACTAAAACATGACTAATATGTGACAAGGGTTAAGCATTAAAACGGGACTAAAGTAGGACTAAATCAGGATTATAGGTCCTGAAATAACAGACAAGATCAAAACAAGACTAAAGGCAGAACTAAACCAGGATTTACCCCGGACTAATATGTAACAATCAGGACCAAACCTAAACCAGGACTAAACCAATACTTTACCAGGACTAAAACAGGATTAAATTAAAAATAAACTCAGATTAAAATTTAAAACAGAGCTAAATCTAAACCAAGGATAAACTTGGACTAAAGCAGGACCAAACAAGGATTAAATCTGGATCAAACCTAAACCAGGACTAAACCAAGACCTAACCAGGACAAAGTTTCGATTAAACCAGCATCAAACTAGCTCTAAACTCAATTTGCATCTGATTAAACCATTTGTAATCTGGTTTGACCTGGACCAGAATTTAACTAACTTCACTTTGTCCACTTTAATTCCAAAAACTAAACCAGATCTAAACCCAGGATTAAACCAGGACTAAACTGTATCTCAACACAGTGGACCTCATAACTACAGGACTCTATTTCTCTGTAAGGATTTGTCAGATGAACTCTCCCAATTTCAGTTTTGAGATTTTGAATATTTGATCTGAAATTGGATGTACAGCTGTTTGTGTCTTCAGTCATTTGAAAACATTTTGGACCATTTAATTTGCCAGTTTTGATCATTTTTACGTTTACACAATCAGTTAAAGGGGAACTCCAGCATGTTTGAAGCTAAAGTCCGTTGTTAGAGGTGGTTGAATACTGTCAGAAGCCAAAAAAACGGCACAGATCAGTGTTAAGTAGGCGGAGATCTCACTGTGGCAGTGAGTCTGTCAAGGAAACAAACTAGTGTAGTGATGGGGGCAAGTTCTTAACTTACACGTAAAATGCTAATTTGGATACAGAAGAGGCTTAACACCACTTTAACCCATCTTACAACAGCCACGAGTCTAACAAACAAAACGCTCTGCCTGGTTCACTCATTAGTGTCTGGAAACGTTATAAAACAACTTTATAAACAACCTCAGCCTTACCTTGTTGATTTCCCTCTGCACAAGCAAAAGCCCAAAAGACTTGACTGCCGATGTTGTTTTTAATCCCATTTATTTGCAAGTGAATTCTATTTTTTGAAAAACACTAAAAAATACATTCCCAAACCATTTTTTTCCCAGCAAGTTTCAGTTTTTCTTTTTCTTCACAGACAGTAGTCGATCCTCACGTGTTGATTCTGGCATCTACTAGCCAAAAAAGGGTTAGAAAGTGGTGTTAAGCTAATTAAGTGCGAAGCAAATTGGCGTTTTACGTAGAAGTTAAGAACTTGCCCCCATCACTACATTCGTTTGTTTCCTTGACAGACTCATTACCACAGCGAGATCTCCGCCGAGGAAACACTGATCTGTGCTGTTTTTTGGCTTCTGACAGAATTCGACCACCTCTAGCAACGGACTTTAGCTTCAAACGTGCCAGAGTTCAACTTTAAGTCATATTCCATTGGGGGTGTCCTTGAAAACCTGGGAAATGTAGTCCTTATTCAAATTTTTACATCAGATTCCCTTCCTGTTGCAACCAGCTCAGGATTTAGACGAGAGTTGCGCTGGTTAACCTCTGGTCCACTGGCGACTGCTTAACCCACTGCACCACTGTTTCTATCCATTTTCATACGTTCGGCTTTCACGTTCACTCACTTGGGGGCGATATTGACTCACCGTTTCATCGTAATTATGATCCAGTGCACAATATTTAGTATGGTTCCACTTCGAGACGTTCTTGGATTGTTAATATTTGTTAAAATGCTGGAAACCTAATGTACATTTTATATTTATGTTGCCTTTTTGACTTTTTCAACAGGGCTATACGCATATGTTTGTCAGGATTGAAATTGTAAGCGTTTTGCGTTACATTTTCAGCCACTTTTTGGACTTGTACATAACTTATTTTATTTATTCTTTGCGTGATTTGGGGGAAATTATAAAAGTTTGAAAACGGGATTCTTGCCTTGTCATTGTATTTTATGTTAATGTGAAATGAGCACAGTTTTTCAGGCTCACGGTTCGATTTTCAACACGTTTTTGGCTTTAAAGGTGCACTGCGTAACTTTTCTGGTCGGGGTATCCTGCCGCCCACGTGCTTGTCTCCATGGATTTGCTATCGCTTTGCCAGAATGTTCCACAGTACGGCATTAAACGCATGCGTCTAGATTTTATTTCATTGCAGATGTTTTCACTGCTTAATTAATAATGCATTGTAACTGTGATTGGCCTGTAAGTTGGCCTGGTGACGTCATCTGCCTGTTTCCATGGAGATCTATACGTTTAATGCTGTAGTGCGGAACATTCAAGGCATTTGGCGTAAACTCCACCAAAAAAGTTGCGTTTCGTTCCTTTAAATTGTGTGTCACTGCTTCGCTAAGTCACTCTTCGCTGTAGTCCGGACGAACTCTTTTATAAGGCCGCAGACTGTATATCACATACACAGGATCTGTAACGATCAGTTGCCTTCAGTAGCTTTGTAGCCAAACAGTTTACAGTGTCATCTACACCTGCATGTTTGAGAGAAATAAACTTCATGCTTTGTATTAAAACTGATGCTTTGTTATTTTGTGGTTGTTGGAGTATTGGGAAACTTCTTGAATGACCATCTTGAATAAAACACATGAAACAATGCACAAACAACTAATAATGATAATACATAACACTTGTATAGCGCTTTTCGAGATACTCAAAGACATTTTACATGGAGAGACAAACGCAAAAGAAATAAGATAATTAATGAAAGATGTTTTAAAGAGATGGGTTTTCATACAAACTACACCAAATGTAGTGGTTAAAGGAACTTTTATTTGTCCTCCACTGTTTAATACCACATGGGGACATGCGTCAGACCCTTCTCCAGGTCTAAGCCAGGATCCTGGTTGTTTTAAAAGTTTTCAGCTTGTCCAAGAAAAGGGTGGAAGTAAAAGGCTGGAGACCAACAGGATGATGTCTTAAGCAGGAGAAGTTTATTTACCGTCAATAATACGGGCCCCGGGGGGACTTGAAAATCAACATATTATGATTCCAAAAGTGAACATTGTCTGTTCTTTGAGTGTTGACTCTGCTTCCAAAGGAGGAAGTTTATAAAGCAAGTGTGGGGAGACTATGAAGGCCAGAAGACACCCTTTTAAACAGCATTTAGAGTCTATGAAGGCCAGTAGACTCCAGCATTTAGAGACTATGAAGGTTGGCTCCAGTTAGACAGCAATATGCCACAGTTTAGATAGTGGTTTGCCAGTAGTACGCCAGGAGAAGATCATGGTGTAAATAAAGCTTTTGTGAGTCAATGTTAAACTGAGAGATGTAAGTGAAGGATAAATTACTTAAATTCTCTTGGATAGACATGGATAAATCTCATTAATTCTCAGTATAAGTTGGCAATACTGATAAAATTGCATATTTGGTGTAGTGACTATTTGTCAAAGAAACGTAACAAACAAAAGCGGTGATCAAACTCAGAACTAACACATATAATCACTTTTGGACACCATGGGTCTGTGGTTTACGCAGGGAAGGAGAAATAAAATCAATGTCCATGACCAGAGCTGTGTTTTCAAGATTTATTCCAGTGAACAGGTAAACAACAAGGGGTGCATGATTAAGGCCTAGTTGCTGCCGACTGGTAAATAACCATAGACCCACCCAGGTGCACTCTGGTCTACCTGCACTACCCTCTATTATACTCTAGGTTCCCCAGAGCTTAAACCAAAAGAAGAAAAGGTGCTAAAGGCAAATAATAGCAAACTAGACTGAAGAAATTAGCAACATAATATTAACACAGCAAAAACTATATTATACAAATTAACAAAACTAAATTAATAAACTAATTAACAAACAAAAATAATAAACTAAAACTAGAATAAACAAAATAAGCAAATAGCTCTTACATTTGGGAATATTTAAGGATGATCTCAGAGGATATATCCATCAGAATGTGCTAAAAATGTGTCTGTAAAGTAGACTCTAAAATGCTAACTAAACATTCAGACATTTCTTTGTTAAACTGTATTTTATCAGTGATGAAATGTAACAAAACAACACAAACTGAGGTATCTGTGCTTTAGTGAAGTGCATTTTGAAATGGACACTTTTGAATTTTACTTCTCTACATGTGAGAGCAGGTATCTGTACTTTCTACTCCACTACATTTTTGAATAGAACTGAAAAGCAAAAGTACTTTTTTATTATTGTCTGAGACCTGCTGGAAGGGCTGAGGATTTATTTTTAACATGTTCATAGTTTGAGCAAACTAAAATATACAAATAAACACAGTTACAAAAACAGCAACAAAAAGACAATCAATTGCACAGGTCAACTTCCCAAATATGTAGACCTGCCAACAGTAAAGAGAGGCATACATTCTCATTTGTTTAGGTAAAACACATAAAAGCATAAAAGCTAAAAATGGCCAAAACACAAAGAAAATGTGACTCACATGTTAGTCATGAATTGTCTCTGCATCTGCAACAATTTTCCTTATTTATGCATTGTCTCTCAATTTGATTATATTTTATTACCATCAAAAATAGGCCTGTTTTTTTATGTTGAAAATCTGGTCACCCTAATTTTGGTATTATTTAGTAAGTTATTTTCAGATCTACTAGAAATATAACTCCCCTTTGTTTACATTTTGTATTTGCCAACTGCTATAATTTCTTGTATTCAATTTCGTGTATCTGCTTTTGTAATGTAAAGGTATTTTGTTTCACTATTGGATTAACTGTATGATGGATTAATTTGTGTTGAAAAAATAAAATAAAGGTTTGTTGTTGTAGTTGCATGTACTTGCCACCATTCACAGCTAGATAGCGCTGCAGCTCTGAACACGCCTGTCTCCGGTCCGTAGAACAAGCCCACTGGTTCATTCATGCTTTTACCCCGGAGACAACTTTACTCCCGTCATTTCTCCTCTTTAAAGCTAAATAAACGCTTTTAAATCCATTGTCAGCGCTGTTTGAACCTCGCTGCTCTTTAGTTTATCCTCAGGTTTGTAGTTTTAGACGCGGGAGTGAAGAAAATGGGGCGCAAAGTGACATTAGCGACGTGTTCCTTGAACCAGTGGGCTCTGGACTTTGAAGGAAACTTAGAGAGGATTCTGAAAAGTAAGTGATTTAAACTTTTACTTTTGTGTGTTGTATGAAGTCTAAGTTAAGTTAAGTATGTATGCTTTTGGGAATAGAATATAATTGATAAAAAATATACTGTTTTGTGCAGCAGAGCAGTTGCATAACCTAAAAGTCACCTGCATTTGATAATACTAAGTTAAGCAACATAAATCAATATCTTTTACAATGAAGCCTAAGCTGTGTACCTTTAGTATAATAATATACCTGTATTCTTTTTTTATAATATACATTTATTAATTTTAACTAAAAATCTAGATTAAAATTTGTTATAGCTGTTTTCAAAAAATGTAAATTCAAGTGACAAGTGGGTGGGTCTTTCCAAAATGTATTTATATATAACATATATCCTTACTTGTCTAAAGTATAATAATGTAATGTTAGGTCATATGCAGATTCTATTATTTGGTTTAGTTATTTATAACCTTCCATTGCTCAGTTAAGTTATTAAAAAGATGTTATTATTTCTATAACGACTTGGTCTTTTTAGGTCTTAATTGTTTAATTGTGTGCTGCTTGTGTTGTGTTGTACAGGTATAGAAATCGCTAAAGCCAAAGGAGCCAAATACAGACTTGGACCTGAGCTGGAAATATGGTAATATTTTATTATTAAACTATTTGATATTATTGTTCTTAATGTTTTGCTTGCTCACTAATTTTGTGAAGATTCAAACCAATTAATGCCTCAAGTTTCTTCATGTGACACTGGTATGGACCACATGCGTAGGGCCACGGCGTCGGGCCGCTCGATTTTGACAAAAAATCATAATTACGGTTATTTGGTTCACTATATAAATCTTGGTCATTTCAAACGATTACTTCTATACTGACAAAGTTAACTTGTACAGAAATATGATGTATTTTATTAGTAATGATTTGTACTGGCGGCACGGTGGCTGAGTGGCTAGCACTCATGCCTCACAGCAAGAAGGTTGCGGGTTCGATCCCCGGGTCGCCCGGGCCTTTCTGTGTGGAGTTTGCATGTTCTCCCCGTGTCTGGATGGGTTTCCTCCGGGCACTCCGGTTTCCCCCATCAACTCAAAACATGCACTGTAGGTGTAAAAGTTGTGTGAGTGAGTGTTGGTGGTGGTCGGAGGGACCGTTGGCGCCGCTTGGCTTGGCAGCCGCGCCTCCGTCAGTCTGCCCCAGGGCAACTGTGGCTACAACAGTAGTTTACCACCACCGGGTCTGGAGTGAATGAAGAATGCTCTGTAAAATGCTGTGTAAAGCACTTTGGGGACATGTGTCTGTGTAAAGCGCTATATAAATAAACCTTACCTTACCTTACCTTACCTGTCTACTTTTTGTAGATCAGAAAGTGTCTTTGCTCCAGGTTTTGCAGGGCAGAATGAATGCACATATTATCACAATTATGAATTTAAGCAAACACACAGTCTGAGAGCTAGAGTCTGGTACAAAGTATTTTTTCTTTTTTTTGTGATTAATGCTTCTGTACATTGTCCCTGTCAAATAAATCAAATAAACTAAACTAAATAAAACATAATGACGTGGGGTTAGAAAAGTGAACCTCATGTTTTTTATCTGTTAGTTATTGTTGCCTCTGTTCATTTTCCCATTCATTTGTTCATCTGTGTTTCAGTGGTTATGGCTGCGCAGACCATTATTATGAGTCTGACACTTTGCTGCACAGTTTTGAAGTTCTACGAAAACTGTTGGAGTCTCCGGTCACTCAGGACATCATCTGTGACGTGGGCATGTAAGTACTGGTGTGGTTTAGTTAAATTCACCTACTGAAAATGACAGTGTGAATTTCACCCTGGGCCAAATTATATTTTAATATATTTGTATATAAAAAAATGTAAACAGAGTAATTTTTTGTTTGGTCTGATTGTTTTTAGGCCCATCATGCATCACAATGTGCGCTACAACTGCAGAGTCCTCTTCCTCAACAGGTTGGGCTTGACTTTCCTGTTTTACTTCGGCTTTTTTACATAATTACAACCGTGAATTCTCCTTTCACTTTATTACTGTAGAAAGATTCTTCTGATCAGGCCAAAGATGTTGATGGCCAATGTCGGAGTGCACAGGGAGCTGCGCTGGTTCTCCCCCTGGAACCAAACCAGGTCTGAATGAAATCTGTGACAGAACTCACATTTAAACATGATTTTAATACAAAGGAAAAGGACTAGATACCACTTTTGATTCCACAATGATAACAAAACACACTTTAATACAAAATAATGTCACTTTGAAGCACCTAAACTTATAGGCTTATATTAGTTAGGATGTAGTCAGAATTTGTCTTATTTATGTGAGTTAAAAACGTTAATTTTAGTATCTGTTTTTGTCAGATATGAGTTTATACTAGTGTAAGTGTGGATGAGCGAGTAGATGTTTTTTTTTGACAAGTAGTCTGAAGTCTACAATACTGTTTTTTTAAATTAAAGCTAAATATTAAAATGTGTTTTTTTTATTATAACGGAAAACAGGCAAGACTTCAAGTACCATATATTGCCTTTGTATGAATGAATATAGTGTGTTATGTGTAAGTGGTGGATGTCTGAAGGGCACTGACTATTATTTACTGGAGCAATTATCCATAATTAGAAATTGTTACTTCTACTACTAAACTACTACTAAAATGAATTTCTCTTTAATTTTGTTGGTGTTGACTTTTTTTTTCTCTTAAGGCAGGTTGAGGATTATTTTCTTCCCAGAATGATTCAAGAAGTGACTGGACAGGTACATTTATTCAATAAATGGACATCAAATAAATCCAAAATAAAATAAAACCTGTTACTGACTTATCTTCAGGAAACTGTGCCGTTTGGTGACTGTGTGCTCTCCACTAAAGACACTTGTATCGGCTCTGAGATCTGCGAGGAGCTGTGGAATCCAAACAGGTAAGAACCAGCAGGGGTCTTACTGTAAATAGTAAAATAATGTTTTACAATTTACTGTAAAATATGAATGTATTGACCCATCTTTTCACACAGTCCTCACCTTAACATGAGTCTGGATGGAGTCGAGATCTTCACGAATGGTTCTGCGAGTCACCACGAGCTGCGTAAAGCCGACCAAAGAGTCAACCTGGTCACCTCTGCCACTGCTAAAGTAAGAGATGGGCTTCCACAAAACCTAAAAAACATGCACTGTAGGTGTGAAAAGTGGTGTGTGCGTGAGTGATTTTAGTATCTTACCACCACCGGATATGGAGGGAATGAAGAATGCTCTGTTAATAATGCTCTGTAAAGCGTCTTGTGTGCTCTGTAAAGTGTCTGAGGACATGTGTCTGTGAAAAAGCGCTGTAGTTGTTGTTGTGAGGCGACCTTGGGTGTCCAGAAAGGCGGCAAATAAATAAAATGTATTATTATTATTAATACAGGACCAGTCAACCACTTATGATAGAGTTAGGATAGAGTTTAGTTATAGGATGCAGTTTTTTATAACGTCCAATGATGGTTTGCAATGGCAATTTAGGTGCAAGATGACAAAGTAAAAGTAGGAGAAAGTGAAAGTATGATCAAAGAAGTACTATACACATTTGGTACCATGATTTTTTTAATGCCAAGAAGTATTTATTATCCAAATACTGCTGAGGTCTTATGATGTGTGTATTTTGTTGATTCAGTGTGGAGGGATCTACCTTTATGCAAACCAGAAAGGCTGTGACGGAGACAGACTTTACTACGACGGATGCGCCATGATCGGCATCAACGGAGACACCGTGGCCCAGGGAGCCCAGTTCTCCCTCGACGACGTGGTAAAACATTTAGAACTTTTACTGTTTAGAAAAATCTGAAACTGATTTGAAGGATTATTATCGACTTTAACTGTTTTAACTCTATGTTTTGTAGGAGGTGATCACTGCCACTCTGGACCTGGAAGACGTGCGCAGCTACAGAGGAGAGAGATGTCACCCACACCTGGTGAGACACGAGTCCACAATATTTAGTATTTAGTAGATTTTTCCATGTACCATTTTCTTACAAACTATTTTGTAGATTTTAAAGCTACAGTATGAAACTTTTGCCAGAAAATTGACTAAAATTAAAACATGTTTTATTTTTCATTTTCAATGTTTTTATTGCACTAGTGATGTGACGTTCGTGAATGAGTCAAATACCGTATTTTTCGGATTATAAGTCGCACTTTTTTCAGGGTTTGGGTGGTTCTGCGACTTATAATAATTTTTCATACTCACAGCCCATAGACAAAATATATGACTCCTATATATGAAGCAAAAATGAAAAAACAAATCGTTATCCCTTTTTTCATTTTGGTTTTAGAGACAAATAATAAAGAAAAGAGTTGTTTTTTTGTTTTCTTATTTTTGATTTTATATTGAAAAACGAACAAATGAATGATTGAACTCTATTTGGTTGTTTTTATTACTATAACTTCTATAACTTACCTTTCAAGATGAAATTTTGGTTCTTGGTCTCTGATTTTATAAAATAAATTTCCCCCAAAAAGTGCGACTTATACCTTTTTTTTTTTTCTTCTTCATTGTGCATTTTTTGACTTGTAGTCTGAAAAATACAGTAACCGAATATTTTTCTTTTCAGTTTTTATGATTTTTTCAAGTTTATTTTTTATTTTATTGATTAACGCTGAACCAACACAAGACAAAAACATATTTGGCTTTTTAATAACAGCTACTTTTTGAATAATTATTGTTCCAGTGTATTACACATTTTCACTCTCAGAATATTCAACAATATGACACAAAATGAATCTATCTCCATGGAAAATGTTCCCAAAGTATGGTTTTAACTTTATATTTCCATGGAGTCATGCAATTACGTATGGTCCCTTTTAAAATTTAGGATACATGGCCTGATCTAAAAATGCCCATTGTTAGAATAAAGGAGGATGATTTTCTGTGGCATCGCCTTAAAGAAAACACAAAATATGCTTGTGTCATTGCTCTTCTCTTCTGCAAATGTTCTAATATCCGGTTCATTGCAGTAATCCTTGTTAATGAAAATGTACATTACTAAATCTTTGTGTTCTGTGTTGTAGGAGACCGGCCTCAGACCCTGTCACAGAGTCAAAGTGGACTTCTCTTTGTCGAGCTGTGACGACATTTTCCTCCCGACTCATGAACCGATCGACTGGAGCTACCACACGGCCGAGGAGGAAATAAGGTACAAATTAAACTAACATAGACTCAATTTTACATAGTCTATTCATGCCACAAGCTCATTATGATTGCTCATCTTTTATATCTAAATCGCGTATGGTCTTGTTCTCACGGTCCCTCTACTGTGTCTCGTATCATCTCATGGATTTTGTGTCTCACATTTTCTGACATTTTCTAGTTTATATTTACAGTCGTTTTTTATGTTTTGTCCAGTCTAGGACCGGCCTGTTGGCTCTGGGACTACCTCAGGAGGAGTGGACAGGTAAGAAGAATACAGAAAGTGTGAAAATACATAAAAATATTTAGCATGATCAACATTTAAGAAATAAAAACATGGGCATAAATAATAAATAAATACTCAAATTAGTAGTTTGTCTTTTTCACATAACTTTAGCTCCATCATTTCACATGTGTTACTGAAAAAAGTTAATCTGATTACTATAAAAACAGATAAAGAAATAAAGAATATGCTGAAGCATCAGACTGTAGCATCCAGTCGAACTTAGAAGGGCCAGAACTGATGGACAAATGACTTTTAATGTTTCCCTTCCGTGTCACAGAACCAACGTAAGAGCTAGAAAGAACAAAACAATGGGGAAAAAATGACTATACACCATATTACTAGCTCATTACATTGTTTAACTTTTATCCATATCTTAATATACATTCAGTACAAATTACAAGTGGCTCAAATATACAGCAACGAATAAAACAAACCTTGTTCCTCTATCGACTGCTGCTGTCTTTACTATCTATCTTTGGGTTTTGGTATAACTTTTCACTGTTGTTTTTATTCTCTACCGTTGACTGTTTGTCTTTACTTTTCATCTTTTCAGTGTATATAGTAACTAACTAGTAAATACTGTTTTTTCCTTCACTTCTGCTCACAGAGTTATCAAAATAAAAGCGCAGCCTTACTATCAAAGGCCATGGAGTGTATGTGAATGTATATGAGTTAGTTTGACCTTTACACAGACTCTATGCCAAATAACACCTATTTTAGTAATATTTTACAACAAACAGCATTTTATAACTAACCTTCCCTTCCTTGTAGCTCGAAAGCCTTGTTAACATTTATGAACGGCGCACAGTGACTTCTGTATTTGACGTTTCACCCCAGGCTGGTTTCCTGTTGCCCCTGAGCGGTGGTGTGGACAGCTCCTCCACAGCGTGCATCGTCTTCTCCATGTGTGTGCAGGTCTGTCGGGCCGTAGACGACGGAAGTAAGTTCATTTGTTTCATACTGGATTTTAAGAACATTTTTGGTCGACTCAAAACACGCCCCCGTGTGATTAATTAACTAAAACGGGGTGTGTTGTTTGAACTCAGAACCATTTTCGATCGAAATATAAAACTTAACAAATACAGTATAGTCCATGGTCTACAGAGCGCACATTAACATATTTACAGGCCATAGTACATTTTAGATCTAATATAAAGCTGCACTATGGCCATACCGGCTTGTCAAAGCCTGAACCCGTCAGATCTCAGAAGCTAAGCAGGGCCGGGCCTGGTTAGTACTTGGATGGGAGACCACTGGGAATTCCAGGTGCCACAGTGGGCAAAAACTGCCGTTGTGTCCTTAGGCAAGGCACATCACCCACATTGCCTAGTATGAAAGTGGTGTGTGAGTGTTGGTGGTGGTCGGAGGGGCCGATGGCGCAGATTGGCAGCCTCGCTTCCGTCAGTCTGCCCCAGGGCAGCTGTAGCTACAATAGTAGCTTACCACCACCGGGTATGGAGTGAATGAATAATGCTCTGTAAAGTGTCTTTGAGTGTCCAGAAAAGCGCTATATAAAACTGATGCATTATTATTATTATTACTATGTAACTTTTCCAATGGAGTCTATGTCATCTGCTTGTCTCCATGGAGATGTTTGGCCTAGAATGTTCCACAGTAAAGGCATTATACTTGCACGCTTACTTGCCTGTCCACAGATCTGACCTCTAACATGGCCTGATGATGGTGTGTCCTGCTTGTCTCCATGGCGATAGAGTTTAATGCTAGTCTAAAATGTGATCATCTTATTGATAACGTTGTACTTTGCGATGAAATCCAAAAGGTTAATGCACAAAATGTTGGACCGAATCATTTCTACTAATGACTATTTTACATTTTAAAAATACTCATTTTAGCTTCAATATTATTGGCCTATAAAATGTTGTGACGTCATTTGAAACCCAGAAATATTGTGGAACATTCCTTGCAAAGCTTTAACATGTCCATGGAGACAAGCAGGCGGCAGAACCTTCACCAGAAAAGTTACATAGTGCAGTGTTTCCCAATGATAGAGGAGATTATGGTGGCGTCCTGTAGCCTAAAAATAAAATGAACGAAAAACTGGTCAAATTAATTATGCTTTATGTCTGTAGTGTTGTGACAAACATACAGAAGTCATATATTTTATCTGTATTTAGTCATTTTTTTTATCAGCAGAATCAAAAAGTCAAATTTACTCAAACATAAACACAATTATTCAAGTAATTATCACTTGTGCCACCATAATCTGTGTATAAACTTGTGAAAACACTTGGGAAACACTGATAGTACACAACACTTTTCTATATTATTATCTATACCAGGGGTCTCCAACCTATACTAAAGCAACACGAAAACTTGTATTAAAAGTTTTTATTATTTAATCGCTACTATTTATTAATTACTGTTTTAATACAAGCTCAGGAGCTACCAGGAACTCTCCACCCTCTTCCACGTAGCTCGCGAAGGGATTTCTGAATTACACATATTGCGCTGAATAACTCAGATTTGATTAAATGTCTTTTTCCTTTGTAAATGTGTAATTTTGAAGATTTGGCTAATTTTGTGCACTGATAACTAGCGGTGTAAGAAACTATCGATTCGGTGATATCTCGCGATACTTCATTGCACGATTCTTCCATTGATTCAAAATGTGTCTGAATCAATTTTTAAGTCATGTTTTTCATGAGAAATTCATTCAAGTTCAATTTACTATTCTCATTATTCAAGTATTAAATAAACTATATTTCATTAAATTTTGCTCACATTAATATATACAGTTGTGCTCATAAGTTTACATAGCCTGGCAGAATTTATGATTACTTGGTCCAGAAGCTGCACATGGGACGTACTTGGATATTCCAACATGATAATGATCTAAAACACAAAGTGGACCTGTCACTGGCTCCAGCAGAATAAAGTGAAGGTTCTGGAGTGTTCGTCTCTTCTGACCTCAGTATCACTGAGCCTCTGGGCAGATTCAAGCTGCAGTTCAGACAAGAGCCCAAGAATTTACAGGAACTGGAGCCTTTTGCCGAGAAGATTTACCATCAGAGAAAATAACACATCCATGACTATCACAAAAGACTCCAGCTGTTATTGGGTCATTTGTGTAGTTTCTGTGTCATTATGATTTAAAAAGAGGAAACACAGTAGTTTGTTAATAAACGGCTTCACCCAAGCACTAACCATGAATGAAAGAAAAGTTTTTGTGTTAACATTCATGTTCTCTGAAAGATGAACAAGAAATCAATCAAATTCTGTCACGGTATGTAAACTTATGACCACAACTGTTCTTGCCCAAAATATTATACATAATTATTGATAAGCCACAATATATCGCCCTTTATTTTAGTATCAGGATACATCGGGATATATCGCATTGTGACCAGCATATCGTGATCACTTTATAGACATCCAATTGTACCTCATCTTCGGCTTACCATGGCTCTTATATTTACAAAATTTCTGTCGACTGCTAAAATGAGTAGCTCTCTGGCATTTTCGTTTGACAAAAAGTAGCTCACAGGAGGAAAAAGGCTGGAGACCCCTGATCTGTACTGTATACTGCATGTGCATCCTGGACTGTTTATGATCTACATACGTGAGGCCATGAGAGGGCAGCGTTGCGTTGATTCTGCGCACGAAAACTTAAGAAGAAGTGGCGTTTTTGTTTACAATTTTACAGTTTTACAGTTTTACAGTTGGGGAAGTTTTCATAAGAACCACGCGTTTTTCTTGTGCATTTTAACTGCCGATTTCGCTCCGGACCCATTGCGCGTCGCCAAACCATGCCCCGCAGATGCATATTCCGCTGTCCCCACCCTAATGTTTTATTTAGCCAACCAAAAGACGAAGCCACTCTGCAGAAATGGCTTAATTTTATTTTTACACACCTCGCGCATTTGCAAGGGGAATACAAGAATCACATCTATGTTTGCGATCACCATTTCACCGAGGACTGCATGCTCAATAAAGGATTGTTTGACAGTGGAGTAATTTCAACTATAAGTCTAAGAACCGGTGCTGTTCCTTCAATTTACGAGCCAGTGCCTCCCACACACGTGAGTATAAATACATTCCTGTTTTGTTTTGTAATGCACGTGTTATGTCATCTGCTTATCAATCCAGGACTGAACCAGGTCTAATTTTAGCATCAAACTATAGATATTGGACAAGAAGGACAACAAAAAAACATGTCTAAACCAGGGAGAAAGAACTAAAGTTGGACATTAAGATAAAAAAGGCTAAACTACGATTAAGGACTTGGCTAGTAGTAAACAAAGTGCACATCAAATGACAATATTTCCCTTGATTCTCGTTCAAACTATGGCGGCATAAATGTATTTTTTTGTATTGTAGTTTCGCCCACGCATGTGGCTTATGTCTATATTTCATATTTACTCTGTCTTTTCTAAATAACATAGTTTAAAAAATTTGTTTAAAAATAGATAAAAGTATAATAATGTATAATAACAAAAACAAAGTGTCATTTTTGTTAGAATCTTTTTTTTCCTGCGTTGAGGAGAATTGTTTTAGAGTTGTACTTAATTTATTTGAACTTTTTTTTATGGTATGAAGGCACAACATATAGTCTTCATACTCTCAGAACATTTACATTTAACAAAAAAAAGAAACAAAATAAAGAGAACATTAAGAAGAGATTTTAAAAGAATTTTAACTATGCATTTATCACCACAGTCTCTTGAATTAATTGGAAATTAATGGGAAACATTATTTAATCGCTACTATTTATTAATTACTGTTTTAATATAAGTTTTCGTGTTGCTTTATTATAAAACCAGTAGAGGGGAGCATTGCATTGAACAAATGTACCCAGTTCATACCGGAAACCGAGTAGTATGCACTTCCTGTGTTTACAAATTTGGACACGCTGCATTTTTTTTTAGTTTTTTTCTATTAAATCTCCGCTTTGTTCGTGCATACTGAGCATTTTTACTCAAGATGTCGTCGTGGAGGAAATGTGTTTTCGGCTGTGAGGATTACACTTCTTTATACAACCTACCAAAAGAGGAAGCTACCCGGGAGGCTTGGCTAGATTTCATTTATGGAAACCCCAAGCAGCAAAACTTCACCAAAAATCTGTTTGTATGTGATCGCCACTTTGAAGAGGACTGCTTGATGAATAAGTCAATGTATGAATCTGGATTATGTAACAGGCTAACACTTAGATCTGGCTCTATTCCTACAATGTATATCAATGTCCAACCAAGACCTGTAAGTATAAATGAATTATTATTGAACAACCTGTACCTACTGCAGTAATTATGCACACGTAGACATTTGACACACTGTACACGACACAGGATTCAGTCGCCAGGCATTCCTGTTTTACGAATGCAAAGACAAAATCCGAGTAAACCAAAACTAAATGATGACTAAACCAAAAATGCTAATTGAAAGTACTATATGTCAGGACTAAGCCAGGGCTAAACCAGGGCTAAACCAGGTCTTAACTACGATAAAGGGTCATAATTATAACCAAACCAAGCTTAAATCGAACGGGGAATGTATTATTTTATTAATACGAGTTAATATTATTTGTACATAGGTGTTTTTTTTACCAGTAGAGGGTACTAATAGTAATTTAATTCAGTCTACCGGAAATAGAAAATCGTCCACTTCCGGTGTCGCTCTTATTTACAAATTTAGACAAAAAGCTGATTTTTTTTTTTTTTTTTTTTACCTTTTGTACTAAATCCTGTTACGTTTTTACAAGATGTCGTTTCCTACAGCGAAGCGAAAATGCGTGATGGGCTGTGACTTTTTTAACACTTTATTCAGCTTACCTAAAGAAGAACCCACTCGTCAAGAATGGCGAAATTTCGTGTATGGAAACAGGAAACTTAAAGACTATAAAACCATGCTAGTTTGTGATCGTCACTTTGCAGACGAGTGCTTTCTCAATAAACCAATGTTTCAAACGGGATTATGTGCGAGATTGCATATCAGACACGGCTCTGTTCCTACTATTTGTTATAATGACCCTGTAAGTACCAAATAATTACTATTTTGTTTGCAGAAATAGGGCTGACTGGACTAGACCAGGACTAAACTTTAAGACTTTAAGTGCAGATGACATCTTAGACTACTCATTGTCACTGAAACGTAGTTTTAGTTGTTGTATAATATTTACAATTTGGAAGAAAAAAATAAAATAAAATAAAAATCCGTATTTTCAGTTTTGTTAAAGTTTACAATTTTACTTCCTGTTTTAGACATGTGCAGCAGATGTGACAAAAGATAATTATATGTCACCGAGCAACCTGACTGTCAACAAAGGCAAAGCTTGTCCAAATTACACAGTAGCCAGAGTTAACAAATACAAATTTATGGAAACACGTTTTATTTTGTTTGTTTTAATTAATGTTTAAACTCACGAAATGTGTTTTTTGGCCCTTAAAGTCATTGTCACATGCTTACATGCATACTTTTATTTTTTTATATAACAAGGTGGTATGTCTATTTATATTAGTGATACAGTAGGGACAAATTGCCTCACATCTGGTAGCATTACATTACATTTTAATTGAAAGAATATAGAATAATTGTTTTATTAAGGATGCATAGTTTGCAGAGTGTGCTTAAAATTAGGAGAATGAAAACAAAAGGTAGAGAAAATATCTAGACCATGTTTTTAATGTTATCTGAAAGTCAAAAGCTCCAACCCTCCCACTTTTCAATTCAGTGTTTTTATATACCAAAATATTGTATTAAATAGCAGGATCCAAATATGGAGCGCTTATGCCACCACAGTATTAGTATAAACCCGTGGGAAACACTGTGGTGGAATTCTGTTCTGGGACTTTTTTATTTTTACATTTCTTCACAAACTACCACTTGTCAGATGCAAAGTTATGATAATTGTTACTTGCTACTACAGATGTAATCTCACTAAAACTAAGTATTAATTAGAAAAAATAAAATCCTCTCAGATGCGCTTCAAGGTCTAAATTATTAAGCATAAAAAATAGTTAGTTTTGCAGCAGTGTTGTTGCAGTACTAAAATTTTAAACTCAATTAAATCATAGTATTTTCTTTTATGTTACTATGAGGTCTTATATCTGTAATCCCTTAATCATCCACGTTTGTTTCATAGTGGTCCATGGGCGTATACTAGTTTATGTGGTCTTACATTTGTTTTGATATTGCTCAAGATCATTCTAAGGCTATTCAGGAAAGGATCATTTCTCCTGTTGATGTGATAGAATTATAGGTTTTGTATTTTTCCTGATTGAAATGAGATATATATTTATTTATCTGTTTGTCTCAGAACTTATCGGTGGAAATGTTGGACCTACCCGAGGAGAAGCCATCCATCTCATCCATTGATTTAAGTCAACCAATGGGGCACTCTGTGTACCAGCCCTCACTGACACCTTCGCTTAGCACGTTTCCAGTCATGTTAATCTCTGGTAAAAAGGAACCTCCTTTCAGATCCCATAGATCAGCCACAAGATCAGTCGCGACACAGCTATCCGCCAATACGCTAAAGAACATCAGAAGCAAAGGTATGTGGTATGCATCATAACAGTACAATTATAAATAGAGGTGGGGGATTATTTCCCAATAGTCTTTGGAAATATCTTTTTATAGCCCTATTTGCAAGGGATTAGTACAACCAGAGGACCTCTGGTAATTTGCAAATTACCGCCCCACCTCTTTGTTTCTTGCAGCGCATTAGGACGGGATAAGCAAATTCTATAAATTACTCTATTTTACTGATATTGGCACAGATTGAATGAGAAAATAAAAGAGAGAGTTAGAAAACATGCGCAGTTACGGCAACAAATGCTGAGATACAGATTTGCATGGGACTAGGCGAAATATAGAATGTAATTTGCAGTGGATTTCTTTACAAATTACAAACATGGTACATTCTCACAGGATTTAGATCTCAGGCATCCTCCACAATTAATCAGAATTACTTTTATTCATCCCCGAGGGGAAATTTTCTTCATTACAAATGCAGTCGAACATGTAGTTAAAATCAAGTTTTCAAAAATAAGATAAGATAAATGCAATAAGATAAAAGATAAAGATAAGAATAGTTCTCTCTCAAAAATAACATTTATTACATCAAACGACATATTTACAACTATATACAGGGTATATGAGCAGGGAATTGGATATTAACAGTAGTTTGTCAGTGATTTAAAGTGCAGAGTTCAACAGTTTGATGGCGACAGGCAGGACAGATTTCCTGAGTCTCTCAGTGGAGCAGCGGCAGCAGCGTCTATGGCTGAAACAGCTCCTCTGATTGGCCAGCACCTTGTGGGTGGGAGGGAGAGTCCAGAATAGTAAATTATTCCCGTGCAAATAGGGCATAAGTTGTACTATGTAACTTTTCTGGTTGAAGGTCCGGCACCTGCTTTTCCCCATTTGATGAGATTGCATTTCTTAATAGAGTGTAACTTGTTCATTGCTAAGAAGAATGAAGAAAGAAGAAGAAGAATGTGTCCATAAATTTACTGTGAGGCAGAGATCTGACCAGTAACTTCTCCATCAGAAAAGTTACATAGTACTCGGCCTGTCACGATAACACGTTTGAAGCACAATATATTTCTGCCCCCATATTGAAAAATGTTATTTTGATCTGTAAATTGGTGTAGAAAGACAATTTACTGGGCGACCTGACCTACTGACCTAAAAACACGTATAATTGAACTTTTCTTTTTTTGTAACTGTTTTGTGGGTTAAATCTTTAAATGATAAACAACAGTTACAAGGCACATTTGGGTAATATGTAACCATATTTAACCATTTGTGTTTAAAGAAAAATAAACAATATCTTCAGTCTCAACATTGGTATCGATACAGAAAATGCTGGATTGGGGCATCTCAGCTCAAATCCTATTGCATTATATAAAAAAATAACAAAAATCATCCCATTTTTGCAAAGAACATGTACACAAGATAAATATTGAACCCCAAAATGTATTATTTCTGTTATCATATATTGAACAATGAGCTTATATAATAATTATCGTGACAAGCCTACATAGTGCATCCTCGACATTTTTGAGGTTTCAACACAAAACACACTGTAAAATGAGGTGAATTCTTTGTTCATGCTGTTTTAAGGATAATTAAGGTGCAGTTATTATAGTATCTTTTTGTATTTCTCTTTGTATTTGCATTCCTCAGCTGTCCAAGCCTCAAATACATTCAATACTGTAAACGTAGGTGTCCAAACGGTCAAGAGGAAAATAACTTTACCATTGGCCAGAGCCTTCTTAGTGCAGAGTCGACCCAAAAAGAGGCCTCGTGTGGAAATGGAGGAAGAGCAAGCTGAAGAGGAGCAAGACGAAGATGAGCCTGTGTTTGACGATTTATCTCATAGAACCAGTGTTTATAACTTCACTGAACTAACGTAAGTATGTATTTTTACTGATAATAAAAGTATTACTTGGTGTTATGACAATATTTATTTAAAGTGTGATCTGAACCTTATTATTATTGGGATTGAGTACAGCTCTGTGCTCTCAGTCCTATGCCATTTCCTTTTCTCTACCCACTTCTCCTTTTGGTTTGCCTTGGAGATGTAACAAAAACAGCCTTACCTGAGATTAATGCTTTAATGCGCTGCATTCAGGGCAAATCACTGATAGGATTTGAAACTTAAGGCCGCCACACACTACAGGAGAATATGCCCGGTTTTGGCTGCGATTTCTTATTCCCGAGTTGAGGAGGCGTGGCCCGACTTTTTGTCTTCATGTGCGATTTTAAAGCCGCTGCTCCTCATGTGCGGTGTCAGTGTCAGATCGTAACCACCAAACATCAGCAATGCTAGGATAAAAACTGATAAAACAGAGCATCAGGGGCAGAGGAGCGACGGATACAGAGATGCAAGATACAAACTCAGGATATAGCGAAAATAAAGACTTCATTACTCACCTAATGTAAAGTGCAGCATCTCATCCACATTATCCATAGAAATTGTCCTCCGCAAATAATGACATCCAGTCCACAAAACCGCGCTGTTAATCCACTTTGAAGAGTTCTTTGGAAGTAAAAAAGCGAAAGCGTTTCTCGCATGTGTTTGTTTAAGTCCACAGAGCGTAAAGCTGCAGATTAGCGATTCTACTTCCTGTGGACTTTATTGCCAATCTTTTATGCGTTAAAAATGTATCTGAAGTATTGCACCACATTTCACAAATAATAATATCTAAACTAGAAGTGCAGAGCTCTGATCTTTTGAACACTTTAAGACTCTCAATGCGAGTAGTTTTACTGTAGACAGGAAACAGCTGATACAATCTTTATACCCTGTGGTCTGCAGACAGATCCCGCTGCAGACTTTGCGATCAGAGATTTTAAGTCTCATAAGATTCTCCTCATGTCTGTGGTGTTTGCGCATTTTGTTGCACGTTTAAAAATTGTTTAAGACCGAAAAATCCTCTAGTGTGTAGCAGCCTTTAGAGTGACTCTGGCTCCTGTTGACTTTACATTGTAAACTTTCACCCCCCTCTCTGTAACTGCTGCTGAGATCCTTGTTATTTTTGTCTTAAAATGTTCACATTAACCCACTCTACATGATCCTGGTGTTTTTATGTCACTATTTTGTCCATAAATCAGTGTTCTGCTCTAAATTCGCCCCGATAACTTCTAGTCTCGAGAGCTTCATTTGACTCGCTATGGGCGAAGTCATGTTCCCTTAGTCCACTCCTTTATAGGGTCTATGATTCTAGCTTCAGGCATAAAGTTACACAGTGCAGGACTTGTGAGTGATGATGGCAAATTGTGATAAGAAAATTGTCTGGCATTTGGCGGTTCTGCATCATTGCGATTTGAATCAATGGTAGAATAGTTTTCCAGGGTGTGTGTGTGTGGGTGTTTCCAGGTTTTCTGGTTTCCGCTGCTTCATAAAAGTACAACAGGCTCCTAAAAATTTAATTCCAAATCTCAACCAGACTTTCCAGTTAAACATAAAGGACACTTTATGTTTATGTGTACATTTCTTTTCTACATTGCACACCTCTTGTAGAACTACTATCACTACTTATAGATTGTGTTTGCATTGCAGATTGTAGATGTCATAATTTCAGATGGAGGGCTGAATGTTGTAATGTCTTGTCAACTTGGGTTGTCAAAAATATCTAAAATCAGATACTAATCAATACTAAAACTAGTGTCAAAACTAGATATTCATTTGAGCAGGTATCGATACTAAAAAAGCACATCCACAGGAGATAAATGAACGTTTCCTGAGGCTTTATAATGATCTTGAGCTGTTTCAGAACAAGTATAAGAGCAAATAGACGAGTATACGCCCATGGAGCACTATGGAACCTACAGTACCTGGAGCACTGAGGGATAGTAATTATTGTGACAGGCCTAACACTAACATGAATGCAATGTGTCGCTCTATAATCCCTCCTTTAAAAGTGCATTGTGTATTGTGTGCATTGTGTAACTTTTCTGTAGTCTGTAACGTTTCACAGTATGGTATTAAACCTTTCTATCTTTATGGAGACTTAGACAAAGTTTATTGATCCACATGGGAAATTACTTGGACACAGTAGCTCGCACATCATCAAACCGTATAATAACATAGAGAGAAAAATATAAAAGACCAACACAAACAAAGTCATAGGTCAGATCTGTGGAGAGGCAACCCCCACTCAGTCAGAATGCCTGGTATTTTTGAGCTATAAAACCACCCGTAATTGAATAAATGTAAAGTAGAGCTGTTTAATGTCATGCTGTGGAACATTCTAGGCAGATCATATGTCATAATGTACCTTTTTAATCTATTATTTTCTCCACAGGGACACAGACCTTACCCCAGACTACGAGGACACGAAGTACATTGTGTTTGAGAAGAACCTTCGTCAGCTGTTTGAGCAGTGTCCTGTGTGTAACTCCGAGTGTGCGGTGCAGAGGCAGAGGTGTGGGACCTTTGTCTCCTTCACCCAGCACTGTCCCGAGTGTATGTACAGCCGCACGTGGCAGAACCAGCCCGTGACCCGGAGCACGCCCGTGGGAGACCTGCAGCTCTCCGCCTCCGTCTACTTCTCTGGTGGATCCTTCCAGAAAATGCAAAGGGTATTTTCAATTAAAATCACTTTAAAAGACCTTTATTGTGCTATATCTACTGTACGTTATAATGCTGTTTCTTAGACTTATATTATATAACTTTATTTACAGACTCAGGGTAAATTGTAAAATTGCATTCATATATAAACCTATCAGCACACACACACACATATATAAAAAAAAACTACAGCGGGGGTGTCCAAACGTTTTTCATTGAGGGCCACATATTAAAACCGAGAGCAGTGTGAGGGCCGATCGAGGGTCATAGACTTGTGGTCAAAACAGTGAGTAATTCAAATCTGTGCATTTATAACAGGTTTGAATGACTCTCTAGACGTTTGTTCAGGCTCAGACCCTCAAAAGGACACACTACATTTGCTTGATCGAGGTAGAGTTAAAAAAACATGCAGTGAAAAGTGCCACTTGTGGTAGTATGGGCCAATTCACCAGGAAGTCTGAGGGCCAAAACAATTGGTCTGAGGGCCATAGTTTGGACATGTCTGACCTACAGTGATGTAAGGTCTGGTCAATTTAAAATACGTATAGATGGCTCTTCCAGAGTAATATTGTGCGTCACTTGCCTTTATATGATTTAAGCACATTATAATTCCATTTCTTTGTTCAATTAACCTGCACATAAATTTATACATGAGTTTCCTCATTAGAGTCGGAACGTGAGAATATTTACAGACACGAACAAAGCACTGGCACTTTCCCACCTTGGAGTCTTTAGGAGTATTCTAAGAGCATCATTATTTGCCATTTTAATCTTATTCATCTTTGCTTTGCTATAATTACACCATAGATGAGCTGTGTACAGTGGAGTGCAGTATGATCTAAGAAGAGTTGTTTTAACGTCATTTATACACGTATGAAATTTGCGTGCCAGCATATTCGCCACTAAATACAGTTTACAGCACTGATGATGGATGTCAACTTCATCACAGGAGTCATTTCTAATAATATGGCCAAATATTTAGTTTTTGTTACCTTAGTTCATTCATACATTTTTAACACACAAACCCATATTTAAGACCGACTTCTTTTCGCAGACAAAAAAAACACTCTGTTCCACTTTGTGATGTCATGTTGTAATACAGGAAGTGCTCCACTGTGTTTTTAAATTCCACACACCTTCACTAGAATCATTTGGTTGATTTTGTACCTGGTATTTCCCGTCTTTACTAAACAAAAGGTAAAAGGAGCCGTTCACTTGAAAACTTCAGCTTCATGACGTCACCGGGTGGAACAGAGCATTTTGAGGTTGACAGATGTAATAATAAAAGGTTACTCAAACGTCTGAAGGAAACAAAACACATCTCCTGGTGCATTTTTGAGGAGGTAATAACATTCTAACATGACTTAAAGCTACAAGAATTTTACTTGAACACGAAAAGCCTTTGAATAGGAGATTTTTACCCAGATAAAGCTCAAGGGAAGCTCCTTGAGAACATCCTGATGTGGCATAATTACAGACTAAAGAGTTTTTAAAAACACAATGTACCCATTTCCTGTGTCATTTTTGTGTAATTAGAGCTTTGGTTGAGTCATAAAACCCCCTTTTCAGCTCATGGCTTGTTTTGGAGTCCGTGTTAGACCCGTTAATGATTATTTGAATAGTAAATTATTTGATTATTTCTTTTATAAAATATCACCTTGTAATTTGGCAAATGCAAATGGTGATTCAGAAGCTTGGTTCAATACCACAAATAAACATTCTTTATGCATCTGTCTGCACCTAAACCACTTAAATTATTCTGTACTGTAACACATATTATTAAAACCTCTTTATTTAACTATTGTGCACCAGACATTCCCAAACATTTGTGTGTGTTTAGATTTGTAAGTCAAGATTCAGTTCAAAGTGCACATGCCCATGAGCTTTAGCATTTGAAAGTGAGCTAATTATTATTTGTTAAACTAGTACAAGAATCCCGTGCATTTCAGAACATGTCTGCGGAGGTCTAAACTACAGGGTTTTCTGTTTTAAATGGGAGGTTTGGAGAGCTGTAATTTTGGTCTCTGCAAAAGACCTTTTATTACCTAAATGACAACAATTCTAACCAACAAAATTATGCTTATGATTTTGATCGGTCTCCCCCATATCTGATTCTTTGCATTATAGACAAATTGTTAATATAATATTAACTAGCAGAAGTAAATGTTCCAGTTTTTCCGCTGGACCATCCTGATATGTTTAAATCCTGCTTACCCTGTAATTAAGACTATTTAAATGTGCTATGAAATGCATGGGATTCTTATATTACTTTTACAGCTCATATTTCAGTGTTCTGTCTATTTCTAATGATTGAATTTGCACTGTGCATTGAATCTTTCTTTGTTATAAAAATATGAAGTGCAAATCCTATCCCTATATAAAATTGTAACTGCGTAGTTCTGCTTACTAGCAGTTTTTATTCACTGTTTCTTTGTGTTTTGGACAGATATGCAAAGGAATTAACCTTCAAATCCACCATTTGGATACATTTAAAAAACATTCACGGATGTTTCTGGAACCAACAATCTGCCACAACTGGAAACTGCACCAGGAGAGGGTGTTTGACGAGTGCAGAGAGCACTTGGAGCTGCCTGTGGCCGGTGACATGAGGGCTCATCCACCGGGTCAGAAACCCTCTATAATAGTTATGTTGTTATAATTAAGTAGAATTTGCATTTTATGACTTTGTCAATTTTTAGGACCCAGTGCTAAACTGGGAAGTTACACCACAATGGATCTGGAAAGCAAAAAAATACTCGACATCCAACTTGTACAGGTTTGTGTCCCTTTTCCACCACCTACTGGACGACATAAAAACACACAGGCTGTGGTTTATATTACATTGGTCCCATACGTAATCAAATTTTATTAAATTACTGTTTTTAGAGCTTACTTTGTCAAGTTTTAAACCCAAAAGTGCTCCTGCATGTTTCAGACATTCTGATCATTTCAGTTTTAAACTGTAAATCTCGTGATGAAGGAACATGGTTTTGTGTTACCCCAAAAATAGATATTTTTTGTTGTATTTAGTGCACTGAAAAACATGCCTCCTTCTTTTGCCTGGAGGAGGGCCGCCCCCTGATGGTTTCCATGGAAATGTTGTTCATTTGGCCATAATCCTCAAAAGTATGGGATAAAAATATATCTCCATGGGGATTGTTTTGAAAAGTGCTTTTATTTTTCCATTTCTATGGAGTTACGCCTGCTCCAGATTTAGCATCAGTATTGTGCGAAGATGAACAAGTTAAATTTAAACCCCAAATTAACTTGATTAAAATAACTGTTTTGTTTGAATATTGTAGAGCAAAAAAGTAGGAGACAAAAACCTCATGGAAAAGAGAGGCCTTAAACGGAGCCTGGACCGACTGGAGGCAAACAACCTGAAGGTGGATTATATCGTCACCGACCGTCACGCCAAAGTCCAGAAGTACCTCCAGAACAGACAGATCACTCAGTATTACGACGTGTGGAGGCTGGAAAAAGGTGAGCAAAGATTTTTACACGGTCACAAATGAGGCTTGAAGTAACATTTGTTTTAAAATATGGATCATAACTTAAGCTTTAGTCAAAACTGCAAATTTTCTGACCAGTTTAGACACTGCAAATTCAATCTAAATTACCAAGGTGAACTGTGTTGGCAATGGGAAGTGTTAATGTAAAATACAATTAAAAACTGCAAGGCAAGCCAAGTTTTGTATAGGCAAATTGTATAGTAATGCAAAGTATTTTACAGATTAAGAAATGCATAAAATTCATAATCATAATATAATGAACCTTAAAAGAGAAGAAAGTGTAAAAAACCTTTTACTTTAAGATAAACAGAACCTGGATTTAAACACTGTAACACTGTAAACCAATGCTGATTAAAATGTCTCTTTTGCAGATTTATCAAAGAGACTGAACGCATTATCAGAAAAGAAAGATTTCGAGGTGTTAAAGAAGTGGTCTCCGGCGATCAAACACCACATGTACTGGGCGGCGGCTTCCTCCTCGTCCGGAGAGGAGAAAGTGGCAAAATGGATTTCTCAAATAAACCACCTTCAAGACGTCCACAAACACGACGATCCTACGTTTCCCCAATGCGCCCATCCCGACAAAAAGACCAGAAACCCAGACAAGTGGTTCAAACCAGGTGTGTGCTCTGATATTCAGGAGTTTTCTGTATAAATGAAGGAGGAGCAGGACCGCGGTGAGACCAGAGATGTTGCGTGATTTTGGTTTTGGGTAGAGATCGACCGATGGCTGATGAGTTCCTAATGTTTTTGGGGGTGACATGTAGGACCGATTTAAGTAATTTCCCTCAAATTATCTACATTTAATTAACCACAAGCTCATCCACAACCTTGGTTTTCCAATTGATAAGAAGAGGATATTCTGTTTGGACTGAAGTGTTCAGATAAAGCTTCATGCAAACTCTTTATTTGTATTCAGGCAGCTGGTTTTGACAAACAAAATATCGGCCTCTGCAGGAGAATTAAGGCTGATAACAGATAAGCTAAAAGTGCACATATTGGTCTATTATATCTGCCTATCTGTATTGTTTATCTATTCACTGCAAATATGTTTTATTTTGAACTTGAAGTTTAATTATGAAAATACAAACTGACCCAAATCTGCAATTACTTTTTTATGGAGTTAGTTGGGCGAGGGTACAATGGGGTCTTGACGGATTTTGAAGATTCATTAGAAGATTATGAAAAACTAGTGCTGTCAAAATTATCGCGCTATTAACACGTTAACTCAAAACAATTTTAAAACTGTACATATTTTTTATCTCAAGATTAACGCACTTTGTGACCCAGTGGACTAGTTTTGCTGTGGCCACTGCTGTAACGTTAGAAAAACTACAGGATCGGGCTGTAAACGGGAAAGAAAACAATTTGAACGAAACTGACAAGTCCCGGTTGGAGGAGGTGGGCAGAAGTACGGCAAACTTGCGCAATGCCCCCGCATGAGGAAAACACGAAAGAAAGTCCAGTTCAAAACATGCGGCGAATCCGGTCACAGCACATGATTTCACAAATTATTTGACTGTTCTGAAGAGAGAAGAGAGAGACTTCGCTCACACTGTCGCAGAGCACAAAGTCTCACTGACGATTGTTCTCGTTTGCAATGAAAAAAAAAAAGCGTATTAAAATGATGATTCAAGGGACAAAAAATGTGCGATTAATCACGAGTTAACTATGACATTCATGAGATTAATCACGATTAAATATTTGAATCGATTGACAGCACTATTTAAAACGTAAGGTTGATTAGATAAGTCAAGATTAATGTGTGTTTTTCACTTTATTGTGGTTACGTTTTATGCTTCGCTCCACAGTCACTCTGTTTTCACTCTGTTGTCTTTCTTTCAGAGACGAAACCTCTCCGTGAGGTTGAGAAGCTGCTCCTGGACAAACGCGTTCTCCGTGACGTTCCAAAGCTCTGCTCCGATCACCAGACATCTTCACTCGACCTGTTTTACAAACTCAGTCTGCGGTTTAAACCGGACGATGTGAACTTCTCTCTAATAGAGACCAAGTGCAGGTACAAAGCAGCGGATCATTATTGGACTTTGTGTTGCAGCATTGAAATTTCTCCACTGTGGCACAAATAAAGGTTTTCTTGGAATATCTAGTGAAGTAAAAACCCTGCTGAAAGACCGTCCTTGTTTTATAGAGTAGTTTGAGCAAAACTGAGCTAACATTTAAACTTAATTTTAATTTTTTTAAAACATTGTTCACATTTTCTTATTAATGAGAGACAAAAATGTATGTTAACTGCAAAAATATATGGAAAAATATCAAGACATTTTAGTTATAAAAAGTTAATTCCAATTTTCTGCTTGTAATTGTTTTAGTCAGAGGGAGGACTGATTTGAGAAAAGTTAATCTAAAGTGTCCCTCTTTATTCCCGTCTCCGTAAAGTCGATTTAATTTTACATCTATGTCATAATAAACAGATGTTTTGTGTGTTTTTCTCAGGCTCTTTTTGGCGGCGATGCATTTTAACGAGAACACGGCGCCTGATCAAGAAATGACGGGAAACGATTTTCTGTTTGTCAAATCGAAGCAGGCCTGCTCCAACGTGAAAACAAAGGCTACGTACGGTAAAGGAGTAAACAATAACGCTCATTATATTTGTATGGCGTCTTTTAGTGTCTTGAAAATCACATTATTAATTAAATGGTTTGATAATTTTATTATTTAGTGCAGTAGAGCAATTGAAAAGTACACAGATGTCTGGGAATATTTTTGTTATATTCACTTTTTTCATTTATTTTACTCTTTTATTTTATTTTATTTACTCACTTTTTTCAAAAACTAGACCGAACAAATTCTTACGGACAGTGTTGACTTAGATTATGCAATTGTGATTAGTGAACAGTTGTAATTATTATAGGATATTATAGGAAAAATTATGAAAAAAAAAAAAGTTTTAATCATTTATGCCTTTAAATTTTTCAGCTGTCTTTATAAAATTAATATAAAATTACAATTCAATGCAGATTTTGATTTTTTTTTTTTTTTTTATAAATAGTAAAATACACTCTTTATATTATATTGGGCAATGACAAAGAATTTTACTTTTTATTTTACTATTTCCCTCTCATATTGAGTAATCCCCATTTTCAATTTTATTTGATTTTTGTCTTTAAAAAAACAAAACAAAAACTGCTTTCAATATCAATCTAAGTAATTCAACTTCAATAATTATAGTTTATTTTAACTTCAGACAAAATTAAGTTCAGAATTAGTTTAAAAGGCCATAAAAAAGCATATTATTGGCTATTGAAAATGTCTGAATCAATTCAAATTTGATTAATTGTATAATAGATTGTTTTTTCAGTATTGATAGTTCATATTGTTCATATCTTTAGTATTTTGTATTGATTCCTGTGGCAGTGGAGAGAGTATTCATGTATTGAGTATTGAGACTATTGATTCCTGTCTTTTATTTTTCTCTTTACATTTTTGTTTCTATTCTTAAAACGTTTCTTTCAGGTTATGTGCGGGACCTGATGGAGCTGCTGTTCACACAAGTTTTGCATTATCCGTCTGCGTTTGATCTAAAGAAGAAAACGGAGACCGATCACTCGGAAAACCACGAGATGATGGAAGAACAACATGGATTTTAACTTTTAAAACTAGACCCCGTTGCAAAGGAGGCTCGTCGTCGCGGTTCAACTTTTTACCAATTCTTCCTCGGTTACAAATGACTTCACAACATCTTTTGGTTCTGCACTGTTGAGTATTTAAAAAAAGACTTGAACATCTGTATTTTATGGTGATGTTGGATAAAACAAAAGATACTTGTACCTACTCTTAAAAAAAAATGTGGGTCAGTATTTGTGGAGTTTCCTTGTGGTTTTTGTTCATGGAAATGCCTTATGTTCAATACAGGAATAGTGGTCTCATGTGAGTGTTACGTGGTCATGTTCTCACTACAGAAATAAAGAAAAAAAGGAGAGAAAAAATGTATTAAGGATACATTGACATTGTTTATACTGTTCTATATTGTTTCTATATTGTTTTGTAAAATGTTTTTACAAATAAAAACATTGAATAATGTTACATAACTTTCTATGTTACATTTGTGAGTAATAAAATACAGTACAATGCTTGCTTATTGATATTTTGCAGCTGATTTAATCAACATTCCCTGGGGGTGTGACGCTAACTGGAGGCACTGCTCTTCCTGAAGCTCTGTTACTAAAGTTAGGCTTTAATTTGAGCATCATTTCACAATCTGACCAAAGAACTGATCTGATCTAAACACTTTTGGCTGTGTTTGCTAATGTGTGCGCTGTGTCACGATGTCTCTGCTGAACATTCTGCCATGCACATACATGTAGAAACACCCCCAGCGTCACTGCAAATTATCAATAGATGTTTGGTCCACACAACTCAATTTTGGTTTTATTTGTGTGTGTGTTTTTTTATGTACAAATGAGACTCTTGCCATGTATTTTGGCTGGTGTCTCTTCTGCCTCTGTTCATGAAAATCTGTGAAATACCAAATAGTGGAAGCATTTTGTTTACGGTTCCTTCATCAATCAACCAAATTTCAACATTTGCAATGATTTGACACTATTACTCCCTCGTTACACATTTGTTTGAGTTATCAGGATCTAAAAAGTGTCTTGTAGCATCAGAACATCCCTGTATTTACACCGAAACCATCAAACAACGTACAATTGTGCATGATTTTCCTTGTTTCTCCGTCAGACTCGCAGGTTTTGTCGGATGTGCGCAGAGTGGTGGGGGATGACTCTTACTCCCCGGTGGATCCGAAGGAGCTGTGCGGTCGTGTCTTCACCACCTGCTACATGTCCAGTGAAAACTCCTCCACAGACACGAGGAACAGGGCTCAGGATCTGGCCCAGCAGATCGGCAGGTGAGTTCAAGGCGGCTTTGGATCCTTGGAGTTGGGAGACCGTCTTGCTTTTGGCCTCAACCCAACATTTATCTTGTTTACTGCATGTTGACAGAATGATTTTTACACCTTTTAACAGATTTGATGCTTATATAGTAATTTATTTTGTGTATGTATCCGTGTGTTCTGCTTTTGTTTTTCTAGCACACATCTGAACATCAACATAGACATGGCGGTGAAAGGCATTCTGGGTATTTTCTCTGCTGTCACCGGGATGTTTCCGAGGTTTAGAGCCAACGGAGGAAGCCACAGAGAAAACCTGGCCCTGCAAAATGTTCAGGTCAGTATCGGTTACTCAGTTTCAACTTTCCTGCCTACTGGAGATTAATTGTTAGATATTCAGATTTTATGAGTTAATGTTTCACTTAAATATTAAGGCAAGTTTATGTGTACAGCACAATTTGAACACAAATTAATTCAAGGTGCTTTACAGAGTAAGAAATACATTAAAATCACAACACAAACAAATCAAAACATAAATAATCATCATAAAATTTTAAAATAGAAAAAATAAAAACCCTTCATTCGTCTGCAGCTGAACATAACCGTTTTTAGCCTGGATTTAAACAGTCAGAATAGAGTCTGTCTCACATGTTCAGACTGTTCCAGGTTTTAGCTGCATGAATCTGAAACTCTGACCCTGAGTTTAGTCCTGACTCTGGGCACCAGCAGGAGTCGGTCCCTGAGCTCCTCAGAGTGCAGATGGTTCATACGGCACTAACATGTCACAGATGGACTTCGGTGCTCAGCCGTGGAGAGACTTGTCCAAGCAGAGCTGCTTTCAAGTCTCTGAGCCACAGGGGGCAGTGCAGAGACCTGAGCACAGGACACATGTGCTCGTACTTCCTGGTTCGAGTCAGGACCCGAGCTGCAGAGTTATGGATGTTCTGCAGCTGTTTTACTGCTCGTTTAGAGAGGCCAGTGAGAGACCGTTACAGTATCTAACCTACTGGAGACAAACACATGGATAAGTCTCTCCAGGTCTGCTTTAGACAGTCGACCTTTGATTTTGCTATGTTTTTTAGATGGTAAAATGCTGCAGATGTTATTAATTTGATGTGGCTGTTAAAGTTCAAGTCTGCGTCCATTATTACCCCCAGATTTCTAGCCTGATTTGAAGGTTTTAGAGAGAGACACTGGAGGTGACGCTGACACTGTCTCTTTGTTTCTTAATTAACAGAGCAATAGAAGAATAGTACTGTAGTAGTTTACTCAAAAATCGTTTTCTTTTCCAGGCTCGAGTCCGGATGGTTCTTGCTTACCTGTTCGCTCAGTTGTGTCTTTGGGCTCGTGGGAAACCTGGAGGACTTTTGGTGCTTGGATCTGCAAATGTGGATGAAAGGTAAGTCATACTGATATACGGTAATGTAATAAAAGTATTTCCAGGCAAGCAAAATTAGCACATAGTTAATGACATAGTTCAACACATATATAATTTTTTTTATTCAATTTTTTTATTGACAATCAAATAGAGATGACGGTTACAAAACACAAATGTACAATTTACTTTTTTTTCTTTCAACCTTCTTTCACATGCTTGGTTTCTTTCACTTCTCTTCATCTCTCTACTGTAGTACTGAAAATGTCTTTCTTTTGTCCCTTTAAGAATACAAAGTAAAATAGAGAAAAAAGCAAGAAAAAAACTAATATTTGAACACCTGAGTAGCAGTGAACAGGGAATAACATACAACAATACTTTTCATAATTATTATATTTAAGATTTGGCTTCAAAAAATCTTGCCTATTTTTTCAGAATTACACTGTCCCAACCAAATAAACCAGTAAATTAAACTCCACAAACTGCCACTTGTCTGGTCTAAAACTATGATTAATGCACAAAAATATTTAGACAAACATAAAAACCTGTCTTTTCCACTTACATTTTATTTCTACGTTAAAGGCAATGTAACTTCTGTTATTTAGGGTGTTTGTCTCCATGCAGATGTTGCCTGGGATGTTCCACAGTAGGGCATTAAACTTATCTTTTATACATTTGTTAAATAAAATTATAATATGTGTTTTTATTGCTCAAAAATACCTTAATAAACATGGTATCAGCAGCAATAGGCGCTTGTATCCACAGAGATGCAGTAAATCATAGCGAAAACATCTGCGTGGAGACAAGCAGGTGGCATCATCGCTACAGCATAAAAAGTTACACAGTGCGTCTTTAAATATGTCGTTTTCTTTCCCCTTTTCTTTCAGCCTGACCGGATATTTCACCAAGTACGACTGTTCCAGCGCCGACATCAACCCGATCGGAGGCATCAGTAAAACAGACCTGAAGAGTTTTCTGTCGTACTGCGTGGACAAGTTTCAGCTCACGGCTCTGAAAGGGTAAAGACAGAAGAAAAATATCTGTACTGAAAATATTTAATACATTTCAGAAAGTGTAGTGTATTTCCAAAGTCTGCTGATCCTCTTATATTTACTGTATCATCTATTTGTATTTGTATTTAAGTATTAAAGGGGCATTGCATATTAAAAGACAAGATAATGCAAAGGAAAAACATGTACTTGTAAATATGCACGAATGTTTTCAAAGCTAATGTCCATCCTTAGTCCCTATGGAAATGCAGATTACCATCACAACACCAATTTATATAAAAAATATATATAAAAAACATTGGATTTTTGGCACTGTCTATTGCCTGAATGTCACTCCTCACTCTCCACCACAGTTTCAGTATTCATAAAAAACCAAAATAAACTAAAATTGTAGTTTTTAAAAAAAAAAAATGTTTAATTTAATTTAAAACCACCCTTCTCCACAGCATCCTGGCAGCGCCCCCTACAGCTGAACTAGAGCCACTGAAAGATGGACAAGTGTCTCAAACTGATGAGGTAAAATTTCTGTGGAAATTTTAAACCTTATATTAACTCAGACTCTCATTTACATTTTTCTTTTGCATTCTGCTCAAAATTACAACAGCTCAACCAATACATACTTTGAGAAATATGAAAAAAAAAGTATATATGAAGAAAAAAGTCCTTTGATTTTCTTTCTTTCCGTAGGCGGACATGGGGATGACGTACTCTGAACTGTCTGTGATTGGTCGACTGAGGAAGATTTCAAAGTGTGGACCTTTCAGTATGTTTTGTAAACTTATTCACCTGTGGAAGGACACGCTCTCACCAGCAGAGGTCAGTGAAGGGTTTTTGTTGTTTTTGTTGTCTCTACAATTTGTGAATGGTTTTATACTTTATCGAAGGGTTTGTAAAGTTACAGTTTCATTTAAAGTGCACTTTGTAGCTTCACTAGTGGAGTGGATCTACATTTTTGTCTTCATGACGATGTCGTTGCTTTGCTTGAAATGTGCCACAGTATAGAATTAAACTTAAATATGTAAACTCCATGTAAACAAGTAGGAGATAATAATAATAATAGAAATAGTAATAATAAATCTTTATTTATGTAGCACTTTTAAAAACAAGTTTTACAAAGTGCTGTACAAGCAGCAATGAACAATACAAAACGCATAAAACAAAGAAAAAAACAGTCAATAATGCAACAAATCAGATTAATTCTAATAAATAAATAAAAGAATAAAAAGAAGTAGGGAATAAAAAGAACTAGAACCAGTTAAAGGAAGGTCAACCGATAAAAATAGGTTTTAAGAAGTGATTTAAAACATGATATTGATGGTGCGATGCCACTAGTTCAACATTCGGGTCAGATCTGTGTAAAGGACGGCCCATTGACTGTAGGTGCACAAAAAAACACCCATAACTGAATGAATGGTAGACGGATACGTTTAACGCCACACGGTGAAACATTTCAGACAATGTAATAGGCTCTATTCACGCTTCAGACGTTTGGAAACATGCGATGAAAACTTCCGGTGTAGTTCCGACACTGGGCTCGACCGAATGTGATCAAACCCACTGAAGTAAATGTGATCGTTGGTAAAATAAAGACTGCAGACGTATGTGCGGTTTGGAAACGTCTTGGATTTAGGGCCTTCGTCTCTTCTAATCGCATGTACCCAGTGCGCTTGGAGTTGTGCGTCAGTGGGGAAATGATGAAAACTGAGGAATGGTTGAAATTGTGGATCAGCCGAACATAACGGAACACTACAATGACATGGAGATGAAGAAAAATGGGACATTTTCTAATTTTTCCTAGATTTTATCAGACTTACTACCGTGAACAGAGCCCACTGGAAGTTGTCATCACATGTTTCCAAATGTCTTCCTGGTTTGTGATGTAATCATGAATAGAGCCTGTTGCTTTGCTTGAAATGTGTCCTACTGTTTAAGACATTTCTGTTTAAAAAGGCCTACTAGGATTTTGCCTTGTTTACCTTGTGCTAGGGTGTTTTAAATGTACTTTGTAAGTGGTTTTTATCATCTTTTTATGCTCTCACTGTAGCACTTTGAGATTTCATTGAAATGTAAAGTGCATTACAAATAAAATGTATTATTATTATTCTTATTATTATTATTATTATCCTACTACTTCAACTTCAACTTTATTATTGTCCCAGAGGAAAATTACTGCAATGTCAGACAACATACAGTAGACGTACAATACAATTTAATAATACAGTTTCAATTATTCAGTAATACAAGAATCACATCTTAAGCTTAGCTCAACAATGCAGACAAACATTCCCTTAAAAATAAGCAAAAAATAACAGGTACTGTATGTATCCGCATTTCACCACGACTGATCCAAGCTATAAGAGCGTTCATCCTGGTCATGACTTCAGAAATAAAAGACGTAGGGCACTGTCAATAATTGTCCCTAGGTATTTATATTCTGTGGTATTAAACTTAACTATTTCCATGAAAACAACCAGGAGATGCCACCAGACCGAGATACGGGTCAGATCTGTGCAAAGTAAGGACCACTGGCTGTTGTCGTGCATGTTTTTTGAGCAAAAAAACTTGACGCACAATTGAATGAATGTTAGATGGACACGTTTAATGCCACACTGTGAAACATTTCAGACAAACTACCTTAATACTATCTCCATGGAGAAGCAGGATGAAGCAGGTGGCGGACCCTCGAAAAAATGCACCTTTAATTTAATATGATCAAACTCACTTAATAACCTTATGGACTTTGCCGTATTATTGCTGTTTCACTTTTTTATTGTCATTGTTAATTCATCGTAAGCTCTACATAAATTGAATACATTACGTTTTCCCCAACTATTACCTTTATTTTTCCGCATGTTTACTGTGTTTTCCTGTCCAGGTGGCGGAGAAGGTGAAGCGTTTCTTCAGGATGTACTCCATAAATCGGCACAAAATGACCACGGTGACTCCGTCGTACCACGCCGAGGTCTACAGCCCCGACGATAACCGCTTCGACCTGCGCCAGTTCCTCTACAACACCCGCTGGAGCTGGCAGTTCAGAGCCATCGACAACCAGGTACCGGCTACAGAACTGAGACGTCTGAAGTGAATATGACAGGAAAGGCTACTCATTTCTCTAAAAATCAGGTAACGTGATTATATTTAAGCGCTGAAATTAAATTAAAGGTCTTTTGGTCATGGAAACAAACTGAAGGCCAAATAAGAATGAGGTTTGTGGAGATGCAAGCCGGCTCACAGTAAGATACATGTTTTTCAGTGCAATAAAAACAACAAAAATGAAAAGGTGAATGAAAAGTTTTTTATTTCAGTGTATTTTTTTTAGTACTAAATTACACACTGTGGCTTTAAGACTTCCTACAGAACAACAATACCCTCCTTGGCGCTGAAATATTCTGCAGTATGATCTTATTACCCACCCAAACAAGTTCAGTAACCACAAAAACTACAGTGACTGGACTATATGGTACAATTTGTGAAGAAATTAAACATGAAATTTAAAAATGGATGTAATTTTTGACCCTGAAAACAATATATCTGGCAATTTCCCTTGATCCTTTGAATATTTAAGGGCCTTAGACTACACAAAATTGACTCTTGAGAGCTTTAAACCGTGTTAAAATGTTGTTACCACCTCAAAAACACACCTGGAGTTGTTTTTTTCATTTACACAAGCTCAAATACTCTGTTCCACCTTGTGATGTCATGAAGCTCCTTTTTCCTACCTTGTCTGACAGAAAAACACATCCTAAATATGCAGCGTTTGTATGTTAAACATGTGTGAATGAAACAAAATACAACAGTTTTTTTGTTTTGTTTTTTATGAAGAAACAACATTGTACCATGGAACCAGAAAACAGTGTAATATGGGCCTTTTAACACATATTACGTCTACAAATACTAGTACAAAATGTCACAAGGGATAAATAATATGAAAAATAATGCGCAAAGCAATTATATACATTTTAAATATATTTATAGTGACTTTATTTTGTTTTTTCTCTCAACAGGTGTCTCAGATCTCTCCAAAGAAGCACGATGAATGAACCAGAGTCAGTGACCTATATTAAAGCCTTTATATAAAAATTACAACTCCGGTAACATATTTAACATCTAAATGCAAAAGGCCCGATGTTTGTAGGTGAGTAGCTATAACTGGAATGTGGTTTGTCTCGATTGTGAAAACCTCAGAGCAGGAAAACCCTTCTCATGTGACAAATGACATGTGTGTTTCTATTTCCTGGAGGCTGTGTACAAGATGTTCAGTCTTTTACCTCTTTTACCTCTTTTACCTAGCTCGCCTGGCACTTCTCTCTGTGTCTTTTATACAGATTGATATCAGTCTGGTCCCCGCTTCCTCCATCGCGTCTCGAGTCAGACCCAAACATGTCAAACAATCAGATTTGTTTCATTATTAGCTGTTTCAGTGATGTGAAACGAAGGGGCTCATTGTTCACCTGTAATTTAGGGATAAAATCAAATTCCTATTCTTCAGATTAAGAGCATGAGTTAAAATCGTTTATACCTCTGTCAGTGGGAATTCCAATGGTTAACTGCCGTGCGTTAATAGGCTCTCTTCACATTTATGTCACAAACCAGGAAGAAATTTGGAAACATGCGATGACAACTTCCAGTGGGCTCTGTTCGTGTTAGTAAGTCTGGCAAAATCTAAGAAAAATGAGAAAATGTCCCAGTTTTCTTCACCTACATGTCATTGTAGCGCTCCGTTATGTTCGGCTTATCAACATTTAAAACCATACCTCAGTTTTCATCATTTCCCCACTGGCGCATAACTCCAAGCGCACTGGGTAGGGCGCCAAACTCAAGATTATTCCAAACAGCACATATGTATGCAATCGTCATTTTACCAGTGATCACATTTACTTCAGTGGGTTTGATCACAGTCGGTCGGGGAGTCCAGTGTCGGGAATTACATCGGAAGTTTTCATCGCATGTTTCCAAACGTCTTCCTGGTTTGTGACGTAAGCGTGAATAGAGCCTATACTGCATAATGCGCAAGTAGTTCCAGCAACAGCCAAATCACGGTTCGATATCACTGCTCTGCTGCCATCGCCATGACGTCACCATAGCAACGTGTAAACAAACGCTTAACTGCTGTGGATAGAATGTAGGGACTAGCATCATTTAAAACATTGATTTAACTGATATTTTGGACATTTTGGATATTTTGGATATTTTTGACATTTATAGACAGGGAACATCCATGGTATAAGCGCATTATACAACTTGGAGCTGCGCGTTCTGCAGTTTTAATGCACTGCCCCGCGTTGTTTAATGCTTTTACATATAACTGCTCTGCTGCCGTCGCCATGACGTCACCATAGCAACGGGTAAACGCATCCTCTACTGCTCCGAGTAGGATGGAGGACGTAGCTTCATTTAAAACATTGAAATAACTAATATTAGAGACATTTACAGACAGTGAAAAGCTTTTGAGATATTTCAGTTTGGAGCTGTGGTATAAGCTCATTAAATAACTTGGAGCCGTATGTTATGCAGTTTTAATGCACTTCTTAAACTGTGGGATAAGCGCAGTAAACAATTTGGATTAACGTGCACATAAAGTATCTATATAAACACTGTGGATTGTATAAAAGTCAATATGCGTGAGCTACTACTTATTTTGCTTCTAACATGTGAATTATACTGGGATAATAACAGACAGATAATAGTGATATTATCTAGAGATAGATTTATCTCTTCTCCATTTACCATCTCTTAAAGGTGCACTATGTAACTTTTCTGCTTGTCACCACGGAGATGTCATTGCTTTGCCTTGAATTTTCCACAGAATCGCTTTAAACTTATCTTTTCACTTTTTAATTTATCCAATTAAAGGTGTTGTTATTGTTAAAACATTCAAGTTACGAGTCAGATCGTCCTCTTGTTACTTGCCTGTTTCCTTGGAGATAGATACATTTAATGCTGTGGTGTGGAACATTAAAGGCAAAGCTATAACATCTCCATGAAAGCAAGCAAGTGAAAAAATCTGAAATAGATACTTCCTTTCATATATTGTTCTGTTCAGTGAGGCATTACCATACAATGACCTAAAATTAAACTTCCTCTGTTGACATGAAAATTGGTTAAATATTTGTTTTTATACAGAACATCTTTCAGTCTGCTTTATCTGGGTTATTTGTGTTATGTTTCATTGTGTACGCCCATTTCTCTACCTCTCTTTTCCATTGTAACGATCAAAAGATGCCTGGAAATTACGGTAATACAATGTACTTTCTCATTTTATCAGGGACCTTGGGTTTGTGTGTTTATAAGTTACAAAAAATAAACCAGACTCAAATGTCTTTTCTTGTGTCTGCAAACGTTGAGACTAGATATCTTTTTTTCCACACTTTCTTCTTACCAGTGTTGAGATAAAATAACAATAATTTAGATAAGAATCATTTGGATCAGATAAAATTACCCATTGATGATTCCACAGTAGGGAACAAAGTTAATTAAAGGGACAGTGTGTAAGTTTATGCAGAAATAGCTTGAAAAAACAGAGGGAACTACATAGACCATGATCCTTTGCTGTGTTTCAGTGCAGACGACATGAAGAAATAACTGTTCTAAGCACTTTTACATCTTCATTCTTTGAATTAAGTCTTGTGAAGCATTTTTAGAGGAAAAAGTCACACAAAATATCGCAATAAATATCGTACGGTGAGATGTTTATGGTGAAAATATCGTACAGAGAGATTTGGATATCGTTATATCCCTATTGACAATAAATGTACCAAATGTTTTATAATGTCAGTCTTGTCATTATGTAGAATATCGTAATATCGTGAGCTTTCCCACGATATCGCAATAATCGTGATTGTATCGTGAGACTTGGATACCGTTACACCCCAAACTGATTATGATCGGTCGGGTTTACGGTGAGGATTCAGATCAGATAGAGGCATTTTAGGTTTAAACTAACTGGATTTGAGCCTTGAAACTGCGTATTTAAGATTAAATCAGCGTGGCGGCAGTTATCAGTAAAAGTTTTATTTGATTTAAACATGTCTCGTATCTGGGGACATGGACGGGTCAAGTTTACGAAATCTTACATCCAAATCTTACAGTTTCTATGAAGAATAAATCAGTGTAAATGTGTCAGAAAGTTGATAAAATGACCTACATAGATGCCTTGAATGCCAGTCTTTCCATGCCATGTTCTTGGATACACCTTTTACTCGTAGAAATGTGTGTAAAATGTAACATGTGACAGCGGCGAAGGAAGTTACAAAGAACGCCCTTATAGGTAACAGTCTTGACAGAATATTTTTACACACTTTGACTTTGTACATTCAGAGCCAAGGGGATTTTGTGAATGTTGAAACCTTGTGAATGATTTCGGAATCATATAGCTGCAATTCTCACATTTCAGACCAAGTAACTCCTCAAAAGATATTTCGCTTTCTAAGTTAATAAACCAGGATGATTTATGGTTAATGTTGGACTAAAGAAAGCATAAATAAAATCATATCTTTAAACTTAAACTTCCTATATTACACAAAATTGAGTCTTGAGAGCTTTAAGACATGTTATAATGTTTTTACCTCCTCAAAATCATACCTGCAGTTGTTTTGTTTCTTTTACACATTTGAGTAACTCTTTATTATTAGTCTGTCGACATCTCCAAAGCTCAAAATGCTCTGTTCCACTTTGTGATGTCATGAAGCTGTAGTTTTCAAGTTATTACCAGTTAAATTTTACCTCTAGTTCAGTAGAGATTGGATAAAATTAACTACCATAAATTATTCTAGTAAACGCGCATGGAGTTTAAAAACACAGTGGAGCACTTCCTGTATCACCACATGACATCACAAGGTGGAACAGAGTGTTTTCTGTTTGAGAGAAAAACTCATGTTTCAGGAAAAACGCCTTCGTCAGATCATTTTTCTTGCTTTGGACCACATTATGAGCAAGAAAAATGATCCGACGAAGGCTTTTTGCTGGAACGTAATTTAAAATTTCATAAAAAGCTTTTGGACATCGGCCCTCTGAGTGTGCTGTGCAATTTTTCCCTTTTAAATTGCTGTTCCTTGTATTTGCACTTCTACAAGAACTTTGGTGTGTGTTTTCTAGGGATGTAACGATAACCGAAATATCGTGATATCGTATCGTCAAAGGTCTCACAATAATATCGTGGACCATCACAATATATCGAATCACAAGTCTCTTTGCTTAAATGAATAATTATGATGCAGAAATAGCTAAAAAAAAACCAGAGGGAACTAGATACATACATATATACATGATCCTTTGCTCCGCTTCAGTGCAGACGACATGAAGAAATAACTGTTCGAAGCACTTTTACATGTTCATTCTTTGGATTAAGTCTTGTGAAGGCATTTTTAGAGGAAAAAGTCACATATTCACCACAAAATATCGCAATAAATCTGGTACTGTGAGATGTTTATGGTGAAAATATCGTACAGAGAGATTTGGATATCGTTACATCCCTAATGACAATAAATGTTGCGCCAAATGACTGGTCAAAGCATTTTATAATGTCAGTCTTGTTATTATGTAGAATATCATAATATCATGAGCTTTCCCACGATATCGCAATAAATATCGTGCCGTGAGGTTCATACGTGATGATATCGTACTGTGAGACTTGGATATAGTGTTTTCTGTTTCATTTGAGAGAAAAACTTGCAGGATTTGTGTGTTGAACATGTGTGAATGGAACAAAACACAACTCCCGGTATGTTTTGATGAGGAAACAACATAACAGATCAGAAAATAGTGTAATATGTGCGCTTTATTTTTTGACCCTGCGATGCCACAGCGTAACCACTCAGACTATATCTGTAATATAAAAATGTTCTTTAATTTTATTATTACACATTACACTGCATTATTATACATTTATACAGCCTGACATTTTACTTTTAATACCCGAACCTTTGCCTTCTAGATTTAACTACTTTTACTTTCATATTTGCAAGTAAATTTTCTTTCTTGGTCTTATTGTGTCATAAAACTTGTCCTGAATACATTGGGTACTCAACACACTCACGTAAAACACCTGTAAACTTCTAAGTAGGGCATTTTTCCCTTGTGATTTCTCATTTTACTGTCTTATCTCTTCTCTTTGCTTCTCACTTCTCACTGTAGCAGACCGGGGTTGGGCGGAGCTTGTTTTTAAGTGCACTGCGCTGTAAAGTGACTCCTCCGCAGGAGAGGACGGGACAGGCGGAGCGCGCACACTACTTCCTAAAACCAGCGCTAAAAAACAGAGTCGCGTTTCCAGTGTTTATGAATTGGTCCAAAGTCGTCAGCTGACCGGCAGCGTCACTCAACTCAACTTTTCCTAACTTTACTGTGAGGATTTGGACGCAGATTGGGCAGAGGAGAGTAGATTTTGGGGGTTTATTTTTTGGATGGAGACGGAGCGCTTGTTGGCAGCGGGGTCTCTGAACGGGGAGACCGGGGACTATGGCTCCTGGTCGGGCTCGGAGCGCAGTGAGACCCGGAGCGGAGGGAGCAGGCGCCTGTCGTACTCCGTAGCCGGGGAACTGTGCAGCATTTCGGGCAGCACAGGTGAGTTTATGGGCACTTCCGTGAGTTTGTTTTTACGGGTGAAAAAGTTAGGAAAACATCTTACGCACCAAATTACGCACTCTTAATGGCGTAAAGTCGGTTTATGGATAGTTTTGCGCACACTTTTCTCCCTGTTTTTGCTTTTATTTTTTAGCCCTGACTCGTCTTAAATCTGTGAAAAGCGACGTGGACTTGTTCTGACTTGCGAAAACTACGTCCAGGATTGAATTACATGTAGTTTGATGAATTAAAGACGCACCATGTAACTTTTTTTGGAGGCTCAATCACCTGTTTGTCTCCATAGAGAGGTTATTACGTTGCTTGGAAAGTTCCACAGCATGGCATTAAACATATCCCCGTGAACACTGACAGGGGATGCCACCAGCGGGCCAAGTTACAGGTCAGATCTGTGGATAGGCGACCCCACTCGCAGAAATAATACATGTTTTAAGGTGTTTTTAACTAATTAAAACACGTGTAATTAAGTAAATGCTAGATGCACTGCAAAAAGCTTCATATAAACACTTAAATTTATCAGAAAATGACTTAAAAGTAGTGAATTTATCTGTCCACACAGCAAGATCATTTTACTTGACAAGTTCTCTTAAAATAATCTACCTCTAGGCTAGAATTAAGCAGTCTCAGAACTAGTAAGTAGATAATAATAAATCTGAAAATGAGATAATAACACTGCCCTACAAAGGCAGAACACCATAACATCATGTTTGGTCAAAAATGTGTTAATGTCGAGTGTCACAAATATGCAACAAACCGTTATAAACCGAGATGGTGGCTGCGATCCCCCAATTCCAGTTAGTGCAGATGCAGAACATGTATCTGACGAAAAAGAAAAAAATCCAGCTGCGTCTAAACTGGGAATTACAAAAAGTTGGTTGCAACAAGATGCACCTGCACAACAAGACTGGATCAGAATTCTGGAGAATATTTCAGTGATGGAAAGAATAACTTAATCTAATAATAATAATCTTAAACTGAAAGGATATAAATATTATGAACAATTTGAAAAGTGGAATACATTTATAAATGACACCAGTAAAATAACCTTCCTAGGAACCTTTGGCCAAACACTTGTTTCTAGGTGTCGCAAATTTGCAACATGCACAAATTTCTCTGTATATATTTTTTTGCTATAGTCAAATTAATAATCCCATCTTAATTTACCATCTATTTATAGGCAAAAACACACAACACAACCTTTTTTTTAAATATACACCTATATAAATTCAGGCATTAGGGGTGTTAATGTCATTTTGGGGGGTATTCGAAACCTTTATCATGTGAATAATAATAATAATAATAATACATATACCATTTTATTTATTAAGCACCTTTCTGGACACTCAAGGTCACTTTACAACAACATAAACAAATTAAGTATGATTAAAACATACAGTTAAAAGCCACAGTTAAAGTGGGACAGTATTTAATTGATTGATTGTATTTAGTCTTGTATTTAGTGTTGTATTTTATTAGTATTTAGTCATGTATTAGACAGTATTTGAATTGACTGATTGTATTTAATTGACTTACAATTAGTTATCAGCTGTTCTCCCTGGAGACCAACTGTATGTAGCATGTTTTGGGGTATGAATAAATATAATAATAAGCCAATTTGGTTATTTCAACGAGGAAATAAAAGGTTAATACAACTGTAACATCCAAAACAAAACGAGAAACCACAACACTGAAACTCTGAAGTCGTTTTTCTCAGTTTCACACTCTGGCACGTTAAGGTCTTTTGCCTTTGTAGGGCAGAATAACCCGATATAAGTTTAAAAATCTTGCCCAGATCAGAAAAAAATGCAGTGTAAATAGGTTTAAAACTATAATAAGGAACATTTCAGACATAATAATATCTCCTTGGTGACATACAGATGGGTTTTTGTCATAGTGTTATTGTGAATTTAGGTTGAAGCTTCACATTTCTACCTGATGTCTCCATGGAAATGTTATTGCTTGGTCTAGAATGTTCCACAGTACAGATTAAACCTTTCTATCACCAGGGAGACAAGCAGGTCACAGCATTGCGCTACATTACTGTTCAGATCTGTGGGGAGGCGTCCCTATTCACAGAAGGAACTGTTGTATTTTGAGCAACAGAAAAACCCGTAATGAGTAAATCCTAGATGGAAATGATTAAAGTCATAGCATGGAACATTCCAGACAAAGCAATAATAATACATTTTATTTATATAGCGCTTTTCTAAACACTCAAAGAATAAAATTTTTAAAAAGACATTAAAAACAAAAGGTAATGAGACAAACTCTAACGTCATTTAAAAGCAGGTTAGACGTTAAAATCAGTTCTGAATAGTTGGATTTCGAGCCGTTTCTCGAAGGTGCAGAGATCGAGAGTCGCGGATTCGCTGAGACGTGGCATCTCCATGGAGACGAGCAGGCGACAGACACTCCACGAGCAAAGTTGCGCAGTGTAGCTTTAAATGTGTAAAGCAGAACTGGCTGATTATGGGAGACCAGCTCTAGTCTGAGTAGCCACAGGTAAAATGCTTTTGTCATGCGATCCACAGACTCGGCAGGAACGGCTCTGGTTTTCACGCCGTATTTAAATGTTTATGTACGCAAATAGAAACCTGGACTTCAACTCCACTTTTGAGTTAAACCAATCGTATTTTCTAGGGGTGGAACAATATCCAAGTCTCACATTTTCTTAGTATTTCTTCAATATGTATATTCATTATCGTCTATCGAGTGTATTAAGTTTAACACAATTTAAATAAACTCACTTGCAGGCAAAGTACAAGCCCTATTCAAATTGGGCTAAACTGGAACTAAACCAGGACTAGAATGTGACCAGACTGGATCTAAATCAGAACTAAACCAGGACTAGAACGTGACCAGACTGGATCTAAATCAGGACTAAATCAGAACTAAATCAGGACTAAACCAGGACTAGAACGTGACCAGACTGGGTCTAAATCAGGACTAAATCAGAACTAAACCAGGACTAAACCAGGACTAGAATGTGACCGCACTGGGTCTAAATCAGGACTAAATCAGGACTAAACCAGGACTAGAACGTGACCAGACTGGGTCTAAATCAGGACTAAATCAGAACTAAACCAGGACTAAACCAGGACTAGAACGTGACCACACTGGGTCTACATCAGGACTAAATCAGAACTAAACTAGGACTAAACCAGGACTAGAATGTGACCGCACTGGGTCTAAATCAGGACTAAATCAGAACTAAACCAGGACTAAACCAGGACTAGAACGTGACCAGACTGGATCTAAATCAGGACTAAATCAGAACTAAATCAGGACTAAACCAGGACTAGAACGTGACCAGACTGGGTCTAAATCAGGACTAAATCAGAACTAAACCAGGACTAAACCAGGACAAGAACGTGACCACACTGGGTCTACATCAGGACTAAATCAGGACTAAACCAGGACTAAACCAGGACTAGAACGTGACCAGACTGGGTCTAAATCAGGACTAAACCAGGACAAGAACGTAACCACACTGGGTCTACATCAGGACTAAATCAGGACTAAACCAGGACTAAACCAGGACTAGAACGTGACCAGACTGGGTCTAAATCAGGACTAAATCAGCACTAAACCAGGACTAAACCAGGACTAGAACGTGACCACACTGGGTCTACATCAGGACTAAATCAGCACTAAACCAGGACTAAACCAGGACTAGAACGTGACCACACTGGGTCTACATCAGGACTAAATCAGCACTAAACCAGGACTAGAACGTGACCACACTGGGTCTAAATCAGGACTAAATCAGAACTAAACCAGGACTAAACCAGGACAAGAACGTGACCACACTGGGTCTACATCAGGACTAAATCAGGACTAAACCAGGACTAAACCAGGACTAGAACCTGACCAGACTGGGTCTAAATCAGGACTAAACCAGGACTAGAACGTGACCAGACTGGGTGTAAATCAGAACTAAATCAGGACTAAACCAGGACTAGAACGTGACCAGACTGGGTCTAAATCAGGACTAAACCAGGACTAGAACGTGACCAGACTGGGTGTAAATCAGAACTAAATCATGACTAAACCAGGACTAGAACGTGACCGCACTGGGTCTAAATCAGGACTAAGTCAGCACTAAACCAGGACTAAACCAGGACTAGATCGTGACCACACTGGGTCTACATCAGGACTAAACTGGGATCAAACCAGAAACATGAAAAGTCTGAATATAACCTCACATTATAACCTCACATTATGTCCGGTCATGGTAAATGGATGTTAATACATTTTTTGTCAATAACACAATTGTAGAATTTTAATTCCATCTATGCACTAAAATGCAAACTAAATGTGAGGTGTTTTTTATTGGCTTTTTTACTTTGGCTGTTTGTTTTACATTCACTTATTTTCTCCACTTCTGTTCTTTGAGCGTCATTAAATTGTGATGTTTCTTCTCACGATAATTATCATGATTTCTCTAAATGTAATAACCAGGGGTGTAACGATATCCAAGTCTCACAATATGATATCGTCACGGTACGAGTCTCATGGTACGAGTCTCATGGTACGATATTTATTGCGATATCATGGGAAAGCTCACGATATTACGATATTCTACATAATAACAAGACTGACATTATAAAATGCTTTGACCAGTCATTTGGTACAACATTTATTGTCATTAGGGATGGAACAATATCCAAATCTCTCTGTACCATATTTTCTCCATATACATCTCACCGTACGATATTTATTGCAATATTTTGTGGTGAATCTGCTACTTTTTCCTCTAAAAATGACTTCACAATCTAAAGAATGAAGATTTCAAAGTGCTTTCTTCATGTAGCAAAGCATCATGGTCTATGTAGTTCCCTCTGTTTTTGTTGTTGTTTTTTTTAGCTATTTCTGCATCAGAACTGTTCATTTAAGCAAAGAGACTTGTGATTCGATATATTGTGATGCTCCACGATATTATTGTGAGACCTTTGACCATATGATATCACAATATTTCGCTTATTGTTACATCCCTAGTATTTTCTAATTGATTGTCTTAAAAAAATAATTACCGTAAGCAATACTCAGATTTGACAAATGCACTTTTTAAGCAGTTCTTTGTTTAAAGTGTAGATAGTGAAGCCATTAGGATGTTGTAAGATTATTGTAACTAATTTAAGGCTATTTTACAAAAGATAAACATACAACAGGGCAAGAGTTAAAACTGCTTTGCGTAACTTTTCTGGTGGAGGGTCCATCAAATGCTTTTCTCCATGGAAATGTTATTGCTTCGTCTGAAATGTTTCACAGTACGGCATTAAACCTTTCTAACTTCATGGAGATCGAACCAGGGCAGGTTACAGGTCAGATCTGTGGAGAGGCGACCCCCTCACAGCCAGAATTCTTGTTTTTCTGGGCATTTTTTAGCTATAAAACCAGCTGTAATTGAATGAATGTAAAGTAAAGCTGTTTAATGTCACACTGTGGAACATTCAAGGCAGAACAATGACATATCCATAGAAACAAGAAGGTGACAGACCCCAAATCAAAAAGTTACACAGTGCACCTTGAAAATGGTAGATGTTTACATGCCATTAAGTTAATAATAAATGATTTACCACAGTGCAAACTATAGCTACAGGCTTTGCAAATACGTGACAAAACAATTACAGTCTTTCAGTAGCTAAATAAATAAACATGGGAATACCATTCAGAGCTGATATAGGAATGTTGATGACGATACAATCATAAATAATTATTGTGTAATAAACGTGACGTGGAAATTGTCAGCTGACTCGTAGCGAAGACCAAAAATACAGCCCTACTCATATGTCAGCTTTATTACTCAATTAGACGCTGCTGACTGTGAGCTTGAATTGTTTGTACTGGTTGCAACATCAATTTATTTTATTTTATTACATTTTAGGGTTGTCAGAAGTATCAAAAATCAGACACTGATCGATACTAAAACTAGAATCTAAACTAGAAACTCGTTTGAGCAGGTTTCAACACTAAAAAGTCACATTCACAGGACATAAATGAACCTTTTCTGAATAGTTTTAGGACGATCTTGAGCTGTGTCAGAACAAGTATAAGAGCAAATAGACGAGTATATGAACATGGAGCACTGAGGGTTTACACAAATATAAGAACACGTGGAAATATAACAGAAAGTGCTATGATTTAATGCTGAAAATCACATTGTGTTGTCTAAAGAAAGTGTTTTTAATTATTGTGGAATCGGTATTGAGCATCGAGTCTGTTCCTTAGTGTTGAAATTGAGTTTGAAATTGTATTATCGTGACGTAACGATATCATCATGGTTTGAACCTCACGGTACGATATTTATTATGATATCGTGGGAAAGCTCACGATATGGTGGGGAGGCTCATGATATTTCGATATTCTACATAATAACAAGACTGACATTATAAAACACTTTGACCAGTCATTTGGTACAACATTTATTGTCATTAGGGATTTAACGATATCCAAATCTCTCTGTACCATATTTTCACCATATACGTCTCACTGTACGATATTTATTGCAATATTTTGTGGTGAATCTGCTACTTTTTCCTCTAAAAATGCCTTCACAAGACTTAATCCAAAGAATGAAGATTTAAAAGTGCTTTATTTATAGTTATAGTTATTTCTTCATGTAGTCATCAGTGCATCACTTCAAGTACTCCCTATAGAGTACTATTTAAATATCTTGTAGATTATCAGATATTACTATTGTATTTTCTTGTTTTTATTAAATATATGTCCCAAATACCTCAAAACATTAAACAGATACAACATTAAATGTACAAAGAACATTTTTCTTTTCAAATACTATTCAGTTACACATTCTTTTAATATCTGAAGCCATTTGAAGCACCCCCAGTAAGCACTCTTAGGAGCCTCTGTATGGAAAATTGGAAAATACTGTTATAAATTATTGGTTTAACCCAGGGGTTTAACCCGCGGGCACCAGGTCGCCCCCAAGGAGTATGTGAGGTGCCCGCGGGCCGGTTCTAAAAATAGCACAACTCATTAGTGAGCTGCATTTAAAATGTTATTGTATTCTGTTGCTGTTCTTTTTTAATCACAGTTGCATTAATACAGATTTTAAAATGACAATATCTTAAAAATATGTTCGTTATACATGAAGTTTAACTGAGCAATTTTGTTATTTCAGAAGAGCGTATCAAACTGGTGTAGGGCCCGACCCGTATATCGGTCGATCAGTTTGAGTCTGGATTAAAAGGACAGTTCTTAGTGCAGACTTGTGATCTGAGAGGAGCCTGTGTGAGGCTGAGTGTTGGAAATGTGTCGGTTTTGAAGCTCGTTTTGGTTCTTTCTCATTGGTTAGCGATTAGCTGCTGTAGCTCCCACACATAAACGGGAGCGTACCTATGTTCCCACAGCCCAATGGTCCCACAGCCCAATGGTCCCACAGCCCAATGGTCCCACAGCCCAATGGTCCCACAGCCCAATGGTCCCACAGCCCAATGGTCCCACAGCATATTCCCAATGTTCCATGTTCCCACATTTCTAAGAAAAAAATCTAATTCAGGCCCTATGTTCCACAACTAACCCAACCCAACCCTAACCCTAACGCCGTGGGACCATTGGGCTGTGGGAACATAGGGATGACCCCCACATAAAAAGGCTGTTTTCTCTTCTATTAGCGACTGTAAAGTGACTAAAGTGGCTGTATATATGTTTACTTACAGAACTTTCTTTACTGGCTAGAATATCATACAAAAATGCCATTAGGCCGAACCACTGACTTTAAATATGACGCAAAGAGGCAGAATAACAATAAATGTCGCCTAAATAAACCCAATTGAAAATCCAATAGAGCCAAACTTAAGTTTTATAAACAACTGAAGATTTACAGTGAATTATTACATCATAAATATATCACTGATTATATCGGCAGCTCCAACTCCCATTTTATCTGTATCATATCGGCCGCAACAAAATCCATATTGGTCGGGCCCTAAACTGGAGCCCTTCATATGATTCAGTACCCATGAAGTAGCTCTAAGTTTCAAAAACGTTGGTGACCCCTGGTTTAACCGTGCTGCCATTGTGTCTTAGAGCAAGACACTTCACTCACTGTGTTGTGATGTGTGTGAGTGACAGCTGGCACCTGAGGTCTTGGGAGCTTACCCTGTACCAAGTGATGAATTAAAAGCCCCATATTCATCCAAATACTGAGTAGTATTTAGTGTTTTTCAGTATTGTCTAGTCATAATTTGGGTTAAAATAGACATTAACCCTCCTTTAGTCTTTATTTTGGATTCACATGAGTCATTACCGCAGCAAAACCTCTGCCCTCTCCTAACTGAGCACTCCCATGGATAAACTAGATTTAAGTGAAAATGAATCATATTTTTCTTGCACAAACGTCCCACACCCGATTCATGTTTTCCAAGATCCAGTATGAGTTTAGTGTCTCTCCACGGTGACACAATGCGCAAACACAGCCACAAAAGCTTTAAGATGGTCTGAAAACTCAAGAAAATGTACAAAATGGATTTAAAAAACACATTTTCAACATTCATGGCCCTGTTTATGTGTTTGATTATCAACAAAAAGCAGAAAGTGACTAACTAAAAGACTGTTGGCTAATTCTAACTATCTTGTGACTGTTATTTGAGACACAAGTCAGCATATTTGTTGTAGTTCCAGCTAAGCCAGTTCTTTTTGGTCAGATTGTGTTAAAATAAAGCTCAAATTACAGTCTTAACAAGCCACAGCTGACTGCAAAAAAAGAGAAAAGAATAGAAAAAGGTTGACAGTTCATACTGTAGTTTAATGGCAGTACAGGATGTTAAAGGTCAGAGCTGTGTTGCTGAGTGTGAACTAAAGCCGAACTGTGGCCGTTCTAAGTGTTGCCCCGTCAGTGACACCCCCCACCCCCTCCCCTTTTTACCCCTCTTCCTTCCAGCCACCTCTCAAAAAAAGCTCAAAAATGCAATACTGACTCAATTTAAATGTATTATGTCCCCTTTTTCCTATTAATTAAGCTGCATTATATAGCGTACGTCACTAAACCTGTTTATTTAAATGAAAATAAGCAGGTGATGCCTCTAAGGTTATGTTACAGGAAAGATCTGTGGAAAGACAAGCATTCTCACGCTAAGAATGCACGTTTTTCAAGATATTAAACACCTGTAATTGAATATGCAGTATGCAAGATAGAAAACTTCATACTGTGGAAAGCTCATTTAAACATAAAATTAACATAACACATTAAGTTAATATTTCATTTAGATTTAGACAAACTTTATTGATCCACAAGGGAAATTCCTTGGACACAGGAGCTCACATATCACAATATAATATAATAAGAAATCGTAAAAAATATAAATGGCAATAATAAATTCTAAATATGAAGCAAAAATGATAGCAGGAGACCGTGTCAAATAAGGAATAATCATATAAATGTGTACAAGTCAAAATAAAATAGAAAAATAAGTACCGGTAATAGAAAATCCCAGCTATATAAAAGTTTTGTGAATGAACATATCTAACCCTATGACTATGAAATTAATCAAATGTATAATTGTGATTTCTGCTTTGTTCAGTTATGAGACTTTTTATCTTATCGGCCTTAAAGCTCCAGCATCGGCCAATATTTAGTTTTGGTCAATCTGCTGCCTAAAATATGGGTCAATGACGTATAAGGATTTTCAACAAGCAAATTTTAAAATATAAAAAAATATTAGTTTCTATTGAACTTTTTCAGATATTTACAGTGTCAGTGTAAAATTGTTTTATTTTCTAAAACATTGTTGGGATATTAATCTTAAATTCTGAGTAATATGAAGTGTATAGAAACAAACTGTTGCATTTCTTTAGATTTTTAATGCATATTGATTTTTTTTTTTGCTGTCTAATATGACAGTCGCCTGCTTGTGTTTAATGAACAAACTACTGCCCTGTAAAATGAAGAAAAATGAAGAAAAACGCCTAAAGAACCATTCAGCCAAGTCGACTTTGTCTGTTATTAAAACTCCAGCCATAGAATTCCTGCTGTTATTAGTCGCACCACATGATGCACGGTCGCACCACATGACATTTGAACACTTTAAGTACAAAAGACATGCAGAATAACTCATGATTTCTGAAGAAAAATATTTGGTTCCATGGAGGCCAAACGTACGACAGAAATGTGGTGAATTATTATGAAATTTAAACCCTTTTAACTGAGGAAATTGCAATTGGACAGCGTCATGTCATTGACACATATACGGACAAAGCTTTATATTAACACTTTACCACGAAGAGAAAACTGCGCAAAATGTGACTACACAGTTCCCTTATGGGTTCGTGGTAAACAGAAAAAGGGATGTGGGTGATTTTCTAGTGAATTAAAGTACATCATTTGGGGAAAATAATCCAAACTGGCCCTACATATCAGCGCAGAAATACTGGCAGAGTTTTTTGGTCGTTAGTTGCTCTGGGTTCTGTCGGCATCGGTCATGAAAATACCCATAACGATCGATCTCTAATTAAAACCTGGACCAAAGACGTAATTTTGACCATGTGAAGTCCTTGTTTTAGTCATTGTTTTGAATGTTATAAATAAATGTGTTGCAATAACTGTTGCAACGACCTGATAATTTTGGATGCTATGCGAGTGAACCATCAGCGACTTTGCCTTGTGATTTAGCGCCATTTACCACTTGCAGGTTCCTCATGTTCAGACTGAGCTGGAAAAACAGGCCTTTAGCTTCTCTGGAATATCCTCGAAACTGAACTGAAAATATCCGAACTTTTCTCATTTAAAGCTTTTTGTTCTTTGTTATGTAATAGGCAAAAAGCGTCCATTCATCAGTGCCTGTGTTTTTAAGACGTCACTGCAAAAATTAACAGATTTTATTCAATTTTATCATCTATTGTTTACAACTACTGCACTTTATCTTTGTAGACTGTTCCAGCTACTGCACTTTTGAAATATTTTCCACATTCATTGCACTTTACCTTCATAATTGATGTTTATTTTAATCGATTGATGTTTTCTTGTTTTTTATCTTAGGCCCTGTTTACACGTACACAGGTATTTTTAGAAACGAATATTTCCCTCGCTCTGTTTTCCGAAATTACATCATGCACACAGCATCATTTTCAGAAAAGTTTCAGTTTACATGAACCCGCGTAAATACAGTTGTATGTACATAGGACCTAAGTGGACCGTTATCGCCTTACACACTTCCCGTACTATTTTTGACACAGACGATCGAGTAAGACCGAAAGCGTTGGCCTCGTCGCACAGGTAATACAACGTGCAGGCAACTTTTTTTATGGCATGACGGTCGTCTCACCCTCGATGTAAGGGCGCAGCAAGTCGGAGAGTAACAGCAGTGCAACATCCTAAAATTTTCACGCCGCTCCTCCGGGACAAACACTTCCTTTTCAAAATGATCCCCCCAGACAGCGTCCGCCCAGGTCGGACTCAAAAATGGCGACGTTGGCGATGACGGCGACTGGGTCTTCAGGTCGTAAGGAGAAGAGGGAAAATTGCTGAGCTCCGAGCCTCATTCGTCTCTTCATCGATATGAAACATCAGCTGTGCAAATGCAAACACAGGACAAGTGTTTGCAGCAGAAGTAACGCGACTGCTGCTCTGACGCTTCCATCATCATCACCAGAGAAAAACGTTAACACTGGCCGCACACACTAAAACTCCGCTTATATCACTTTACACGCAAACACGAAACCGTAGTATTCCAAAATCTCCACTTTTGCCGGAGTTTTTAGGAAGATTCATTTTCAGAGGCGAATTCTCCGTTTGCGTGTAGAAGATGGGTACAAACAAAGGGAAATTTCTCTGTTTTTAAAAATATCCGTGTACGTGTAAACAGGGCCTTAATCGATTGTTGTTTTCTGCTCTTGACCCTGTGCTGCTGACCACTAGGCCTGGTCTCCCTTGTAAATGAGATCTGGATCTCATTGGGTCTTTACCTGGTTAAATGAAGGTTAAATAAATAAATTCATTTCTGTTTTGGATGGGCAGCCTGGTGAAGTAACAGAGGGAGCAGTGGAGGATGTGCTGAATGATGTAGAACAGTAACAGAAGATGAGGGAGTGTTTGCCAAACGATCACAATTATACATTATTTTGCCAATAATGAGCAAACTAACTCTGCCCCATCCTCTCTTTGTCTCTTTTTCCTCTGTTTACCCCTCCTCTTCCTCCTCCTTTCCTCCTCCTCTTCAGTCTCTCTCTCTGTGACACATCCTGTACATGAGACCGAGTCAGCAGTGGCACCTCTGGTTTGTGTGAACGTTTAGTCTGTGGTCGGCGTTGAGTCACTTTTGAACTCTGCAAAACCCTGAAGGTGCCTCGGCTTTTGTCTCTGATGGAAAAGACACAAATGAGTTTGACGCTTTCTAGAAATTAAAAGTTTAAAACTAAACTCAAAACGTGTCTTTTTAATTTAGCTTTTAATTGAAGCTTTTAGTTGTTTTAAATTGAATTCTTCTTATTATTTTACTCAGTCTCCATCTATTCTTAGCTCTTCATTTTTTATTTTTCTGTTGCAGGTGAAGCACTTTATGATACGTTTCAAATGTATGAAAAGTGCTATACAAATAAAGTTTGACTGATAGAAATTAAAGGCGCAATATGTCACTTTTCTGGTAAAGGATGCTGTTATTTTGCCTGGGATGTCGATATAGATGCAGATTTATATTATATACACAAAAAAATTTGGACACAACATCTCATTCAGTGTTTATTTATTTATTTCAATCCATTTCACTTTATTTATATGACACATTTTATAAACATGGCAGTCCCCAAAGTGCTGTACAGACAAATTAATACAATAAAATCATAAATAAAAGCAATAAATAAAAAAGTATTAAAATCCATAAAGCTAAAAATTATAACGCATGAATAAAATCAAATAAAAAATTAAATAAAAGACACAAAGGGCCACACAACTCACGCGGTGTTAAAACCCAGAGAGTAAAAGTGGGTTTTAAGACGAGATTATTACAACTTTTTACATTTTATATACATACAGAAGATATCAATATATGAAGCAAGATTTATGGAATTATGTATCGAAGAAAGAAAGATTTTATATTCAAATCTGCTTTGCCTTGTCAAAAACATTTAGTCGACTTATTTAACTTTCTTTACTACATAATTCCATATATCTTCATAGCTTCATATATTTGACATCTTCCATATGTATATAGTACTAAAATAAAGAGGAAAAAAACATTGAATGGTGTGTCCAGACTTTTGACGGGTAGTGTAGATGCAGGTATATCGTTCTACTTTTCTTTCTTTTTAATATGAAGTGTTATTAAGTGTTGAATTATTGGCAAGTGCCTGAAAGTCACATGACCGGGTGCGTCACTTCCTGCCCCGACTCCAATAGAAGCGTTTGTGGGAAGGTTTCTCAATTCAGTAGCTTTTCTTATGATGCTTCTGTTACTAATACAAGAGAGAAGTAGATTAGCAACTTGTATTATCAGTGTTGAGTGTAGATACTTTTTCTTTTACGAGACAGGAACTTGTTATTTTCTGTTCTATGTTTAGACCTGAGCTGTAGTGGGTTGAATAAATGACTTGTATGACTCATTGGAGATGCAAACTGTCTACTGAAGTGTTGCATTCTGTTATTTATGATAATTGTTTATTGGAATTTGTGGAGGGTTTTTAACCACTTTGTACATTTAGAAGAGTTTTTGAGATAATCTTGCTCTTAGATTATAGTGTCAGTGTCATAAATGAGTGTCAGTATTATCTTTTATTGCCTGTATTTTCTTTTATTTCTTCAGTTTATATATATTTATTATCGTCTATCGAACGTATCAAGTATAACAATTTAAATAAACACACTTGCAGGCAAAGTACAAGCCCTATTCAAATTGGGCTAAACTGGAACTAAACCAGGACAAGAATGTGACTCTAAATCAGGACTAAACCAGCGCTAGACCAGGACTAAACCAGGACTAGAACGTGACCACACTGGGTCTACATCAGCACTAAACTGGGATCAAACCAAAAACATGAAAAGTCTGAATATAACCTCACATTATGTCCGGTCATGGTAAATGGATGTTAATACATTTAGTTTTGTCAATAACACAATTGTAGAATTTCAATTCAATCTATGCACTAAAATGCAAACTAAATGTGAGGTGTTTTTTATTGGCTTTTTTACTTTGGCTGTTTGTTTTACATTCACTTATTTTCTCCACTTCTGTTCTTTGAGTGTCGATAAATAGTGATGTTTCTTCTCACGATAATTATCATGATTTCTCTAAACATAATAACCAGGGGTGTAACGATATCCAAGTCTCAATATAATATTGTCACGGTATGAACCTCATGGTACGATATTTATTGCGTGGGGAGGCTCACGATATTACGATATTCTACATAATAACAAGACTGACATTATAAAATGCTTTGACCAGTCATTTGGTACATTTATTGTCATTAGGGATGGAATGAAATCCAAATCTCTCTGTACGATATTTTTTGCAATATTTTAACTGTGAATCTGCTACTTTTTCCTCTAAAAACACCTTCACAAGACTTAATCCAAAGAATGAAGATTTCAAAGTGCTTAGAACAGTTATTTCTTCATGTCGTCTGCACTGAAACGGAGCGAAGCATCATGGTCTATGTAGTTCCCTCTGTTTTTTTTTTAGCTATTTCTGCATCAGAACTATTCATTTAAGCAAAGAGACTTGTGATTCGATATATTGTGATGGTCCATGATATTATTGTGAGACCTTTGATGATACGATATCACCATATTTCGGTTATCGTTACATCCCTAGTAAACACCTGTTTCTTTACTGCCAGTTTCTTATCTCTTATAAATTCCAGGATTAGTGTTTCAGACTTGATTTCAGTACTAAGGAATAGACTCGATACTCAATACTGAATCCAATGCCAGGATGATGATAAAAAACATGATTTCTTTAAATCATAGTGTGATTTTTCAACATTAAATCATAGTATTTTCTTTTATTTTGTCATTTGGTCTTATATCTGTGTAATATCTCAGTGCTCCATGGTCTTATACTTGTTCTGATACAGCTCAAGATCGTTATAAAGCTTCAAGAAAGGTTCATTTCTGTCCTTTTTTAGTATCAATACGTGCTGAAATGAGTATCTGTTTTTGAGACTAGTATTAGTATCGATTAGTGTCTTATTTTTGATCCTTTTTCAACTCTATCCTGGACTTTTACATTGTTCTCAACGTATATGTACTGTATTCTGTATTTGTGTTGCTGTTTTCTGAGTTTTGCCGTGAGGAGCCAGCCGGTCTAAAACCCGTTTGACTAAAGACTGTTTGAATAAATGTGAACAAATATTAAGTCTGCACTTAGTCTCACTGTTGATCAAAGTGTGGGTGGAGCTGAAATGGAGGGACTACCTTGTTTGTTTTGGCCTTCGTCTTGTCTTAGTCTGGTTTTCTTCTGGTCTGGTCCTGGTCTAGTCCTGTTCTGGTCTAGTGCTGGTCTGGTCTTGGTTTCAGCTAGTGCTGGTTTGCTTCTGGTCTGGTCTAGGCCTGGTTTAGTCCCGGTCTTAGTCTCCGGATGGGTCAACTCCAGCTCATTTGGTCGTTTATTGCAGGAGATGAGGACCTCTGCATTCAGCAGGCTGTTGTGTTCATTGAAGATGCCATACAGGTAATGCTCTTATTATGTACTATGACATTTTATTTATTTCTGTGCGATTTTCATATTCTATTTGTTTAGATTTTTAAGTAATTTTACATCAAGAATTACCAAAGACTGATGGAAAGAGATGAGATGTCTGTAAACTTAATTAAGTCCAGCGTTTGAAGACTATAAACAAATTTAAAGCCACAATATGACACTTCTTAGACAAAATAGATTTGTTTTTCTATTTTAAACATGTTTTAAGTTATTCCTCACTTACATTATGCATTCCCGGCATTGTAATTATTCACTGCAATGAGTTTATAAGCACTTTTTAACACCTTCAAAGGCCAGAGTCACAGTAGTGTAACAACGACTAGCATGCTAACAGTTCACTTTCTGAGTCTCGAACAATAAAAAGCTTTATAATTAAGTGCAGACCGTACACAGTGGTCTTATTTCCGCCTCAAGAGCTGCTTATAAAATGTGTCTGCACTGGGACAAGACACATTCTGGAAGATTTTCCGATAATGCTTTTGCAATCCATCAGAAATGTGCTCGAACCAAAACGTCTTTGTTTAGGTTCAGGTTTTTAGTCAGTTTGTTTTGGACCCTGTTTAACAGATTACTTCTATAGTCTACAGACAACACACTTGACCTTCAAATTGCATTATGTTTCTCTGTTTTCAGTATCGCTCCATAAACCATCGTGTGGACAGCTGGTCTCTCCGTCTGTACAGGTGCTACTACTCCAGGATCTGCCAATGGTACGTTTAGTTTAGCATCAGTTTGAAGGTAAATTACTATTATTTTAACTTTCAGAGCAGATATGAGGGGATATTTAGGTAGATAAAGGTCCTACATTACACAAAATTTAGTCTTGTGAGATTTAAGCCATGTTATAATGTTGCTACCTCATCAAAAACAAAGCTGGAGTTGTGTTTTGTTTCATTCACCTGTTTTTTTTTATTGATATTATATTGATGTTACAATAATGTGTTTTACATCCAAACCCCAGAACAAACCCACCCTTTTGCACAAAAAAAGAAAATACAAGAACAACATTATTCACTGAACAAACTGTGACTCCTGTGAAATAAGTGCGGGATCAACATCTTTGGTCATATTCAAAACCGGTTGCCAAGTACTGTAAAACTTATCGCCGCAGCCTCTTATAGAAAAGCTGATTTTTTTTTCTAATGTTAGATGGTGTATAAGATCAGCAAGCCACAATCTAAAGGCTGGAGGTTGTTTGTCTTTCCACTTGAGTAATATCTTCCAGTCTTCGAGCCAGGAGTGTGACAAAGGCAATTATATTTTTATATTTCTTATGCTCATTCACGGACGTTTGACTAATTCTTTATTATTATTATGTCTGTCTACATCTCCAAAGCTCAAAACGCTCCGTTCCACTTTATGACGTCATGTAGTGATGAGTTTCAAGTGACTTTTTACCTTTAGTTCAGTAGAGATCGGCAATTCCAGGGTTGAAATTATCCACGTGATTCTAGTGAAGGTGTGTGGAGTTTAAAAACACACTGGAGCACTTCCTGTATCACCACGTGACGTCACAAGGTGGAAGTGTGTGAAGTGTTTTCAGTTTGAGAGAAGAACTCAGCCAAAATACGCAGGGTTTGTGTGTTAAACATGCGTGAATGAAACAAAACGCAACTCCAGGTCCATGTTTTGATGAGAAAACATTAGAACATATATTTAGATCAGAAAATAGCGTAATATTGGCCCTGTAGTTTGTAATATTTGAATCTCACTGTCTACACTGTGGTATCTCGGCAGTGCAGTTAGTATCTGTTTACTGAACCATAACGTTTAAAAACAAAACTTTGAGAAGTGAAAAAGTGAAATGGCGAAGTGGTATTCTGGATGGTTTGTCACGCAAAAATTGTTATTGTGACAGGCTTATTTGCATTTGCATTGTATTTAAAAGCTTTATGTTGGTATCAGCAAATATCAGAAAGAGAAATATTACAAATCTGTATTGGCTCAAAGAAATCATATCAGAGTATCCCTAACAGTCTGTCTCCCTCTCTGCTGCAGGGGTCTGGGTCTGACGATCGCGGTGGTTTTACTCTTGGCGTTTGTGGAGCGTCCCTCGTCTCTCTCCGCCTCCTCGGACCCTCGGCACCGCCTCCCGCCCTGGGAGCCGCCCTGTGGCTTCACCGAGAGCATCGAGATGATCTGTCTGCTCATCTTCACCCTGGACCTCGCTATCAAGGTGCAAGGACTTAAGTTTGTGTCGTCATAATATCTTTATAGTATCTACACCTTAATTAGCCTTAATTAAAGGGATAATTTGGGTTTTTTGACCTGAATTTGTTTGGCGTCACCGTCAGCAGAGTCGTGCATCAACACTAACTTGCCTCCCGACAGCGTGAGTTGTGTTCGGCAAGTCGGCTGGGGTTATGAAAATAAAGCGTTTTTCTTCTCAAAACAATATGTGTTCAACAGAGTGATACATTTGCGTCACAAACCGTGAACAGGGAAAAAGTCAGACCTCATAATCTCTTGGTACTATTTTCTCTCCGGTTCATACCACTCCGCGCTGCCGCCAGGTGAAGCAGCGCCTGTTTCACTGTGTTTCCTGCTCGGAAAGTTCACGACAACATGTGTGACTACGACACTGACGATGAAGACGTGGCCTTTAGCACAGAGCCAAGGGGAGATCTTTATGAACCCGAATATACTGATGCCCAAATTCACCAGATGGAGTCAGAACAGCAGAGAGACGAGGGCAAGAACTGTTTATGCACAACACTACTGACGGGGACATACAGATTCATGTCAACAAACCCAAACTATCGCTTTAATCATGAATATAGACTTAATAAATAAAGGACAAATGGGTATACTTAAAGCTCCAGCATGCAACTTTTTAGCCACAAAATTAAAAAAAGTTACTCTGAACAAACCCGACTCTTAATCGACCTGGAGGAAAGTCTCCATCTGCTTATTTCCATGGAAATGTTCCTTGGGCTATAATATTCCACAGTATGACATAAAACTAATTTATCTCCTTGGAGAATGTTCCAAAGTATGGTTTTAACTTTCTATTTCTATGGAATCATGCAGGAAGTTACATAGAGTTGCTTTAACATTAGGGATTTTATTGGTCACTTAAGTAGTGACAAAGCCTGAATTATTCCTGTATTACATAAAATTGACTCTTGTGAGCTTTAAGCAGGTTCAGGGAATATTAAGGTAGATAAAGGTCTTATATAATCCAAAATTGAGTCTTGTGAGATGTAAGACATGTTATAATGTTGTTATCTCATCAAAAACAGACCTGGAGTTGTGTTTTGTTCCATTCACACATGTTTGAGCAACACTTTATTATTAGTCTGTCTATATCTCCAAACCTCACCTTTATGTTTGAGAGAAGAACTCTTGGAAATGTGCAGGTTTGTGTGTTAAACTGAACCAAAACACAGCTCCAAGTATGTTTTTGATGGGGAAACATTATAACATAAATGAGAAAATAATGCAATTGTAGGCCCTTTAACTATTATTTTCTTTATGCATTAAGTGTTATTATAAAGTGTTGATGCTCCTGTGTCCTTCAGAGTTACCTGATCGGCTGGGAAGAGTTAAGGAAGAATAAGTGGCTGATCGGATACACAGTGGTCATCACCATCTCCGTGATCGACTGGGTTTTGTCCGTCAGTATGGTCTGTGACGAGGTGAGTGTGAGAATATTAACTTAACACGATTTAATTAAAGGGGCTCTGACAAATGTGCCTCATTTTGACCAATATTTGTTTTACCCCAGTCCAGATATATTAAAGTAGAAAAGAGAGCGCTGCGTAATGTCTCCATCTAATTATAAAGTGTCTTATCGGCCAGGAATCAGGAACTGCACGGTTAAAATGCTAGTTATTGTTAGCACTAATCTGACAGAAAAACTCACCTCTGAAAGTTGTACCCAGTCTACACCCAATTTCTTTCCCTGTACTTGTATTTGAGCACCGTTTTACCCCAGTACAGATGTAAATGCACATCTTAATGTAGAAGTGCTGTGTGCTGTCTAAGCATTTTTATTGTCCGTGAATCAGGAAGTGTGTGGTTACACTGTAATAAACAAAATCTAGTCAAGCTAAGATGACTTGAATTAAGAAAGTTTTATCATGATTTGAGTAAATTTCACTTGACAACTAAAATGATCTGCCAGTGGAACAAGATTTTTGTACTTAAAATATGAAAATACATCTTGCTACTTATTCCACTGGCAGATCCTTTTACTCGTCAAGTTGAATCTGCTCAAATAAAGTAAAATGTTCTTAATTTAAGTCATTTAAACTTACCTAGATATTGTTTTTTCCAGTGCAGCATGCAAGTTTTTAGCATTAGTGACAGAAAAACTCACTTCTGAAAGTTGTGCCCATCTGCACCCAGTGTCGTTCGACGTATTTAAGCCATATTTGTTTTACCCGTGTACAGATGTAGTGTAAAAGCAGATCTTAAAGTAGAAAGTAAAGGTGTGTTCTGTCTGCATCTTATTATAAAGCATTTTTACTGTCCGAGAATCAGGAAGTGAGCTGTTAACATTCTAGTTCTTGTTAGCATAACCATGATGGCAAAACCCACCCACTTTTAAATTTGGTGAAAAATAAAGAAAAGAAAAAAGTTAACTGAGGAATATTTTTGTACTCCTGCAAACTGAATATAAATACTTCTGCTTTTCACATTTTTATGTGTCTGTACCCAGTGTCTTCCCATTTATCTGAGCGATATATTGTACAAAGGTCAATGACGTATAAGGATTTTCAACAGGCAAATTTTAAAATATAAAAAAATATTAGTTTCTGTTGAACTTTTTCAAATATTTACAGTGTCAGGTACATAAATCTGTGTTTAACATTTATATGAAGCATTTTTAGTGTAAAATGTCATGTGGTGCGACCGAGAACAACCTGAAAATTGGTTTATTTTCTAAAACATGGTTGGGATATTAATTTAAGTTTGGAGTTATATGACGTGTATAGAAACAAACTGTTGCATTTCTATAGATTTTTAATGCATATTGATATTTTCTTTTGCTGTCCAATATGACAGCCGCCTGCTTGTGTTTAATGAACAAACTACTGCCCTGAAAAATGAAGAAAATGAAGAAAAATGCCTAAAGAACCATTCAGCCAAATAAACTTTGTCTGTTATTAAAACTCCAGCCATAGAATTCCTGCTGTTATTAGTTGCACCACATGATGCACGGTCGCACCACATGACATTTGAACACTTTAAGTACAAAAAACATGCAGAATAACTCAGAATTTCTAAAAAAAAAAAATCATTTGGTTCCATAGAGGTCAGAGGTGCTACAGAAATGTGGTGAATTATTATGAAATTTGAGCCTTTTTAACTGAGGAAATTGCAATTGGACAGAAAATTTAGGCGTCATGTCATTTGACCTACAAACAGCTCTTGAGGTCAAAATGAGACCGCTGTGTACTGTCTGCATCTGATTATTACGCATTTTTATTGTCCGAGAATCAGGAAGTGTGCTGTGAGCATGCTAGTTGTTGCAAATGTTACCGTGACAGCAAAACTCACCTTTGAAAGTTGTGAAGAGCGCTTTTAAACTCAGTAAATTATTAGGATACTCGAAATACATGAGTTAAATAAGGAAAAACTTTGGATCTTTGCGAACTAGCTGTGTTTTTTACATTTTGAAGACAGTAAAAATCAGGTACGGCGCCTTTATTTTATTGCTGTAGTTGAAACTATATTATGTTTTCTAATTTTCTGATCCACTTTCTTCCTTCCTTGTTTAGAGGCTGAGGGTGCGTCGACTCTTTCGTCCATTTTTCCTGCTGCAGAATTCGTCTCTCATGAAGAAAACACTCAAATGTATCAAGAGGACACTGCCCGAAATAGCCAGGTACAAAACTCCAGTGACAAGGTTTATTTAGACACCAGGACGTGCGCGGATTTGATTTTGATCTGTTGGTGAAGTGAAAGGAGCACTACGTAACTTTTCTAGTGGAGGGTTTTCCTACATTTTTGTCTTCCTGATGATTTCGTTGCTTTGCCGGGAATGTGTCACAGTCAGAGGTTGGACTAAGTCGTTATTTTATTTATTTATTGTTTATTTGATAGGAACAGATGCAATAAACAAAGATCATTGGGTCAAAATAAATAAATCTGATGCTTGTATCACCGTGTTTATAGCTGTGGCTAATTCGCAACACCGGCCCCTTGTGAGTCTCAAGTAAGTCTCAAGTCTTTGACCTCAAGTCCGAGTCAAGTCCCAAGTCAAATACAGGAAAGTCCAAGTCGAGACTTGAGTCACTGGCCCATAAGCCAAGTCCAAGTCGTCTGCTTTGAGCTTCAAGTCATTTCAGGGCTTTAAACCAAAAAAGTACCAAATATATAGATAGAATTTTGCAGTTTATATGACTTTTAAACTAAATAGTACTTATAAAGTTGTAGAAATGCTAATTTTTCCTTTTTAAATGTCTCGACAAGCTCTTAGTGTGAATCATTATGGTCAGAACAGAAAGAATTATGATTTAAGAGGCTTAATAACAGTTATTTTGTCATGTAGTCTGCACTGAAATTGAAGGATCATTTTCTTTGTAGTTCCCTCTGTTTACTGTATTGTTCTGTATATTTCTGTAGTACATTTGAGGATAAATTATCACAGTACTTCAGTTACATCCAAAGTAATAAATAGAAAAGTGGGAGGGACATGTTCCAGTTTGTTCCTGTATAATTAAGGCCATGTACACACGTAGCCGGGTATTTTTAAAACCGAACATTTCCCCCCCTCCATTTATAAAAATTGTTTTATCCACACCACCTCGTCTTCGAAAAAAATACCTTCCACACATAACCGAACATCTGCGTTTTCAACCACATTCATACGCATTCCAAACCTGTAGATGGCGTTATTTCCATTGAGCCCTCACTTCGCCGTCACTTCCACCTAAACTTAAACAACAGAAAACATGGCGCCAAGCTCCTTTGTCTGGACAGACTCAGAGTCAGAATTGCTCCTAAACACAGTTTTGGAGTATAAACTTCAAAAGACGCAACAAAATATTGATTGGGAATCTTGCCAGAGCAAATATGTCGACAAATTGACAATGTTTTTGGAGCAATATCCCGCAGAGAGTTCCAACGACTTTCCCCATGAAAAGGGCGAGCTTGTTTGACGTCAGGGCAGATTCATATTTTTTGGCGCAGACAAAACGCAAAACCCCAGTTATCTCTGTCCACACAAACAGGCATAAACGGAGTTTTCAAAAATCTTCACTTTGGCCGGAGTTTTCCCTGAATACTCGTTTTTGATGCGTGTTCGTGTGGATGACAGGTCAAAACGCAGCAAAACATCTTCGGTTTATCAGATACGTGTGGACAAGGCCTAAGCACCGCATCAACTGTAAATGGAAAAGTATTGTCTAAAAACATATATGTATTTTAGGAGAACTATCAAGTCTTCTCAAGTCGTAGGCCTCAAGTTTTACCCCAGTACAGATGTAAAAGCAGGTCATAAAGCAGAAATAAGAGCACTGTCTACTGTAAAAAAGTAAAGAAAGTCCAAAAAAGTCAAAAAAGTCCAAGAGTCCCAAGTCTTTGTATGAAGTCAAGTTTCAAGTCCTAAAAATAGTGACTCAAGTCTGATTCGAGCCCAAGTCACGACTTGCATGTCCCAGGATGGTTTTAAACTTAACTATCTCCATGGAAACAAGCAGGAGATGCCACCAGACCAAGATACGTGTCAGATCTGTGGAAAGGAACAGCCCTCTGACTGTAGGTGTGTGTATGTGTGATCTCTGAGCAATAAAAACACTCAGAATTGCATGAATGGAAGATGGATACGTTTAATGCCACACTGTGAAACATTTCAGACATCGTAATTCCATTTCCAACGAGACAACCAGGTGGCGGACCCTCTACCAGAAAAGCTACACAGTGCACCTTAAAGTTTAACTGTTATTATTTTTATTTATTTAAGGTAGAAATATACATAGGAGGTTAACACAGATGTTTGCACGTGACATTTTTGAACTGTTGTTGACTTTGTTTCTATTTCTTCTTCATTTTAATCACAATATCCTGTTTTTAGTTGATGATTTTAGATGTTGAGCCTAAAACGGTGCTGTTTAAATGTATCTCCAGTGTGATCCTGCTGCTGGCCCTGCACCTCTGTCTCTTCACCATGATCGGGATGCTGTTGTTTGTCAAAACTGAGGTGAGACCCTTTAATCACCACACTCCACATTACGGCGCATAAACTGGACGTGTCCTGACAAAAACCTGCTCTAGTCCTGCCTTTAATCTCTTAACATCGCACAGATACTTCGACAAGAACTTTTAAAGGACTCATATTAGGCTATTTTGTGTTATAATGTTGTTTCCTCGTCACAAAGTTGTGTTTTGTTTCATTCACACATTTTTAATGCACAAACTCTGCACATTTAGGCTGAGTTTTTTTATAGGACCTTTAACTATGTCACAGTGTAATCCCTCATTCATCCACTATTTTCAGATTAGTGGTTTTGGTTTTAAGATGAAGGTGAACAAATGTGATTGTTAGATAGTTTTTCAGACACCAGTCAGACCGTGTTACATTAGGAATAACTAGATAAAATCACAGTGTAACATGTATAGTAGTCATAAACAGTGCACACAATACATTAAACTCAAACAGGAGGGATATTGTTCCAGTTTGTTGCACTTCAGTGATAATTACACTGGAGCTCCTGTCAGACTGGTGCTAAGAAATGTGTGATCAAAGAAAAGGTTTGCCATCGTTAACAGGCTGTGATCTGTGCAATGACTTTGGCTGTATCAGTAAAAAAAAAAGGCAGAACACTCACCAATTATATGGAAATTCAAAGTTTATTACACTTACTTTCATTTTAATTGTTCTAAAACATGTTTATGAGGCTCCATCAGAAGAGATTATACAGTAAATCTCTGGGACTATCCTGTAAAAGTCAATAAAAATAAAGCAATAACATCAAGTTGAAGTTTGATTTAGAGCGATCGAAGCTTTAAACAGGAAGTCAATGAACCCATTTTTATTATGTTAAATACATATTATGTGTGTCCTATAGGGGTGTGTTCAAAAAATCGATACGGGGATACATCGTCGTGGGCCTCTTGGCGATACACGTATCGATACGGAGGCGTCAGTATCGATATTTTACATGCAACAAACATTATTTACCAAGCTTCAGCAAACTGCCTCTGATAAGTGATCCTTGCTTGCAATGCGCATTTCGTATTGTCAAAGGAAGCATTCCTTCTGCACTACAGCCTTGTTAAGGCCATATCTTAAGTTTACTTTCATCAAAGGTAGCGGCATGTCAGCATACAGCCTTGTTAAGCCATGTTTACACCCACCCGCCCGCCAGCGGGCGATTACACAACATTAAAAAGTCAAGCCAGATATTCACCGTACTTATTTTTCCAATATTGACATGCTATACATCGTTTGAAAGCTTAATTCCTCAGTAAAACAACCATATCATTCATTTTATGCCACACAGCGAGCCCAAAGAGCCATAACTTATAATTCCCGAAAATATTCATCGCATTTCTTACCTTTGAGCCGGTTCTGTCGGTCCGAAACGGGTCCAATCCAGGAATAGCTGTGCTCAATTAGTCCGTAACAGTCCACAGAAAAAGAATATCCAGTTGCTTTTTTCATAAAATAATTCCATGTGGAGAAATAATCCAGAAAGTCCGAGTTTGTCTGAATGGATGAGCGACGCATCTCTCTACTACTCTCGCTCTTGGTCCTTAGCATAGCTAAACGCTTAGCTCCTGTTAGTGGTGTGGGGTATGTTTGCTACAAAACAAGCGTATCCAGGCTTCGGTCCGGCTACGGGGCGCCGCGCTACAGCTTGGGGAACAAAACGAGTGCGTCCAGTTAGCGGCGTATTACGCATGACCGAGGGACAGTTCCACGGCAAAACCTCTTCAGTCATTGTTTCTTTCAGGAAATGATTGACAGATCTGAGTAGCCTATGAAAAGACGATTTCAGTGGTGGGCCCCATGTGGGGCAGAGGTGCTGTAGTGATAGGCTAGCTCCATGCGCTCTGTGTATGGAGACTCTCTCTCTCCTCCTTTTACGCACACTCACTGGTGGAGGCACACGAGACATATGGAGCGAATTTTTTTGGCTTGTTTTAGTTATTTATCTTAAGAAAACATGCCTAAATTTCAGAAGATGGTTTATTTATTATACATTACATCTTATTACAGTTTGGAACATCTGGTACATATTTGAACACTTGTGCCGAGTGCGGGTGTTAACAGTTTAATCAAGGGCAGTTTCTGCCTTACAGCCTTCTTCTGTTATATTGTAACTGATGCGCTACACCAAAATAAAAATAACATTTGAGTAAACATCTGTCTTTTTTTTTTAATTATAGGTTATGTAATGTAAAATATCGGAATACATATCGCCTTGAAGACCATGTATCGGGAAACCCCTGTATCGCGAATCGTATCGTATCGAGACCCCTGTATCGCGAATCGTATCGTATCGCAAGGTTGTTGGCAATACCCACCCCTAGTGTCCTACAGTATAACTATAAACCAGAAAAAACGACTAGCTGAATAACCATCAAATCTATTACCACGTAGTTTTGATTCCTCCATAGGTGAGGAATAAGGACCGAAAGACGGAAAACTACAGACAGAAGCTATCTTTTAGCTAAATCTGGAGCAGAGCATTTTTTCTGTTTGGGACATTAGACGATTATCACGGCAGGAAGTGCAGCGATGTTGAGTCACGTAACGTCCGGTCGATGCTTTTCTACGGGAAAATACCTGTGGAAAAAAGTTGTATATTTTGGACCAGCTTCATAAATCTGCCCCGACACCAAATCTTCATCCAACAAGGTCGACAAAGAACAGATTCTGTCCATGAAGAATTTATCCACAACTGTCAAGGTGTAAGAATATTGCCTTCTGAATCTTCCATTTATACAATGATAAACGTGACCATTTTGATTAAGGAAACTAAAGACTCAGAATGGTCACTGTTATCTCAAAGGCCACATGGTGCTGCTTAGCTCAGAATAATCAAATTCCAATCAATCCAATTCAATTACCACATTCTTTAAGTATAGGAACCATCCAATACTTAAAGAATAACTCAAATTCTCCTATATATTTTGGGTGCCCCGTGTGAAGAAAGACGAAAACTTAAGGGGAACAACGACGAGCATCAGTGAAACTACTGAGCAAAAGTAACTGGTCATGAATAAAACATAAATAACTTGTTCACTCAGATTGATTCTACAATTAAAATTTAAAATCAATTTTGTGATGTTGATATATTAGCGCAGACTGAGAGATTTGTGCCGTTTAAATGCTGTAGATGTTCACAGATTAAATGTCGACCATTTAAACGACACAAATCTCTCAGTCTGCGCTAATATCAACATCACAAAATCGAGTTTTAATTTATTTTTATAATCAGTCTGAGTGAACAAGTTATTTATGTTTTATTCATGATCATATCTTCTACTTTTACTCAGGATTAGTTCACTAATCTTCGTCGTTATTCGCCTTAATTTTTCATCTCTTTTCCCTTGATAGTTGTGAATAAATTCTTCATGGACAGAATTTGTTCTTTGTCGACCTTGTTGGATGAAGATTTGGTGTCGGGGCAGATTTATGAAGCTGGTCCAAAATATGCGACACTTTTCCACAGGAAGTTGCGCGACTCAACATCGCGATTGTGATACTAGTCTATTGCTATTCTGTGCTTTGTCCTTGTTATAAATAAATGAATAACTGTGTAACCGTGCATCTTTGTGTAACTTTTTTAGGATCCGTCCAAAAACGGCGAGTGGGAGTCTCACTTCAGAGGATTGCCCAACTCTCTGACCTCTTTACTGGTCCTGCTCACCACCGCCAACAACCCCGATGGTGAAGAGACGCGTTACTACAGTGAACACAGGCCACGTTTACTCTGTTTTATACTGACGTCACGGGTTTTGTGTTTCAGTCATGATTCCTGCCTACTCTCTGAACCGAGCGTACTTCTTTTTCTTCATGTTTTTCAGCGTCATTGGTCAGTTTCTGCTCATTTATATAACACTTTGATCATTTATTTATTTGTTACAGTAGTTTCAAGTAGTAGTAGTGATAGTGGTAGCGTTAGTTAGTTGTAAATGTGTTTATTTATTGTTTTATTTAAGGTTTAATTAGTTTCTTGTCCACAGGAACCTACTGCCTGATGAATCTCCTGACAGCCATCATCTACAACCAGTTCAGAGGATATTTATTGGTGAGGTGCACGTTTACACCAAAGTTGTTTACACTTTTGGAGGAGTTAAGTGTTTAATTTTGCTTTTCAAATACATAGATAAATACAACTATTATTTATTTTTGTGTATAGACTTTTTTGCTTGTTAATTATCCAATGTTTTCCAGCAAAAAAAGTAAATCTCAGTATAGACATGTTGTATGAGCCACTGATGAGGTTCAAATAAAAATAATAATAATAAATAACTCCGGTCTGGTCTCTCAGAGTTAAGTGGAGTTAATTTTGCTTGTCAAATACGTAGGGTTCAGAATCTCCTGCGTGTAACCCTTTTTCAATACAAAATATAGACCAAAAAAAAAAGAAAAGAAAAAGAAAAATCCTATGCTTGTTAGAGTCAAGTCAGTTATTAAGTAGTTTTACATAAATATTGCGATTTAATATGGACAAAATGCAAAATAAAAGTCCCTAAAACTGAAAAAATCCTACTATTTTTAAAGTAATTTTAGAAATCCTATGTGAAATGAATGCATTATTTTCATTTGGCCTAAATATACACAGTCTCATATTGTTTCTATACTTATCTCTATACAAACTGTGCGTATTTTCCCTGTGTTTTTGTCAGATGTCGGTGCAGACGTCCATCATCAGGAGGAGGCTCGGGATCAGAGCTGCTTTTCAGGTGCTGAGCTGCAGACAGGAGAAGACCTCTGAGGAGTAAGACTGGATTATACTGGGATTTAGGACGCGTTCACACACTCCTGATGAAATTCAGTCTATACAGAGCCGGATCTGACTTTCAGGGGCGCCCAAGATTTGCTTTGGAGGCCCTCGCACTTCATTGTCCCTCTGACTATTGCTTATTAGCATTTCACTACGTTTATCTGTGTTACACAAATGAGTGAGACAGTGAGTGAAGTGCAAAGACATGTACAGAGGCTGAGGACACCAAGAGCCACAACAAATAAGCTAGAATACTTTTCTAATTACCAAGAGCGGCCCTCCAGAAAATGTTGAATATTATAGAATTTTTTCCTGTTTTCCAGTGTATATTATTCGGTACAGGTTTGTTTTCAGTCCTGACAGTTTCGACTGTTCATTGCCGTCTTCCTCAGCTCGCTCACTTTGCATTTTGTACATTGAAAAAAAGCGCTCATCATTTAGATTTTTGAAAGCATTCTTTGTTTACAGCATTTTTTCACACCTTCCTAAAACTTTTGCACAGTTCTGTAAATACTCAACGTAACATTTTGATTTGTTCATTATTATAGGTTCCCCATCTCTGTATCATAATGTGATTATGCTCTTGCTTAGTGCCAATACAATCGTGAAATCAGGATGTTTCTTCTCACAATAATCACAATACAAACATTTTATATTGTAACATTCGTAGTAATTACTGTGTTTTATTTTTTCTTTAGCCAAACCGCCTGCGTCCAAGTGTCTTCTGTGCTCAAAGTGTTGGGCAAAGTCAAACTGAAGGAATATTACAAACAGGCCATTATTAAGGTCGGGACTGTTTAATTTTCCAAAAAAATACTGTGTACTTTGTTATACAGTATGTTGTGGGAACTACTTTCAACATAAGTGTACGATTTGTATTTTGTAGGAGGCTCGACGTCATGAATTCTTAGACCGAGAACAGTTCAAGAGGATTTTTGACGAACTGGACAAAGACAGAATCAAAGAGGTAAAAATTGTCTCTATGTTTTTATCTTTTGTTGTTTTGTGGCTACATTAGAGCTCAACTAACAATTCTTTTACGCTAGTTGACTTGTAAAATGATTATTTATATTGTACATTTGGACTTTTTATGTATATTTTAACCAGATTGAGGTAATGTTGACTCAGGGCTTCTAAAAAAAAAAGAGAAAAAAAGTCAAATCAAGTGTATTATTGATGAATATTACAAATTATCCATTTTTTAAAATATTTTGATAGAATAATGCCACTGTCTTAGTTTTAAAAGCATTTTGAGTCTTTATAATGCAAGTAAAAACGTATTATTGGTGCGCTATGCAACTTTTCAGGTAAAGTAAAGGGTCCTGCACCTAATCGTCTCCATGGAGATGTTAATGCTTTGCCTGGAATGTTCCACAGTATGCCATTAAACATATCGATCTTACATTAAGTAAATTACAGGTACTTTTATTGCTCAAAAATACCTTAAAACACACATTCTCATTCTCAGAGTGGTCTCCTCTCCACAGATCTGACCTGTAACTTGTCCGTGTGGCATCACTGGTTTGTTTCATTGGAAATTTACACATTTAATGCCGTGCTGTAGAAAAATCCATGTAACGCAAAGATATCTTCATGGAAATAAGCAGTTGGTGGACTGTCTACCAGAAAAGTTACAAAGTATACATTTAAAAGAGTGAACAATTGTTATTTTTATTTTTCTTACATATTTTTTTTTGAATTGATAAAGTTTTAAGACGTCACACTCGTTTACTCATATATTAGTACATGATCTCGGGAGCTCCCTGTATCTCTTCATTCCCTGTGAAGTAGCTCACTAAGGGATTTCTATGTATTGTGGACAATAAGTAAAATTTGATTTATTAATTGTAAATATATCATTTTGATGCCTAACACCAATAAATGGATAGTGGTTTATGTTTTATGAGCATCTAACTGTTCCCCATCTAAGACTATGTTCAGACTACGTTCAGACTGCACCTGAAGTGACCCAAGTCAGATTTTTCTGCCCCTATGCGACTGTATCTGATCTTTAATGTCAGTCTGAATTACGCAGATCTGATTTTGTCAAATGTGACCCAGCCCACTTGGACATGCGCTCCTAAATCTGATACATATCAGATTTTTTGACATGCGACTTCAGTCTGAACGGCCAAGTCGTATTCATCCGACCTACACGTCATCAACAAGCGAGAGTTTGGCTATTGTGCAGTAAGAAACACCGGTAGCGAGACAATACAGCCCAACACCGACACGTTTGCTGCTAACATAAAATTTGCTACTAAAATGACCATTTTTTTGCTCTCTGGCACCAAGGATCGTGTGTTCATTGAGAGACTGAGGATGGGACAATGTGTTTGCTGATGTCTATGTCAGATCATGTTTCCATGTTTTTCACTGTGAATCCCATTGGGGCAACTCTTGTTGTGATTCTGGGCTGTATAAATAAAATTGAATTGAATTGAAAATAGGCCGTAGATGTGTTTCCTCCCGTGAGAGTTGGTACAACAGCAACTTTAAAATCAGCAGATCCTCATTGCAGCGTCCATGTTTAGGCGACTTCTATAAACACTGAGCTCACTGCTGTGACGTTGTTGTGTCGTCCAGTGCTCATGCGGGACACTTCAAGTTCACACTGGAGAGCACAGACAAGTCGCATTTAATTGGAAATGTGAACGACCTCGCAAAAAAAAAACATCGGATTTCACAAAAAAATCCAAATTGAGCATTAAGCCCTGCAGTCTGAACGCAGTCTAAAGCTTTCGTTTGCTTTTATATTTACTCAGTTTCTTTACAACTACTGAAATCAGCAGCTCTCTGACATTTTTGTTTCGTAAATGCAGCTCAGTGGAGAAAAAAGCTTGGAGACCCCCGATCTATAGGGATGTAAATTGATACCAAAACCAATATCACTATCGAAAATGTAAACCCATCCCAACAGTTGCACGAATATTATTTCAATACCTGACTAGTCACGATTATTCTGATTAATATTAGGCTTTGGTCTTAATTTTATTTCTGTTTTCAGCACCCTCCTCTGCCAGAATACCGCTCACCTGTGTTACAGACTCTGCAGAGAGCCTTCAGTCACTACGCCCTCACCGTCGTCGGAAACGCAGTGGCTCTGGCTAACGTCATAAGTATCTGTGTATGTTCAGCTCTACTCTCAGTGTAAAAACAGTGCTGAAATGTATTTATATATTTGTATTTGTGTTTAAGAGGCTTTACAATGAAGTATTCGGTCATTCTGTGGTGGTTGTTACGTCTAAAACAGACAGAAATAAGCCAAAATAACCAATCTGAGAACTGCATGGTCTGTAAAAGTAAAAACAAGTTAAAACAAAATAATAAAAACAATACAATAAAAACAAAGTAATCATAGAAGTAAAGACGAAGTAAAAATTGAGAAACAGCACTTATTTCTGCAGAATCAACAATTAAAGCACTAAAAAACGTGAGTCAGACCGGAAAATCGGTTGCACAATAGTTGATTCAAGTCAGTTTTTGCTGAATAAAAATATGTTTGATATTATGCAGTGAAGCTTCTTATCCTAGAAATCATGCATAAATATTATCGTAACTCAAAATTAAAGCATTTACAAGGAATAAATCAAACGATGCCTTGTTTTTTTGTTTGTTTATTTTGTTTTCTCAGACTATTATGGTGCTAAACTCCGAGAAGACGACTGCTGAGAGAGACAACTTCAGCATGGAGGTGAGTGTTCAGATATGGAAATAATTATTAGTACAAACTTTTCAACGTCCAGTCAACATTTTGCTGTTACTTAAAGGCCCTGGACACGTATTTAAGCAAAAGTGTCTCGCCCCAGTACAGATATATTGTATATGTAGCTTTCTGCATCTAATTATAAAGCGTTTTATTGTCCAGAAAGTGTGTGATTAGCATGCTAGTTGTTGTTAGCTTTAAACTCTAGTCCAGGCGTCACCAGCCTTTTTGAAACGGAGAGTTATTTATTGGATACAGAGTCTTATGAAAGGCACCAGTTTGATACGCTTCTCTCTAATTCTCTAATTTAACGTCTCTATTTTAAAATTTTACGATGATTATTTATGTTTTGATTTGTTTGTATTGTGATTTTAATGTATTTCTTGTTCTGTAAAGCACTTTGAATTACTTTGTGTACGAATTTGCTATGACTTGCCTGAAATAACAAAGTTGCTCAGTTAAACTTCGTGTCTAATGAACATATTTTTAAGATTTTGTCATTTTTAAATCGATTTAAATGCAAGAGGGTGATTAAAAAAAGAACAGAATAAACAGAATAAAGTGTAATTATAGATGGAGCTCACTGGTGAGTTGTGCAATTTTTAGCACCAGCCCGTGTTAGTGACTCCTGCTCTAGTCAGTGAAAGTGATAAAAATGCATCTAAACTTATTGTCGTAAATAAATAAAATGGCGAGAATGCATAAGGTAAATGAGGAATAACTTTGGACGCCTGCAAAATATTTAAAATGAACTGTTTTTCTTGTGTTTATGACAGTAAAACTCATGTACAGCACATTAGATTTTAAATGTTATGATGATTATTTATGTTTTGATTTGTTTGTATTGTGATTTTAATGTATTTCTTATTCTGTAAAGCACTTTGAATTACTAGTTCTGTACAAATAAACTTTCCTTAATTAGAAATCGGAAATTGTGAGCCTCATAATCATTAAAAAACATGATTATTTTTCCTCTGTTTTCAGCTTATAAACCTGGTGTTCATCTTGTATTACCTGTTCGAAATGAGCGCCAAACTCTTTGCGTTTGGATGGAGGGGCTACGTCTCCTACAGGAACAATGTGTTTGACGGGATCCTCACAGTTCTGCTGCTGGTAAATGCAACATTACGCCTCTGTTTAAAGCTGCACTGCGTAACTTTTCTGGTGGAAGGTCGGACACGTCTTTAAGTCCAGGGAGGTGACATTTCTTTCCAACATTTGTTCAACTTCATGTATTTTTATATTTAAAAAAGACAGTGAGCAGAATGTCGGGACTGAACCAGGACTGAACCAGGACTGAACCAGGACTGAATCAGGACTGAACCAGGACTGAACCAGGACTGAACCAGGACTGAATCAGGACTGAACCAGGACTGAACCAGGACTGAACCAGGACTGAACCAGGACTAAACCAGGACTGAATCAGGACTGAATCAGGACTGAACCAGAACTAAACCAGAGCAGAACCAGGACTGAACCAGGACTGAACCAGGACTGAACCAGGACTAAACCAGGACTAAACCAGACCAGAACCAGGACTGAACCAGGACTGAACCAGGACTGAACCAGGACTGAATCAGGACTGAACCAGGACTGAATCAGGACTGAATCAGGACTGAATCAGGACTAAACCAGGACTAAACCAGACCAGAACCAGGACTGAACCAGGACTGAATCAGGACTGAACCAGGACTGAATCAGGACTGAATCAGGACTGAACCAGGACTAAACCAGGACTAAAGCAGGACTAAAGCAGGACTAAACCAGGACTGAACCAGGACTGAACCAGGACTGAATCAGGACTGAACCAGGACTGAACCAGGACTAAACCAGGACTAAACCAGGACTGAACCAGGACTGAACCAGGACTAAACCAGGACTAAACCAGGACTGAATCAGGACTGAATCAGGACTGAACCAGAACTAAACCAGGACTAAACCAGGACTAAACCAGGACTGAACCAGACCAGAACCAGCAGATCCTCCACTAGAAAAGTTACACTGTGAAACTTAATAAAAAACATAATACTTTTCCTCTGTTAAACTGTATTTTGAAATCCAACAGAATAATACAGTTTGAGCAAATAAATTGTAATATTATACAGTTATTTTAGGCCTTTTCTTAAGCTTTTCCCATTTTTGATGAACGCATTTTCTTGTACTGTAGTGTCTGCAGATCACCATGTACGCTTTCTACAAGGCTCCATTTTCCCCCTGGTAAGTTCAGATAGAAAAGAAACAAATATAGTAATTAAAATATATACATTTCTTTGTTTATATCATTTGGAAGATACAAAATCAGTGCATAAAAATAGTTCAGTCTTATTAATATTATGGCCACACATAACACAGCAGCAACGAGTACAGTTTACACAACTAAATGTCTGACACTAATTTAAACAAACTCAAATATTTGTACTACAGATGTATTTTAGTGTATTTTAACTTTAATAAATCCGTTGTACAGGGACCCAAAAAGGCACAATATGGTTTCTCTTTGGGAGATGGTTCGATTGATAAACATGCTCATCGTTTTCCGCTTCTTAAGGATCATCCCCGACATCAAGGTACAAATACTGTTTATAACTCAGAAATACTACAACTGGGTACAAGTACAAGAAAATACAGGTTGCAAGTACAAGTACTGGTTACTATTAGGGTTGGGCAGTATCCAAATTTTTATACTGTTAAACCTTCTTAGCATTTTACAGTATACAGGTATACAGTATTACCGTGACTAATTAAGAATTATTTTGTATCTTACGCCTAAACCATTCAGAAACAGAACAGCAGCATAATATTTGAAGATGAGGCACAAGTTCTGATCGAACCAAACTTCACCAGCTCATATCTCCCTCCATTTAATGATCTGGGACTCGCCAAGACAAGAAAAGCGCAGAAGAGGCAGGTTCTGGAGTAAAAAGTAAAAGGCGACAGTCCACGGCGTGTGATATTTCCCACTGCAGCATGTTGTATCTGACAGACTCGCGCTCTCGGCACTCGGAGAAGTTACCGTCTCCTCCCTGAAAGTCTGACTTCGCCCTCGAGCGGGAACTTTCTCCTCATGACTCTCGGCGTTCAATAAAACGTCTCTGTCGCAAACTTTTCGGCTCAACATCACACACGAAGGGTCGGTCAGGTTTTTTTTTCCTTCTTCCTCCCTGCGCGTGGATGGAAATCTCCGAGCGTAACGACGTTTGAAGAGGAGAGAGAGCGGAGGGGAGAAAGTCGGCGTTGTGTCCTGTGTCTGTAGCGACTGTGGTGGGATCTCTGGCCTGACGCAGGGTCGTAGCTCCGTCAACGTTTGCGTCTCTCCCCTGTCATTCACCCTGAAGCCAAAATGCTCCTAATATTAGATCAGGTCCTTATGCGCTGCAGATTTTTTAAATGACGGTAATAAAACTGATACCGCTGCTACTTTTTGATACCTCAGTGTATCTTATTACTGCCCAACCCTAGTTACAAGTATTATTACTCGTTACAAGTACAGGTACAGGTTGTGAGTACAAGATAGAACAGGTTACAAGTACAATTACTGGTTAAAAATACAAGATGGTACAGGTTACAACTACAAGTGAATACTGGTTATAAGTACAAGTGAGGTCCACACATGTGAAAATGTCTCGGGCAAATTACTTTACACTGAATCTGCAGCAGGCTCGGTCTCTCTTGCCTAAGGACAAACCTGCTGTTGTGTCCTTAGGCAAGACACTTGTATGTGAGGGTTGGTGGTGGTCGGAGGGGCAGATGGCACAGACTTTGTCCCAGGGCAGCTGTGACGACAATAATAATGTGAAGTGAATGAAAAAAGCGCCAAATTGTAGACAGACTTTGAGCGTCTAGAAAAGTGATTTAAAAAACAAATGCATTATTGTTATTCTGTATTTATATTTTATGTGAAACTGAAACTATTTATTGTAATTTTTATGTAATTTTAATTGTGTTTTAGATGTGTTTTTACCACCTCTTGGCCAGGGCTCCCTTGAAAAAGAGTTTTTTTTTATGTCAATGGGACTTCCCTGGAAAAATAAAGGTTAAATACATTTTTAAAATTAAATGAAAAAAACTATTCTTACTGATTTCTTGCAGCTCATGACTCTCGTCGCCAGCACGCTCATGGACCTGGTCAAAAACCTCAGAGCTTTTGCAGGAATACTGGTGGTGAGTTCATTCATTCATTCATTCATTCATATTCAAAATAAAACCATTACTGACCGTTTTCTTAAAGATCGTCCCTGTCGCCTGAACTGCGATGTCCTTTTGTTGCAGGTGGTGTACTACATATATGCTGTGGTCGGGATCTGGCTTTTCGAAGGAGCCATCAAACCTCCTCCACACCCCAGGTACAAAAATACACTAAAAGTATTACTACATGTACTACCTTAATCAAACAGCAGGGGGCAATATAGGCCTACAGTGCAAACCGGTGCTACTGCAGTTTTAAACGGTTAACAGTGAAGTTCAGACTTTTCAGGAAGAAATCAGCTATTTTCTGTTAAATAACATTGATGAACACGACATTAATACTAAAAGTGATTATTATTTGCTTTATTAAGGCTGAGTTAATTTAAAAAAATGATAAAAATGAAAAAAGTTGATTAATTTGAGGGGAAAATTTTGATATTTTTTGGCTATTCCCCTGCAATAAATATAATACATTTTAATCCCCGGAGCACCTTCAGTATACTTAAGTTAAAGGTGTTCTACGTAACTTTTCTGCTTGTCTCCATGGAGATCTTACAGCTTTGCCTGGAAGGTTCCAAAGTATGGCATTAAACGTTTATTTTGCATTTATAATAGGTGTTTTTTTGTTTCTTTGTTTGTTTTTTGCTCAAAAGATACCTTAAAAACCATACTATAAACTATTCCAGGCAAAACCAAAAACATTTACTTAGGGAAAAAGCAGCTAGAAAAGTTACATAGTGCGTCTTTATTATTGTAAAATAATTTTATTGTAATACCATCCTCATTCTTGCGTTTATGATAGGTGGTTTTTTGTTTTTTGCCCAAAATATACCTAAAAAACACATTCTTACAGTCAGCACGATCACTACTCCACAGATCTGACCTGTAACTTCACTTAATGGTGCAGTTTATGTGTCTCCATGGAGATATGTACTTTTTTAATGCTATACTGCAGAATATTCCAGGCGAACCTTAAAATTTGCTTGTCTCCGTGCATGTAAATAAGATTAATTCCATACTATAAACTATTCCAGGCAAACTAAAAACATCTCCATGGGGAAACAGTAGCTAGAAAAGCTACGTAGTGCAACTTTAATATTGTGAAACTATTTTATTGTAATACCAGGCTGATTTTGCTACACATTTTGCTTGTTTATTAGAACTGCTAAATGCTTTTGATGCATTTTTTAACATTGCTTAGTTATGATTGTTCTTTTAATCACTTTGTTTTATTTTATCTACTGTTTTTGCTGATTCTGTATTTATTATTTAATGTTTTGGCAGCGTTCTTTCCAACTCGTCAATGGAAAACATCACCACTAACTTCAGTATGGTCTGTGGCACCTACGAGCAGCTCGAATACTGGCCCAACAACTTTGACGATTTCGCTGTGAGTCGGAGTTTAACCTGGAGTAACTTTTGTGCCTTTTACAGTAAAAGGAGCCTGGAGCGTGTGTCAGCCTTTACTGCAACTGTTTCATAAGAGCTCAAACTATTTGAACATTTTAAACCTGCATTGTGTAACTTTTCTGGGTCCGTCAAATGCTTATCTCAGTGGAGAGGTTGTCGCTTTTGTCTGGACTGTTTCACAATATGGTTACAGGTCAGATCTGTGGAGAGGCGACGCCGCTCACAGTCAGAACGCCTGTTTTTCTAGGTATTTTTGAGCTATAAAACCACCTGTAATTGAATAAATGTAAGGTAGAGCTGTTTAAAGTCATACTGCAGGACATTCCAGGCAGAGCAATGACATATCCATAGAAAAAAGCAGGTGACGGAGCCCCAACCGAAAAGTTACACAATGCACCTTTAACTACAGTTTTATAATTTTGCACTTAAACTTTATTGATCCTCAAGGGAAATTACGTGGGCATAGAAGCTCACACATCACAATATATTATAATAACAAAGAATAAAACATTTAAAAAGCGATAATAAATTCTAAATAAGTAAAAAATAACAAGAGTGTGGAGTCAAATAAAGCATAATTACATAAATGTATACATACAATTAAAAAACAAAATAGAAAATATGTATTAAAAACAGAAGAAGACAAGTACAGGCTGTTTATGATAAGCATAATAAATATAGCACCATATTATCGATTAGGCCTGTCACGATAATTATTGTATTGACTTTTAAATATATGAACGCTGGAACAGTGTATTTTTGGAGCCAATATTTATCGTGTGCATGGGAGTTTTTGGGTTATTTTTTGGCTATATGATAAGATTTAAGCTATACAAGGTTGAATATAATATATTGTATATTTAGAATAGTTTTTGCAGCTTAAGTTTGCTCTTGGGTTATTCTGTCAGTGGCATGAGTTGGTTTCAGTATAATCGTCTATATTTTCTTCAGCCGTACATCACACTTCGGCATTTGCTACTGTGACAGGACTATTATTGATGCTTTCTTCACCTGTTAAGACACTATAGACTATAGACTCTATAGACTATAGACTCTAGACTCTAAAAAGACTATATACAGACTCTGTAGATCAGGGGTGTCAAACTCATTTTGGTCCGGGGGCCGTATACAACCTACTTTGATCCTAAAGGGGCCGGATCAGAAAACTCATGGCATATATACCCAAAAATAGCAATAAGTCCAAATATTTGTCCAGAGAAATGCAAATCTATTACAAAAATCTTTGTTATTTGATTTTATTTTACAAAATATTATAATATTATGCTAGGTCAGGCAGCTTTCACAGCAGCGTCACTAACCTCTCAGCTCCAGGTGAAAACAGACGGCTGTTTCTTCCGTCCCAGCAATAATTCGTTTATCTTCTGTCTTCGCAATTCTCCGTTCAAGTTATTGTATTCTTCGCCATGTCGTGTCTCGTAGTGGCATTTAAGATCCTTCCTTGTTAACTTCCTTGAGCACCGCCACTTGTTGCAAACACACCGAGCACACAGGTTTCCCATTCACCTCCGTGAACAAATAGGAATTAGTAAATTTTTCTTGGAAAATCCTGCACTCAGCTCCACTTTTCTCATTTTTGACATTTTGCTGATGAGGGCGTCACGGTCAACAGTCAAAACGATCGTCCTTTAAGAGCGTTTGGAAAGAGGCTTCATTTGTACCTGCTCAGGCTATTTTAATAGAAAATCAGCCAAGGGCCAGATTAAAGGTCTTGGAGGGCTGGATCTGGCCCCCGGGCCGCATGTTTGACACCTGTGCTGTATACTAAAGACTCTGTAGACTCTATAGACTAAAGACTCTATAGACTTTATAGACTCTGAAGTGTGTGTTTGTCTCCACAGGCCGCTTTGATTCTCCTGTACGACGTCATGATCGTCAACAACTGGCAGGCCTTTGTGGAGGCCTACAGCAGATACACCACCGAGTGAGTATTGATTGATTCATTTACTTCGGTCACAAACATATTCTGATATTATTCCATAGACAGTCACATTTAACATATACAGACTGAAAAGGTGTCAGCTGAAGCTTGAGCTCATTCTGCTTTTACCCTTTATTCCTCATTGCTTCATCTTGGCACCGGTTCATAAATACAGCAAAACAAATTAGTAACAAACAAATTAGTAACAATGGCAGAGCACTATAGCCCAAACTAAAGGCCTCTACACACCACAGGATTTTTTGGTCTTAAATGATTTTTAAACCTGCGACAAAAAGCGCAAACACGACAGACACGAGGAGAAACTTATGAGACTTAAAATCTCCAATCGCAAAGACTATAATGGGATCTGTCTGCGGACCACAGGATGTAAAACCACTCACTTTGAGAGTCTTAAATGTTTAAAAGATCAGAGCTCTGGAGTCCCCTATGAACTAACATCAAGGACCATGTTGTCCACCCTCCTGTGGGCTCACCACCTGCAGAGGGGTTCATAGGGGGGGTCAGGTGCTATGAGCAGCAAACTGCCCCCGCGACCCAGCCGGATTAAGCGGGAGAAGATGGATGGATGGGTGGATGGATGGAGCTCTGGAGTCCTGGTTTAGTCCCAGTTTAGTATTGGTTTAGACCTGGTCTAGTCGCAGTTTAATATGGGTGTAGTCCTGGTTTAGTCCTGGTTTAGTCCTGGTTTAGTCCCAGTTCTGATGTCTAACCCTAAGCCTAAGTATTCACCACGCAACCAGATGACAGCCAGTTATATTTTTTGGGGGGCAAAATTCTCTCTCTGTGAGGGCCACTAAGATCTGGAACAGTCTTCCTCTAGGAATAAGCTAGTGCTCCACATTGCTCACTTTCAAAACTCAACTCAAACTGTGGCTAAAATCAAACCAGTCATGTGATCATTAGTCAAAATGTTCTTTTATTTTTCTTAACCTTTTTCTTGTATTACTAATGTTCTATTGTGTACTGTATTTGTTACCTGCCCAGGGACTGCGGATGTAAATTAGCTTTGTAGCTATAATCCGGCATATTTACATTTGTTTATAACATATGGTCATTAATGTGCATTGTCCCTATCAAATAAATAAATAAATATGTGCATCATTGCTGTTTATTTTCTATTTCAGCACATTCCCATTGAGCAGATTCAGTTTTGTTTTGTTTTCAGGTGGTCGAAGATTTACTTTGTGAGTTGGTGGCTCACGTCCTCAGTCATGTGGGTCAATCTGTTTGTAGCTCTGATCCTCGAGGTGAGTTGTTTCTTACAGCTCAACATCTCTTTCATTTTTGTCTTTTGCTTTTTTTGTTGATTATCTGTACTGTTGTCCTGTAGCAATTAATATGTTTTGTTGTTGTCGTTGTTTTTTTGCAGAACTTTATTTATAAATGGGACCGCAGTCACAGCTGTTCTGTCATGGACGTGGAGAGGATCAGATATGAGACCTCGGTCCAGCTCATGTTCAAGTAGGTTCTCCAGGGAGGTCCTCCTGAGTCTGGATCAAGAACCAGACTAAGATCTGTGTCATTATGGTCACCCACTGCTCAATTTTCCATTGCAACACTGAACAACAACACATTTACCTAGAGAACGATAGAAATATTGTATTATATGGTCGTTTTTAGACCCTAGAGTGTGACGAGGGACAAGAGCGAATTTTCCTTAGACTTAGACAGTTTATTGATCCTCCAGGAAAATTATTTGGACGCAGTGGCTCAAACATCAACATAAATATAATAACAAAGAGTAAAAATATAAATGTTAATAATAAATTCAAAATAATGTAATCTGAAACTCATCTTAATACTCAAACAGAGATCACAAACTTCTTTCAATTTACTTCCACAACCAGATGCAGAAAAATGTTTTGTGTCTTTGTTAATCAAAATGTACAAACTACAGACTGAGAAAAGCAAATATAATAATAACAAAATACAGTATAATAATATTCTAGAGATGCATAGTAAGATGTATAGTGTTAAAAAAGTAAATATGTACATCTGACTTATTCACATGTCGTCCAAAAGCTACAGGTTTTACCCAAAATTGACACCACCTTATTTATTTATCATTCGTTCTTTTGAATTTTAATTAAGAACGAAAAGCAATAAAATGGGAAAACACTTTGTTATTTAATTATTCAGTTTTAGTGTCAAACAAAAAACAGATTTTGACCTCTATTTCCAATATTTAATTTAAAGTTTTTTTCAAATAACATCTATGATAAAACAGTCTCAGTGCCTATTTTAATTTTGAGATTTTATTCTCTTTATTATCTCTTATTATTCTCTTGGTTTACTTGCCTCAGAAGTTCTGCTGTTTCGCGCTCTGTATGTGAATTCAAATACAATCAAACTTTATTTATAGAGCGCTTTTCGTACAAAAATGCAACACAAAGCGCTTTACCTTGATTAAAAAAGGAACAATCCCACATTTCCCCTCCAGCCATGGATCTATAATAAAAACTATTCGTATTATAGTTTTATGGAGTCTCGCTGAGTATCGTCTCGCTGCTTCCTGTTTCTCATCATGGAGTTCAAAAATTACTTTCTAAAACGTGAAAGTAAACGCTCGCTATAAAAGAACAGGACATGTTTGTGCACAGAATTCTAACGATTTTTCAGGTAAGTCCTTGTAGCTGCATATTATTTGAAAAAGACTTTAAATTAAACATTGGAAATAGAGGTCGAAATCTGTTTTTGTTTGACATTTTTTATTGTTTTTCCTTCTTTTTTTTAAATTGTTTTTCATTCTTAAAATGAAAAGAACAAATGGTACAAGGACCGAAAAGACAGAAAAGAATTTAAATAATAAAGATTTACAGTCGACAATTCGCTTTTTACTCTGTTTTAACTTTTATGGGTTTTTTTTCTGCGCAGAGAGCAGATCCAGGAGCCAACAGAGGAGGAGCTTTTATGTCAACTTCACCAACATCCACACCTGCATTTAGACTGGTGACCCCAAGAACCACAGAGTCTATGGACCCGACCAGGACCGTGAAGAAAAGTTCCATATGTGAGCTTTACGTTCTGCGATAGACCAAAAACCCGGACGAATACTGTTAAAACCAGTACAGGGTCATTTCTGTAGTTATTTTGACAGTATAAACCACTATGACTCATTAACACTGTCAAAAAGGGAATGTTTGATTGTGATAAATAATCAGTCAGTTTTATTTATTCCAAAAAGGCATTTTCCTTTTTAGCTCTCGTCTCTGGTCATCAGTAACCAAAGCAAATCGATTATTCTGCAAAATAGACTTTTCAGAGCGCTTATCCGTGTTATAGTTGTTTCTCCTTCTCATATCCCTCTCAGAGTTGTATTTACAGTGACTCATGCGTGTTTGAGTATTTGTCTTTCTTCTATATTCAAGACATTGCTCCAATTCAAGCTTACGTCACAAACCAGGAAAATGTTTGGAAACCTGCGACAACAACTACCGGTGGGCTGTTCGCAGTAGTAAGTCTGACAAAATCTAGTAGAAATGAGAAAATGGCCCAGTTTTCTTCATCTCCATGTCATTGTAGAGTTCCGTTATGTTCAGCTAATTAAATTAAAATTACAGCCGTACCTCAGTGTTCATCATTTCCCCACTGACGCACAACTCCGAGTGCGCTGGGTACACGCGAGTACACGCATTTACTTCCAGTGAGCCCAGTGTCGGTAACTACAGTGGAAGCAAAGAACTATAATCAAATCTAGAAGATGAATCCAAGAATCAAAGATGGTGCCGTATTGTTTTCAATGGCCTGTGCTCATTGGCGCATGACCATAAAAAAGATTTTTACTTCCGCATTTACTTCCTTGTTTGCAGCCCAACGTGTGACGTCAGAAACGCAGTTCGGGGATAGGCTAACTCGTAAAAAGCTGATTTTTAGGCATTTTGACGATTGCAATTTTTTTTAAAGTTCATATTGTAAAAATACAGAAATCCGACCTTTATGAAAGCTGTGGACGCCCTGTGAGCCGAACACGGGCCGTTTGATTTCACAAAAAATACATTGTGCTTCTATGGGAGAATTTTTCTTGGGCCTCGTTCGGCCACAACTCAAGCGTCTTTGAGTATCTTAAAAAGCGCTATACAAGTGTTATGTATTATTATTATTATTACAACTCAGTCAGCTCTTATTATATCCATCCATGAGTGGAAGTCGCAGGTTTCCAAACGTCTTCCTGGTTTGTGACATAAGTGTAAATAGAGCCTAGAGATCTAATCGCTGGTACACGCCCACTGCTCTTCATTCTCCAAAAAAAAAAAAAAACAGCTGCTGTGTGATCTGCAGGTGTCCATCGGGTCCGTTTCACTGCGACAACGTTTATTATGGCGACTCCCATTGGGCACCGCAGTTTTCTAATGCTTAGACTAACGCCAGTGGAATAATGGACTTGCTTCTTTCTTTTTGAGGTGCACTGTGTAATTTTCCGCTACCATGGAGATACAATTGCTTTGCCCATAATGCTTCACAATATGATACCAAACATACATACAGTATATAAGATGCATTTATTTGATTCCGGATGTTTTTATTGCTAAAACATGCTTTAAAAACACAGATTCTGATGTGCGTGGAGTCACTCTCTTCACAGATCTCACCTATAAATGGCCTGGTGGCGTCGTCTTCTTGTTTCTACGGCGTTTGCAAAGTTTAATGCCATACTTTGGAATATTAGAGGTAAAAAAAACAAGTAACTGGTGAGCCCTCTGCTAGAAAAGTCACACAGTGCACCTTTAATGTCTTCTTTCATAAAATCATATCTTTTTCAACAGAAGAGTCACAACAACTCAACAAACTCTAGTCTTGTTTAGTTTTTTGAAGGGGAAACGACATTATAACGCGATAAACTCAATTTTTTAGACTATTTTATTTATTATTTTTGAACAGAATGTATAAAACGTTGCCTTTAAAACTTATCGCCACTGTAAATATCGCTGTTCACCAAGTGTCAGAATCCGTTGAAGCCGGTGATTCCTGGAATTCCGCAAACGCAGAAATCCATGAAGCATCTGCGCAATGTTCAGATCCAGACGGGGCCACGTGAGGAGGAGGAAGCGTCACTCAAACTGAACATGAGGTTTTAAACATGCAGCAGGTGTAACGTGGGAGGTAATGTACAGATACACGGCTAATGTACAGGAACCAAGGCAAAACTAAATATTATAACAAATAGCAGTGACTTTTATTGTACTTTTTAGCCTCCTCAGCTGAATCCAAGTCCACTTTATTTATACTGCACATTTTACAAACAAAGTAGTTTCTGAAATCTGCACAGAGATCATAAAAAGAAAACCGCAAAAGGTAGAATTGCCAAATATTTGATCATGCAAGTATTATAACAATTAAAAACAGGTATAATTTCCAAATATTTGCTCATACTAGTCCTAAAATAATAATAAAAAAGTATAATTGCAAAATATTTGATCATACTTGTCCGAAAACAATTTAAAAAAGGTATAATTTCCAAATATTTGCTCATACAAGTCCTAAAACAATTTAAAAAAAGGTATAATTACCAAATATTTGATTATACAAGTCCTAAAACTATTTTACAAAAGGTATAATTTTCAAATATTTGCTCATACTAGTCCTAATATAATAATAAAAAAGTATAATTGCGAAATATTTGCTCATACTAGTCCTAAAACAATAAAACCAGTATAAAATCTAATTAAATCTACTTCAGGTTGTGCATAATAACAATCATAATCTAGTTTATCTGACCACATTTAATCTATTTAAAGCTGCACTGTGTAACTTTTCTGGTACGTGCTGTTGTTTCCATGGAGATGTTTTGATTTTGACGACTGTTTTGTCTAGAATGTCCCGGTATGTGGCATTCGACGTGTCCGTGTTGCGTTTGTATCGACCTAAAAACTCGCCTTCTTACCATGAGTGGGCTCGCCTCTCCGCAGATCTGACATGTAACTTTGCCCTGTGGTGTCGTCTGCTGTTACTATAGAGATAAATAGGTGTAATGCCACGCTGTGGGACATTTCAGGCAGTAGATCCACGAAGAGAAGCAAACCATTGTGCTCGAGTTATATTAGAAAAGATGCGTTACGTAACCTTTCTGATGGACTGTCTGACGCCTGCTTGTCTCCATGGTGATGTTATTGTTTAGCTGGGAATGCTCCACAGTGTGGCATTATCTAGTCGGTGCAGGTGACGCCATGAAAGCCAAGTTACGGTTCAGATCTGTGGAGAAATGTTGTTCGTTTTGTACTTTTGAGCAATAAAAACACCTGTAATTGAAAACAAGGGCGATAGATACGTTTAATGCTGCATTGTGGAACTTTCCCGGCTAAGTAATAATCCAGTCCGCTTCTAATCTACTTTATTTCTGTTGCACACATCATGAACAAAGACGGTTTCCACATAGAGGAAAAAAACGAAACTGCAATTTAATAGAATAAAAAAAAAAGACAGAATAAAAACAAATAAATAAAACCATAGAATCAAAATAATAAAATTAATTCAAAATAAATTAAAAAATCTATAAAACAAAACAATAAAACACAACAGAGGACGACAGAACTCTCGCGGTGAATAAAGGTGCGTCTATAACGTCGTCACGGAGACAATCAGATCCCGCACCCCTGTTAGAAAAGTTACACAGTGCAGCTTTAAGTCAAAACACGATACGGTCTTTAAACTCAGGATTGTGTATTTTTAGTGGTATTTTTATTTAAATACTGTTTGTTTACTGTGTTAAACTGCACCTTATGATAATAATGAAAAGTGAATTTGCAAAAACAGATAAATGTAGTTTGGTTTTATAGAATTGACATGTTTTCAAATTCATTTTATCTTTACTTTTCTTTTTCTAAATATTATCTCTTGTTGAAGATGGTGACAAAGAGAAAAATACAGCAAAGTTTTCAAAACTCATATCTGTTTTTGCAATTCAACTTTTTCAGTGCAAAAACGAGGATTTTAGTCATTTTATATTAGTTTTTTTTATTATATAACTCTAATTTCAAAAGTTTCAGACACTGCAAATGACAATTAATGCATCCAGTAGTTACATTTATAATACAGATCCCTTTAAACTAATGTAAAATCAACCTGTATGTTAACTTGGACTTTATTAGGGCCGTTACCAAAGTAATTCATATTTTAAAAGACAAATAATCTATTTTTAACTGGGGAAAAGTGCCAGAATGTGACTGATATTCGAGCCTGTATTATTTTAGCGACTATTTTTGGCAACTGTTCTCAAATGTTACGACAAAAACGCTTTGTGTAAATCTATACTGTCTAATTATGGACTAAACTAAAAGTATTTTCGTGGGTTAGTAACACTACAACTGGCACAAACGCATTGTACTTCTAAAAAATATATTATTTTGATGCCGATTTTATTAAGTTACTTCAGTCTCAACCTTAAAGGGCCCAGATTACGCTCTTTTCTCACCTGTTATAGTGTTTTCCTCATCACAAACAGACCTGGAGTTGTGTTTTGTTTCATTCTCACATGTTTAACGCACAAATCCTGCATTTTCAGTTCTGTTTATGTCACGTGGTGATACAGGAATTGCGGATATTTACCGAACTAAAGGAAAAAAGCAGCTGTTTACTCGGAAACTGCCGCTACGTGACTTCGCATGTAGACAGATTAATAATAAATGATTACGCAAACGTGTGAATGAAACAAAACACAACTCCAGGTCTGTTTTTGAGCAGGAAACAACATTATAACATGACTTAAAGCTCACAAGACTCAGTTTTTTTTATATTTAGGACCATTACAGTCTGTGTATCATTTGTTCTTTTGAATTTCAATTAAGAACCAAAAACAATAAAACAGTTTGTTATTTCAGTAGTGAGCACACGGAGGAGAATATCCAGTTTATGTTGCTTTACTGAACAAGTCTCTCTAACACACATCTTCACCATGTCTCTACGTCTGTTCTTCTTAACTCTCGTGATTTATTATGCTTAGAAAACTACAATTTCATTATTCGTTTCGGTGTCACACAAAAGAAATCGTAATTAATTAAAAAACTCTATTTCCAATATTTAATTTAAAATCAAATTCAATTAACACTAATCAAAAAACTCTCAAAAAAAGTCTCTGTACCTGTTTTAATTTTGATATTTTATTTTCTCGGGTTTATTTGCCCCTGAAGTTCTGCTGCTTAATGCCCCACGTGTGAATCATGGCGTGAATTCGGCGTCAACTGACACGTAACTTGGCCCTGTGGCGTTGTTTGCTGTTACTATAGAGATAAATAGGTGTAATGCCACACTGTGGGACATTCCAGGCAGTATATCCATGCAGAGGAGCAGGCGACTAAATCTGAGTAGCGAAGTCAACCGCTGTGCTCGAGTTATGTTAGAAAAGATGCGTTATGTAACTTTTCTGATGGGCTGTCTGACACCTGCTTGTCTCCATGGTGATTTTATTGTCTCTGTGCCTGTTTTAATTTTGATATTTTATTTTCTCGGGTTTATTTGTGTGGTGTAAATTATGCACAAACAACAAAGGAGGCCCAAGATTCTCATAATACCCTAAAAATAAGCACCGATCTTGTGGCGGAGGTGCAGAAATAAACTTTAAATAACTAAATATAAATGAAATATTGGAAACAGAGGTTGAAATCAGCTTTTTTGTTTGACACTAAAACGTAATAATGAAACTGTTTTCCCATTTTCTTGTTTTTCCTTCTTAATTAAAAAAACAAACAAAAAACGAATGATACACGGACCCGTTACGAATTTTCTTTCATCAATCAATCAGTCAATTAAACTTTATTTATAGAGCGTTTTCATACAAAAAATGCCTTTCACCACATTTTCCGTATAATCTGACAGTGTCTTAACTATTGAAATTACTGTTATTTTATATTCAGATGCTCCTGAATGTGTAAATATACAAACTTTGTAAATAGCTGCTTTTTTACCGTAGGTTTTATGCGATTTTAAGGAGAGAAAAAAAATCCATCCTCCATTAGCGAAGTGACGTTTTCGCCGTCGACTTTGATGCGAGTTTCTCAGCAGGAGCAGAAAACTTGTCGAGTGAGTCAGATACGGGAGAAAATACCACAGAGGTAAAAATGTTCTGGTGAAAAACGTCAGGCCTGGATTTATGAGTCTGAGTTTCCTGTAATTAACCACAAATGACGGTCAAACAATCAGCTCATGTTATGGCTTTGCCTTTGAATTTAAGATAAGATCAGATAAAATAGGACTTTATTGATCTCGCAGTGGAGAAATTCAACAGTCACAGTAGCTCCAGGACAGTTTAGTGCAAAGAAAGGAAAAAAAAAAGTGTGATGCAATTAAGATAAACAATAATAATAAAAATAATAATACAAAGTGAATAAGTATATGTACAAAATTTACAAAGAGAATTGAAATATAAATACTATATATATAAAAATAAAAAAGAAAGTACAAAAACAGTGAATTTCTTTCTTTTTTAAAATTTGCACCGTGTGACTTTTGTAGAGGCGGGTCCGCCACCTGCTTGTCTTCGCGGAAACGCCATTGCTTTGTCTAGAATGTTCCACAGTAGGAAACACCCCAGATCTTAATCCCATTGAGAATTTGTGGTCAGTCCTCAAGAGGCGGGTGGATAAAACAAACAAACAAAAACAAAAAAACACAGAAATTCAGTCAGGATTTGGTCCAGAAGTGAGAATTGAGAAGGGAGAAAAACGGCAAATTTTGACTTATTGCATGAACTCAGTGTAATTGTCAATAAAAGCGTTTGATACTTATGATAATAATAACGCATTTTATTTATTTGGCGCCTTTCTGGACACCCAAGGCCGCCTTACAACAGCAGCTACAGCGCTTTTTCACAGACAGATCCTGTGAAAATGTAATATTTGTGTCATTCTCCGAACTTTTGGCCACGATTGTACTTTCTCAATTCCTTTCCACTGTTAAAATGAGTCGCTCCGTGGCATTTTTGTTTTGTAAAAGTCGCAGAAAAAAGGTTGGAGACCCCTGATTTGAGGTCGAAGTATTTTGGTTTAGTTCAAAATATGAGTTACTGAAATGAACAGATCTGATGTCGGATGTGATTCTGGCTCCTGGTTACAACAATAACATAGTTTCCCTGTGTAATTTGCTTAATGTAACAGGCTTACATTGGTTATATCACATTAAATAGAAAAATATGACTGTAATAATAGTGTTTTTATAGCAGTTCTACACACTTTGCATTATATTTCATCACAATTGCACATTCAGATACATTGGCACGCACGTCTTTTGAATGACGCCACTGACATCCGGTTGGTAAAATGATGAAAGAGTTTTTCCAGTATAATTTTATTTCCAAGTTACCCAGCCAGTAATTACGGCTTGCAGCTTTTCTATTTGCATTTAGCAGCTTGGCAAATCTTCAGGTTTGTGGTTGTGAATTGGCTAAATTATAATTCACTTTGGTTTCACTTCAGCTTCCAAGTTTATTTTTAACATTTTCTTGGTACAAACGCACACGAAACCCACAGATTAATAACACAAACAAAAGTAAATGTTTTTTTTATTCAGTGGTGAAAAAGGGACGTTACTGTTTTGTGTGAAAATATATTTTTGTTAAAGTAAAAAAAGATGTGCCTTGAAAATGTGGGGATTTGAATGTTTGATACTGTACACATTTTTGTAACTTAAGATGTAAATATATTTTAAGAAAAGGAGTTTTTTAATAAACATTTGAAATTCATTTTTGTGCCTTTATAAGTTATGCATGTGTTATGAAAAATAAACTACCAAAAAAGGGTTAAACAACAAATACTAATTACAAAACTGCGAAAAGGAAGCAAAAATAATGGTTTAACTGAAGGTTTAAATAAGGAGAAATGCCCCTGCACATAACAGCATGTCTATTAAATATAAATATTTAACAATTTAGAAAACACCTTCACACGCCCATCCAGAAAATATGTTTATAAGATTTATAGCATTTTTAACAACGTGTATGGGACTATTTATACGAATGCAGAAAAGGCACTACAGAAAATACACAATTTACACTTTCCTAGAGTAGCCAAAAATTGTATAGATGTTTTTAAGCAATGTAATAGTAATTTTACTTTAGTATATTATTATTATTATTATTATTATTATTATTATTATTATTATTATTATTATTTAAGTTTGTAAAGTTTTACACATTCTATATTCAGTCTATATTTGAGACGTGTGCTGTTTGATCCACCAGGGGGCAACAGTGTCCTGCGGTGACGCTTGAACCACAGAAGAAGAAACCCGGAAGTGTCTGCAGAACCAGCATGAGTTTGTAACATGTAAACAAACTTAGCATTTGCAGCAAACGTTCTGCATTTTTGTTGCATCTAGACAACTATTTTCAGATAATAATCATTCGGGGTTTAGTTGAATTCAAGAGCACCGGATAAACGTAAAATGAACGGTGAGTGAACTTTATAAAGCCTAAAATTTAGCAATATTGTGCTGGTTAGCTAAGTTTAGTACTGCGTATTCCTCCGAAAATTTTAATCCAAAATGTTGTAGTGCTGTAATTTACTCCTTCTTTTCACAATGTAGACGATAATAATTATAGAGGAAAGACACTGAATATAAGGCTATAGAGGAATGACTGTAAATATATAGCAAAGGAGAAATATAATTTGTCAGCTGAACAAACGTTTATTTATTTTTTTATTACTTTCTTTATAATAAATAAACTTTTGTCCAGTTGACAAGTTGAATTCCCCCTTTGCCATGGATTCTGTATATATGGTACAGAGGAGGAGGAGCACTGAAGAAGACCAAAGGGTTAAAGGTTCATTATCCATCTTTTCTGGTCGTGTGGGTGGGTCTACCACCTGCTTGTTTCCATGGATATGTTATTGCTTTGCCAGATGTTCCACAGTATGGCATTAAACCTCTTTGTTTATCTGATTGATCTGATTACAGGTGTTTTTATTGTTCAAAAAAATCTAACTGTGAGACTAACCTGAATGTTTCAGGTGATAAATAAGTTAAATGGCATTTAACTTCTGTCACCATGGAGACATTCAGGTAGCACACCCTCCACCAGAAAAGTTATGTAATATAACTTTAAGGATGTAATGAATGAGGACTTTTGTTTTTTGTTTTTTTTAATGAGAAAATAGACGCAGTGTTAAGTGCTACTAAAAGGCACATATTACACTATTTCCTGATCTTTTATAACGTTGTTTCTTCATCTAAAACATACCTGGAGTTGTGTTTTGTTTCATTTACATCAGGGGTCTCCAAACTTTTCATCAAGGGCCACATATTAAAACACAGACCGGCGTGAGGGTCATAGACATGGTCAAAACAGTGAGTAATTCAAACATGTGCATTTATAACAAGTTTAACAGACCTTTGTTCATACTTAGACCCTCAAAAGACTAAATTTGCTTGATCGAGGTAGTTTTCAAAAACATGCAGTAAAAAGTTCTACTTGCGGTAGTATGGGCCAATTCAGGGCCATAGTTTGGACATGCCCGATTTACATGTTTAACATTTAACACACAACCCCTGCATTGAGCTCTTCTCTCAAACTGTAAACACTCTGTTCCACCTTGTGATGTCATGTGGTAATACAGGACGTGCTCCACTGTGCTTTTAAACTCACCTTACACCATACACCTTCACTTCACTGGAATAATTTTTATCATTTCAATCCCTGAATCATTAATCTCTGCTGAAAAAGTAAAGGGTAGCTGTTAACTTGAAAACCACCCCTTTCATGACATCACAAGGTGGAAGAGAGCATTTTGAGCTTTATTAACGTAGACAGACTAATAACAAATGGTTGCTCAAACAAAACACAACTCCAGATGTGTTTTTGACGAGGTAACAGCATCCTAACACGACTTACAACTCTCCAGAGCCAATTTAGTGTAATACAGGACCTTTAAAGAAAATCAAGGTTTTAATGTTAAGTGTTATGCCCGTTTGCAAAAATGCTGTTGCAATGTTACACTAAACATAACATCCATTTATGCTGCTTTGTCACAAACCACCGTGTAACTGTTGCTTAGTTTTATTCACTAAGAAAGAGGAAATGACAACAGTTTTGAGCTCTTTGTGGTTTTAACAGGGATTGCCTGTGCAATGGTTAAAAGCAATACACTTATTTGGAAGAAATGAGCAATTAGACACTCACATAGTCATTCTCCTACAATGTGGTTTCCACTAAATGGTTTCCATTTTCATTTTAATGTTAAGATGATAAAATTATACTTGAACTTTAACTTTATTGATCGACAAGGGACACAATAGCTCACACGTCACAATATAATATAATAAAAAGAGCAAAAATATATCAAAATAATTAGCAAATATAGCAAGAGCCTGGTGTGAAATAAGGCATGATTATATAAATGTATATGGACAAGTAAAAATAAATATACATATTTTTTTATTATGCCTTATTTTAAATTGTACAGGATTTGAAGCTATTATCATTAGAGGCTCAAACTTGATTTCGATACTTAGGATTAAATTTACACATTAAATCATAGCACTTTCTTTTATATTTCCTTGTGGTCTTCTATCGTTGTAATCCCTGAGTGCTCCATGGGCGTATAGTAGTCTATGTGCTCTTATACTTGTTCTGATACTAGGCCTGTAACGATTATCAATAAATTAATTCATTAATCGCACAATAACTTTTAAATAAGCTTGATAACTTTTCCAGCCGCAATCATTTCTGTTTGTATGCTTGTCTGTTTTCCTCTTCTCTCTCTCACTCTTTCTACCCACCGATCTATAATAAAAACAAAATAGCGAAATAGGGACATGTAGAGCGGGTTAATACGAAAACTTCAAGACCAAAATGACGAGGCTCTTAGCAGCAGCCACAGAGATTAGCCACAATATCCCAGTGTAATTCAAAGACTAAAATAACTTTTAAGAGCATTTTTGTTACAGAGACTTAATAATTCATTTTATTTATTGTTTTTGGTTGTGTTTGGTTCAACAGTGGTTTATTCGAGTGCATTTTTGTTAGCAAGTCCTTGCTGTAAGACAGACTACATTAGGCTATTCTTATGTTAACAAGTTTATTTTATTTATTCAGGCCTATTGTTTTTGGTCGTCTTGTTCCCGTGTTAAATGTTCTTTAGAAAGTAAAATTTATTGATCTTTGAAAAAGTGTATTTACATTTTATTCCATTGTCATTATATTAGTTGAAAATGGTCTCAAAATGTCCATATTATTGTTTAGTACAATAATTACTTGGTCAGTTTAATCGTCCAGTAAAATTTGTTCATTTTTGTCCTGTGAATGTGACTTTTTAGTATCGATACCTGCTTAATTTAGTTCCGATTCAAGCGTAGTGTTGATAAATAGTGCAAGAAAATAAATGTATTGCAGCAACACAAATGTCTCTATTTTACAGAAGTGTTTTGGGAAATTAAAATGGACAAAAAGGCAGATTGTATTCACGATTTCCCTTATTGAGTCCTACATTAAACTCTGTTTTGTTTTGTTCTTTGTTAATGTGCCTTTATCATTGCACCATCAATATCAGATCTTTTCCTCATAGGGTGCAGCCCTGTAGTGATTTCTGTACAAGCATATTTTATTGTTTATCTTTTCAAACTGCAGTGTTATTATTTGCCTACAGTCGATAGCTTCTCCTCCCTCGGCCCCATTGTTGTTTTGTATTATTTCGTAAGATATAGAAAAGCCACATGAGGACAGAGGTGTGGTTCTGCAGATTATAGACTCTGATGTTGTTCACCGTTGTTTGTCTCTCTTATTTCTCTCGGTTCCTAGAATGGCTCTGTTAATTTACCTGAAAACTGATGTCACTGTGTTTATGTTAATAACTGCAGGAGATGAAACTATGGGGAGGGATGGGGGCTAAAATTCTCCTGCTATGCCGGGCGTACACTGTACACAAACTGTACGGCCAAATCACGGGGCTTTAAAGTTCACACCTCATGATTCAAATTCTCACACTGTACGAACGACTTCAACAGAAACCCTCACGAACGAAACGGGTTTGATATTTTTGCGACCTACGATTGCCAATGAAGTCGTGAAGTTTTAATCCGTTCTCGTTACCCCATGTTAACTACACGAAACACTACACACGATTAAGCCAAAACCCATCCTGATCCCAAAAACAGTCGCACGAGTGAGAAATTGTCTCAAAAAAGGCCACAAATCGCACAGTGTAGAAACGGCTTTACTTGTATTGTATGTATCTATTATAACTTTAGTTTATTTCAAAGGGGACAATGCAATTTCATGAAACACATGATTACACATGGAAAAAAGCCAGAATTATCCAGAAGGCTATTTTGAGCTGTGATCCCTGGGCCATGATATAAAAAGGCAATAAAATAACATCTATACAAGAAGAAGAAAGAATATAGCCGCAAGCGGCAATGATCAGCCCTACGCTGCACCCAGCAAATGCAATGCTCCACACTGACCCTAATAACCGTAAACCCCAACCACACTTTTCATATGCTTTATAGTGTATTATATTTAGGCCCAGATCACGTATTAGTGATTCAAATTTCCCAGGCCAACATATCCTCCATCAGAAAAATTACATAATGGACCTTTAAATGATTTTTGAGGAGTCTTTGCGCCCCTGGTGGCCAACAGTGAAAAATTCACCATGTCCGTAATATTTTTTTTTTGCTTGTAGTCATGCACTTTTGGGATATGTGGATAACTTTTGACGTTCTCGTCCTGGAGATAATGTGGACCAAATTTGAGGCCGTTCGGGTGACGCCCGTGGAGGAGTGCGTTTCAGCTTCGCAAATTTTAATCCAAGATGGCCGCCTTCTGGTGTGTCAGGGGGTGTGGCCATAATAATATTTTTTATTTGTCTATTCATGATCGACTTCTGTGTTAAATTTCATGATTCTATGTGCAAATTTTTTTGTGTGTCATTCGTATTCCCTAATGTATTTTTGTCTCGTTATTTATTTATTGAAAATGGAAATAGCCAAAAGTTAGACATCCGGAGTCTCTAACTGGTGGCCAAATTTCGTGACTTTTCGTCATTGTTCACTGGGTGAAAAATGGGTGAGTGCGTTAGGAGAAAAAGAAGAAGAAGAATATTCTGACTGAATGACTGAATGGAGATTAAATTGACAGCGATAGCTCTACAATGGCACGGAAAACTATTGTGAAATAAGCAGACATTATTTCTAATTCATCCTTTCATTTCGGCCTATAATTGTAATTTTAAGTGGAATTTAACCATTGTTTAAATATGGCAACAACTATAATTATTTTTCAAAGCTTATTGCATGTCTAACCACAAAAAAATATCCTTCAGCCGTGATTAGAGTCATATCGGTATTGGTTGTATTATTCAATTATAATATGTGCAGAATCGACACCACAAAATGTTATACTTATTTTTGTGTTTTTGTCAATGTAACTTCTTAATAGACTGAAATTTATGGCCTATATTGGCATTTTTGTTTAGTGAATTGTTTTTGCCATTGACTCATGTGCTGTCCAGTAGATAAATAGTGAAGTTTCTATAATTTTCTGATTCGGCAACTTGAATCTGGTTCATATTATCTCATATCTCCATAAATGTTATTGTTTTCCAGTGTATGTTCAAGAGTACGGCGTTAAACTCGTCTATCGCCATGGAAACAAGCAAGTTACAGGCTATGTATGTGAAAAGCTGACTTCAATGTCAGCTCCACCACGTCCACACTGACCCCACTGAAAGTTTTACAAGTGACACTTTGTATGGCCGAACGGGAGCAAATTTAAACATTGGAAAATTTCCAAAAATCTGAACAAATTTTGCGGCTTCGCCGTATGTAAAACGATGATGCGCGAAAGCAATAGGCCCTACGCCCTGTAGGGGCTCGGGCCTAAATATTCTGATACGAGAACAATGTTCTGCTTTTTTTTGGCCGACAAACTATACATTTTCGTAAACCTCTGGCGCATTGCTGCGTCATTGCGAGGGTCCCTGGTCACTACAGGCGAGTCACGTCTCGTCATTTTAGTTTCCGCCCCCTATGATATAATAGGCCCTTCTCCAGCCTCTGGTGCTCGGGCCTAAAAAGAAAAGAAAAACATGGTTAGACACTAATGTAACAAATAATATCTACATAACAAGATTAAGGGAGCACAGAGCGCATCTTGTTTTATGTGTTGTTGTGGAACTATGTGCTGGATGTTGTATGTTCTTGTTTGGAACTGTGTTTGTAAAAAAGATGCTGTATGTTCTTGTTCGTGTTGCTTGAGCCTTTGTACTTTTTGAAAACAATAGTTGCATCATGTCTTGTTTCTGTGCAGAGACTGTGCGCTCAGCCTGTCAGACCTGTTTTATTTGAGGTTTGGTCCAGTGCTTATCTCTGTATCTGCAGAGTTTGTTTCTGTAACTTGAATTTTGAGCTGTCACAAATTCCCCTGTTTTACACCAAAGCCCAGACCTCGAGCTCACACTGTCCCTGTGCAGGAGGAGTTACACTGGGATCAGTAGATTATCAGTGTGCTGTTGGATAAAAGGCAGAAACGATGGGCTAGGCTATAAGAGAACTAGAAAAAATAGATCTGTTTGAGGTGGCCCTTACGGTAATGATCTGTTAGGTCTTAGTTAGCGTCTCCTGACATTCTTCTAATCTCTTTTTCCTGTCATATCTTTGTCTACCAACTTATCTTCTTGTCTATAATATGTCAACTGTTTTTAATTTATGGATGTCAAATAAAAGAATCTGAATCTAGGGTTTTCCTTAAATCTCAATTTGCAATTTTACTTTTTCTATTAAAAAAGAAAGTAAAACAACTTTTAGTATTTCATAAGACTTTGTGCCATTTAATGGAAAATAAAATGTTGGTTTTATTGTTCTGTTGTGTTGTCAGAGGCAGCGGTGAACAATCCGATCCCTCAGGAGCTCGCTGGAGCGCTCGGCGTGCAGGTCAGTGAACACAACACTGCTTCCTTATGGATTATTTTAAAAATTGTGGATATCTAAGATCATTTCTGTTGATATTATCTTTCCGTATTATCAATTTATTTATGTAGAGCAGACAGTGCAGTTTCTAGTAACTGAGTTTGTTGTCATTTCAAATAATGTATTTTGGGGAAAAATTAAAAAAATCATATAAAATTGGCTCTATACAGCCACAGACCCTGTTGGATGGTTACATTCCCCTTGCTTGGAGAGGAGGGAAGTAACAATAAAAAACAAGATGTTGTAGGTTTAACTAGGGCTGGGCGGTATACCGTTTGAACCGGTATACCGGTAATTTTTATTTTTATGATATGAATTTTTTATTTACCGCCATACCGTGTGTGCGCGCATATGTCGGCAACACAGAGCGGCGGAACGTCGCACAGCGGTAGATTGAGCGGGGGCTGTTTTTCAGTGTTACACCAAACAAGCCAACACGCCAGGTAAGGATAGCGAGTTGAGTAGAAAGTAAAATCTGCATCTTCTCCCCAATCTCTGCGTAACGTTGGCACTGCAGCACAAAACACTACACAGACGTCCCTGGTAGGCGCGTTTGCTAAAAGGGACCGTCTGTGTAGTGTTAGGCGCGTTTGCTAAAAGGGACCGTCTGTGTAGTGTTAAGGCGCGTTTGATAAAAGGGACCGTCTGTGTAGTGTTAGGCGCGTTTGCTAAAAGGGACCGTCTGTGTAGTGTTAGGCGCGTTTGCTAAAAGGGACCGTCTGTGTAGTGTTAGGCGCGTTTGCTAAAAGGGACCGTCTGTGTAGTGTTAGGCGCGTTTGCTAAAGGGACCGTCTGTGTAGTGTTTTGTGACAGGCGAGGCGAGCGTGCGTGAGCCGCAGACTCCGTCTAAAGGGACCGTCTATGACAAGAAAAGCAAACGTTGGAATGATATTACCAACTCTATCACACTCCACTTAGCCAAAGACAAAAATACCGTTAAATACCGTGATACCGTGATAATTTTAAAAAATACCGTGATAACAATTTTTGGTCATACCGCCCAGCTCTAGGTTTAACTAAAAATTGTGATTTATTAATTATCAGTGTTGGTAAAGAAAAAAAAAAAGAATTTTGAAGGTGAAGCTAAAGGTGTTAAACAAAAATTGACAAACTAAAGAGCCCAAACTAAGTACAACAAAAAAGAACATAACTATTGTTGTAGCAAACAAATAACAAAAGTGTCTCAATCAAAATCAAAGAGCAAAGGTACCAGCTAGCTCAAACAAATGTAAAATGAGACACAACAGAATCAAACAGAACAGAAGAGGCGAGCTGTGATGAAGGTGTTAAGCTGCAAAGAGCCGCCGGCAGACAGGCCCTTTTTTAGCCCGTGCCCCCTCAGGTGGCCTCTGAGGGTTGGTGGGGGCTGAAGGATTCCTGGCCAATCCGGTGAAAGTCAAGATGCCCAACCTCCGTCCGGCGGTCTCAGCTCCCACGAATCAGGGTCTGGGGCTCACGGACTGGATTTACATATAACATATAAAAACAGGAGACTACGAGAGCAAGAGATTAAGTACAAAAAGAGCTCGTAACATGGACCTGCTCTGAATACTAAAACATCTCTATTTTCATGTTAAAAAACTATACTAAAGCGCTCTGAGAACTTTGAAGGTGGAAAAGCACTATATAAAAATGTGACTATTTACCATTTACTTTCTGTTGCCAGCCTCCAGTTAAGTCCAAAGCCGCTGCATTCACGCGCTCCTTCCTGAAGAACAGTTTACAGGTCGGGACGAGGTCGGACGTGAAGGACATCGTCACTCACAAAGCTCTGATCCTGGGATACACCCGCACCAAGAAGAACAAACCCAAGAACAAGAAAGCCAAAGGACTCAACGCCAAACAGAAGAGGGACATGAAGATCTTCACCATTAAACCCGAGCACCAGAAGTACGCCTCACTGCACATGCACTTTTACATTAGGACCTGTGATTAGTATTTGTTAGAATTTGTGTTCAGTCTCTACTTCAATCTGGCGTCCTAAACTTTAAGATAAGATAAGACTTTATTGATCTCGCAGTGGAGAAATTCAACAGTCACAGTAGCTCCAGGACAGTTTAGTGCAAAAAAGGAAAATTTATTCTTGTACATTTGTAACTGTATTATACATTGTAAAAGCAGCACTTTGACCACTGCTCTCTGTGGCCATCGAATTATTACACATTGATTACAAACCCAGAAGAAAAGGTTAAAGTTAGACTAAGGTGCACTTTATTGTTGCCATAGAGACATTTATCCTCTGCATTTGGCCCATCCTTCAGTGCTGCCGGGGCATCTCCTCAGGTACAGTGCCACACTGGGGGCCCACCTCCAGATCTTGTTACTTTTTGGTTGATGGGGGGAAACCAGAGGAAACCCATCCAGACACACACAGAGAACATGTAAACTCCACACAGAAAGGCAAAACAGACAAACAGAATATGCATAATAGACGGGTGATGGTTATTTTGACAGATATTGAGAAAATATGATTGTAAAAACGCCCAAACTCTGAAGTATTTTTAAGTATTTATATTTTTAGTAACGTTTTACTAAATAATCCGTTTATTTCTTGTAGATATGAGCTGTTTCTTCCTCTTCATGAACTCTGGAAGCAGTACATCATCGACCTGTGCAACGGGCTGCAGCCGACAACGTACGTGTTTTCTTTATAGTTTTGTAAAATTCCAGGTATTTCTTTACTGCTTCCCTCTCCATAGATTTGGTCAAGCCTGTTTTTAATCATACAGATTCCTGTTTATGTTGGACTAGGCCAATAAATTACCTGTACAAACCGGTTTATTGAGATTTCACACACCAACACAGAGCTGCTTTTGTGTATTAATCCTTTTTTATGTCGTGTGCTAATATAGTCATGTTTCTACAGTAATCCACAGTTGGTTCAGGGGAAACTTTTAAAGGCGGACTTCCACGGTGCCATTATTAAAGGTGAGGATTTACAGTTAAATGTGCGTTTGAAGGGATAGTAGCTGCCCTGTGGTATATATGTATCATAGTTTCATCAATTAATTGCATCAGTTAGGCAGTTTGTGGCTTGTACAGCACTTTGTAAAACTTGTTGCTTCATAAGTAAAGATTTATTATTATTTATTGCCAGTAATACACAAATTTGCAGCTCTACATTTGTTTCTGTAAGTGCTGGGTGGATACTCAAGGTATTTCTGTGAATGATTTTGAAACACAAATTTGTGGAAATTACCTCAGTCTATTACAGTCTCATTATTGTTTCATAACAATCAGATACTTAATTGACGTAATTGTGCATAATTAAATCTGTATTATGTACTTTTATTTATTGTTTCATTTGATATTTGTTTTGTAATGATAACGTGTTTGTAGAATAGTTATTTAATCATTGTTTTTATTTCCAAATTGACAGAATGCGAATATTAAAGGTGCATTGAGTCTGTCACCTGCTTGTTTCTTTGGAAATGTCATTGCTCTGCCTGGAATGTTCCGCAATATGACATTAAACAGCTCTACTTTACATTTATTCACTTACAGGTGGGTTTGCAGTTTATTGTAACTGTGAGCAGGGGTTGTCTTTCCACAGATCTGACCCGTAACTTGGTCTGGTTTGGTCTCCTTGAAGACAGAAAGGTTTAACACCAGACTGTGAAACATTCCAGACAAAGCAATAAAGTTACACAATGCACCTTTAACTTCAATGGTTCATACAGCCAGTTTGATCTCTCAATTTTTCCTTTTACAGTGGTTCGCTCCAAATGCGCCTCATACGTCGGCCTGACCGGGATTTTGATTCAAGAATTCAAACACGTTTTCAAAATCATCACCAAGAAAGACGAATTAAAAGGTTTGGCACTCGACACTTAAAACATAAAAATATCCCTCCCCTGTACCATAGATTTGCATAATCGTAGTTGTAGTTATATACTGATATACAATTATCTGTGACCCTAGAGTTTTCCTTATTTAACATGGCTAATTATAAGTTTACAGTGAGTTGCATGTGAAGCTGTCATTAAGTTGTTAAAGGAGGTGGTGTCTAATTTAAATGATGGATAGGAAAAGGAGTTAATATTATTATATTATGTTATTATTATGTTAGTTTATTTTAGTTTACTTATTGCACCATCTTCTGGACAGCTTGTCTCACTCATCTGGAGGTAAAAGGGGCAAACGGAGCCTAGAGCAAATTAGACCTGTTTCAGAAATGTTTCAGAGCGACAGGAAAAGGGTTTAAGCTCTGTGACAGTCTGTCGTTTTGGTCTTTCATAACATGTGGGCTATGGTGACATCGTGCAGACTCCTACGTTTTTATTTGTCATTGTACATGCAACTGGTACAACAAAGGGTTGTTTAGTCCAGTTTAATGCGTAATATATTGAAAGTATAATATTGAACGAGGGTGTTTTAACTCAACGTTACTGATCTTTACAGCAAATAAGTTCTATATGGTTTGCAATGCTGTTTTAAAATCTCTCAGAAAATTGGTGCATTATTGACTTCATGGCCACATTAACGTTGAACATTTTACACAAATCAAAGTACTTACATATATTAGCAGCCAAACTTTCAAACAAATTTAATGGTACTACTGCTTAACCAGAAGTGCAAATGTGCAGTTTTGTAACATTTAGAGGCAAAGTGGGCGGGACAAAAGTGAAAATAAATAAAACCATAATATAACAACTGTTAAATAAATGGTACATCTGCCATTATTGTGTTTTTACTACTGAAAATACCTTTATTATTGATACTTCAATGTTCTGCGTGTCTATGGCGTAATGTTCAGTAGTTACCATGGTGACACAACGTACACATTGGCAAATACAGCCCGATAAGACTTTTAGCCTCACATAAGCAAGTTGCTTCAGCCCAATCCTTTTTGTGGTTGTAACCAACACAAACAGAAAAGGTTTTGTAGTTTCCAGGAGCCTGTGGTCAATACGAGTGTTCATGTTCCTGTTTCAGTGTTTAATTTTAAACAAAAAGCTGAGAGTGACTAACTGGAAAACTGTTGGCTAATGCGAGCTAGTTTGAGACAGTAATTTCATCTGTGAGAATATGTTTAACAGCACAAATCATTTCTCCGGTTGTAATTCTCACTAAGTCACTTCTGTTTGGATTTTGCTAAAACAAAGATCAGATTAAAGTCTAACTTGACAGACAGAGCAGTGCCTCCAGTTAGCATCATGCAAGCATCAATAGTTTGTTTTCTCTCTCAGTGATCCCGAAGAGGCACAGTGTGTTTGAGATCGAGGTGAACGGCTTCGTGTCTCACATTTACGGGAGCAGGATCGAGCAGCGAGCGAGTGAACGATCGGCCAAGAAGTTCAAATCCAAAGGAGCCTTTGACCTCTGACCTCCTGTGTGTCGACACAAGGACTTTTCTGGACACTTTAGTTATTTCATTTCATTATTCATTTTAATGCACTAGGATTGTGCTTTTCAACCTGTGGGCCGCAGTCTCTGGAGCAACATGGACTCTGTTATAAATCAGGTTTGAAAAATGTTAAAAGCATTCCTCTGTCAACTTATTTTACAATTTATATGGGTCAGTTCATGGGTTTCTACTTCCTGTTTCATGCCACTTTTTTCTTATGACTTTTTCCCATTCAAAAAATAGGATATGTTGTTTTGAATTGTTAATCACTATGGCAGCGGTCCTAATAATTTGTTATTATGAACCCACAGGACATTTATAAACTAAATTAAATGAAACCCAAGTGTTTTTTTTTCCAAATTATTGATAAATTATTTCATACCTGATTAAAATATTGATTTTGGCGTCGCACACTCAGTGGTTTAATCTTATTGTTTAATTTTTCATTTGATTTCCTCTTTAGAAACAGAATCAGTTTCATGTGAGCCTATAAATGTGTGCTTTAACTTTTTTGTTAAAGGATCGAACACTATGTGAAATCTGATGACCCTCTGCCAGAAAAGTTACACAATGCACCTTTAACAAATAACCTCCTTCTCAGAATTGTGTGTGAACTGAAAATCCCTTTTTTAATTTTATGAGTTACCCAGTTTCACCTCGTCTGCTCCTCCTTTCTTTTTAATGACCCAAGATTCGTCTGTCACCACCTGGCGTCTTGAAGCTGTTCTGAAGCCAGTTTTGTTTTGATAATCTCACGATACGAGCTCCTGATCGGCGTTTGTTAACATACGTTTGACCTGAAAGTTCAGGGTGTATAGAGATATTAAACTAGTTTCCAGTTTAATTACAGTTTATTTCTGTTCAAACGTTTTAAGGACACAAGGTACAAGTAAGATTAAAGTTATCTACTCCTAAAGGGTATTTGTTTTATTTGGTTGTCTCATTCTGTTCCAGTTTTTTATTAATATGCATTTGACCAGACCTGAGTAGTTCATAACGACGCATAAAAGTATTAAACTAGATGGAAACTGTTCATTTGAGATACATTAAAGAGCCCAGATTACGCTATTTTCTGATCTATGTTATAATGGTGTTTCCTCATCAAAACATTGTGTTTTGTTTCACATTTTTAACACCCAAACCCTGCATATTTGAAATGTGCAGCTTTTAGTATAACAATAATGATGGAAATTGGTAATGATAATAACAATAATGATAGTTATTATTACTATAGTAGTCATAATGGCTATGAGAATAAAAAATAATAAATTAATGTTATTATTACTATGATTACTATTATAACTGATATAAGAATAATAATAGTAAAACAGTGTTAATTATAAACCATTATAATAGCCTGAATAATAATAATAATTATTATGAACATAGTGATGATTGGTTTTTGTAGTTAACTGGGAGGTGCTGGGTGCTTCTCCTCAGTGAGGTGCTTCTAGCTCTTACTCTGACATTGTAAATGCTCAAAAGAGTTAATGCTCCTGATCGTAAGATTAAATGCTTTGATTGTATGTTTGTTTTGGAAAAGAATTTGAAAATGGAATAGCAGAAATCAAATGTATTGTGCACTTTCCAATACTTTAATGTGAAAGGAGGTGGGCTTCTATAAGCTTCTTGCTTCTGCCTGCTCCTTTTGGGCATCTAATTTGCTCTTTATTTTGTGGATTTTTTTTTTTATTATTATTTATTTCAGGGACAGCGCATATTAATCAACATTTCTGTAAATATGCCAGAATTAGCCAAAGGCTATTTTTCATCCGCAGTCCCTTGACAGCAGATGGATGCCTTTGTTGTTGTTATTACGACAACTTCCGGTGGGCTCTGTTCGCAGTAGTAAGTCTGACAAATTCTAGGAAAAATGTTTTCTTCATCTCCATGTCATTGTAGCGTTCCGACGCACAACTCCGAGCGCACTGGGTACATGCGATTAGAAGAGACGAGGGCGCCAAACTCAAGATGATTCCAAACAGCACATACGTCTGCAGTCTTCATTTTACCGACGATCACATTTACTTCAGTGGGTTTGATCACAGTCGGTCGGCGAGCCCAGTGTCGAGAATCACACCGGAAGTTATCACCGCATCTTTCCAAACATCTTCCTGGTTTGTAACATAAGCATGAATAGACCCTATAGTCAATCTTTCCTGACCAAAAGATAAAAGGTACTTGAAAACTACAGCTTCATGACATCACAAGGTGGAACAGAGCATTTTGAGCATTGGAGATGTCGAAAGACCAATAATAAAGGGGTACTCAAAACATAACTCCAGGTTTGTTTTTGATGAGGAAAATTATAACAGGGTTTAAAGGTGTCAGATTTCTGTAGTGCTCCAGGAGAAAACTCGGCTAAACGCATCCTAAAGTACAAAACCCTTAATATTTTACCTGAAAAACATCCAATCTGGCAACAACACGAGACAAAACACCAGGCGCTCTACTGCGCATGTCTCTTGCAGAAGGAGCCGCTGTCCTCTTATTTCATGGATGTATAATAAGCGCTTTTATTCTAGTTATATGGTCCTCTCTAGTACGTGGATCTATAGCAGGAATCTAAGATCTATTGTTCTCTGGTACATGTCAGTGTCTCGTAGGATTTCAGCAGATTTCAGGCTCTCCTGGGGCTAGGCTAATTGTGTCGATCAAGTACGAGTGGATGTCCGACAGCTGAAGTTTGAGACATTTCTTCTCGTCATTTACGGACGCACCTGCATTAACACGTACAGGTAAGACGTATCCCGCTCACTAATGTTCATTTAGCAGCTTAACTTATTTTATCACTCGGCGATAAACTGTTTTAGTGCATTGAAAACACCGCTAGCTAGCGCTGCAACTTCATGCTAACTGGACTTGGATCATGGGTGTATAGTAAGAGCGAGATTTTATTATAGTTCTATGACTTGGATAAGAATGCAAAATTTGGTCTGAAGATTAAATGTGTCACATAAGTTCATTGTTAAACCTAAAATAATTGCTGTCTGAGGTTCTATATGGACTTTGGCATTGATACTGAATAATTATAGCTCGCAGCAACATACTGAAAAAAAATGAACTAGTTAATTTTTTTGGAACTATGAACGAATTATTATTATTATTAACTATAAACAATTATGAGTTCATATTAAAATTTGTGAACTGAACTCTGAACTAGTTTATGTAGAAAATGAACTTTGCACCTTGAACCCAACACTGACTGGGTTTTCCTCAGCAAAGCATTAACATCTCCATGGAAACGTTACACCTTACACAACTACATTTTACTTAAAGTTGCAATGCAACTTTTCTACTCGTCACCTGCTTGTCTCATGGATGTTTTCGTTTTGCCCTGAATGTTCCACTATATGGGATTAAAGTCGTATATCTTGCATTGATTTAATTCTCTGTTTTATTGCTCAAAAATAACTTTAGGCTCCACAGATCTGACCTATAACGTGACCTGGCAGTGTCACATACTTGACTTTATGGAGACAGATAAGTTTATTGCCGTATTGTGGAACATCGCAATGAAGAAAAGCAGGAAAGGTTACACAGTTCACCTTTAAATTATCAACATTTAAAGCCATGAGTGCATTGTAAACTGGTTGTTTTTTAATATAGTTATTCATTCTTAAAGAATCTTTTTGAGTATATTTTTGTTACAGCACAAAGACATAAGCTTGTCTCCAACATTTAAACCACACCATACCATACCAACTTTATTTATCAAGTACTTTTCAGCTGGCCAAAGTGCTGTACATAAACATAGAATAGAAACAGCAAACAAACATTTTAATATTGTTTTCTTAATTTTACACACGCCTCCTTAAGGATATATCTGAAAAACTATTATTCAATTTGGAATTAATTAAAAATGGAAATAATTTTCAATATCACAACATGTGGATAATTTTATATTAACACTTAGAAATGGGGAAATCACCTTTATAGATTTGGACCTGAAATGATTTGGGTTCATTAAGCTACTACAAACATTGGCAGGTGTTCAATTCAAAGACTATAATTACCGTGCTATGATTTAAGTAGTAAATATTTGGCATAGGCCCAGTCATATAAGCAAAAGTCAAATCAAACCCTGTGTACAGTAACTTTGTTGATGTTGTTTGTCAAACTATGATTTATGAAGCGTTATTTCACTCACTTCTGTTGGTGTGTTATTCTAAAGGGTTTTCTGATGTTTATTTTGTAACCATTTTAGCCAAACTACTTGCAATATTGAATCATCACCACTATCACTGGTGAATTTGTGTATTTTTATGTATCTTTTAGTATTATTTTACTATACATATTTATTTAATAGCTTAAAATATTGTGATTCTAGTGAACAACAGTCTTAATTCCCATTATTTGCACCATTTTAAAGCATAAAAACGACATAAAACATGTAACTTTTCTATTTCTCACCATGGAAATGTTAATGCTTTACCTTGAAAGTTCCACAGCATGGCATTAACCCATCCATCTTGCACTTATTCAGTTACATGTGTTTAAAAACCTTGAAAAACATGCATTCTTACTATGACCCTTCCACAGATCTGGCCTTTATTTTGACTTTGATTTTTGTATTTTAACCTTGCAGATGGAGGGTTTAATGCCATACTGTGGAAGATTTCCGGCAAAGCAATGGCATCGCCGTGGAGACAAGCAGGTAGGAAAACCCCTATCAGAAAATTTACGCAGTGCACCTTAAATTTTGTCTCAGGAAACAGTTTTTGTTCATGAACTGTGCAAAAAAAAAAAAAAGGAAGTGTATTGGATTGAATGAGAAGATGCACTGCACAATAGTTTTGTAGCTTTTAAACTTTTTCGTGTTACCTAATCAAACCCTCTAGCAGAAAAGTTACACAGTGCACCTTTAATTTTATCTTAGGAAACAGTTTTTGTTTATGAAATGTGCTATAAAAATAAGAAAGTGCATTGGAATGAATGAGAAGATGCACAGCACATTGGTTTTGTAACTTTTAAACATTTTAGCGTTACCTAATCAAACCCTCTGTCAGAAAAGTTACACAGTGCACCTTTAATTTTGTCTTAGGACGAACAATGTGAACATGCACTGTATGCTGGTTTTGTTGCTTCATATTTCTGAGTTTTTAATGTGCTTTTTAGCATTACCTACTCTTACGATTGCAATTTAAAACTACTTTAACGTACTGACATGCACTTAACTTTGTGTCTGTAATATGATACGGCTGTTTATTCTTTATGTAACAGTGAAACAAATCCGTGAGCTACAAACCTGTTAACCTGCTGTTTTTTTCCCTCGTGCCCTCGGGCCTCGCGCTGCACATGTCACCTGTCACTTTATACGGGCGTTCAGGACCTTTTGCACAATGTGTTCTTTAACAATGCAGTTTACAGTGGCCCTATCACTAAGGCTGCATCAGGTCTGAAATCCGGTGTCTTCTCTCTGAGTGAGATGTTTTGGTTTGTTCAAGCAGGATTTTAACCATGTAGTGTGAGATATATAAGACTTAAAGGTGCTGTATCTGATTTTTACTGTCTTATAGGTCCTATATTTCGCAAAATTGACTCGTGTGAGCTTTAAGCCATGTTATAATGTTGCAAACTCATCAAAAACAGACCTGGAGTTGTTTTTTGTTTCATTCACGCGTGTTTGAGTAACTCTTTATTAGTCTGTCTACATGTCCAAAGCTTAAAATGCTCAGTTCCACCTTGTGATGTCATGAAGCGAGATCTGAACCACTAGCCTTTGGATCAGTGGACAAACTCTCTACCAACTGAGCTACTGCCGTACACTGGGGGAAAAAACAATATCTAGGTAAGATAAAATGACTTAAATTAAGAACATTTTACTTTATTTGAGTCGATTCATCTTGACAAGTAAAATTATCTGCCAGTGGAATAAGTGTTTTTCTTAATTCAAGCAACATTTGATTTTGTTTCTTATTTTAAGTGCAAAAAGTGCAAAAAGTTGTTTTTCTTATTTTAAGTGCAGCAAGATGTATTTGCATATTTTAAGCACAAAAATCTTATTCCACTGTCAGATAACTTTACTTGTCAAGTGAAATTTACTCAAATCATGGTAAAACTTTCTTAATCCAATTCATTTTAGCTTGACTAGATTTTGTTTTTTGCAGTGTATGGAGTTTAAAAACACAGTGGAGCACTTCCCGTATTACCACATGACATCACAAGGTGGAACAGAGTGTTTGCAGTTTGAGAGGAGAACTATGTCATAGAAATATGCAGGATCTGTGCGTTTAAACATGACTAAAAGAAACAAAACACAACTCCAGGTTTCTGTATTTTTGATGAGTGAACAACATTATAAAATAAATGAGAAAATAGCTTTACTGTATATGGGCCCTTTTAAAAACATGAAAAACATTTTGCAGCGGTCCAAAGTTATTCCTCATTTACCTTATGCATCCTAATTATTCACCATGATGAGTTTATAAGCGCCTTTCACAACTTTTCACAGCAAATCTTTGCCATCACGATAATGCTAAGAAGAAGTAGCATGCTAAAGGTGCACTTCCTGGTTCTTGGACAATAAAGCACTTTCTTATTAGATGCAGACAGCTGACTTATTTTGACCTCAATAGCTGCTCATACAATATATCTATTTGTACTGGGGTCCGACTACTTTTGCTCAAATACAAGGGGGGAAAAAAATCACGTACAGACCCCCTTTAGTCGTCGGTGCATGTTTGCGTAATTGTTTTGAGAATTTCATTTTTTATTTTACAAAATTTACTTTACATCACAAATATAAAAAAATTTAAAAGGCTTTCTGCACAATCTACTTTTATACCCAACTGCACACACACAAAAAGAAAAAAAACAAAAAAACAACCAACCACAACAACATTCTCCACCTAAATGGCAAAAAAGTAAGTAAAAATTAGTTACGCATCATGACAATCCTTATATATTACGTGCCCAAGAAAGAGCCCATGAAATAAAATAAAGTGGTAGATGGTAAATAACTAGATTAAAGTGAGGAAAGAAAGGACCTCCTGAAAAGAGTTAATCTGGGATAGAAGGGAAGCTCTTTGTAGTGAGGATTTTAAATGTTTCGTACAGTTTATTTTCTTTTTTATGCATTTCCTTTCCAGGCTAGACCGCAGCCTTTAATAATCACTGCTGGACTGTTTCTAAAAGTACGAGGCTCGATGTGTCTCACTGCTCAACACGTGAAGCTGTTCAACCACGGGCCTTGGTTTAATTACAGCTTTGGGTCAAACTCGTCAAAACTTTAGGTACTTTTCACAGACGCTGACAAAGAAAACACATTCTCAGGTAAATACACTGTTACTGCATAATTATTAAGCAGTAGTAGCTCGGTACTTTCAGACTGATACTGTCTTCTGGACACCATACAAAATTATTTCACCACACGGCACTGATGACGCCCTTTTGAACCTGTTCTATTATGCTTATTAATACATTTCCTTGGGATTACAAATATACACTTCTTCAGTACTTTACAAAGATGTTAGTCCGCCGATTGGCAGGTGGATTAGCCTAAAAAGGAACTGAAACATCGCACATTTCTTTTTAGATCTTTTTAGGCTACGTTTGCGGAGAGCCTGAGATCTATTTCGATTCAATTTTGTGTTAAAAATCCTGTCAGGGGATGAAAAGGAGGACAAACCTGTTTCCTAATATTTAAAGTCAGTTTAACTTGCATAAGAGCATTTTTTTGTGCAAGCTGTCATTAGGTTTGACCCTTGACCCACTAATGCACTTTTTTTTTTGGCCCGGCCAGCAAAAAACTCTAGGCATCCTGCACTAAACTGTTATCCTGAAGTGCGAGAAATGTGCTTTGCTTTTAATGAGCTCCTTTGTTTCACCAATAGAAACACAAATCAAATTGCACGATCATGTTTGACTCAGAGGGCGTGGGATTGCTATTATATTTCCCTTTGCATTAAGATATTTAGGCTTCAAACACCCGACTCAAGGTAAATGTAACACTTAATGCAATGAAATCTTGTTGTTGTGGCTTTGAGTCCTTGGGCAAGACACTTCATCTACATTACCTACTCAGTCAACGCGATATTTTGCAGTTGAGTTCTCTGTAGTGAAGTTGTCAACACAGGAATATTTCACCACTTGTTTGGTCCGTACTCTGACCTAAATGTTCGCGGCACAGGGGGGCCCATGTGTGATGGATTTGCACGTGCAGAAAAACTTTGACTCACGGTTCAAATAAACAGAAGACTCGTCTCTGTCTTTCTTTCTCTCTTCTCACACTGAAAATCACTGAGAGAAAGACAGAGCGACAGAGACAGATAGAAGAGAGAGGGAGGAGAGGCAGGAAGGAGCTGTCCGACCGGTCCCATTGTAAATACTGGAAACGTGAGCTCACCTTTAGTCCTATTACCGCCCACTTTACTATTACGCCGCAGCTCCTCGAGGTTTTAACAAACATCAACATATTTTCCCTGTTTCAGCTTCCCTTCACTGGCACCTGTGTGTTTTAGAATTGATTTTAAGATTTTACTGACTACTTTTACAGCTTGTTTAGGTCTTGCACCAAGTTACATTTCAGAACTTTTAACCCCGTATGAGCCTCCCACAGCCTTAGATCCCCAGTCAGGTCCCTGTGGCTGTTCCAAAGTCCAGGCTCCGGACTAAGCCTTTTTAGTCTTGGCTTTGAGATGAGGCTGCACCATCAGTATCATCTTTTAAATCACTTCTTAAGATTCATTTTTACCAGTTGGCCTCCCTTTAGCTGGATTTAGCTTGGTTTTATTCCTTATTTATTTTTATTCTATTTTATTAACATGTTTATAATAATTAATTGAATTGATTGCTTCATTATCTGCTTTTTGACTGCTATTTTTATTATTCTTTGTGGCTTGTACAGCACTTGTTTTTAAAAGTGCTTTAGAAATAAAGATGTATTATTATTATTTAATAGCAAAAAAAAGTGCATTGGAATTAACTTAATACACAAATACAACTAGTAGTCTATTTTAAACTATTGCCTATTTTTGAACTATAATCTGTTCTTGTTTATAGCCTATTCATAGTGATTTCATTTGACATTGGACTATTTAAATTGGCCTATTGTATTGACCAAATTTTCAGACTAATCTCTTCCGGTCATTAAATTTTCTACAGGTGATGTCCCTAAACTTCACTCCCATTGTTCTCTGCCAGGAAACACTGACACCGCTCCCAGTTTAATGTCACTTTCTTCCTCGTACGTTTTCAAACTCAGCTCCTCCTTTTCTCAGCAAACCGGTTTGTCTTTTGTTTTGAGCCCTGGAAGCCCCTGTTGCATCACCGCTCGCCTTTAAAACGCGCCTCGGCCTCGTTCACCAGCAGAAAGCTCTTTATGTACAGACAGCTCTTTACGCACAGACTGCTCTTTACGCACAGATCGCACACTCGGATTTAGCCAAAGCCAAAATGGGAGATACACTCTTGTTTCCAAACGATAACCAGCGCCGGATCGAGGCGGTGCAGAAGTCTTTTGGACCCACCGGGGCCCGTCTCCTGGACCCGGGCCGAGTCCTGATCGGAGAGGGCCGCCTGATGAAGCAGAGCCGGCGTGGACCTCAGCCCAAAGCCTTTTTCCTGTTCAACGACGTGCTGGTGTACGGCAGCATCGTCATCAACGGACGCTGGTTTAAGAATCAGAACATCATCCCTCTAGGTGAGAAATGGCTTTAGAAACTTAGACTTAGTCATAGCATGCATGTTGCTTTATAACTAGGAAAAATCATGTTTCTAGTTTTCCTTGTGTGTTAATTCTGTGTAAATTATAATAAGTGTTTAGTCAGAAAATTGGCTAAAAGGCAAAAATAAGTGTGTGGTCTTTGAGGTGCAGCCTTTTGGACACAGTGTATATGCATACTGATGTTTGGGCAAAACATCAGTATGCATATACATTATCATTATATTGCACATTATTGCTTTGTGTGTCTAAAAGTAGTAATAATCAGTGCTCAATAGTCCAGTGTTCTCTAGGTTGTGTTAGTGTTGTGAGATTGATTCCTGACTGCTGAATCTCTCTTCACTCTTCACATTCGTCTTTCTCTTGTCTTTTTGCATTGCACTAATGTGTCTTGTGCTTCTGTTCCAGGCGACGTTCAGCTGGAGGACCTGGAGGACGGCTACATGAGAAACCAGTGGCTCATCAAAACTCCGGGGAAGTCCTTCTACGTCTCTGCTTCGTCCCAGGGCGAGAAGCAGGCGTGGATCGAGCACATCGAGGTGTGCAAGACCCGCCTCCCCAGCTCCGGACGGCCCCTCGCCATGTCCTGGATCCCGGACCACGCCTCCGCCATCTGCATGCGCTGCTCCAGGAAGTTCACCGTGGCCCACCGCCGCCACCACTGCAGGAAATGCGGCTTCCTGGTTTGCGGAGTGTGCTCCCGAAAGCGCGCCGTGATTGGAAATCTCCATCCCACCAAGAGGCAGAGGGTGTGTGGGCTGTGCCATAGCAGCCTGATGGAGGAGGAGTGCAGGGAGCGTGGAGACAGCACTGGTGGACTCCTCTCTGAGGAAGACGAGCAGGCCAGCTTTGAAGATCATTTCTATGAAGAATACACAGAGGACTATGATCCATTGAGCTGGGCTGACTCTGGAATGGACTCTTTCTCTCCTTATGTTTACCTCAACCCAGAGCATGTCTGGCCTCGTCTGTGAAGCTATGTTACATTTAAAGGTCCTATATTATACAAAATTGACTCTTATGAGCTTGTAGTCGTGTTAGAATGTTTTTACTTCATCAAAAATATACCTGGAGTTATGCTTTGTTTCATTCACACATGTTTCAGTAATCCTTTTCTTATTAGTCTGTCTACATCTCTCAAAATGCTCTGTTCCACCTTGAGATGTGATGAAGCTGTAGTTTTCAAATTAACAGCTCTTTTTACCTTTTTCCAGTAGAGATGGGCAATTCCAGAGCTGAAATTATCCAAATGATTCTAGTGAAGGTAATTGAGAGAAGAACTCTGGCCATGTTTTGATGAGGAAATAATATTATAACAGGTCAGAAAACAGCGTAATATGGGCCCTTTAAAATATTACCACAAGTGCCATGGTACTGAAGGGTTGACATTCCACGTAATTTTACGTATGAAAGTACGTAAATGTGCACAACTTTAAACAGCTTGTGTTGCCTACAAGTATTAGAACAGAAGAACATGTCCTCTAAAGCTTACCTCATGTAAACCTGTGACACAAAGCACATCACACTGCACCGTGTGTGTCACAGGAACAGTGCATTTATGAAGGATCTAAGGAAACATTCTGTTATATGTACTAGTACAGGTCATTGTCAAAGCCTGATCTCGTCAGAAGTGAAGTAGGACCAGGCCTGGTTTGTACTGGGACTGCTGTGAGTACCAGGTGCCACAGGGGGGCAGCAGTGGCTCTAATGGATACTGGTGTTGTGTCCTTATGCAAGACACTTCACCCACATTCCCTAGTGTGAATGTGGTGTGTGAGTGAGTGACTGATGGTGGTCAAAGAGCACATTGTGGGGTGAATGAATTGGCTGATGCACTGAAAAGCGCTTTGTGTGTCTTGAAACACACCATATGAATCCAATGATTTTATTACTGTGTAAGTCTAATGTGAATTTTAAAATACTTTTTAAACTGAGATGAAGCTCTTTTGTACTAACAAATGTTTGTATCTGAACCACTACATTTTGTATTTTAAATAAATAAATAAAAAACTATCTTCAGCTTTTTGTTCTTGTTTGACTGTTTGCAGATGGCGGCAGCAACACAACCGCACATAAGCTACATTTAAAATATATTTATAATTTAATATAACACTTAAATGAGCTTACACAGATCAAATGTGAACACCTAAACACATAAAACGTCCAAATTCAGAGCTGAACCTTAGTTTTCATGTCCTGGTTAGCACTCACGCCTCACAGTAAAGAAGGTTCTGGGTTCGATCCCCGGGTCGCCCGGACCTTTCTGTGTGGAGTTTGCATGTTCTCCCCGTGTCTGGATGGGTTTCCTCTGGGCACTCTGGTTTTCCCCATCAGCCCAAAACATGCTACATAGGTCTACAGGGAGATGAACGGTTCTTCTGAACATGGCTTCTCTTGCCTACTCCTTGCTGCCAGAGACTTGACAGCGCTTCTCACAAATCTGAACCACATTTGGCTTGAGAGAGGAAGCAGTTGAGACCCTCAGTATGGCTTGAAGATGATCATCAGTAAGTCTGGACCTGTACTTGGACTTATTGAAGTTCAAGGTGGAGAAGAACTTTTCACACAAATATGTGCTGCTAAAAAGGCACATGGTCCGCTTGAACATTCGGGAAAGCTCAGGGAAGTTGGGGGGCAATTCTCTCAAAAATTGCCCATGCTTGTCTGCTTTTCCACTGATCTCCCTGAACTTGGCTTTGAGGTCAGAGTTGCATTGCAGGTCAATGAGCTCCATTTGAAGCGTAGGAGGGGCATCTTGCACATCAAAGGTAAAGGGGTCCACAAAAATTTGAAAAGTGGCTCTGTGCGTCTTGAAGTCTGCAAATCTGAAATTGTCTGTGCTCGTCACCAACCTTTCTCTTCACTGCAGGCTTTGATGAAGACATGACTGGGGTATGACAAAATCTAATTGATTCCGCTTAGTGGTGCTCTTGTTTCACGTTTCAAACAAGTGTTTAGCTAGCTAATTGCGTACAGAGAACATCTTAACGCATAACGCTTTGTGACTGAGCGCGCCTTAACCGGGAGAGCGCTCCGTGCGCTCTGCCGCGCTCTCGAGCCAGAGCGAGAGGCGCCGGTCGGGGAATGTCAGGGCAGCTACAGGTGCTCCGTCACACGCTTCTATCTGTAACAGCAGCGTAGACGATAAACAGCCCGGTAACAGTCGCCGGTAGAAAGTACGATAGAAGGCAAGTGCTGTTGTTGCAAGCATGAAGTGCACGAAGCTGGTGTAGCTTAGCCCAGCCCCGACCAGGGACGACGCGCGGGAGCTGTCTGATTGGCCCTTCGGAGGTCCACTTTCTCTGCGGGCCACACTAATATTATACTTTCATATTAAGGTGCGGGCCACAAAATATTGTACTGCGGGCCGCACTTGGCCCCCGGGCCGCGAGTCTGAGACCCCTGTTTTAGAGGAAGGAGGTCTGGGGTTCAGTTCACTGCACGGGGTTTTCTTATGTGAAGTTTGCATGTTCTTCAAATTCGCATTAACAGTTGAATTGAGTTGAAGAAATGGTTCATTGACGGTGAATCAGAGCTATCGACACTAACGACTAATACTTTCTCTTGCTGCCGTCTTGCCTGTGTATGTGCGTATGTGTTCATGTATTTGTTGTTTGTCTGATTGATGTCTACTGCGTCTTAAGTACTTTTAGCCTACATGATGTTTTTACTAAATGTACTGTAATTATAATATTGTAAATATATAATTTTACTCTTGTTCTTTTAGGGTGACTCTGGCATATTGACAGAAATGTTTATTAATATGCACTCCCCTATAATAAATAAATAAAAAAATAAAATAATAAAAATCGAGCTCTGGAGATGGGTCCTAAAGTGCTGCAGTGTGATGAGTGTGTGGCTACTGCTCCTGACAGACACACGAGGTCCTATATTATACAAAAGTGACTCCTGTGAGCTTTTTATAATGTTGCTACCTCATAGAGTTATGTTTTGCCTCATTCACACATGTCCTTTATTATCAGTCTGTCTTCATCTCCAGTGCTCAAAAAGCTTTGTTCCACCTTGTGATGTCATGATGAGCAATAGTTTTCTAGCTACATTTGACTTCTTGTTCAGTAGAGATTGGTTTGATTGATTCGCATAAGAGACTAGATCTGTGTTAGTTGGGCTCTCATCCGATATTTATAGTTTGTAGTTTTATGACTACAAAACACCTTTATTGAAAAGGCAGCTATTGAAGACTGTGGTTTAGGGAGTTAACTTTTAACTATTACTGAAAATGGGACCAAAGAAGCATGCGAGACTGGTTTGCCTGGCAAAGTCAGAATGATATCTCGGTGTATTTTCTGTACAGATCGATATCTATCTAGTCCCGTTCCGTCCATCATGTCTGAAGCCTGAGCCAAATATGATCGTTCAATCGGATTTGTTATTTTGTTATTTTTCAGTGATGCATGTGAAATGAAGTGTGAGTTGTTGAGTTCATTGCTCATCTATAAAATAAAAAACTAATCTCATCTCAGATTTTCAGAGTTTAGTGTTCAGTTTCTGCAGAAATCGACCATGCTTTTCCTTTCCAGTTATATATTTTTCCTTTATTTTTTCCAGTATGGGGGGATAATGTGTGTCCCTGATCGGCTGATCCATCTGTCAGTTACACCCATCTGAAAAGGGGGAGATTTTCTGGTGACCAAACTCACATCTTCGTAAAGAAGTGTGTAATCTGGATCCCAGGCAAGAGATTAGCAATTTCAGGGCCGAAATGATCCAGATGATTTTAGTGACCGTGGGGAGCGTTTAAAAACACGGTGGAGCACTTCCTGTATTACCAGATGACATTACAAGCTGGAGTGTTTTTAGTTTGAGAGAAGAAACAGCCTAAATAAGCAGGATTTGTGTGTTAAACATGTGTGACAAGACACGGGGAGAACATGCAAAGCTGGAAATGTGTGTTGTTACAATTTTAACACATAGAAAATAAAAGTCTAGACCCGCTTAAAATGTAAAATAGAAATCATTGTAACTTTAAGGGCAGCTTTCTTTCTAGTTAAGCAACCTTCACTCATAATTGTTTTGAAGACTTTAATTTCCCTGTTGCATTTTTTTTTTTTCATATCAGGAAATCAAGGTGGAGCTTTGGTTCCTGTATTCAGATCGGATCTTTGGCAAACACAGGTAAACCTTTTACCTGTTTACTGGCATGAACATGAACTCGAATGACCTCCATGGATCATGTAAAGCAAAGCAACTGTGAAATTAATTATAAATAAATAAAATATACAGTACTGTGCAAAAGTTTTATGCAGGTGTGGAAAAAATGCTGTAAACCAGGAATGCCTTCAAAAATGGAAGTGTTCGTCATTTATTTTCATCTATCCAAAAAAACAACAAGCAAGCATACAGACAGGAGGTACAGCTGCTGGAGACCTGGTGCAGATATAACAACCTCGGCCTGAATCCTTTAAAAACAAAAGAGTTGATAGTGGACTTTAGGAAGAACAGCTGCTCATGGGCACAGAAGTTGAAGTCGTGTCCTGCTGGAAATACCCGGGTCTGCACATCATTGACAGCGTAACCTGGTCCACTAATGCAGCCAATATTAGGTCCACCAACGCCTGTGCTTTTTAAGGAGACTGCTGGACTAGGCCCCCAAGCCTTCATCACTTTTTATAGATGTGGGGTGGAGAGTACGGCCACTGCTCAGCTCAGGACAGGAAGGCTGTACAGCGTGAGGTCAGAGCAGCAGAGAAGATCATTGATATTTACGAGAAACAGTGCAGGAGATGGGCCTCCAGGATCCCGCTCTCCCACCCCCTGTTTGTCCCTCTGCCATCTGGGAGGAGACTGAGGAGAATCAAAGCCAGGACATCTTGGCTGAGGTCCAGGTGTTTTTGATCGGTGCACACTGACTTCCTGCTTAGACCGCCTCTCCATCTTGCCACACGTTTTACTTGTACTTGTCGGTTGAAACTGCTAAATGCTCTTGATGTACTTTTAATATTCCATCCATCCATCTTCTCCCGCTTAATCCGGCTGGGTCGCGGGGGCAGCGTGCTGCCCAATACTCATAGCACCTGACCCCCCCTATGAACCCCTCTGCAGGTGGTGAGCCCACAGGAGGGTGGACAACATGGTCCTTGATGTTACTTTTAATATTGTGCTTATTTATTATTGTTTTTATCTCTCTTGGTCACGGGGCCTCGAGGAATGCATTTGGTTCGGTCATGTGTTTCTTTCGCATGCTTGAATGACAAATAAAGAACCTTGAACCTAGAAAATGCAGTGAATGAACAAAAGAGAAATCTAAATCAATATTCGGCGTGAGCTTTGCCTTCAGTTCTTCTAGGTTTTACTTGCAGACAGTTTTTGAAGGACCTGGGCTGGTCGGTTGTTCCAAACCTGTTGAAGAACTAAGCTCAGATGTTGTGTGGATGGAGCTTCCTCACAGCCTTCTGTCTCTTCATGTTAATCCCAGACACACTCCATGATGCTGAGGTCAGGGCTCTGTGGGGCCAGACCATCACCAACACAACTTCTTCTTCTTCTTTACGCTAAAGATCGTTCTTAATGACTTCGGCTTTTTCTTTTGTTCGCTCACTTTGCATTTTGTAAATTGATAAAAACAAAGAATCATTATTTATATTTTTGAAAGCATTCATTGTGTACAGCATTTTTTATTTTTCAAACTTTTGCACAGTACTGTATATATATATACTTAAAGTTTGATACATTTTTGTAGTCTTAAAGGGCCCATATTACACAATTTTCTAATGGTTTTAAACTCTATACACCTTCACTAGAATCATTTGGACAATTTCAGTCCTAGAATTTCCGATCTCCACTAAACAAAAGGTGAAAGGAGCTTGAAAACCGCTGCCTCACGACATCACAAGGTGGAACAGAGCATTTTGAGCTTTGGAGATGTAGACAGACCAATAATAAAGGATTATTTAAACGTGTGAATGAAACAAAACACAACGCCAGGTATGTTTTTGATGAGGAAACGCCATTCTAACAGGGTTTAAAGCTCACAAAAGTCAGGTTTGTGTAATATAGGACCTTTAATAACTAAGTATGATTCTATTATATGTATTTGACTCACATATTGTTGGGTGTTCGGATAATTATAATACAATAAGAAGTTTAATGGGGCACTATGTAACTTTTCTGGTTTTTGGTTTTATCTCAAATGTTCTACAGCACATGTGTCAAACATGCGGCCCGGGGGCCAGATCCGGCCCTCCAAGACCTTTAATCTGGCCCTCGGCTGATTTTTCTATTAAAATACTTAAAATTTTCTGATTTTTCTGTTAATTTTCTGCACCGTTTAGCATAGCAGCGTCGCCGGCGTTTCTGTACGTTGCAACTCCCACCAGAGCAGCACAAATGAAGACTTTCCTCTTTCCAAACGCTCTTAAAGGATGATCGTTTTGACTGTCGACCGTGACCCTCATCAGCAAAATGTCAAAAAATGAGAAAAGCAGATGCTGAGTTCAGGATTTCCCAAGAAAAATAGTCTAATTCTTATTTGTTGACAGAGGTGAATGGGAAATCTGTGCTCAGTGTGTTTGGAACAAGTGGCGTTGCTCGAGGAATATAATCTTAAACACCACTACGAGACACGGAGAAAAATACAATAACTTGAAGAGAGAACTGAGTTTTCTGATCCGGCCCTTTTGGGATCAAAGTAGGTTGCATACGGCCCCCGGACCAAAATGAGTTTGACACCCCTGTTCTACAGTAACATATTTCTTCTTGAAGTGAGTAACAGCACCTGAACAACTTAGATCTTTGAGTCAGATCTTTGGAGAGGCGAGCCCACTCACGGAAACAATGTATGTTTATCAAGGTATTTTTTAGCAAGTACATGAATAAATCCAAGATGGATACATTTAATGTCATACTATGGAACATTTCAGGCAAAACAACAATGAAGACAAGCAGGTGGCGAACATTCATCAGATAAAATACATTTTGCTCCTCAATAATTCAAGAATTAATGAGAAATTACTGCAAAAATATGTTTCAAAACTAAATATGCACCTCTACAGTCTACAACTATCTCATATTCATATAACAACTAGTGAATGACAAGTTTTTTTTCTTTTTTTCTTTCTTTATTCTCAGTAAATATACAAAATCTAGCAAATGCTGTGTAATGTATTGTTATCTAATATAATTTCTAGTTCCCAAAAAGGAAACGGTCTGATCCTGCGCTGTGATTGGTCAGAGGAGTGTGGTGTGAAGGCAGGAACTCCCTTTGAGAACGACACAGGGAGAACAAAGCTCCTGTGTTCTTTGGCATTCGGTCTAACCACATTTGCCATGATAAGACAAAAATTACTTCCAAGAATAATATGCAAATATATGGTAATTTTTAAAAAAGTGATTACGGTTACTTGCTTTGATTTTTGGGGGGTTACCAGGGTCATTTTTAGGTGCAGGTTCAGTTAAATTATTTTTATTTAAAGGGACCGTGTTATAATGTTTCCTCATCAAAAACATACCTGGAGTTGTTTTTGTTTCATTCACACACGTTTAACTCACAAATCCTGCAAGTTTTAGCCTGAGTTCTTCTCTGTTCCACCTTGTGATGTCATGCGGGAATACAGGAAGTGCTCCACTGTGTTTTTAAACTCCGCACACCTTCATCATTTCATCATTTGGATGATTTCAGACGTGGAATTGCCAATGTATTAAAAATAAAAATCAGCTATCATCTTTCAACTTGAAAACTACCACTACATGACGTCACAAGGTGGAACAGAGCATTTTGAGATATAGACAGACTAATAATAAAGGATTATTTAAACGTGTGAATGAAGCAAAACTTAATTTCAGGTATTTTTTTTAGGAGAAAACAACATGATAACATAGATCAGGAAATAGCGTAATAAGGCACATTTCTAAGGCTGTTTTTTCATATTTTTATTGCATTTAGCCGACTGAACTCATAGTTTACATGTGGTTTTGTGCATTGCTGATTTTTACTTTTACCTTTTAACCCAGTTTCATCATCTACTCTCTTACATATGTATTGGCACGATGCTTTCACCGTGTTGTGTGTTTTGACTGTAAGACTTTAATTAACAGTTTCAGCTTGACACTAATTTAATAATATATTTAGACATGAGTCACTCCAGTGATTCGCGAGTAAATTAGACTTGCTCTCTTACTCACTGCTGACTAAACAGGTGTATTCTTTGTTTATATTCTGTTTATATCCTTTTTATAACTCGATGTATGTTTATAGCTGTATTCACTACTACACAAATGACTAAATCCAGAACAAAACCTGGATCAATCCTGGATTAAACCTGGACCATACCTGGACTAAACGTGGACAAAACTTGAACAAAACCTGGACTAAATCCGGATCAATCCTGGATTAAACCTGGACAGAACCTGGACAAAACTTGGACCAAATTTGGACGGAATTTGAGCAAAACCTGGACTAAACCTGGATCAAACCTAGTTTAAGCCTGGACCATAACTGGATTAAACCTGGGCTAAATCTGGACTAAACCTGGACAAAACCTGGACAAAATTTGGACAAAACGTGAACTAAACCTGGACTAAACCTTTATCAAACCTGGATTAAACCTGGACCATACCTGGACTAAACCTGGACAAAACTTGGATAAAACTTGGACAAAACCTGAACAAAACCTGGACTAAACCTGGATCAAACCCGGATTAAACCTAGACCATACCTGGAATAAACCTGGGCTAAATTTGGACTAAACCTGGAATGAATTTGCACTAAACCTGGAATGAATTTGGACTAAACCTGATTTAAACCTGGACTAAACATCAAAGGTTACACAAGTAATCCATGGAGATGTTATTGCTTTGTCAGGAATATTTCACAGTGTGGCATTAAACCTCTCCAGACCAGACCAAACCAGAGCAAGTTACAGGTCAGATCTGTGGAGAGGCGTCCCCGCTCACAGTCAGAACGCCTGTTTTTCTAGGCATGTTTGAGCTATAAAACCACCTGTAACTGAATAAATGTAAAGTAGAGCTGTTTAATGTCACGCTTAAAGGCAGAACAATGACATTTCCATAGAAACAGGCAGGTTACACAGTGCTCCATTAAGTCCGTATATGGACAGGGTGTGTTTGCATGTATGGACACTCCTTAAATTATGCAAAACATTATTTCACATTTCAGGAGTAGTCTAACAGTCATCGTAACTCATTTTTGTTTTACTTTCATATATTGTCCTGTATAAACCTATGGGACATGCAGCACTCTTTAGAAACTGGCATGTTCTTTGTATAATATACTGTGAACAAAACCCAGTGTTTCGTAATGCTTTCCTCTGCAGAACTTCCTCCTTCCTTTATGTAACAGATATTTGACTCCAGATGATTTACATTTTCCATTTTTTAATGCTCACCTCCTCTGCCTCTTTTTGATTTGTCTCTGGGTCATTTGACTGGGTCGTTTGACACTCTAATGTCACGGTTAGGAAGAATTCTGCACAATATATCCGTCATGTTTTATGGTGCAACTTAAAGGTCTCATATGATGCAAAATCGACTCTTGTGAGCGTTAAGTTGTGTCGCATAATGCTGTTAACTCATAACTCATTCACGCCTGTTTGAGTATTTCTTTATTATTGGTCTGTTTACATCTCCAAAGCTCAAAATGCTCTGTCTCACCTTGTGATGTCATGAAGCTGGAGTATTAACAGCTTCCTTTTACCTGCAGTTCAGTAAAGATGGGAATTTCCAGAGCTAAAATTATCCAAATTATTCTAAAATAAAAGGTGTGTGGAAGTCTAAATCTGCAGGGTTTGTGTGTTAAACGTGTCTGACTGAAACAAATCACAACTCCAGGTATGTTTTGATGAGGAAAAAACAGTATAAGATTAGAAAATAGTGTAGACATGAATGGTTGGAACCAGATTTCATTTTTTAAAAGAACCAAATCTTTGTCTTTTACATTTTTTTTTACAATTTATTTTCATTTTTACACTGATTTGCATTGAACCAACACAAGAATCAGCACAGGAGCAGTGTAGGCAGTGAAACCTTTGTGCACTAAAAACATATTTGTCATCATAATAACTTCGATATATCCCGATATGTTGCAATTTATCAATAATTACTTCTAATAATATTGTCATTTATACCTTGACGCCAACCAAATTGTATGAAATATAATTTATAACATGCTTAAAATCATAACAGTGGATGCAGCTAACACGTTTTAGTGAAAAATATTATTTTAAAAATTGATTCAGATGCATTTTGAATCGATTTGAGAATTATACGATGAAGTATCACGATATATCACTGAATCGACTTTTTCTTACACGCCTAATAATAACAGATAGTTCTTTAAAGGTGCACTGCGTAACATTTCTGGTGGAGGGTTCAGCCACAGAAATGCTATTGCTTTGTCTAGAATGTTCCGCAGTATAGATTAAAACTTTCTATCACAAGGGAGACGAGCAGGTCACAGCCATACGCTACATTACAGTTCAGATCTGTGGAGAGTCGCCCCTATTCATAGAAGGAAATATTGTATTTTTGAGCAACAGAAACACCTGTAATGAAAAAATGTTGGACAGAAATGTTTTAAGTCACACCATGAAACATTCCAGGCAAAGCAATAACATATCCATGCAGACAAAAAATCATGCAGGACACTTTTAAATGATCGTTTTAGTGCAGCGTTTTAGATTATGCATAATTTGGATTTATGTGTTTATTTGGGCAATTAATTTACATTCTTTTACAGTGGACCATATAACATTTGTGAATTCATAATAGAAAAAATAAAAACTAAAATTTGCCCAAAAAGGAGTGGGAAGAAGAGAACTAATCTAACACAATGAGCTTTCTTTTTCATTTTTCAGACATTTTACATTAATTATATGAACTATTTACAACACACAAACACCCACACTCTCAGTTTTTAACCGTTTTAAACACATCTGAGCTTTGGGCATTTATCTCTCTGATTATTCTGAAGATAAAATTAGTTCTCAGGATTGGCTTCTGTTCCGTCATAAGAATAAATATACAACGTGCCGGTCTTTTGAACAGCTCCTTGAAATGAACGTCTCCAAAAAATCCCCGTCACTGCCCGTCACTGCCTGTCTGGGTGTGTCCTGCTCAAAGGTGAAGATTTTATCATGATACAAAGAAAAACAGGACCAGAAATAGAAAACTTGATTCAATTCAGAGAAAGACAATATAGACAAAAGGTTGAAAAAAAATCATGGAAAATTTGGTCACCCATCTCATAATGATACTTGGCAGCTGGGGGTGTGATACTAACTGGAGGCACTGCTTTGTCCCTGGACAAAACTTGGACAAAACCTGAACAAAACCTGGACTAAACCAGGATCAAACCAGGATTAAACCTGGACAGAACCTGGAATAAACCTAGACTAAATCTGGACTAAACCTGGACTAAACCTGAACAAAACCTGAACAAAATATAGACTAAACCTGGATCAAACCAGGATAAAACCTGGACCATACCTGGAATAAACCTGGGCTAAATTTGGACTAAACCTGTAATTAATCTGAACTAAATCTGGATTAAACCTGAAAAGTAACACAAGTAATCCATAGAGATCTTAATGCTTTGTCTGGAATGTTTCACAGTATGGCATTAAATCTTTGCATCTTTATGGAGACTGAACCAGACCAAGTTACAGGTCAGATCTGTGGAGAGGCGACCCCACTCACAGTCAGAATGCCTGTTTTTCTAGGTATTTTTGAGCTATAAAACCACCCGGAATTGAATAAATGTAAAGTAGAGCTGTTTAATGTCACACTTAAAGGCAGAACAGTGACATCAGGCTTTGTTAGACTTTAATGTAAGCTTTAATTTCACACTTTCTTACCAGATCTCACTAAACTGATTTAACTGAAATTACAACAGGTCAGATGATTTGTGCTCTCCGTTTTTCAGCCCCTCTCAAAATCAAACCCCTAAACTGGACCATGAACACTTGTATTTGTGACAGGTTCCTGAAAATGTGTTGTTTAAATCCATTTTGTATTTTTTCTTGAGTTTTCAGATGATCTTAAGACGTTTTTAGCAATGTTTGCTAATGTTTGCGTAGTGTCACCATGACTCCAGTTTCCCCCTTCAACTTATATACTGTCTAATACATTACTAAATACTAAATACTAATAAAATACACCAGTAAATACAATACTAAACACAATCAATCAATGAAATACTGTCCCACTTTATCTATAGGCTTTTAACTGTATGTTTTAATTGTATTTAATTTGTTTATGTTGTTGTAAGGCAGTGGTGGGGAAATTACAGCCTAAAACTATGTGGCCTGTTAATCTTTGTAACCAGGCCTGCCGAACTTGAATAAATTATAATAATAAACCTTGTTAATGTTTAATTTCCTTGCAATTTCCGCCGTTTCCGTATAGATCATTTAAAGTGAATTTTACATAGGGCTGAGTGATACAGCAATAAAACAGATAAAACGGAACATTTGACTTGATTTTTCTTTTCAAAATCGGTCTTGATTTTATGAACATAACCAAAACAGATTTTAATTACTGTCATTTAATGCAAAAATTGTCCAGTTTCTTTTCTTTGATGATTAGACATGACTGAATCTCATTTCTGAGGCTCCATATTACACTATTTTCTGTTATAATGTTTCCTCATCAAAAACATATATGGAGTTATGTTTTGTTTCATTCACACGTTTAACACACAAACCCTGGATATTTAGATTGATTTCTTCTCTCAAACGGAGTCATCTGGATGATTTCAGGCCAAGAATTGCCCGTCTCTACAGAAAAAAACATTTAAGTTTGTATCCTCGTCTGTATTTTTATGTTGTTATGTGAATTGTATGTGCAGGTTTGCAATAAATAACTATTTAACTAAGTAAATAACTACTGCTACATGACATTACAAGGAGGAACAGCATTTTGAACTTTTTAGATGTAGACAAACTAATAATAAAGGGTTACTCAAACGTGTGTGAAGGAAACAAGCACAGCTCTGGGTTTTTGAAGAGTTCATAATGTTCTAACATGTCTAAAGGTTCACACAAGTTATTTTTGGGTAATATAGGAGTTTTAAACTTTGATTTATTGCCTCGTCTTCATTTTATGTTCCATAGCTTCAATCAAAACCACCGTACAAATAGACAGACGCATATTCAGAAAGCTATTGTACCGGTAAAGTGTCTTTCCCAAGCATACAACAAGAATTCCAATGTCATAATTTTCTCTAAACGACCAGAAAACAAACACCTTCCTGCTAGTAAATCATTTTCTACATTTTTGCCTGGACAGTTCCACAAACCCCAGTAGAATTACCTTGAAAAGCTTGCATGTTTTTCCTGAGCTGTTGCTTTCACTGTAAAAGACGCACCTCCTTGAGTCTTGCCAAACCGGTTCTCCTTACACAGGAAAAACCCTTTCGTCACTATACACCATACAGTATAAAAAGCCACAGCCGCTGTAGTCTGCCCAGAGCGCTTCACACATCCAGAGCGACAAGACAAAATCACTTTATCAGACTTTATTTACTTTACTACTGAACCCAGCACCATGACGCAGCACCTCTCGTTCATGGCGGAGAATCAGAGGCGGATCGAGGCGGTGCAGAAGTCTTTTGGACCCACCGGGGCCCGTCTCCTGGACCCGGGCCGAGTCCTGATCGGAGAGGGCCGCCTGATGAAGCAGAGCCGGCGCGGACCTCAGCCCAAAGCCTTTTTCCTGTTCAATGACATGCTGGTGTACGGCAGCATCGTCATTAACGGACGCTGGTTTAAGAATCAGAAGATCATCCCTCTAGGTGAGAAATGGCTTTAGAAACTTAGTCTTTAGAGTCATAGCATGCATGTTTAAACTTTGCAGGGTTAGTGCTTCTATAACAATGCATAGTGCTTTTGTGTTCATGGGCAAGACATTTCAGCTGCCTTGCCCAATATCTAGGTCAGATTGTGTAACTTGCAGCCAATTTGTTCTTAGTCTGCAGAGTTATTCAGCAATTTGACTTAAAAAAAAAGAAGGAATGAATTGTGTTCCCCCTCCCTGCTCATATTAATTTAGAGTTTTTGAGCAATTGTATCTTTTCTTCTCCCTTGCAAAATAAAAATGGCTTTGTATATTGATTTCATTTACTTAAATAAGTCTAGACAGAGTTTTAATCCACGAAATTTAACACAAAACAGCCAAGTTTATTCCTTCAAAATCCAGACTTTGTAGAGAGGACGGCTCTTTCATTGTGGTTGTATTGACTTAATGTGTAGAAATATTATTAAAGAGTCACCCAATATAACTTAATGAAATTGTCCCTCTGGAGGCACTTTAAGCACATTGAGCAGCTAATAAACAAAAACAGTTGTAGTTTTCAATATACGTGACAGCTAATCCATGAAACTATTTCCTTAACATGTACCGATCTGAGTCATGTGGCGTCTAATCTGATTCCACGGGCTGTTTAGCAATATGAGAAACATCTTCATTGTTTTAAACTCGTCTCGTTTGTCTTCGCAGAGGACGTTGAGCTGCAGGACCTGGAGAACAGTTTCCAGATGAAGCACCAGTGGTTGGTCAAAACTCCCCGCAAATCCTTCTACATCTCGGCGGCCTCCCCGGACGAGAAGCAGGCGTGGATGGAGCACATCGCTGTGTGCAAGGCCCGCCTCCTCAAGAGCAGCGGCCGGCAAGCGAGCTCCATCTTCGCCGTCACCTGGATCCCGGACCCCGACTCCTCCATCTGCATGCGCTGCTCCAGGAAGTTCACCGTGACCCACCGCCGCCACCACTGCAGGAAATGCGGCTTCCTGGTTTGCGGCGTGTGCTCCCGAAAGCGCGCCCTGATCAGACATCTCCATCCCACCAAGATGCAGCGGGTGTGTGGGCTGTGCCATAGCAGCCTGAGCGGGAGAGAGGAGGACGACGGGAGGGTCCGCGGAGACAGCACCGGGCTCCGCTCCGATGAAGACGAGCAGGCCAGCATTGAAGAAGCGTACTATGAAAATAACGCTGAAGATGACTATCACCCTGTTAACTGGGCTGACGATAGGATGGACTCTTTCGCCCCTTATGTTTATCTCAAACCTGAGCATGTCTGGCCTCGTCTGTGAAGAGTGCACATGTTTGTACCCATAACAACGAAGGATTCTGCCCATTTGTGCTAATTTAATGATATAAAGTAATAGAAAGAAAGCCTTGAAGTTATAATGAAGGGAGAATTTAAAGGGGAAGGTGCATAGGCTATGTTTCCTGGTCTGTCGTTAATGCTTTGTCTGGTTTGGTCCACAATATAGTATGTATTTCTTCTGTTTTACTACATTCCTCGCATTTTAATTGTCAAAAAATACTTTAGTGGAGTCTCCGACTTGTCTGCATGGCGATTGCTCAGTTTTATGCTATTCTGTGGAACATTCCAGACAAAACAACCACGGAGAATAGAAGATTCGAATCCTCTACATTAAAACATAGCGCCCTTTTCAGTTTTCGTCTGACCGCTTTCTGAAAATGTGGTCACTGAACTGCCCTCGAATGCACTTACTATACAGACTGCTATAACATTCATACCTCTAAAAACTGATGCTGCTGAATTGCTCTTAAAATGTACCTTGCCATGAGCCCAGGACAGACCTAGGTGAAAATTTGAAGGACAAAAATAATACACTTTATATTAATGTCGCGTAGGCACCGTGTGCAATATTAACCATGGTATTAAGTTACTTTAAATGGTAATTGTTAATAGTAATGAATGTAAAAACTCTACTGTACATAGTTTATTTATTTTCTTATATGCAATATGAAATTTTCATAGTTTTGAAGCACTGTGTCATTGTCCGTCAAACATCTGTATGTACTGTCATGTCGTGTAATGTTATATGAACTTTTGTATTTATAACCTTAATAAACTAACTAACTGTAATCAATTCAACTGTTTTTTATTGATTCCTATAAGAAAAAAAATATTAAATAAAAATTCACACATACAAGTTGACCCAGGTCTAAATAATAATCATATATAATGATATAATAATAACAATAGTCAATAATCATATAATAAAATACTATTCTGTATGTGTAAGAGTCTTAAAATCAGTAAATTATGCAACCATAATACAAAAAAATTCACATAGGTGCTGTATTGTGCGCACTTGCTGTCATGTAGTGCATTCCTTGTGTCATCAGTGTTATAATACTCCCTACAACAGAAGCATAGCCAGACTGGACTGTACTAGATTGGACTGGACACTTTCACAGTGTTTTGAGGGTACTGGGTTCTGTACTGACAGTAAACAAACTTCCACTACATTAAAACTCCAGTCATGCCTCTTCTCTTCAACTCGTAAACTACTACAATGTATTCTACGGCACATAATAGTACCAGGAACAGCCCAAGCAAAAGTGTTTCAACGAGTGCTTGAGCGACAATGCACACAACTATTATTTTATTTTTTATTTAATTATTTATTTAAAAAGTGTGTGACGTTCGAACACGAGAGCTGTGCTGTTTTGACAGCAATTGTTCGATATGGTTTAATACAAATAAACAGGTTTATACAGACTGATGAAACTGGTGAAACTATGAGCCAGTCTCTGTGGTTTGACCTGAATGCCGAAAAGAGAACCTGTTATTGTTCATGTGTAAATATGGTTAGGGTTGGGCGGTAATACGGTAATAAGGTATCCCGCGGTATCTAAAAATAGCCACGGTATCAGATTAATTACCGTCATTAAAAAAAATCTTGCCCTAATATAATATTAACTATAATTGATTTAATGCCTAAATAAAGAGTGTTTTTTCAACACTTATGTATGTGTGGTTGTGTTTGTTAATTTAATACTATTACAGTTTAAAACGAATATTACTATGTTATAGTGTAATGTTGCTCTTAAGTTCCTGGATGTTGCGTAGTCACGTGACATTACCGCTCCGGAAGGAGAAGGAGAAGGACAAGACAACATGACAGGCCGCGCTGAGTTGGTCCCAAAGAAAAACAACGTCTGCAATTTGGCAGCATTTCGGATTTCGGCCAAATGACAAGGGAGAGCCAGGCAGATCCGGTCGGCACTGTAGATGAGCGAGCAGAAGCAGAGACAACTGCATATTGTCGCGAGCCTGTTATCCCTTCTTTGGTGGAAATCCAATGGAGGCGCTTTCCTTTAATGTCGCGGGTTGCCCGAAAATACCTGTGCGTTTGTGCCACAAGCTCTCCATCGGAACGGGTCTTCAGCACCGCGGGCAAAGTTGTCAACCCACAACGTGCCCTACTCAAGCCGGAAAACGTGAACATGCTGGTTTTTCTGGCGAAAAACATTCTATAGCTTAATCATTTTATTTTCAATAAGGAGTGGCTTTTTCTGACGTACAAAAACGGTTCGAAATGTTGTATAGTTGTACTTTTAATTTATTTGATTCATGTTAATATGTTTTAAAAATATACAAACGAGCAGTATTTTCCGCTGCGTTCTCATATGCACATTTTCGGTTATGTCTTGTTAGCCTGTTTATTGTTCAGATTTTCTTATTTGATAAGATCAAGTATTTTATTTATTTGATTCTTGTTGGTTTGTTACTGCCTTTGTTATTTAATGTCATTGTTGTTATTTGATAAGCCTGTGAGTGCTGGATTATATAGGGCTGTGTTTTAATTTAATTGATGTAGCCTATAGATTACTGTAGTGGAAGTGGGCTTTAGCCCATAGACAATTTGTTATTTCGTTCTGTCGGTTGACTGCTGTATTTGCACTTTTTAAACATTTGTTAATAAAAGTTACTAATTTTTAACATGTTTTGTTATGTTTTCAGTATCATTAGGCCTATGTAATGCTTGCTTTTCTGTTTCTAAACGGTATAGGTGCGGACTCCACCTTAGTGCTACGAAGTGTTGTTTATTTTATTTTTTTTTTTAGCCTTAGCAACGGTAATACCGTATACCCCGGGAAAATGTGGAGACGGTTTAACGGTATCAAAATTTGGATACCGCCCAACTCTAATGGTTATAGGTGCTTTACCATTGTGAAACTGACCAGCATTTGTCAAATTTGGGTCCTGCGTATTTACATCTTAACCTTTGCAAAGTGTTTGAACTTTGACTCAGCTGTGTACCTTTTATTTACTGTCCTTTGTTCACAGCTCAGTCTAGTATGGGAATGACAAGAGCTGGTGGACAAAGAATAAAAACTAAATTGAAAACCCTAATCCTTATGAAGTACTTATTAAATAAAAATGAATCGGGCCTAAGATTGAAGCTTGAGGGACACCTTTTCATAATGCATTTAAACGCTATTTGTTAAAACTGACATTATTATCGTCATGAGGACTGCGTATTATTGACAAAAAGTTATTGCGTTGGTACACTTACTGTTCTGGTGAGGGGTCTCCATGGAGTAACTACATTTGCTTTACCAAGAACTTTCCACATTATTAAACTTTTTATATTTATTAGGTTACAGATATTTTTATTGCCACACTTACAGTGAGCACGACTATATCTTCTTCAAAGATCTGACCTGTAACTTGGCTTGGTGGCATTGCCTGTTTGTCTTGGAGATCAATAGATAAGTTCAATGCCATACTGTGGAACATTCCAAGTGAAGGAACTGACAAACAAGTGGTGGACTCTCCATCAGAAAAGTTACAAAGACATTTTTAATGTTGAAATGGTAAATAGCTGTGGTGGAAGAAGTGCTCAGATGTGATACTTAAGTTAAAATGCAGATACTGGACCAAAGATACTTCACTAACAGGGACCAGGCCAGCAACAACATTGTGCGAAGAAGAAGAGTTTATTATTGGGAGACGAGGCAGGACAGAGATGGCTGGGTTGAGACTCTAGGGTGGGGGTTCAGTCTCAATCGTCAATTGGCCCATCCGGATCAGGACCCCCCTCGTAGGCGTCTTATGCCTAGAAGACGAACAAGATTGGGGTTGGGAGGGTGGGGTCGAGTTAGCTGAGACGAAATGGGGATGAAGGGAAAGGGTTCTGGGAAATTGAGGTGTCATCTAAGTGAGCTGCACAGTTCTGGCATGGTCCTGTTAATCATATTAACTACATTTAGGTAAAAGTATCACAAGAAAAATCTACTTAAGTAAAAGTATTAAAGTACCTGTTTAAAAATGTACTTAAAAATAAAAAGTAAAAGTAGGCTTTACACAGATTTTGAGATTTAATAAAGTTTCAAATGTAGTGATTTTAATAAAGATTTGTGCTGAATTTTGTTCAACAGAGATGATTAGATCGGTATTTTTTTTCTAGCTCTTTTTATTTGTAAATGTTTGTTTGCTCAAACTAGAAATGTGTTAAAAGTAAACCCCTCAGCCTTTTCAGCAGGTCTCAGAGAATAATAAAAAAAAATACTTTTCACTTTTCAGCCCAGTTCAAAAATGTAGTGGAGTACAAAGTACAGATACCTGCTCTCAAATGTAGTGTAGTAAATGTAATAAATATAAAAAGTACCCACTTTAAAATGTTCTTAAGTAAAGTATAGATATGTTAAAATTAATACAGTGCTTTGCTACTTTTACTTTTTTACATCTCACCACTGGCAAATAGTTACATAAACAAGTGATACTGGTGCAAGAATTATAATTATAATTATTAGCATTTGTGTTATTTGCTCATTGAAACTTGGACAGAATCCATGTATATTCCAGTAACAAAAGGATTTTACTTAGTCATCTTTAGTTTATCAGTGAAGAGGAAGAGTGTGTTGACGTGCGTGTGTGTGTGTGTGTGTGTCTTTGCGTGTGTGTGTGTGTGTGTGCGTGTGTGTGTGTGTGTGTGTGTACAGGATAAATATCTGACTATGACTATGGGGTTTTCCGCTGCCATTGCCACATAATGATGATGTAAGATGACTCTGTAATATCTTGTCTAATCCCAAACAAAACACTAGTCCAAGGCTATTGTTCGATGTTTTTGACCCCAGACAGAAAAACTTTAAAACTAGAACCAGGACCATACCTAAAAACCGGTAACCAGAAATGTGTGAGAGAAAGCGGACATCACGAGAAAAGCTTTAGGGGAACGTTGTGGCCACCACCTTTTAAACTATATGTCCTCATTGAGTTTTCCAAGCCTCTGAGCTTCTGAAATCATACAGGTGCTGCAGGTTGAGTGACGGTGGCAGGTAAAGTTCTTACCTTCTGCGTGTTTTTCACAGAGAAAATATTCAGTATTTTTGCTAAAACAGCCTGAAGTAAGTCTGCAGACTTCACCATGTTTGTTTTGCTTTACTTATGGCTTCTGGACAAACCTATATGCTGCTCTGTGATTGGTCGTTCTGCTGCTGGGTGAATTTGAGTCTCGCAAGATGGATATTTGTGAGTTTGTGAATATCAGAGGAATTCATCTTTCTGTGTAAAGTGAGGGAAGTACGGGGATCATTGTTCTTGTAAGATGGATCAAATGAACAAAAAAGGCTTTGTCACTATAATGAATTCTTACTCAACATCAGTACAACATAACATCTTCAACTATCATGTTTCAGGAGCAGTGTGTGACTGAATTACAGCTCGCAATGCCTGGGGCTCCTTCTGAAAGTTTAAGTGAAATAATTTCTTGTTGTTTATTAACCTGACTCTCTCCTTTGCCACAGTAAACACATTCTGTAGGCCTAATATTTCATCTCTTGTTTTGTCCCTCTGACCTGTTTTCTTACAGGGCAGTGGGCCCCTGTTTGACTGATTTACACAAGACTCAGACTCATGGACTCAGACAAACATGCCCAGAGCCACAGAGCAGCAGAGAATAGTTATTTTACTTTACAGTGTGTGTTGAGAGAGGAGGGAGCTGTCAGACCGGTCTGTGTGTGAACACTGGAACCGTGACCTCACCTGTCACTTTATCAAATGTCACCATCATCAGCTTTGGCTTTTAGTACCACCTGAACTGAGTGTCCCAAACTGTATGAAATGTGAAATGTGGTACATATAACCCACGTGCAATACAATAATGTGCAATATGTAACTCATCTGTGAAATACCTACACCTACTTAATCCTACCTGCACCTTGTATATTATATTTTATTACATTTGTATTATATCTGTATTTTATTATATTTTTACTATAGTGTTTACTTTTTCCCCTTGTATTTGCAAATACTTTTCTAACAGTACTGCTTATTGCAGCTATTAGTATTTCTTGAATATCTTGTTTATGTATCAGTTTATGAAATGTGCTATATAAATAAAGTGGATTGGATTGGATTGGATCTTAGCGAGTCAACGGTTCTTCTCATCCTAAGCATTTCATTGCACTGTAAACCTTGTGTTGAAACCTGCATATGACAAATAAACAATCCTGAATCTTGAAATCTTGAATCTTGAATATAAATAAAGTGGGTTGGATAGTGAGCTCAGTCCGTTTTTCTAAAGCCCTTTACAGACAGGAGGACAACAGCACATCTAGAGTTCATCCACCTGCACCCAGAACAAGGCCTATATGAGTTTGTGTTTGGTTATGTTTGCACCTATGACCAGTCTCCGTAAACTGAGCGGGCTGAGGTCTGGTTTGTGGAGGTACGGTGCTTTCAGTCGTGAATCAGAGCTCATATTAGATGATTACAGCAAATGACTAAAATGAAGTTCTTAGAAGGGACTCGGTTCTTCCACTCACTGCGGGGTGAGTCAGTTTGAAGTGTCACAGCTGATGAGAAAATACACAACTTTGGACTTTCCTGGAGACACTGATAACAAAAACTCTCGGAGATCTTGTTGCTTTGCTTGTTGCTTGTTGCTTTGTTTGACTTGAGGCAGGGTCAAAAACAAAGCACATAAATAACTTACTGTAACTCTTTGCTTTAAAAGCAGTTTATCTATTTTAGGTGTGAAGAGAAGGTTTGTGCATGGGAAAAATCAGAGATGGACTTGCCAAAATTTGACAAAAAAAAACTGTCTTGTGAAATGCATTTTTGAAATCACCTTGCTTATTTATTAATTACGCAGCCATACAAACCTTTCTCTTTTCTTGCCTTGCATATTTGCACTTATTTACACCACAGGAACTTGAATCAACTTCATTTAAACCGCTGCTTTTCACACAAAGAGGAAGGAAATGACTTGATCAACATTTTGTGCTTGAACAGAAGATAGTTTCTGTTCCTTTTAAGAGAAAATAAGGCACTGAAATGACTGTGAAATCATGTTATTACCTATTATAGAAAAACACCTCGCTTTTGGCTTCTCACGTCCCTATTTCCTTCTTCTTTATAATAATTAGCAGCTTTGATCTTTATTTCTCCTCTGTCACCTTTTATAATGACATTCAAATCAATTTAAATAGCTCTATGTTACATTTATTCAATTACGGGTGGTTTTACAGCTCAAAAATACCTAGAAAAACAGGTGTTCTGACTGTGAGCGGGGTCGCCTCTCCACAGATCTGACCTGTAACTTAGTCTGGTTTGGTCTCTATGAAGACACTGTATTTGTGTGACACAAAATAATCTTTAGTATTAGTGTCCATCCATCCATCCATCTTCTTCCGCTCATCCGGGGCCGGGTCGCGGGGGCAGCAGTCTAAGCAGGGGCTCCCAAGCTTCCTTCTCCCCAGCCACTTCCTCCAGCTCCTCCGGACGGACCCCGAGGCGTTCCCAGGCCAGCCGAGAGACATAGTCCCTCCAGCGTGTCCTGGGTCTTCCCCGGGGCCTCCTACCGGTGGGACATGCCCGGAACACCTCCCGAGGGAGGCGCCCAGAGGCATCCGACCAGATGCCCGAACCACCTCAGCTGGCTCCTCTCGACGTGGAGGAGCAGCGACTCACTCCGAGCTCCTCCCGTGTGACCGAGCCTCACCCTATCTCTAAGGAGCGCCTGCCACTCTGGCGGAGGAAACTCATTTCGCCGCCAGTATCCAAGGATTCGCTCTTTCGGTCATTACCCAGAGCTCATGACCATAGGTGAGGGTAGGAACGAGATTGACCGTAATCGAGAGCCCGCCTTTCGGCTCAGCTCCTCACCACAACGTCCGATACAGCGACTGCATCACTGCCGACGCCAGACCGATCCGCCTGTCAATCTCACGCCCCATCCTCCCCTCACTCGTGAACAAGACCCCGAGATACTTGAACTCCTCCACTTGAGGCAGAGACTCCCACCCACCCGGAGAGGGCAATCCACCTTTTCCGGTCGAAACCATGGCCTCGGATTTGGAACAGCTGATTCTCATCCCGGCCGCTTCACACTGGCTGCAAACCGCCCCAGTGCACGCTGCAGGTCCTGGTTCGATGGAGCCAACAGGACAACATCATCCGCAAAAAGCAGCGATGAAATCCTGTGGTCCCCGAACTGACCCCTCCTCCGGCCCCTGGCTGCGCCTCTAGAAATTCTGTCCATAAATACAATGAACAGAACCGGTGACAAAGGGCAGTTCTGGCGGAGTCCAACATGCACCGGAACAGGTCTGACTTACTGCCGGCAATGCGAACACAGCTCCTGCTCCGTCATACAGGGACCGGACAGCCCTAGCAAAGGGCCCCGGACCCCATACTTCTCGAGCACTTCATTAGGGCACCACTTAGGACACGGTCGAATGCTCTTCTCCAAGTCCACAAAACACATGTGGACTGGCTGGGCAAACTCCCATGAACCCTCGAGCACCCGATGGAGGGTGTAGAGCTGGTCCAGTGTTCCACGACCAGGCCGAAACCACACTGCTCCTCTTGAATTGAGGTCTCGACTATCGGCCGAACTCTCCTCTCCAGCACCCTGGGCATAGACTTTACTGGGAGGCTGAGGAGTGTGATTCCCTGTAGTTGGAACACACCCTCCGGTCCCCTTTTATACAGAGGGACCACCACCCCGGTCTGCCAGTCCAAAGGTACTGTTCCCCGACCGCCACGCGATGTTGTAGAGACGTGTCAGCCAAGACAGCCCCACAACACCCAGAGACTTAAGGTACTCAGGGCGGATCTCATCCACCCCGGAGCCTTGCCACCGAGGAGCTCCGACCACCTCAGTGACTTCCGGCCAGGGTGATGGATGAGTCCGCCTCTGGGTCCCCAGCCTCGGCCTCCTCTTCGAGGACGTGACTGCGGATTGAGGAGATCCCCAAAGTATTCCTTCCACCGCTCCGACATCCCCAGTCGAGGTCAGCAGCTCTCCCCCGCACTGTAAACAGTGTTGGTGAAGGACCGCTCTCCCTCCTGAGGCGCCGGACGGTTTGCCAGAATTTCCTTGGGGCCGTCCGATAGTCCTCCTCCATGGCCTCCCGAACTCCTCCCAGACCCGAAGCTTTTGCTCTCTGTAACCGCCTCGGGCTGCAGCACGCTTGGCCCGACGGGTACTCCGGGCCAGTTGCCTCAGGAGTCCACCGGGCCAGTGAGGCCCGGTAGGACTCTTCTTCAGCTTGACGGCATCCTTACTCCGGTGTCCACCACCGGTTCGGGATTGCCGCCACGACAGGCACCGCAGACCTTACGGCCACAGCTACGAACGGTCAGCATCGACAATGGAGGCCGAGAACGAAGCCCACTGGCTCCATGTCCCCAGCCTCCCTCGGGATCTGGGAGAAGTCTCTCGAGGTGTGAGTTGAAGGCCACACTGACAGAAGGTTCCGCCAGACGCTCCCAGCAGACCTCACGACACGCTTGGGCCTGCCAGGTCTTTTCCGCTTCCTCCTCCGCCAGCGACTCCAACTCACCACCAGGTGGTGATCAGTTGACAGCTCTGCTCCTCTCTTCACCCGAGTGTCCAAGACACACGGCCGAGGTCAGATGACACGACAACAAAGTCGATCATCGACTCCGGCCTAGGAGTCCTGGGTGCCACGTGCACCGATGGACCCCTTGTGCTTGAACATGGTGTTCGGCAGGACAAACTGTGACTAGCACAGAAGTCCAATAACAGAACACCGCCGTTCAGATCAGGGAGGCCGCCTCCCAATCACCCTCTCCAAGTGTCACTGTCGTTGCTCACATGGGCGTTGAAGTCCCCCAGTAGAACAACGGAGTCCCCGGTCGGTGCACTATCCAGTACCCTCCCAGAGACTCCAAGAAGGCCGGGTACTTTGCACTGCTGTTCGGCCCATAGGCCGACACCACAGTGAGAGACCTGTCCTCGAATTCGAAGGCGCAGGACGCGACCCTCTCGCTCACCGGGTAAATCCCAACACGCAGCTGCTGAGCTGTGGGGCCATAAGCAAGCCCACGCCAGGCCTCGCCGCCGCCTCCCCGCGGCCAACGCCAGAGAAATGGAGAGTCCAACCCCTCTCAAGGAGTTGGGTTCCAGAGCCCAAACTGTGCTTGGAGGTGAGGCCGACTATATCTAGCCGGTAACGCCGACTCCTCAAGACAAGCTCAGGCTCCTTCCCCCAGCGAGGTGACATTCCATGTCCCCAGAGCTAGTCTCCATGTCCGAGATCTGGTCGCCGAGGCCCCTGCCTTCGACCGCCACCCAGATCTCTCCGCACCCAACCCCTATGGCTCCTCTCAAGGGTGGTGGGCCCACCAGAGGGCGGCCCCACGCCGCCTTCGGCTGGCCCGGCCGGGCCCTCGCGGGGGAAAGGCCCGCCACCAGGCGCCGCCGGCGTGCACCCACCCCAGGCCTGGCTCCAGGTGGGGCTCCCGTGTCGCCATTCCGGGCGACGTAACTGGCCTCTGTATGTTGATCATCATTAGGGGCTTCTGAACCGGGCTTCTTCGCCTGACCCGGCCCCTCGACCTGTTTGCCTTGGGTGACCCTACCAGGGGCATAAAGCCCCCGACAACATAGCTCCTGGGATCATTCGGGTACTCAAACCCCTCCACCACGTTAAGGTGGCGGTTCGAGGAGGAGCAGTAGTATTAGTGTATTTGCTAAAAACCTGCAATAAAGTTACTGTTTTGAATGGTCAAGTATTTTCAAAAGTAAAAGTACTGTAATGAATTAAATATGTAAGAGTCTGCAATAATCAAATAAAATATGTTTCCGTGTTGCAGTTGTATGCCTTGTTTTTAGATTAATTGTACAGTAATAAGATTCTTCCTTTGTGCAGGTTTTGTTGTTCTTCGCTAGAGGGCGCTGTGTGGTCACAGTCCAGTGTTTTTTTTCCCCAGGGAACCTCCGTCTGTGATTATTTTTAAAGGTAAATTATCCTTTTACTGCATGATTGTCCTGTATGTATGTTCATTGTTCATATATTTTGTTTGTTTTTTTACTTTTAACTGTACTATATCCATGCATTAGTCTATGTAACACGAAGGGTAAAATAAATCCAGCCTTGTAACGACCTAACCAACCAAGTTTAAAAATATTGCGCTTAATTTACCATTTGACTCATAATTATGCATTTCCCTTTACAAAATGGGCATTTGGGACATTATTTTACCTAAATTTGCATATTTGACATATAAATTTGATGAACTCTAATCCACACTAACATCAACATATTACGAGTATATTTATATTATATTGGTTTCCTATTATTATTTTTAGGCGGCACGGTGGCTGAGTGGCAACACTCAGGCCTCACAGCAAGAAGGTTACGGGTTCGATCCCCGGGTCGCCCGGGCCTTTCTGTATGGAGTTTGCATGTTCCTCCCCGTGTCTGGATGGGTTTCCTCCGGGTACTCCGGTTTCCCCCATCAACCTAAAACATGCCCGCACCCCTATGAACTAACATCAAGGACCATAATGGTCAACCTCCTGTGGGCTCACCACCCGCAGAGGGGTTCATAGGGGGGGTCAGGTGCTATGAGTATTGGGCAGCAAGCTGCCCCCGCGACCCAGCCGGATTAAGCGGGAGAAGATGGATGGATGGTTTCCTATTTTACTGCACACTACACAGCAAAAAATCTTGGCCAAAATTTTACATATAAACACTTAAAGTCGTGAAATGATGTGTCCATGCAGCGAGATCATTTTACTTGACAAGTTCTCTTAAAATAAACGACCTCTAGATTAGAATGAAGCAGTCTCAGAACTAGTAAGTCGATAATAAATCTGAAAACAAGATCAATAACCTGATATAAGTTTTAAAATCTTGGTCAGATCAGAGAAATTTGTGTAATAGACTTTTAACATGTTTTTATTTTTAGATACATCCAAAGAGCAAAGTCTAACTGTGCAAACTGAAGCAAAAATACTGAGTACTTTTCCGTTCAGCTCAGTTCTCAGAACATATTTCATAACCTGAGCATGTCTGTCAACAGGCTTCCACGGGTAATGATAATAATTACAGGCTACTTACTATTACCACCAGAAATCTTCCTTCATGCACCTAAAACAACAAACTACTCGCATTGCTACTGGGTGTTTTCAGATTTTAGTGTGTGATAATTAGGGCTGAGTATCAGTGAAATTGCAGATACAAAACACACCTCGATACGATGTTTTTCGGTACAGTTTTGATTCAATACAGTTCAACAAAGGCTAAATTGTGGCTGTGAAACCAAGTCTTTATAGAACCACTAAGTTTGTGCAAAATTAATATTAAAAATCACCCTTTTTATGCATCAAAACAGTGAGAATGTCAAATGTATTGCATATAAAAGTTTCCTTTCTCCAAACAAGCAACACAATGGCAGCTCTTTCACAAAATAAAATAAAATTTAGTACAAAAACAAAATCTAATCAAGTTAAGATGACTTGAATTAAGAAAGTTTTACCAATTTCACTTGACAAGTAAAATGATCTGCCAGTGGAACAAGAGTTTTTGTACTTAAAATATGAAAATACATCTTACTGCACTTAAAATAAGAAAAACAACAACTTTTTGCATTTAAAACAAGAAACAAAATCAATTGTTGCTTGAATTAAGAAAAACACACTTATTCCACTGGAAGATCATTTGACTTGTCAAGTTGAATCTATTGAAATAAAGTAAAATGTTCTTAATTTAAGTCATTTTAACTTACCTAGATATTGTTTCTTCCAGTGTAAAATATACCAAAAAGATAATCTTGGCAATATATCGATCAAATTAATTTATATTTCAATATTTTTGGACAACCCGAGTGATAGTGTCTTAGTCTCAGATGGGGACAAGACACTTTTATTACTTTACTTTGCACTTGTCTCCTATCTGTATTAAATATAATTGGATTTTAATACATATTGTGGTGTTATTTGACATATTTGACCCGTTTCCAAACCAAACCCTGACTTTTCCGTGTCTTTTGTGGTCTCCCCTGCCCATGTTTCGGCACCGGTTTCCCTCTCAGATCCTCCCGCAGGTTTGAGTCTGAGCTAAAGCCGTGAGCCTGGACCCGAGGAGGATTATCTGGTAACGAGGTTAAGTCCACATCAGCGAAACAGAGGATTGGAGGAGCAGTGCCAGACCTGACCCCGTGGAGAGGCCTGAGCAGAGGGAGGCTCACTCTTTATAGACCAGAGACACTTCCGCCGCCAGGGCTTTAACCTACATTACCTGCTTTTCTTTCTTTTTTTATATATATATATATTTTTATTTGTCACATAATCATTTCTGTGCACATTAAATGAGTTTGGGCTAGTGTAATGTCACAATTTACAAGCAGGAAGAAACATTTTAAACCTAAAAATTGGCCAAACTGGGAGAAAATCGTAAAATGTTTATTCAAATCTTAAATATCTTGATTGTGTTTTAGTAAAATAAGCAGTTTCACCTGTAGTGTTGGGACAAAAACTCAAAGAAAAACCCACAAAACTGTAACATTAAATAAAGCAAAAACTGTGAAGCAAAAACGATGAACTGAACGGCACAATTTATTTGTCGAAAATTATATAAAAATCTTGTCTTATTGCGGCCTCGTGGACTGAATCCCTCGTCATGATTAGCTGCTTTTCTTCAACATTGTTTCTGCGGAGACTTTTGCTATCTCAATGTTTTCAAGAGTTGTGCAGAGTTATGTTTCAATCTCTATCACTAAATACAATCGATCAATTAAATACTGTCCCATTTTAACTATAGGCTTTTAACTGTATGTTTTAATCGTACTTAATTAGTTTATGTTGTTGTAAGGCGACCTTGAGTGTCCAGAAAGGCACCTAATAAATAAAATCTATTATTATTATGAGACATTTAAAGTTTTTGTTGAGGCATCCAAACCCATAAACAAGACGTACAATTTTAAGACATAAGTATCCAATGAAAAAACACTGTTAACACGGTTCCAGCGCTGTTATTGTCCTGGTTTAGTCCCAATTTGGATGTGTTTGTGTGTTTGTATGCCCACAGTCTATTATTATGTACACCTAGGGCCAGGATAAAAACAGAAATTTACTGTAATTATGTCCATTAAATATGCACTATCCCAATCAAATAAATACACACAATAAAACTCCTTAAAACTTTAAACACTGACAGGAAAAAGTCATGGATTGTTGCTTTTATTGATGGCTTTATAACTTGTTTTTCCTCATTCTTTTGCAAAATGTATTCAAAACAAAATAATGGAGACTAAAAAGTATTGAAAATCAGATGCAAATCAATGCTAAAACTAGTTTCGAAACTAGAAACAGGTATTGATACTAAAAAATCACATTCACAGTCACATTATTAATCATAACACTTACTATTATTATTAAGTTTAACCACTTGATTAAACACATCTTGTCTCTGTTTGTCTTTTCCAGGGGTTTTCCTTGTCTGGATCTCTGGGAGTTTGGCCCCAGTGTCCTGAGAGTCCTCCTCAAGTCCTGCTCTAGTCCTCTGGTCCTGCTGTAATCCGGTTATAGTCCTGGTAATCCCGGCCCGGGCTCTGGCTCTGGTCGTCTCTTCAGGTCTTTTTGTGGGAGGCAGCTGGACCCTCTGGACTCAGGTAGGACCCCGACTCTGACCACACCCACCTCCACATCACCATACAGACATTTTAAGATTATTGGGTTAATTTGACTATTCAGGTCCAAGTATTATAGCAACAAATAATAGTTAGAGCTATTTGGAAACCATAACTAATGCAATTTTTCTCATAAGCATCGCAATTGTGAATGGTTTTCCGATTTATGTTTTAATAACGGGATTCTCTTCAAAGTTCACATTATAAAATACGTCCAGAAGAAATGACAAAAAGACTGAAATATGAAGTGACAAATGAATACACAATGAATCACTTTTCAGTTTGTACCGATCTAAACTACAGGGTTATAGCAGTTTTATGTAAAATCAAACAGGATATTTTGTTGTTTGTGAAGGAAACTATGGTACTTCCAAAATTGCAGCCTTTGAGTCCATTCAAGTCGCAATTTTGATTTGATTGTGATTAATCTCGCATAATCAGGACAATTTAAGATGCAGAATGCAAAATGCAGATGGCTGTTTATGTCTTATAAACTTTCAGGTCACATACCAGAGGAGTAGTATCTTACATTATGGATTTAATTGTTGTTTAATTATTAAATCGTGGTTTGATTTGATACTGTGAAATCCCTACCCAGGGTATCCCCAGATTTGACTACCTCAAATTTAAGACTTTATGAAGACCTTTTTAAGACCACTTATATGAAAATTAAGACCAACATCGCACCCATTATGCAGGCGAAAAACACCAGATCCAATTCTAATAATGACCGTTACTCACTGCTTTAAATAACAAAAACACTTTCATTACAAAATCTCATTCGGAACTCATTTAGAGTCATATGCATTGCTGTAAAATGGCCAAAAAAAATCATTTATAACATTCTAACAAGGCAAACTAAACTTTCACATTGTCTCGTCTCACATTGCACTGCAGCCCGGTTGAGAATACAAAAAAATGGGCTAATAAAATTTAAGACCTTTTTGAAAAAAATAAGACTTGGACAACATAATTGAAGACTTTTTAAGGCCTTAATTTTGGAACATGAAAATTGAGACCTTTTTAAGACCTCTTGGCTACCCTGCTTACCTCACTTTTATTTAATGACGTTTTTGATGTTACTATTACCTGTATATACATTTACATAACTCCATTTTAATAACAAACCATGTTCATCTTCTAAAGTACTTTTTAGTAATTATTCCAACTTTAAATATTTGCTGCATCATGCTTACTCATTCATACTTTACTTCATAATACTTCATAATTATAGTAATTACTTCTTGCCTATAACGAGTCAATACAAGTCTAATGTTCATCCTCAATTCATATTCTACAAATGCTTCCTTAACAAAATAACAAATAAACATTATGATAATCTGGAATCAGGAAAGAATCTTTTACAAACTGAAGACAAACATGAGACAGTTTTCACATTTTCACGATTCGCATATAATTTAATGAAATAAACATGGAACCAACTAGCTAAAAAACAAATGTCAAAAGAAAACTGCTTATTCTTTACTACTTTCATTCCCTGGTAATTGGACTTTTCTCCCAACAGGTGAAAAGTTCAGGCTGGTAATAGTAGAATCCCAAATGAATATTAATTACGTTATTAGACAAGACAAAAATATATTACGTATCATTTGGTTCTTGGTCCTGGATCATTTGCGAGCACAAGGTCAGTGTGAGCACAAAAAACAACAACAAAAAAACACTTTGCAAGTAAAATAAGTTAAAACATTAAGGAAAAGTTGTAGGAACTAGTGATTTACACATTAAAATTACAACTACAGAGACAGGCCCTTGTGACTGGAATGATAAAGATAAACATGGGGATAATAACTGGAGGACATTTTGTTTGGAGGAAATCCTTTGGTGTTTGAGCCTCATAAACTGTTTAAAGACCTCTGGGATTATCTGTAAATGAGCTCAGGCTGTGGAGCTCCTCCCTCTTGTTTACATATGATCCGTACGCATTTTCTGAACTGTGCCAGGGACTCGTATAATGAACTTTGTGATATACTAATGATGGTGCACTGGATTAAATGATAATATTGAAGACTATCCCAATAAACCCTTAGGGAACTGTATTAAAGGTGCTCTGTGTCTCTATGAAAATGTTATGGCTTTGCTTGGAACGTACTTGTCAATTCTTCCACACTTCTACACTGCTGGAACTAAGTCTCTGAAATTTGACTATAAATCTTGAAAATCCTGTCTAATCGCACTCAAATGCGGAAGGTATCTCCTCTCGAAAACGCACCATTCAGAACAAAATATAAACCGTCTTTTACCTGAGACGTCTGAAATCAGGGAGACAGGAGACGGTTACAGACCCACTCGTCTTTGTAAAGTTTTGTCAAAGTGTGGTTCTGGTCACCAAAGTGTGGTACTATTTATTGCAGCTATTAGTATTTCTTGAATATTTTAGCGAGTCAACGGTTCTTCTGATCCTGAGCATTTCATGGCACTGTTGACCTTGTGTTGAACCTGCCTATGACAAATAAACAATCTTCAATCTTCAATCTTGGCTGACCAGGTTAGGAATGTACCAGTGTGTGGCATTAAACTTAGGTCAGGTCAGGCCTGCTCACAGTAAGAATGCCTGTTTTATGTTCTTCAGGGTATTTTTGAGCAGTAAAAACATCTTAAGTAGATACCAGATACGGTTAATGGACATGGACACGGAGGTGGTGGACATTCCGACCTGAAAAGTTTCTTAATATGGTTGTAACGATATCCAAGTCTCACGATACGATATTGTCACCGTATTAACCTCACGGTACGATATTTATTGCAATATCGTGGGAAAGCTCCTGATATGCTGGGGAGGCTCACGATATTACGATATTCTACATAATAACAAGACTGAGGTTATAAAATGCTTTGACCAGTCATTTGGTACAACATTTACTGTCATTAGGGATGGAACGATATCCAAATCTCTCTACGATATTTTCATCATATACATCTCATGGTACGATATTTATTACAATATTTTGTGGGTAAATATGCTACTTTTTCCTCTAAAAATGCCTTCGCAAGACTTAAGACTTGAAATCAAAGTGCTTAGAACAGTTATTTCTTCATGTCGTCTGCACTGAAACAGAGCAAAGGATCATGGTCTATGTAGTTCCCTCTGTTTTTTTTAGCTATTTCTGCATCAGAACTGTTCATTTACGCAAAGAGACTTGGGATTCGGAATATTGTGATGGTTCACGATATTATTGTGAGACCTTTGACGATACGATATCACCACATTTCGCTTATTGTTACATCCCTTTTCCTTACTGCACCTTTTAATAACACAAATATACATAAAATAGTACATGTTTCATTGCAATATATGCAGTATATACAGTACATATATATCACAATGAAACATGTACTTCAGTAATGCAAGTTAGTATCTTTATTGGGTCATAGACACTGACGAGAAATTCCCCACTAACTCAAATAATGGACAAATACGTAAAATGTGAATGTGTGAAATAATTGATCCACTGTAATTACTTTTATCTAATCAATTTAAAGCATTTATGTATTGGAATCATTTTGTGATTCTTAATATCTTTACTTGTAATCTGATCAAAAGTGAAAGTGCTGATTGTAGCACTGTGATGGGACCTGACTGGACTTGGCCTTAAGCCTTCAGCAGAGTCCAGCTGCTGATCCACGGGTCTGGATCTGCAAGACTTTAACGATTTAATGACTTTAATGCCTTAAATTAAGAACATTTTACTTCATTTGAGCAGCTTAAACTTGACAAGTAAAATTATCTGCCAGTGGAATAAGTGTTTTTCTCTTAATTCAAGCGACAATCGATTTTATTTCTTATTTTAAGTGCAAAAAGTTGTTGTTTTTCTTATTTTAAGTGTAGCAAGATGTATTTTCATATTTTAAGTACAAAAAGTCTTGTTCCACTGGCAGATCATTTTACTTGTCAAGTGAAATTTACTCAAATCATGGTAAAACTTTCTTAATTCAAATTTTAACTTGGCTAGATATAGTTTTTTGCCGTGTGGAACAGAGTTTTATCCATATTTATCCATATTAGTGTCGTCATAACAGAAATAACAGCAACAAAAAGGTGTCCAGAGAGGAGTGGGAAGAAGAAAACCTATTTAATCCCTTATTTAACAGAGTAGACAGAAGCTTTTTACTCGTATTACTCCCCTGGCCTTTTGGTAAGCTTAAAGTTGGTCATCTTAAAGTCCCATCAGCTAAACGGTCAAGAGTGTGTGTGTGTGTGTGTGTGCGTGTATGTGTGTGTGTGTGTGTGTGCGTGTGTTGTATTTGAGCAATTATGTCTCATCTAATAAAGAGGAGCTAAAATAACATAAGGGCCTCATAGGTTTGACAGTGGCTCAGGTGGTTAGAATGATGATCCACTAAGAACAGTGGTTTTTGGGCACACGGTGTTGGTCCTTGCCTGTGTATGAATGTGTTATGTGAGTGAATGTGTTATGTGAGTCTATGTAGTGTGTGAGTGAATGACGGTGGTTGGAGGGGATGGTGGTGCTGTCCGTCTGCCACTTTTTTGTCAGTCTGTCCCAGGACAGCTGTGGCTACAGAAGTGAATGGATACTGACAGTGTGGTGCTTTCAGAGGCTGTCATTCAAAGTAACGTGTATTTTGAGTGTAATTTAAAAGTGCACTGCGTAACATTTTTAATGGAGGGTGCGCCACCGGCTTGTCTTCAGGGAAATGTTATTGCTTTGTCTAGAATGTTCCACGGTACAGCTTAAATCTGTCATAAATCTGTCAAATCAGATCTGTGGAGAGTCGCCACCGCTCACAGAAGGAATTCATGTACCGTATTTAAGTCGCACTGGACTATAAGTCGCAGCCAAAAAAATGCATAATGAAGGAAAAAAAACATGTATAAGTCGTACCGGACTATAAGGGGGAAATTTATTTGATAAAATCAGAGACCAAGAACCGACATTTTGTCTTAAAAGGTGAGTTATAGAAGTTATAGTAATAAAAACAACCGATTCGAGAACTATCCGTGTATCATTTGTTCATTCGTTTTTCAATATAGAACCAAAAATAAGAAAACGAAAAAACAACTCTTTTCTTTATGATTTGTCTCTAAAACCAAAATGAAAAAACACATAATGATTTTGATTTGTTGTTGTTTTCTTCATTTTTGATTCATATATACGGTCTTATGGACTGTCAGTGTAAAAAATGTAATATATAAGTCACAGAACCACCCAAACCATGAAAAAAGTGTGATTTAGAGTCCAAAAAATATGGTATTTTTGAACATTAGAAACACACGTGATGCATAAATGTTAGACGTACTCGAATATGTTTAATGTCAAACCATGGAACATTCCAGTTAAAGCAATAACAGAGCAGACCCTCCACCAGAAAGGTTGTGCAGTGCAGCTTTAATATATTTTAATGGTGATGAATGCAAAGAACTGGAGAACTGTAACTGGAGTGTAGCACCTGTTTGTTATCGACTTAGACTTGGACAAACTTTATTGATCCAAAAGGGAAATTATTTGGACACAGTTGGGCACATCACAATATATTAATAACAACAAGCAAAAATATAAATGGTAATAATAAATTCAGACTAAGTAGCAAAAGTATATCGCAATTTCCACTTGGTAATGTGTTCCTGGAGTCTAAATTTGCCATATTTGATGGTATTATTATTTTGGTGAAGTTAGACTAATCTGTTAAACCCTCTGACTAAACTAGACTGTAGTGGATCACTATAAAGCCTTGTTTTTCCTTACTTACAATATCCTTTCCCAGTATAGATTAGTGCATTGTATAAACAGTAACTGAGTTTATAGCTATTTCATATCATACTGTAGTACATATACGTATGGAGCCCAAACTGTCTTTATTGCTTTCTACAATTTGGTACGTCTCATTAGAAGTACCGGTATGTATATTTATATTATTATTGAATCTCCTTTGGGATCAATTTTATTTATTTAACCTTTATTTAACCAGGAAGGTCCCGTTGAGATTAAAAACCTCTTTTTCAAGGGAGTCCTGGCCAAGAGGCAGCAGTAAATTCATACAGTTACAATATTACAGACAAACACAGAGGAGATAAAAAACAATTATGTAAAACAAGTGCATGTCATGGAGTTGGTCTCTAGGACTCTTAGATTAGACTTGAAAGCATCAGAGAAATGAAATTAACCAAGTTCCTTCTGCAACATGTTCCAAGATGAAGGTGCAGAGGAGACAAAAGCTTTTTTGCCAAGTTCAGTCCGAGCGAATGGAACAGAGAGCGAGAGATGATCCTGTGAGCAAAGAGAATAAATAAATAAGGTATATCTATCTATTACAGTGACACAGCTGTATTGGTCTAGACCTGGGTGAGATTAGGGTCACTGTGCGTCAGCCTTAACTCAAATTGACACTGATCCTGACCACACTCAGACGACTGCACTGTTAGACTCTATAAAGTGTGTATGGTGTATATGTGAAATGTGAAGCATAGCGGTTGTTGCTTTGATTTTTATGGCACAAAATCGGGGAAATAATAAAAATTCATAGCACACTCAGGTGGCTGATGTCCAAAAGCTGTTTTTTTTTTTTTTAAATGATGTTTCACCAAAAAAAAAGCATTCTTCAGATATTTTTTCTTGCTTTGGACCACAGTACACAAAATGGTTGCCAGTCCAGGTGCTCATAAGACCAACAAATGTGAGGTCCCAAAGTGAGGTCCGCCCACTCTACAACAAGAAAAAACATTCTATTAAATACAAAGATATTTAGAAAAACACCTTAGGTCGCTGTCTCTTTTGGACAGGAGCATTTCCAGATTCCCATCTCTAGGGGCAGTTTTACTTGTTCAATACCAGTATATCTTAAGGAATTGACAGGATGGTTGAAATCTATAAAATGTGCCACAGGATAGTTCATGTTTTTACATCTGTTTTTACTCCTATGCTCTGCAATACGTGTTTTTAAAGCCCTGCTTGTTTTACCCACACAGGCTTTACCACAGGCCCGGGGGTTCATATACATGACAGATTTAGTATTGCAGGATATAATTCCTCTGATGGATACTTCTTTTCCACTGTGAGGATGCTTAAACTTGTTACAGCGATAGGTGTAGTTACACTGACTGCACCCACCACAGCGATAATTATCATCAGAAAGAGGAGTTAAAGTAGTTTGGCTTGATGTAGGTGGGTTTGGAGGAAGGTAAGAATGTACTAGTCTGTCTCTAGTTTTCTTCCTCCTTTATACACCACTACACAAAATCAGGGGAATACATATTTGTGACAATCTAGATTTGTTTACACGTCCCCCTATTCATAAATTGCGTGCAAGACAAAAAAATGAAATAACCCGGAAATATTAAGATTCACTGTTCCACAATTGCTGAACCATATCATTATTTGTTTGGTATTGGCTCCACAAACTTGCCATATTGATCATTTGGCACCACTTTCTGAAGCAACTGAGAACACATAATTTCGCTTTTGTTTATTTATACTGACAGAGAAGACACTGAACTTTGTGCCCGTTTGTGTTTCATGTGGTTGGGCCCAGTACTGTATATGCAAATTTCCATTATAAAAACTAAAGCAGCAGACTTTAAAAAAAAATAATATTTGTGTCATTCTCAAAACTTTTGGCTACAACTGTAGTTACAGAGACAATAGTGATTCTACAGTGTTGTGAACTTATTTGCTCCTCTGTGTCTCTGTGTTGCAGGATGTTGAGCTGGGTGGTTAAAGTGGTGCCACAGCCTCCAGACCTGCCCAAAAACCAGGAGGTGCCCACTGCTGCTGCTGCTGCCCCGCCCCCTGCTCCACCGGTAAGTACTAAATACTAAATACTAGCATCGAAAATAGATCCTCATTTGAGCAGGTATCGATACTAAAAAAGTATAAGAGCACATAGATGAGTATATGCCCGTGAACCACTGATTACACAGATATAAGACCACATGGGAATAGAAAAGAAAGTGCTACAATTTATTGTTGATGTTTTTTATCATTGTGGTATGAGAATCCACCAATAAGCCCTGCCTACTTCATAGTATTCTTTTATTTATGTATTTAATTTGTATTTTATTGGCAATTAGGATGTACAAGGTAGTCAACAAACTGTTCACAATGAGTCAAGTCTTTGTCCAAAGTCCATAGTTGTACGTTTCCACATTCCCCATTCGTACTTACACAAGTTGTAATATAATTTTCATAAAAACAAATAATTCAAACTATAAAATAAACACTGTAGCTCTGAACCGGGGTGTAAAATCAGACTTTATTCCAGACAAAGTCAATCATACAGGTTCAGATCTATGTTGTTTAGTATAATGTAATCATCCTACCCATTTTTTTTTTTAATTTATGAACTTCCAATCTAAGTGAAGCAGTGAGTTTTTCCATATTATAAATGCTTAACATTATATCGAACCATTCTTCCATTTTTCGCCATCTTCTGGTAAATGCTTTTTTACTAGCCAAGAGCATAATTCTTAACCCATAATATTCTTTTAAACAGCAAATCATGGAGTTAAAAGAGCCAAAAACCACAAGAACTAAGCAAGTTTTTAACATGAGAGGAAATTTCTACATTTTTTTTTTACTCTTTACTGAAAATTGTCAAATCACACCACGAAATCTTGTCCCATTCCTACTTAAAGATGTAACTTACATCATCTTTCATTGCTTTGCCTTGAATGTTCCAACATATGGCACTGAACTTATCTATCATACATATATTAAATTGTGTTTTTATTGCTCTAAAATGCCTTCAAAACATGTTGCAGGTACAGGAGAAGAAAGTGACATTCAAAGAAGGTATGAATGAAATACAAATGAAACTTTTTAGGGTAAAGTTATTCACTATTTTAACTCGTCTCTTTCCCTTTGGCAGCTCCAAACACAAACAAAAATAATGAGACCTCTGCAGCTGAAGGAACCAGGTCAGTGTTTTTTTTACTGTTTTTTATTAAATGCTTTTTGGCGCAAGCCACGTATAGCTATGAAACAGCAATAAAAATACAATAAAAGTATAAAATAACATAAAATATAGTTGCAGTGTAGATCATTTACCATTCATAATATTGCCCATAAACACATCAAAAATACGTATAAAAGATACTCATCTATTTGAAATATAGGCTTGAATTGAAGAGCATTTGTCCATGAATTAATCTGTCTTCATTTGTAAACTTACAGTTGTTTTCTCCATATGAAACACATCCTTTATTTTATTTTTCTCTGGGGAATTGTGGGGGGGCAGCGGCCTGAGCCAGGAGACACTTATGAGAGCGATGTTTTAAGTGAAAGTCAGTTTTATAGTTAGTTATGTAATGAAATGAGAGGTGATTGCTGTTCAAGATTTATCCCTATGTGTGTATTTGCTTTAGATGCTTTTATAAAGGTTTTGAATAGTGTGTGTGTGTGATTTTTACCAGTCTGAATGTAAACTATTTTTACATTTGTGTTTTGAGCAGTGCATTTTAATCGAAGAATCCTGGAATTTGTATAATAGCTACATACCTGTTGTTCTAAGGCGGGTAAAACACAGAAATTGGGCTTTTGAGAGAATTTTATCCAAGAAAAATCAGCTTTATGTGTGAGTTAATTTCCAATTAAAGATCTGTTGTGCTTGTGTCTGCTATAAAGTTACAATCTATGTCCAAACTGCGGTGCCCAATGGGAGCTGACGTTGCAACTCTGATTAATTAGCAAGTTAATTGGAGAATGATATAAGTCCAAAGCTGTGGGCGTGTGCCGTGGTGATGAAAATGTTAATGAATAGTATTTTAGAGGATAATAATACTGACAAATCTGGTAAATGTACATTTTAGAGGATACGGATAATGATGAACTTGAAATCTTGTATGGACTGAAATTAGAATGAATTAATTTAGACTGTTTTAATCATGAAATGTTGTGGTTAGAGTTATAAAAAAAAATGTTTCTCTAATGTATTTAATGCCTTTTAATAATAATAATACATCAGTTTTATATAGCGCTTTTCACAAAGACGATTTCACAGTGAAGTAACATTAAAACAAGGACAGGACAAAACAGTAATGAGGAGCAGTCATGTGTGGGGGCTGTAGGCTGTGAGGAAAAGGTGAGTTTTGAGCAGATTTTTGAAGGTGTTTAGTGAGTTTCTGATGTGAAGGAGGAGAAAGACTGAAGATGGAAAGTATTTCGAAGCTAAATCTGGCACAGAGCATCTTTGCTCTCTGAGATTAATGCTTTATGTGTGTTTATAATAAATATCCATCCATCTTCTCCCGCTTAATCCGGCTGGGTCGCAGGGGCAGCTTACTGCCCAATACTTATAGCACCTGACCCCCCCTATGAACCCCTCTGCAGGTGGTGATCCCACAGGAGGGTTATAATAAATAAATAAACTCAAAACAATTGAGGTTGATCGGTAAAATGACATCTTGACAAAAGCGATTCAAGAGAAAAAAATTAATAAGAAGAAATAACGTTTATATTTTGAGTGATTTACTTTTATGATAGTGGCATAGAAGAAATCTGAAGCTCAAACATGCACAAATCTCTCCAAATACAACTTTTAGAGGCAAATGAGAAGATGAAACAGCTATAACTCTGAAAAGTTGATTTTTGTATAACAGGTGCACTTTAAAGTTACTAGGATATGACCAAATGTAAGATTTACGATATTGTGATACAAAAAAAAAAACCACAATAACATTATTTCCTCAGGCCTGCGACTGCGGCTGTGTTGTCTTGGATCAGCAATGCCATGCCTCAACCCGTGAACGGAAACAAGGTCCGACCATTTTAGTTACATTATAAAAAATTAAATCATGCTTTTCTTTTTGAATTACGTCACCTATAGCAAAACTGTTTGTGTTTTGTTTTATTTGTTTATTGTATTAACAGGAAGACAGCCCTCCACCAAGGTAAATATGATGCTACTAACTTCCCCCTTGCCGTTATGTTGGTGTGAATGTGCGAGTGATTCGTTGAGGTTGTTATACTTTATTTTTTCAATTTAAGTGTTGTTTTTGTGTACGTGGGCGAGGCACTTCACCCACTGTGTGTATGGGATTTAGAACTAAGGAAACAGCCGTACAAACGTGTCTTTATTTTGTAGAAATTGGATTAGTGACAAACCCTCTGTCTTTTCATTCCTGTAAAAAGCAATAACCCAGAAGACGAGTGAGTAACAAGAACAGTGGTGAATCCTGCTTTATAGTGAGCTACTGCTTTTAAAGGAAAATGTTATTGCAATAATATTTTTCATCTGCTACGAATATTTAATGCAAAATCAACGTCATAATACTAAACATATGGAGAATCAGGATCACACTGTGTCTGATTCTCATAACGTTTGAGGTTTATTTATTAATTTATATCGTCAAAAGTATTGGAAATCAGATATGAATCAATACTAAAAATAATATCGAAACTAGATACTTGTTTGAGCAGGTGTCGATACTAAAAAAAGTGACTGTACAATAGCTTTAGAATGATCTTGAGCTGTTTCAGAACAAGTATAAGAGCACATAGACCTGGACATTGAATAAATGAGTTATTACACAGATATAAGACCACACGATGACATAAAAGAAAATACTACTGGGGTGTAACGATATCCAAGTCTCATGACACGATATCATCACGGTATGAGCCTCACGGTACCATATTTATTGCAATATCGTGGGAAAGCTCACGATATTACGATATTCTACATAATAACAAGACTGACATTATAAAACGCTTTGACCAGTCATTTGGTACAACATTTATTGTCATTAGGGATGTAACGATATCCAAATCTCTCTGTACGAAATCTTCACCATATACATCTCACCGTACGATATTTATTGCAATATTTTAACTGTGAATCTGCTACCTTTTCCTCTAAAAATACCTTCACAAGACTTAATCCAAAGAATGAAGATGTAAAAGTGCTTAGAACAGTTATTTCTTCATGTCGTCTGCACTGAAACGGAGCAAAGGATCATGGTCTATGTAGTTCCCTCTGCTTTTTCAGCTATTTCTGCATCAGAACTATTCATTTAAGCAAAGAGACTTGTGATTCGATATATTGTGACGGTCCACGATGTTATTGTGAGACCTTTGACAATACGATATCACCATATTTCAATTATTGTTACATCCCTAAGGACTACGATTTAAAGATTGAATTCTATTGTCTAAGTAAAAACTTTTTATTATCCCTATTAAATGTATTCCTTAGTGTCGAAATTCAGTTTTAAATTTTAGTATCATGACAACACATATTAATCTATACGCTTTAGGTTGCTTGCCTTATTATCAATTAAACTGCCAAATAGTGATCAGCTTTGCCTTTATGTATTCAAGAAGCCCTTAAAAGTTGCACGCAGCTTTAGTTATTTAGCCTCAGCTTTTAAAACAGATATTAAACAGATATTTTGCGTTTTAAAAGTGTTTCTGTCCCGCAGCAAAGGGATGATGGCCTGGATCTCACAGGGTTTGGAGAAAGTTGTTCCTCATCCAGAACTGAAGAACAAAGATCCTCCACCTCCTCCTCCTCCTCCTCCAGAGAAGCCAAAGGAGGTCAGACCAGCCACGGCTCCAGGTAACAAAGAAGAAAAAAAAGAAGAAATGAAATAAAAAATGAAAAAACAATGTATGAACTGAAAAATGTTGGTGGATAGAGACATGCATATGCGATAAAAGTCCAAAGACAAAAATTGGAAAGAAGAAAAATCAGATCCACACCGCAGTTTGTTGGAGCTCTCAATTTTTTATTGATCCACAACATTGTGGTGTTATTATTTTAATATTTTAAGGTCAAACCCTTCTTCAGATATTAACAACATAATTCCCCACTGGTGTGCCTTTGCTACTATTAAATATTTATTACAAAGTTAAACTTTAAATATGAACATTTGCAAATCTAATTGTGAACTAACTGAGGTGTAATTATTCTACTTTAAATCTGATTTGATGTAAACATTTTGTCGATCTTTTTGAAAGTTTTTTGTCTTCTATGTAAAGAAAATGTAAAAAGGTGAAAAACCTGTTGACCGTGTTATTGTGTTTAGCTGCTCCAGTGACGGTGGTCAGTGCTCCAGTGAAGCCAAAACCGGAAGAAAAGGCTGAAAACCCCACAAGGTAGAACATTATATTTTACACTGCCAATTTTATTTTTTATTTTTTTACTACACTGTCAATTTTATTTTTTATTTATATATTTTTTTACTACACTGCCAATTTTTTTTTTTTTTTTACTACATTGCCAATTTTATTTTTTATTTTTTTACTACACTGTCAATTTTATTTTTTATTTATATATTTTTTACTACAAATTTTATTCTGTGTTTTGTTTTATTTTACTACTCTGCCGATTTTATTTGTGTTTGGTTTTTTTTACTACACTGACAATTTTATTTTGTGTTTTTTTTTTTTTTACTCTGCAAATTTTATTTTATTTATTTATTTTTTACTACACAGCCAATTTTTTTTTTTTTTTTACTACACTGACAATTTTATTTATTTTATTTATTTTTTTATTATTTTTTACTACACTGACTATTTAATTTATTTTTTTATTTTATTTTTTATTTTTTTTTACTACACTGCTAGTTTTATTTTGTTTGTGTTTCTTTCCCCATTGGCAGTAAAGAGTTAATCATTAAAGAAGCTCTAGATGTGTAATGCTTTTCTTGAAATGTTCCACAGTATGCCATCTATTAAACTTGTCTATCTCCATGGCGACATGCAGCTCACGCCACCAGGCCAGTTAACAGGTCATATCTGTGGAGAGGCGAATACCTGTTTTTTCAGAGGATTTTTTAGCAAATAAAACTTCTGTGATTGAATAAATGAACGTTAAATACATTTAAACCAGTAACATCTTCATGCAGACAAGCAGAAAAGTTACACAGGGCAACTTTAAATGCCAAGGATATCTATGCACAGTCATTTGTAATAACTTTTCTTTTCTTTTTTCAGTATGATCGAGTGGATAAAGTCGAGCATTGAGAAGGTCGTTCCTCAGCCTGAGCACCTCAAGGCAAAAGCGGAAAACACGACCAAGACCGAGGCTCCTCCTGCACCCAAAGGTGACGACTACATACAGGATATTTATTTTAATAAATTAGTCACTTTATGCTTTGATTGAACCTCACTCTGATGCGTGTTTATTGTTTTCAGTTGAAGCTCCTCCTCCTCCTCCTCCGCCTCCTCCTCCTCCCCCAGCTCCAAAACCGGCCGCTGAAGAGACGTAAGTGCACCGTGATCAGATTCTGTACTAAATTCTCAATATTTGTACTAAACTGTAATGTGCGAATTATTTTAGATGAACCTGGTGAATGGATTTCTTTTTTAAAATACAAAAAAAAAAGTCGCCTGGATTTAACTAAGGAAATAGGTACGAGGTTGCTGCAGTTGGTCAGGTCCAGGTTCAGCAGCAGTGTGTGCTCAGAGAATGAGGTCGGCTGAACCTGAATATACTGAAGGACCAGGTTATTCCATCAATTTTTTTCTTCCCTGACGGCACGGGAATATTCCAAGATGAGAATGCCAGCATTCATCGGGCTCAGATTGTGAAAGAGTTTGGTTCAGGGAGCACGAGACGTCATTTTTACACATGGATTTGGCTTCCACAGAGTCCAGACCTTAACCCCATTGAGAATCTTTGGGATGTGCTGGAGAAGGATCAGACTCGACCATCATCAGTGCAAGATCTTGAAAAAAAAGCTTCGCTGCAGCTCGTCTGCTCACTAATACTAAGAGCTTTGAGCACATCACACCTGAGCTGTGTGACCAGCACTGGCTCCCTGTTTTCTATCGGGTGCAGTTTAAAATGTTCTTAATTGTGTTTAAATGTTCACACTCTTTGGGTCCAGTCTATTTGAGGGAATTACTGCAGCTCTACACTCCCCCCCAGAGCCCTGACATCAGCGACCAGCTTCTGTTGGTCGTGCCCAAAATGAGGCTCAAGACGAGAGGTGACAGAGGCTTTTCTGTGGCAGCGCTCAGACTGTGGACCAGCCGTCCTCTTCCTGTCAGATCCTCTCAGTCTGTAGTGCAGTTTAAGACTAGACTGAAAACTCATTTCTTTTCCCTGGCATTGAATACCAGCTAAACAGTTTATCTTGTTTTTTTATTATAGTCCTCACCTTGTGTTACATATGTTTATGTTTCTTCTGTCTTTGTTCTCCTTTATGTGAAGCACTTTGGTCACCTGAAGTTGTTTTAAATGTGCTATACAAATAAACTTGAATCGAATTGAACTGAAAACTTAATGCATTCGCTGTGGCATTGTTTCGATAAGCTTCTGCAATGTCACGAGATTTATTTCCATTCAGTGTTGCATTAATTTTTCACCAAAATCTTGAGTCTGACCGCTGCGCAAATCCTCCTCCAGCACATCCCAAAGATTCTCAATGGGGTGAAGGTCTGGACTCTGTGGTGGCCAAATCCATGTGTGAAAATGACGTCTCACGCTCCACTTTTTCACAATCTTAGCCCGATGAATCCTGGTATTGTCATCTTGGAATATTCCTGTGCCATCAGGGAAGACAAAAATGATGGAATAACCTGGTCCTTCAGTATATTCAGGTTCAGCTGACGTCATTCTTTGAGCACACACTGCTGCTGAACCTGGACCTGACCAACTGCAGCAACATCGTACCTATTTGCTTAGTTAAATCCACGGTGTACAACAAACAATACAGTAACTTATAACCAATCTTACCTCTTGTTCTCTTAGGTCTTCAACAGAGCAGCAGACAAAGTAAGTGCAGTTTAAACCCAGTCTTCGCTTTGGAATATAAATAATACCTTTTTTTTTACGTCTTTATTCTAATATCCGTGTCCTTTCAGTGTGGTGGGGTGGTTTGTCAGTGGGATCGGACGGATGCTGCCTCAGCCTGTTCTCAAATCGGTGAGTTATTTTATTGACTGCCCATGTATAATTACCTTTTATCTAACAATTAACTATATAAGAAATAAATAAAGTTGTGCTCTCAGTCACTTTAAGAGATAAATATTTAAATCTTCCCATGTTTTCTTTACAGGAAAACAGTGACAGTGTACAAAACAGTAAGTAGCAGCAAACTTATAAACATGCATCATTATACACAATCAAATATAAAACACATATTCTTTACTAAAACAGAAACACAATTTAAACATTTATTTTTAGGATCATATTATAGTTTAAAATATGTTGATTTAATTAAAAAAATAAGTAAATAAATACAACCCAGCAAGCATTTAAGAGGCACTGGATTGGTTGACAAATGATGGATCGGTTTGGTTCATGATTTGGTTTTGAGACGCCTGATTGGTTGATCGACATTTTAATTGTATTGTTTTAGTAGTTTTAGTATTAGTACAGGGAAGCCGCGGGGTCTTAAAAGTCTTAAAAAGGTCTTAAAGTTCATGTTCCTAATTTAAGGCCTTAAAAAGTCTTAAATTATGTTGTCCAAGTCTTATTTTTTTCGCAAAGATCTTAAATTTCATTAGCCTCATTCATTTGTTAACAATGTTTAAGGTTAGTTTGTCTTATTAGAATGTTATAAATGATTTTTTTGGCCATTTTACAGCAATGCACACGACTATAAATGAGTTCTGAATTAGATTTTATTTGTTACTTAAAGCAATGAGTAATGGTCATTATTAGAATTGAAGCTGATGTTTTTCCGCATAATGAGTGCGACGTTGGTCTTAATTTTCTTTTAAAAAGGTCTTAAAACGTCTTAAATTTGGAGTAGTCAAACCTGGGGATACTCTGTAGTAGTATTAGGAGTAAAGTAAATTGTTTTTTGGATCTTTTGATGAGATTTTGAGGCATCCGATTGGTTAATTCGCTTTTCCCGACCCGTGATTGGTTGATTGGTTTTGCCGGCTGCAGCTGATTGGCCGGCGTGCGCGTCAGTCAGTCGGGAGGCGGGCTCTAAATCTTCTCTCTGTTTCAGGGGGAACAGGTGGATAGAGCCCCTCCCACTGACTCCGCCCTCCGCCGCCGCCGCTCAGCGAGGAAAGACTAGACTTTAAAATGTAGCCCCAACTTTGTGTTAATGCAGAGTTTAAATATTATAAAACATTTAATTATCTAAATGACGAAAATGTAATCACTGACAGAACATGATTGTACTTGTATATACGCTAGGAGTCTTTGTACATACTTATAAACTTTTTGATAAAGTAATAAATAAAGAATATTTATAGTGTAAATAGAAATACCACCTCAAAAGTAGTATAAGATGGATTATGCACATCATATTATAGTTTAAAATGTCTTGCATCAGTTTGATTTAACAACAAAAACAAGTAAATGGTAAAAAGCATGCATTTAAAAGACACTGGATTGGTTGAAATTTTGACTGATGGGACTTAAGAAGGCAAAGTTCTTGAATTAAAGCACGTTTTTAAGCAAAATAGGATGCTCAGATACTGTACATTATACGTCGAATACTGTTTTTACTGTGGTTTGTTGTAAATAACATCATGTACATAGTTTTTTACATGGAGACAAATGGTTAAGCAGAGCAACCAAAGAGAAGCACGTGTTGTTTTACTTATTTTGACTTTATTTATGTTTTAAGCTATTTCACTCGCTGGGTGTTAGTATTTACTGATCTTTATTAGTATTATTTTCGTTTCTTTACATCATTTAGTCCATAGTGTAATAACAGAGACACCAGTGGATATGAATTTATAGATGCGGCTCATTTTAAAGCCAACAGAAAGTGAATAATTCTTCACAAAAGTATATTTCTGTATTTAAAATAGTGCTGCCACTTCAGCCTTTATAAAACTCTGCTCACTGTTAGTACTTAAGTCTTATGAGATTATAACTGTAAAGACATTTATTTTGTGTTTAACATGCGCTGGATTGTTGATGTTGAAGACGGTATCTGTTTTGTAACCTTAAAGACCTGATGAGATTATCCCAGACGACCTTTTCCCACTTTTTCCACGATGATGCTGTTTACAATCTGCTGGTGCTGGTCCATGTTACAAACCTCTGCTGTTTAATGAATGAAATCAAATGGAAATAAGATGCAGTATATGTAATGTAATGTATGATAATCTTGTGTACAGTCAAATAACAAAACCAAAATCGTGTTTCTAGCATTTCAAAATAAATAACTGTGTATATTAAGTCGTGTGCTGTCAATTTGGTGTTATAGGCTCCTTGTGTTTGTGGTTAAAGCCAATCAACCAATCAGAGTTCTCCATTTCTTAATAACTTACGGTAATTCTTTAACATCCCACAAAACATTTTAATAGAGAAAATACCTCTAGATCTGAGCTCGGTTTTAGTGCACTGCAAATTTCTCCGATCTGGCCAAGATTTTAAAACTTATATCAGGTTATTCATCTTGTTTTCAGATTTTTTTTATGGCCTTACTACACCAGAGACAGCTTCATTCTAGTCTCGATGTAGTTAATTTTAAGATAACTTGTCAGGTAAAATTATCTGTTCATGCAGCAACATAATTTGACTACTTTTAAGTCATTTTCTGATAGATTTAAGTGTTTATATCTTAAATTTTGGCCAAGATTTTTCACAGTGTTCTGGTTTGGGTCACTATAGTACTCCTCTATTCTTTGTTTTTCTAATTTTCCTTCACAAAATTATCACAATTACAACTAGTACTGGCATTTAACTTATCATTCATTCAGCCCAGAGGTGGGTAGAGTAGCCAAATTTCACTCAAATAAGAATAAAATAAAATAAATTAAAAAGAAAAATTAATTAAAAAAGATAAAATGAAAAAGAAAGCAAAACTAAAAAAGAAAGCTCATTGCATTAGATTAGAAGAGGGGGGTGGGATTAAATAAATTCTCTTCTTCCCACTCCTTGTAGGGCAAAATATTTTGTTGTTGTTTTTGTTATTTCTATCATGATTTCTCTAATGTTATATGTTCCACTGTAAAACAAAGTGCATTTTTAATTGCCCAAAATAATAAATAAATATGTAAATAAATACAGAAATAAATACAGAAATACAATATACAATACAATACAGAAATACAGAAAATGTAACTTCAAAACAATATTACTTAAGATGAAGTAGAAAGTATAAAAGTACATAGGGAAACTACCACCACTACTCAAGTAAATTAAAAAAGTGACTGTCTGGACAAAACATCTGATGCAATTGAACAAGAAAACAAAAAGATGTCTGGAAAAACAACTGTTCAAATAATTTCAGATTGTCAACGTGAAGCTTTTGTTGCTTTAGACTTACTCACGGTGGGAAAAGTAACCAAAAGTTTTACTAAAGTAAGAGTGCTGTTACTTCAATACAAATATTACTCAAGTAGGAGTAAAATTGTGGTGTCTAGAAACTACCCTAATAAGTACAGCTAAACTCTAGTAAATGCATTTAAATACTACCCACCTCTGCATTCAGAAAACTATAAAATGTATACGTGAGTCCCCACTTTCATTTCACTCCCCTACACAAACAAAAGTCATTTCTCGTGCTAATTCATATGTTTTAAAACAGTATATCTACCTACACATGCATATTTTTCCGTATTATTTATTCTTTTTTTTAATTGAAAAAAGCAGATAACAATGTGCAGAATGAAATCACAAGTTCCTGCTTTTGTTCTTTTTGTAAAACATACAAACTCAGAACAGGTTGGGGAGTCAGGCAACCTCTTTCACAAATAAAAAAAAAAACATTACAAGTATGAACATTTTACATGAAGTCTGATCTCACCTGCTTTACATACTCATACTACTGTCAATTTAGACCACATCTTGTAAAAAAGTTAATTTCAGTTTAACTCAAGATAAGCCAATTTACACATCAATGCACTCATAAAAACTATATAGACACACAAAAGCTTTACAAATACTACAGATGTGACACAACTATTTTACAACTCGTGCTTTGTTAGTTATCTGTCTGTTATTACCCGTTATTTTTAATTTTTAAGTGCTGTAAAATACTGTGTTTTGATTTGTAGCGGCAGTGAACAGCAGCCAGACCAAAAATGACCTGGTGTTGGAGGATCTCGAGCAAAACAATGAAAAACAAGAAGCACCTGCTCAGAAAGAAGACAAGCAACTAAAGAAAAAGGTACGTACAATGCGTTTTAAGGTTAAGGTTATCGCACTGGGGGGTTCTGCATGTATGTCAGTGGCGGATTTTTCAGTCTGAAGTCTGAAAACTCACGTAGAAATAATAACGTACGGTATTTTCACGTGATAAACCTTTGTTGTGTCCAGTCTGAAGATGCAGAGGCCCAGACGGAGCATCCACCTCTTAAGGACAGCATCAAGAAGGAGACGGAGGAGGCAGTTCTGGCCCAGGTGGAGGAGAGGTGGGATTTTATCACCTTCATACCGTAAACTTAGTCTGAGTCAAGCGATTTGGTGTAATATTTATACTTACTCTGTTACCTACTGTGTTTTAAGTCTCGTATTAAAACCCACTTTTATTCTCTGGCTTTTAACACCACCTGAGTTGTTGACCCTCTGCATCTTTTATTTACTTTATTTATTCTACTTATTCACTGCTATTTTATGATTTTTATGGTTTTTATGCTTTGTTTGTAAAATGTGCTGTATAAATCAAGTGAGAAAAGAGGGAAATATGAATGAACCCAACCCAAAACATGCTACACAATTAAATATAATCAATTCAAATACTGTCTAATACATTACTAAATACTAATAAAATACAACACTAAATACAATCACTCAATTAAATACTGTCCCACTTTAACTGTAGGCTTTTAACTGTATGTTTTAATCGTATTTAATTTGTTTATGTTGTTGTAAGGCGACCTTGGGTGTCCAGAAAGGCGCCTAATAAATAAAATGTATTATTTTTATTATTATGAGAACTTCCTCCATTAAAGTGGGAATAAACATCAAAACTTCATCCACAGTCACAGTCTAAAGCACCTGGACGACACTAAAATGCCATGTACCCAGTTTAATTAGGAATAGTTTTAAATGTTATCACCATAATAGCTTATTGTCATAGCAGAGTCCCTAGTTTATTCTGCATTATTCTGTTCTGTTCCCTGAAAATCCATGTAATCAAAACCAGACTGTAGTACTTTTTGTAAATGTACACCTATACATAGTTTTATTCCACTTTCAAATATTTGTCAAAGCAAAACACATATGTACAAACCTGTTTATTCTCTCTTGTATTGTCCTGCAGGCTGCAGTTGGAGCGTGTGGCTGCTGCTCGGGCTGCAGAGGAACTGGCCCTGAAAGCAGCAGAGGAGGCCGTGAGACAACTGGAGAAAGAACAGGCTGCAAAGATCCTCTTAGACTCCACGAATGAACCACAAGACCAGTGAGTACTACAGTATTTAAATGTCGTCCTTGTGGTTATGTTATTGTTCGGCCTGATTTATTCCACGTTATGGCATTAGAGTGTTTACATTTTATTTATTTTATTCAGCATTTACTGTATTTAACCGGGAAAAGAGACGTAGTTAAAGGGACAGTTCTGAATTTTGGACGTAAGGCTTCATTTCCTCGTGAGCCAGAGCGTTGGGAGACACTTTTTTAAATATTCCACTCAGTCCTTGTATTTGCAGAGGTTGCTGGTGCTAGGTTAGTGCATGTCAATGGCCATAGTCGTCCTGACACTAAAAACAGTCTTTCCTGTTGTAGAAGTTTTCAGCTTGTCCAAGAAAGGGTGGAAATAAAAGGCTGGAGACCAACTGGACGTCTTAAGCAGGAGAAGTTTATTTACCATCAATAATACGGGCCTGGGGGGACTCGAAATATCAAAGAGTATAATTTCAAAAGAGAACATAATGGTACGCCATGAGAAGATCACGGAGTAAATATAGCTTTTGTGAGTCAATGTTAAACTGAAAGATGTACATGGAGGATAAATTCTCTTACATTACCCACTCTACAGTGCACCCAAAGACTATTATAACTCCAGACTGTCCATGTGAATGTCTGTGTCGATAGAAAGCTCAGCATCGGCGGACTGATATATGAGAAAATAGTCCCTCAACATGCGACGCGTCATGCGATGCAAGGTTTAGTTTTATTTCAGACATTATTATATCAACACAGACATTCACATGGACAGTCTGGAGTTATAATAGTTTTACCTTGGGTGCTCTGTGGAGTGGGTAAGACTGTTTTTAGTGGCAACTATGGCCATCGACATGCACTAGCCTAGCACCAGCAACCTCTGCAAATACAAGGACTGGATGGAATATGAAAAAAAAGTGTCTCCACACGTCTCCAACACTCTGGCTCACAAGGAAATGAGGCCCTATGTCCAAAATTCCCAACTATCCCTTTAATTAAGTCATAGTATAGTTGTACCAATACATTACTACTAATACTACTACCACTGCTACTACTACTATTACTACTTCAGCTACTACTGGTACTACATTACTATGTTTGTGTGGTTCAGGCTGCCAAACATCCAAGAGGAGGAGAATGAGGAGGACCCTGAGTAAGTTTGTAGAGCTGTAAACATAGTGCATAGTGCAGTTTTGCTTTTACATTTTACTTAGTATTTTATGGAAATTGCTTTTGAATGCAAATCCCCATTTTATTCTCATTTTAGTGTAGTAAAATTTCATGTTAGTTAGGTTTATCTCGTTTGTACTATATACTAGCAGTGAGTACTAGTTATGCTATACTGCCACCTCCTGGTAAATCTTGATCAAGTTTCTACATTTGCATTTTTCCTTGACTTTACTGCACAATTTTATCTTACAGATATTTGTTTACACATTATTTTTGCTGGTTATTACCTTGCACTTATCAAATACAAGCACCTACAATATTCAGACTAATATATAAGATTAAAACACAATTCATTGGTAAAGACAAGTTGATTCATGATGGTGCCTATGTTGAAATGTCCAGGTTACAAACACTGAAGGAGGACAGTGGCGACGCTCCTGATTTAACCAAAGAGAAACAGAAAACTGTGGATCAGTAAGACCAGACAAGCTGCTGCTTATAGATAAATAGATGCAAAATGAATGGATGGAATCGCTATAGATGCTCAAAGGCACCGGGTAGTCACGAGTTGCATATACTTTGTAAAACTGTACTTCTAGTTAGAGGTGAGGAATGTATTGGAAGTGGATTTTGTGAAATTGTGATTTGGAGATGCAAAATTTTAATATTGAGTCTTATTTTAAGGCTTCAAAGAAGCTGATTAAAAATGAAAAAATCAAATAAACAAAGTTGTACAGTGATAATTCTTCATATTTGTGGCATTTTTTCAGTCCATTCACTTTTTGTGCGATACTTCCTCCTGCTTGTTTCCATGGAAATGTTGTTCCTTTGCTTATAATTTCCCACAGTATGGCATAATACTGAATTTATTACACAAAATGACTCTTGTGAGCTTGAAGCCATGTCATAACGTTGTTGTTACTAAAACAGACCTGAAGTTGTGTTTTGTTTCACTTGCACATGTTTCAGTAACCCTTTATTATCAGTCTGTCTACATCTTCAAAGCTCAAAATGATCTGTTCCACCTTGTGATGTCATGTAGTGTTAGTTTCCAAGTTGACTGCTACCTTTCACTTTTTGTTCAGTAGAGATGGGCAATTATCCAAACGATTGTAGTGAAGGTGTGTGGATTTTAAAACACAATGGAGCATTTCCTATATTACCATATGACGTCACAAGGTTCGGTGTTTTCCGTTTGAGGGAAGAACTCAGGATTTGTGTGTTAAACGTGTGAATGAAACAAAACACAACTCCAGGTCTGTTTTTGATGAGGCAGCGACATAATAACTGGGGCTGTCAACGTTAACACGTTAACGCATTCGATTAATCACACAAAAAAAATCGCACTAATGTTTTTTTAATGCAGATTAATCACACAATTTATTTTGAACACACATGCTCCTCTATGGAAAGTGTGGATGGTCCTGAAAGGCGGTGCAGGTTATTAGGTCAGTGATCAGGTCTGTCCATACACGGATGTGAAGACGACAGATGAGACTGTGACTGGTGCTCAGCAGAAAATTTCTCTTCAAAAAACTGCCCCACGGGACTTTAGATAAAACTAAGGTAGTTTGCAGATATTGCAGCAATGAACTCTCTTTCCTCAGAAGCACAAGTTTAAAATACCATCTTAAAGCAAAACATGTCTTTGATTGAGCGGCAGCAACGACGCTACTTGTACCAACAACAGACCGAGCAGCAATAAATTGCATTTTTGTCAAAATATTTGGGTGAAGAATATTTAACTGTGATTAATCAAAATTCTAAAGTGTGATTAATCTCATTTAAAAAATTCATCGTTTGACAGCACCGATGTTAACATAAATCTGAAAATAGTGTAATATGGGCCCTTAAGTGTCTCCACTGAGAATGTCCCGAAGTATGATTTTAATGTACTGTCTCCATGGAATGATGCAGGTGTCAAGTTACCTACTATGACCTGTGTAAATGTCCAGAAAGCTTATTGTTGACAATATAAAAAATACTTGTACTGTTCTTTACCTTCTGAGACTTTGAAGCGAATTCTTTCAGTACATTTCTATAATATTTCCTGAATTTGAAAGCATAAATCTGAGTCCTTTAGTAACATGCTTGCAGATTGCCAAACACTTTTTAAATGTGGGTAAGTCTACTTGAATATAATTTTACCCACCTGTAGAAACATGTCTGAACTTGCTTGCTTTGGCTATGTGCTTTTTCAATAGTTTTGAGTATAGATAGATCTGCCTTTACAGCTCAGGCTTCTGCTACTCTCATGCATAAGGTTAGTTAATAGCATCTTTAATTATAGCTCATGTTTGCATCTCCAGTTTTGAACTTCATATATTTGTGTTGCTTTTTCTAAATTTTTCACTCACTGTATCAGAGCGGCCAATAAAAGGTAGGTTTAGACAGACAAACTCTAGTTACATAAAGCTTTACAATGCGATTCAGAACCACACATCAGAGTCAAATTACCAATGACCTGTTTGATTAAAGGTGCACTGTGTAACTTTTCTGCTGGGCGTCAACCTTTTGCTTGTCTCCATTGAGATGTTATTGCTTTGCCTGGGAAAAAACAAAAATCAAATCATGAAAAACCTGCATTTTTACCTTGAGTGGAGTCGCCTCTCTGCATATTTGCCCTGTAACTTGGACTGTCAAAGCTATGGGGTTGTCTCCATGGAGATAGATTTTTTAATGCCATACTGTGCAACATTCAAGACAAAGCAAATGTATTTTCAAAAAGCAGCTGATGGACACTCCACCAGAAAAGTTACATAAGCTTGTTGTTAACTTTTTTTGGGAAAATGAATGAATGACATTACTTATGTATTGTTTAAGGCAGGAGTGTCAAACTCACTTTAGTCTGGGGGCCACATACAACCTACTTTGATCCCAAAGGGGCCGGATCAGAAAACTCATGGCATATATACCCCAAAAATAGTAATAAGTCCAAATGTTTGTGCAGAGAAATGCAAATCTATTACAGACATCTTTTTTTATTTGATTTTATTTTACAAAATATTATGATATTATCCTAGCGATCAGGCAGCTTTCACAGCAGCATCACTAACCTCTTGGCTCCGGGTGAAAACAGACGGCTGTTTCCTCAGTCCCAGCAATAATTCGTTTATCTTCTGTCTTCTCAATTCTCCGTTCAAGTTATTGTATTTTTCGCCATGTCACCGCCACTTGTTGCAAACACACCGAGTACACAGGTTTCCCATTCACCTCCATGAACAAATAGGAATTAGTCCATTTTTCTTGGAAAATCCTGCACTCAGCTCCACTTTTCTCATTTTTGACATTTTGTTGATGAGGGCGTCACGGTCAACAATTAGAATGATCGTCCTTTAAGAGCGTTTGGAAAGAGGAAAGTCTTAATTTGTGCTGCTCTGGTAGGAGAAGCAGGAGATGCTGCAATGCTAAGCCCTACAGAAAATTACCAGAAAAATCAGAAAATTTTAAATATTTTAATAGAAAATCAGTGAAGGGCCAGATTAAAGGTCTTGGCCACATGTTTGACAACTATGGTTTAAGGATTTTATTGGATGAAAATCATTTAGAAGCAGCTGCCTGTCATAACTTTCTCATAAAGATTGTTCTTCCATCATGGTTCAATATCAGAGCAAGTCTAGCAGTTCAAACTTAGCCTCGATTATGGGTCAAAATCAATACAAGACATTTATTGTATTTGCTTATTATTTATTTCTTCATTTGTTTATATTAATCATCAATGAATTCATTATTTTTTACAGACGTGTTGCTGACGTGTGTCCGGCGGATAGTCCCAAAGCCACAGACCAAAACGACCAAGTGAACTCTGCAAAAGAAGTGACTCCCTCCTCGACAGAAGTGGAGCTGGTCTCTGAAAACAAAACTGAGGAGGCCGAAGAAACTCAGGCGAAAGAAGCAAAACCGCAGGAGCTGATCACAGAGCAGAAAAGGCCAGAGCAGCAGCCGATCGCGGAGAAGGAAGAGTCTAAACCAGTCACGCAACAGCCTGAGCCACAAGCCGCAGAAGCCCCGCCCACCAATGCAGAACAAGTGAGGCCAAATTTACGAATTATTTACTTTTGTTCAGCTGTATGTCCAGACTTATTCAGGGTCAGGATAAATTCGGACAGTTGCCAGTTTTTCAGGGGTCAAAGTCCTCAATATGGTGCCCACAATAGGAAAAGATCATGGCTACTCAGGTTTAGTTGTGATTGTAGTGACCTACGTTTTTGTAACCTGATAAGAGTGCAGGTCACATACAGTTCCTTTAATGATCATTATATCAAAATGTACCTATATCACTGCACTGAGGTTACGTAGTAAGAACTATGCTGTACGATAAATTTCTGCTAATTTGAGCTGGTCTAGTTACTCAATTTTGATCTAATGAAAGGGAATTTGTGTGTGTGTTTTTTTAATAATGATCAAAGTTAATCTAAATTAGCAGATTAAAAGAAGATGTCATTTTTATTTACATGCCAAAAGCTTAACTGAACCAAAATTTGTCATCTTTTGGTATAGACGCTTTTAGGGAGGAAGTGATAAAAAAAAAGGAGTGCGCATTTTGGCAACAGAAGTGGCATTGTTCCCCATTCATTCAGATTCTTTCAGACAGAAGAAGACGGAGATAAAAACATTTCCAGCACCAAAATGTCTGGCTGTTGTGCGTGTGGTTGTCAGAATCGATATTCTACCAGCGGACTAAAGTTTTAAAGTTTTACTCACTGATCACACAAGGATCTGGCAGTCGGACACCATTTGTCAAAGTCGGCTTGTTGAGGAAATATCTGCGTTTTTTTGACGATAATCCTTTTGCAGAGCTTGAAAAAACTGCTGAGTTCTGCTGTACTTCTGTTGCCAAAATGTGTGCACAACTGTACCTATGTTACCACTGTTTACTAACACTAAACACGTCTATACCGAATCTATGTCTATTGAATTTTCATCAGGAAACATTTAAAAAGAAATCAGTTTATTAAGAAATGTGTTATACTCTGAAAATAGTGTCATCCAGTGGACATTTTATTCACCCTTAAAAGCTTTTAAACAGACTTTTTTAAATCTAGCTATTCTGGTTGAATAGGTATTGTACTATAAATGTTATAAATGTCCCTTTTTTCAGGCTCCAACTGGAACAACAGAGGAAACTGGATGTGGACGTAAGATTTTCATTACTGTAATATCCCAAATGAAAGTTATCACCAACACCATACTATTTTTTGAGCTACAGACCGTCTGCTTTTCACTTTCTATGATCTAATGCCACTTCACCACCTGCTTTTCTATAATATTTTATTCTCTCCCCAGCCCCCGCTATCTGCTCGCCCTTACAGACTTTCATGCTCCGTTTCCCGTTGGCCGCTGAATATTTGGAAAACTGCAGGAAGCTGATGCACGACCACTACCTGACCCCCCCTAAGCTGTCCCTGCCCACCCCCCCGGCTGAACTGGCCCTGCTCACACAAGAAATAGCAGAACTGCCAAAGCAGGCGCAACAGTACTGCATGGGGATTATCAATAAGATAAAGGGGATAAACACGCACTTTCAGGCCGCTGCGCAGGGTCAAGCGAGTACTCAAAACGGGGAGAACGAACAGACACAATCACCACAGCAAACCACCCAAACAACAACGAAACAGCCTTAAAACCAACTCACAAGTTCAGATACATTTAGCAGTTTTTAGTCAGTTGTTTTGTTGAATTTTTGGGTTTACAACTGAAACGTGCCAAACATTAGACTGCTATTACTACGACTACTACTAGTACTACTTCAGCTGTTCCTAGGGTTACTACTACTACTACAATTACTACTACTGCTATTACTACAACTACTACTGCCAATACTACAAGTTCTGCTTTTCCTAGGCCTACTACTGCAACCATTACTGTTACCACTTCCACGACTACTACTACTATATCTGCTATGTGTGCTATTCCCAGGCTTACTACTATTACTACTACTACTACTACTACAACATTTACTAGTTCTACTACTACTTCACTACTGCTGCTGCTATTGCTAGTCCTACTACAACAACTACTACTGTACTTACTGCTACTGCTACTACTTACTACATACTACTTACTACTATTACATCTACTACTACTACTACTACTACTACTACTACTGTACTTACTGGTACTACTACTACTTACTACTTACTACATACTACATACTACTACTACTACTACTACTACTACTACTACTACTACTACTACTACTACTACTACTACCACTGTACTTACTGGTACTACTACTACTTGCTACTTATTACATACTACTACAACTACTACTAGCACTACCACTACTACTTCTGTACTACTACTACTACTATAACTACTACTACCTCTAGGCCTACTACAATGACTACTGTTGTCACTACTATTACTACTACTACTACCACTACTACTACTACTACAACTATTACTACTATTACTACTACTACTACTGCTACTACTACTACTACTACTACTACTACTACTACCTCTGCTATTCTTAGGCCTAATACCGCTGCTTATTACTACAAACAAAACTGTAGTACTATCACAAAATAAGAAGTAAAAGATGCAATACTTTACTGATCTGTTGATACATCAGCCCACAAAAACAAAACACCAATATTCAGATATTTTACCACACTCCCCCCTCCTGTCAACTCATCAATTACTGCTCCCCTCCCCAAACCCCTCTGCATCCTGGTCAGCACGGCTCCCATCATGCATTGCTTCGTCCAGACACGGCTCAGGTGATCTGTAGATGTAGTATCTAAGTGTACGTGCTGCTCTGTAGTGCTTTGCTCTGCTTTTTAATATTTTAAACCCGACTTCAGTGCATAATACTGTAATATTCACTGTTGTGTTTTTGTGTAGCCTTTTTCTAATTATATCCAGGTGATAAAACAAGATTCTTTTTGTTCCAGTTTCTAATTTGATCCAAACATTTCAAGCATTAATTTATTGGAATGATTACAATTACAGCTGTCAAATATACTTACATTTTTTTATGAACAAGTGCACATTATTGATCAAAAAGTACGTAGATATAATTTTATTCATTACTTAATTTATTATTTAGTGAGCAATAATACGAAATTGATCGAAAACTATGATGTATGAAAAATATTTGTTGACAAAATGACAACTGATTGGAACTAATAAAATGATTTTCTTCCAATGTATTGACCTGCACCCTTAGTATGAAATAGGTGTACATACAATTTCATGTGTAGTAAGCAGACCAATAAAAATAATTTGCATTTTAAACTCAGATTGCGACTGACTTGCCAAAAATGTTACCAAAAAGATGTGTTTACCGCAGACAAGTTCAGACCCGAGGCACTCTGTAGTATGAAAGATTAGCCAGTCGCAGTCTGTTTTTAAAATACCTTTGAGCCACATCCCAGCAGAGCACCTGTAGATCGCTCTCTGGACCCTGTGACGCACTAATTTCCTCATTTGTTTTACTATAATTGTGATTTTGTTGCTTTCTCAGGGGCTCTTGTGAAAACCCCAGTTCTGAGGGTGGACCACGTGGCTCAAAGAAGGACTCTGAACATCCCTCAAATCGTGATCGCTCCAGAACATGAGACCTGCACTTTATCTGTGCCCAAAACTAGAAGAATCAGGTAAAAACAATATGCACAAAGGGCTATCATATTATACACTCACCAAATACGTTAACCCTCGAAGAACTATGGGCAATTTTAGTACATTTCTCCTCGGCTGGGTTTTTTTTTCTTAATTTTGCTTTTAAAACTGCTCCTTTTACCCCCTAATGAAGTGTTATACATCCTTTTGTTCAGTATAACCTGTTATTTCACATTCTGCTGCTGTAGTTGTGTCATGTGGCTGTAATAAAAGCTACAGGACCAGAAAGAGAGATGAAGAAATAAATAAATAAAATTCACAGTCTTTTATACAAAACACACAGCAAACATGTATCAACAACTTTTTGGACATAAAAAATGCTTAACATAGATACAGTTGTGCTCATAAGTTTCCATCCCCTGGCAGAATTTATGACTTCTTGGTCCAGAAGCTGCACATGGGACGTACTTGGATATTCCAACATGATAATGATCCAAAACACAAAGGCAAGTGGACCTGTCACTGGCTCCAGCAGAATAAAGTGAAGGTTCTGGAGTGTTCGTCTCTTCTGACCTCAGTATCTCTGAGCCTCTGGGCAGATTCAAGCTGCAGTTCAGACAAGAGCCCAAGAATTTACAGGAACTGGAGCCTTTTGCCAAGAAGAATGTGCAGCTTTACCATCAATTCAATTCAATTCAATTCAATTTATTTTGTAGCGCCCAAAATCGCAACAACAGTAGCCTCTAAGGGCGTTCCAAGATATGGATGAGTAAAACATACACACAGACATATCAAAACAGGAATAAACAACATTCATGTAAAGCAGCAAATGAAACATTGACCAGTCATCCCCTGTCCTTAGACCCTCCTTCTCAGCAAGGAAAAACTCCAAAAAACCCAGGGTCCTGGGAAAAAGAAGAAACCTCGGGGAGAACTACAGTGAAGGAGGGATCCACTCCCATGGACGGACAGGCTATAGATGTCCAGGCCCGTGGGCCAGTTCAGTATGACCACAGCTACCCATCAGAGAAAATAACACATCCACAACTATCACAAAAGACTCCGAGCTGTCACTGGGTCAGTTGTGTAGTTTCTGTGTCATTGTGATTTAAAAAGAGTTTAAAAATCACTGGCAAACTACTGTAATATCCATTTCCCTGCTCACACACGTATATAGTTGTAAATATGTCACTGATGTAAATAATTTCTGAGAGAGAACAATTTTTATCTTTTATCTTATTGTATTTATCTTATTTTATTTTTGAAACTTTATTCTAACTACTTGGTCGGTTGCATTTGTAACAAAGAAAATTTCCCCTCGGGGATGAATAAAAGTAATTCTGATTCTGATTCTGATTCTGAAAAACACAGTTGTTTAATAATAAACGGCTTCACCCAAGCACTAACTATGAGTGAAAGAAAAGTTTTTGTGTTATCATTTATATTCTCTGAAAGATGGCCAAGATATCATCAATTCTGTCAGGGTCTGTAAACTTATGAGCACAACAGTTAAAATCTACTTGCATAACTGATCAGAAGTTGGAGCAAAGTCAATTAAGTTAAGACTGAAGTTCAAAAGACTGACTACTTTAATTTGGCTTGTTAAGGGGAACTCTTTTATCTGAGTGACCATTTTCAGAAATACGTGTACAAGTGCCCAAGTTAGAAATCATTTAACACATAATAATACAAAAGTTATAATATACACATAGATTACATACATTATACAAGCATAAACGTATAAAATATCATGCAGTCTAAACCTGTTTTCTATCCTCAGTCCGACAGGTGAACAGATGTTGAGTGAAGAAGAGGATGAACCTGTGAAGTCCTGGGGCAGTCAGGGGGAAATGCTCAGTGCAGATGAAGAGTAAGGATCCATCAGTCAGTTATTACTTTAATCTTAACTCCACTTTTTTCTTTTTATCTAAGCTAAAATGCATGTATAAAATGCACTCAGGCTTCGTGTCCTCTTGTAGGGGGCGCCCTGCCTCTGCGGCCAGCGTGGGCAGTGTGGTGGTGCAGGAGCGTCTGAACGAGCTGCTGCGACATTTCAAAGGTCGAACGGAGACAACGAAAGAAAAACTGACGGATCCGGACGAGTCGGAGGGAGAGAGTCCACAGGCCTGTGAGTGGAACAAGGGCAGGGAAATATTTACTGTACTGAAAACCCCATTAATTTTAATTGGTGTTTGCTTGTCCTGATTAAAAATGGATATTGTACACGTTTGTCTTGATGTGTTTTCATTTTTTGTAGGAAACAGACCATAGAAAACAGCACAAAAGAAGGTCATGAATGTGTGGTTATTAAAAACAATCTTGTCCAATTGTACATGCAAAAAAACAACTACTTTATTTTAATTTGTTTATTTTCTACAATTAATAATTCTACTGTCATCAATTATTTTGGAAGTGAGCTATAAAAATAACAACATGGACTATTTTAATCATATTTTCATATTTGGTGCCTCAGTAGTGTCGCTATTGGTTTAAAAACTTCCATAATATATTGAAAATTAATAATAATATTTATGGCTGTTATTTTTGTCTCATTCAGCTCCAGCCAAAGCCCCTCCCCCTCCACCCCCACCCCCAGAAGGTGAGGAGGAGAAGGATGCGCCTCCTGCTGGTGAAGAGGAGGAGGAGAAGGACAAATGGATGCAGTTTGAGTTTGAATTTTTGGGGCAATCGATAAAACTGCCCTTCCCCAAACCTCCGCCGATGCCCGACTGGCTCAGGGCCATTTGGGGGTATCGCTTCCCCAACAGCATCGACCCTTTCACCGGTACGATAGAGCTGGTCACTGATCGTACAATCGGGAGTTTACTTATTTTTTGTGTAGGATAGTGGGCGGGTACAGGGGGTAGGTGAAAACTGAGTATTTTTTGACAGTCAAGCTCCAGATAAATTACAATTTCCTCGTTGGAGACATGTGGAGACACTTTTTTTTAAATATTCCATCCAGTCTTATTTGCAGAGGTTGCTGGTGCTAGGCTAGTGCATGTCAACGGCCACTAAAAACAGTCTTACCCACTCCACAGTGCACCTGAGGCAAAACTATTATAACTCCAGACTGTCCATGTGAATGTCTGTGTCTTGTAGAATAGTTTTAGACGTAAAACCAACCTTGCATTTGAAGGTTTTATGTCTGAGCAGCAGCAGTTGTACTTCCTGATAGAAAACTTTACAGCAGCAGACTTATATATGAGAAAATTGTCACAGTTCTGCCTTTTGTTGACATGTTTTTTCCAAGTCCAGCTCTGTCTCCCTGGTCCTCTTTTTGCTCCCTCCCCGTTTCTCCTACACCTCTCTCTCATTCCTTAATTATCCCAGGGTAGTCTATATATACTCCTGCTCCTCATTCAGTCTGTGCTGGATTGTTGACCTGTTAAGATCTATTCTCAAGCTCTGTATCAGAATCTTTGTATTTGTAATCTGTTGTTTGGTATTTGAACAATTCTGATTTATTCCCTGATGAAAGTTCTTGTTTCTGTTTTTTCCCGGTCTGTTTTCTTATTGAAGAGATTCCCAGTTATATAATCCATATAATTCCTTTGTTGTTTATCTACCTGATTTGCCATATTAAGCATTACCTATCGTAGGACACTTTCTGTTGTACTGAAATGACATGTTGTGTTAGACGGCGTTCTTTGGGTTGCATTTGAGTCCTGTTAACCTGCAGACGATTCATGCGATGTAAGGTTAGTTTTATTTCCAACATTATTCTATCCACACAGACATTCACGTCGACAGTCTGGAGTTATAATAGTTTTGCCTCGGGTGCTCTGTGGAGTGGGTAAAGCCCTATTCGCATGGGATAAGTATAACCTGGGGACGTCTGGTAATTTGCAAATTCCCGCCCCACCTCTGTGTTACTCGCATTCGCACGGGATAAGCGAAGTCCGTAAATTACTCTATTTTACCGAAATTACGACCGGATATGTCATAACATCTCATCAGTTTCTCTGTCTTTCATGCAGCTAAGTAAGTAAATTTATAAAGTATGCTAAAAAAAAAAAAAAAAAAATTTTTTTAAACGTTCCTTACCGCATGTGACTACACATGTCATCCAGGTCAACATCCGAGAATTTCCCTTTTTGCGGATCGGTTTCCATGTAGAGGCTATGAGGCTGTGTTATAATTTACCCCTAAAAAGCTCAAAACTGCTACTCAAGACGGAAAGAGATATAAAATGCGCGCAATATATAGAGAAAAGACTGCGGAAATCAAAGGAATAGACAGAAAAGACGCAATTACAACAACAAACACTGACCTGCAGATTCTCACGGGACGAGTATCATCACCGAACGTCTGTGTTTGGTGAAATATCGCAGGTAATTTGCGGCGGAATTTTTACTTTACAAATTACAGACATGGCGCATTCGCACGGGATTAAGATCTCAGACGTCCTCCGCAATTATTACAAATCACCAAGGGTCCACAGGTAAAACTAATCCCGTGCGAATAGGGCTTTAGACTGTTTTTAGTGACAGTGACCTGTGCTCGCCCAGCACCAGCAACCTCTGCAAATACAAGGACTGGGTGGAATATTTAAAAAAGTGTCTCCACACATCTCCAACACTCTGGCTCACGAGGAAACGAGGCCCTATGTCCAAAATTCCAAACTTTTACCTGCAGATAAAGGACACATACTGACTATATGAACCTCCAGAATTCACCCACTGAACTGCAGAGGTTGCACTAGCACTGATTCATGATGGACTACAAATGCTGGGGTTAAAATACTGATTCAGATTAGTGAGAGTCCTTCCTTGTAGTGAGAGAAACTCATGTCAGTCATGTTGGATAATCGTCTTGAGAACCAAAACACCAAATTATAAGATAAACAACTTGTCCATCATGTCCATTGTTTTGTTGCGTGGAATAAACCTGTTTCACGATTATTACCGGAGCTACGTTTGATATTTGGGACACAGTTGGGTCATGTTTACCAAATTTAAATTCTAAATCTTGCGTATGGTTCTTTTGAGGTTGTTTTGAGTTATGAAGTGCACTATTTAAGGCAACAATAAGCACCTTACCCTTCTTTACTGCTCTTTGCTGCTCTTTACTGCTCTTTACTGCTCTTTACTGCTCTTTACTCCTTTCCCTCTGTCGCCCTCAGACCTGATCTACGTGTTCTGGCTCTTCCTGGTGGTGGCCGCGTGGAACTGGAACGTGTGGCTGATCCCGGTGCGATGGGCTTTTCCGTATCAGACTCCGGAGAACATCCACCTGTGGCTCCTGGCGGATTACAGCTGTGACCTCATCTACATCCTGGACATCGTGGTGTTCCAGCCCAGACTGCAGTTTGTGCGGGCCGGGGACATCGTGGTCAGTCACTCTACACGCACAAGTTAAAACTGTTCAATGAGTACAACTGTAAATAAATACCGTAAATTCCGGACTACAGAGCGCACCCGATTAAGAACCGCATGCTCAGATTTATGAAGAAAAATCAATTTTGTAATTATATGAGCCGCACCATATTATAAACCGCTGGCCAAAGACTAGGCGGGGGGTTCGCTTCTGCGTCCCGCCGCCTGAGCGCCTCGGGATGGGCATGGACGCGTCCCCGCTGAACTCTGGGGACGGACTCGCTCACTGGTGACACTTGGGACACACACGCGCCACAGGCACTTACACACCTTCACACACTTGGGACACACACACGCGACATGCACATACACACCTTGGCGCTCTGGGAATAAACCACGGTAGCGATCGCTTTAGCCTTCAGTCTGATTTGTACAGTGCGGCCGCGTGCTCTTTGCGTGTTAACCCAGTCCTCCAGAAAGTTTTCAAGCTCAGGCCATCTGCTATGGTTACCTCTGAAAGCTTTGGTTGTCTTTTTACACTGGCTCAGTTCTTCTTGCTGGAGCCTCCACCTTCGCACCATCTACTCGTTTATGCCAATTTTACGGGCAGCAGCTCGATTTCCTTCTTTAACTGCCAGAGTGATCGCTTTTAGTTTAAAAGCTGCATCATATGCTTTTTGTCTGGTATTCTCCATGTTGATGAGGGTTAGCAGAAAGACTGAAATAAGGAAGTTGTGATTAATCATACAATTTCATTGGACCTCAGTGAACTACTTATTCATTTTATTGGTCCATGTTTTTCCCGCGATGAAAAAAATAAATAAAAAAGCCGCTTCATATTACGAGCCGCAGTGTTGAAAGTGTAGAAAAAAAGTAGCGGCTTGTGATCCGGAATTTACGGTAGTTCTGTATCTCGTTACAGTGTGATAAGAAGGACATGAGAGACCACTACATGACAACAGAGAGGTTCAAGGTAAAGTTACAGCAGGATTTACGTTTTTATAGCAAAAAACAACATCTAGGTAAGTTAAAATTACCTTTTTTTAAAGTAGATTCATCTTGATAAGTAAATTGATCTGCCAGTGGAACAAGTATGTTTTTCTTAATTCAAGCAACATTCAATTTTGTTTCTTATTTTTAATGGAAAAAGTTGTTTTCCTGATTTTAAGTGCAGCAAGGTGTATTTTCATGTTTTAAGTACAAAAAGTCTTGTTCCACTGGAAGATCATTTTACTTTTCAAGTGAAATGTACTCAAATCATGATAAAACTTTCTTAATTCACGTCATCTTAACTTGACTAAATGTTGTTTTTTGCAGCATGTAAATAAGTTTTGAAAACGTCTCAAGCCTCTATGCAAAACCGTAACCTATAAAAAATGACTGTTAATTGAGAATTGAAATAATCAGCCACTAATTTAATGACAGATATTTCTGGGCTATAAACATTATCAAACACATGCTATGTTTATATCATTAAATGGTCTATGATCATTTTTATATAAGCACTTTTCTACCTTCAAGACACTCAACGCACTTTACAGATCAGACTCACTCACTCATTCACTCACACATTCACACACCCATTCACACACCAGTGTACACAGACATTGTCAATAGTTTAAATTGTCTACAAAATCCAAGATTGAACAATTTAAATAATTGTTTGACAAGTAAACTTGGTAACACTTTATAATAAGGTGCCATAATAAACAGCAAACAAATCATTACCTAACCCTTCATTAATTAATTGTTACTAAAATGTTTATTTCACACAAGTTAATAGTTTTTTCATCATTAACTAAACATGAATTGTTTGCATGAAATTGGTGTATTAATGTTTTAACAAATAGAAAATAATCTATTAACTAATGTCGTATTAATATTTGTTAGTAATAGTACTAACTAAATGTCTTATTGGCACTGCTTAGCTCAGTATCCTTGTTGGTTAAGTTGGTAAAGCGTAATTAATATATTAGTATTGCTTAGGTATCAGTGTAGGGCACCTTATAATAAAGTTGGAACAGTAATTATTAACTATTCACATTTTCTTATATTCTTATATATTTATAAATTCTTATAACATTTATTAACGATAATATTTTACAGTGGGTCTCTCACACTGAGTGGTTCATACTGAGCAGTGTCAATAAGACATTTAGTTAACTATTACTAACAAATATTAGTACAATATTAGTTAATAGATTATTTTTTATTTGTTAAAATGTTAATACACCAATTTCATGTTTAGTTAATGACGAAAAAACTATTAACTTGTGCGAAATAGATATTTTAGTAACAATTAACAGATATTAATGAAGGGTTAGGTAATGATTAGTTTGCTGTTTATTATGGCACCTTATTATAAAGTTTTACCGTGAACTTACTTAACTAATCTGTGAGCAAACAGTTCTTTATGAGTTTTTTGTTTTGCTTGTTTTTTCAGATGGACGTCATAAGTTTGTTTCCAATGGAGGTATTTTATTACTTCACTGGAGTCAACTCTCTGCTGCGTTTCCCCCGACTGCTCAAGGTCAATACTTCTGCACACATATCACAGTTTAAGAGACCTGTGTAGTGTCTCATCTGCTCATTATGTTATTTGTATTTCAGTACATGGTTTTCAGTGAGTTCAACAACAGAATGGAGGCTGTGATGAAAAAAGCCTACATCTACAGGTAAACCAGACCCCAGTTATAGAGAAGCATCCCCTTATATTAAAGTGTGAGCTTCATACGCCCTTCTTATCGAATACTTATTTAGAACCAAACACAAAATCACAACAAAAACAAGTCAACCATTTCAACATGTTTGATTCAAAGCAGCTTTAGCCTTTATAACTTTTTAGACAAACAAATTATAGCATGTTTTTATATAGTTTTAATGGCACAGAAACAGAGAAAAACATGCATCCTTAGTCGTTTCTGTGAGGGAGCTTGCATTTCCACAAACCTGACCTCTTCCTGCTTATTTCCGTGGAAATGCTGCTCCTTGGCTCATAATCATCCACTGTATGACACAAAACTTCAAACAAGTGACATGCCACCTCCACAAAGTTATATACTCTACCTCTAAACATGTTTACCTGCATCTGGGGGCACAGAGAGGTCTTATTTATATTTTTTATACAATCCTTTCTACCTTTTAAGTCATATTTCTTTGTTTTCAGAGTGATCCGGACCTCCTCGTACCTGCTGTACTCGCTGCACATAAACGCCTGTCTGTTTTACTGGGGCTCTGCCTACGAAGGGCTGGGATCCACAAAATGGGTCTATGATGGAAAAGGAAACGCGTACGTCTCATTTATTATATTATATTTTGTCAATTTTAAAGTATATTTATAGTGTTCCAAATTGGTCATCACTGTAATTCAAATGAAATTAAAAAAAATAAAGGCTTAGTCTCCTACAGCATATGCATATTCATGGTTTTATAATCACATTTCTGTTTTGTCATGACTGAAAACGGCAATAAAGCCAACTAATTAACTCAAATAAACTAAAAATCCCATTGTATTGTTATAATGATATTTTTTTTCTTCATCTGTTTATAATAACTTTAAATAGTAGTGATATATTTTCCTCTTTTCCTTAATTTTAAAGGTGCATTGTGTCAGGTGGAGGGTCCGTCAAATGCTTTTCTCCATGGAGATGTTTGCTTTGTCTGGAATATTTCACAGTTTGGTATTAAACCTTTTTATCTTTGTGGAGACCTAACAAGACCAAGTCAGAAGTGCCTGTTTTTCTAAGTATTTTTGAGCTATAAACCCGCCTGTAATTGAATAAATGTAAGGTAGAGCTGTTTAATGTCAGCCAGAGCAGTGAAATATCCATAGAAACAAGCAGGTGACAGACCCCCAACCAAAAAGTGCACCTTTAATGCCATATTTATGAATATTATTATTTTTCTTGTATTTTTTCAGGTACATTCGTTGTTATTACTTTGCTGTGAAGACCTTGATCACCATCGGAGGCCTCCCGGACCCCACCACAGTGTTTGAGATCTGCTTTCAGCTCCTAAACTACTTCGTGGGCGTCTTTGCGTTCTCCATCATGATCGGACAGGTCGGTAACTCAATAACACGGGGGTTAAATCGCATTAGACATCTGCATATGATCTCTGCACGACCTAATTAAGAAAGTTATCTCTAATTTACTTTAATTTGATACATCACGTTTGGTCTACTATAGATATGCACGGCTTTTAGGTCAATTTTCTATAAAACACATTTACAATGACTAAAAGATACCAAAATACTGTATAACAATTAAAATAACAGGAAAATAGAACAAAATGGGACAACATAATGAAAGTAAAGAGTCAAAAATGTTAATCAGAGTGTGTTCACTCTTGTTCTGATTTGTTTTGGTCCTGATGGGGACTGGGTTAGGTCCTGTTTTAGTCCTGGTCTAGTCTTAGTTTAGTCCTACTTTAATTCTGAAATTAGTCCTGGTTTCATTATGTTGGGCCCACTGTATTTAGATTCAAGATTCGGTTAGGTTAGTCCTGATTAAAAATAAACATGCAGAACTTTTTAGGTCAGATTAATCACATTTATTATAAAACATTACCAAATATTTATTATAAAACATTACCACAACCAAAAGACTTTACACAGAGAGGAGGGGGGTTTTCAGAGCGGCAAAAAAGGAAACTGAAACTCATAAAACAACATCGTTTTTGGCATATGTAGCATTTTTATAAGAATAAACAGTAACATGGCAGTCATATTTTTCTGTAAAGACATTTATAAGGTTTTTAAAAATGCAGTTAATCTTGTCCAATCCGAGCTGAAAATGGTTCTTTCTGTGTTCCAGATGAGGGACGTGGTCGGAGCAGCGACTGCAGGACAGAACTATTACCGCTCGTGCATGGACAGCACCATCAAATACATGACCACCTACCACATCCCCCAAGACGTGCAGAACCGCATCAAGACCTGGTACGACTACACCTGGATGAGCCAGGGCATGCTGGGTAAGGAAGCACAGAGGAGATTTATTTCATTTTATTTTGATCAACAGTTTTATTAATGTGTATTTGCTAAAGATGCAGTCTTTAAGCATCGAAAACAGAGCAAAAATCTAAGGTCGACTGTCTAAAGCAGACCTGGAGAGACTTATCCATGCGTTTGTCTCCAGTAGGTTAGATACTGTAACGGCCTCTCAATGGCCTCTCCAAACGAGCTGTGAGAACTGCAGAACATCCAGAACGCTGCAGCTCGGGTCCTGACTCCAACCAGGAAGTACGAGCACATGCGTCCTGTGCTCAGGTCTCTGCACTGCCCCCTGTGGCTCAGAGACTTTAAAGCAGCTCTGCTTGTGCACAAGTCTCTCCAAAGTCCATCTGTGACATGTTAGTGCCACATGAACCATCTGCACTCTGACTAGCTCTGGACCAGCCAGAAAAATATGACCACCATGTTATCTTTTATTGTTATGAAAATGCTACATACGCCAAAAACAACATATTAACATGTTTTAAAGTTTCCGTTTTTCATTTTTGTTGCTCTGAAAACTCCCATCCTCTCTATGTTAAGTCACTCTCCCTTCAGAGCACTAACAGCGTTTCATTATTAATTAATCTGACCTAACAAGTTTTGCATGTTTATTTAATAATCAGGACTAACCTAACCTGATCTTGAATCTAAGTACAGTGGGCCCATCATAATGAACCAGGACTAAGCTCAGAACTAAACCAGGACTAAACAGGACTAGATCAGGACAAAACTAAGCTCAAACAAGTCAGAACAAGAGTGAAGGAACCCTGATCAACATTCTTGGTTATTTACTTACATTATGTTGTCCCATTTTGTTCTATTTTCCTGTTGTTTTAATTGACTAAACTCAGGGAGTCAGAGTTTCAGATTCATGCAGCTAAAACCTGGAACAGTCTGAACATGTGAGACAGACTCTACTGTGACTCTGTTTAAATCCAGGCTAAAAACTGTCTTTTTAATTTCATGATGATGATTTTAATGTATTTCTTAGTCTGTGAAGCACTTTGAATTATTTTGTGTACAAATTGTGCAATACAAATAAACTTGCCTTGCCTTATACAGTAGCTACACAGTGCTTTGTTTTTCATTTTTATCATCCACCTTCCCTTTATCCCCTGAAGGGCAGAAACATAACATAAAAGAAGCATTCATCAAATTAGAAAATAGACAGAACATTGCATAAAATTATAATTAAGAGCTTTGTATATTTGCTGCAGCTAAACCACTAAATTACACTACAGGTTTTACTATGAGATGGCAGGAGCTTTGTGATGGTTTGGCAGATCTATCGTCGCTTCCACTAGTGCGTACTGTCATTGCTTCCTGGGAAAGACACCTCCAGAGCTTGTACTTTTCATTAAATATGCATGAAATGAAAGTGAATATGAATATTAGGGGGGAATATTATATTACTGATTAAACTGTGATTGTTTTTGTTCCGTTTATTCTCAGACGAGCAGGAGTTGTTGATCCAGCTTCCGGAGAAAATGAGAATGGACATCGCGGTGGACGTGAACTACAACATCGTCAGTAAAGTCGCTTTGTTTCAGGTCAGTGAAAAAACTTTAAATTATATCTTTGTAAATGTGCAACTTCAAAATGAGTCAAAAGTAAAAGAATAATATAAAATACTGTCTCTAACACCACAAAATGGCAACTTAAGTACTTCATTTATTTTAGTTTAGTGGGACAGCATGTTTTAATAATAATAATAATGCACTTTATTTATTAGGCCTCTTTTTGGACACTCAAGGTCACCTTAAAACAACATAAACAAATGAAATACGATTAAAACATACAGTTAAAGTGGGACAGTATTTAATTTTAATGAACACATCAAACATTGTGCAGCACTATAAGATGTTTGGCAAAGATGCAGAACTCCCAAGATAAATTTAAGACACTTCTAATATCACAGTAAAGAAAAAATCAACTAGATCCCCAGTTACAATATAATAAACTTACATTATAGCCTAACTTATAAAAATATAGTAGCCTTTTAATGTGTATAAATAACACATCCCATTAAATAGAGACCCATTTCTCTGTGGCTAAGATCCAATCCAGTCCACTTTATTTCTATAGCACATTTCATCAACAAACAGTGTCCAAAGTGCTGCACAAATACAAAGAACAACAAAAATAAAATAAAAATAAACACTTTTGATCACACCAGTCTTATAAAAGCCAAATAAAACACGAGCAAGAACCATACGCTCAGACCAAATCCTAAAGCACAACCTTCAGTGCAGCAGCTGAACTGAACTGACCAGTTTGAAGCAGCAGTGAGTTCGTTTTGTTCTGACCTAGTTCTTAAATACTTATGTTATTTACAGAGCTAATAGGTGCAGTATGTAGGAGAGGTCTTATGATGACCCAGAACACGCTAACCCAGCCAAAACAAATGTGCTCTCTTTTTCGTAGTGGCAATTTAGATTTTAATTGAGTTTGAATTGAGACTTTGCTAGGTGGATATGAATAGGATCATGTGTAAATTGTACTGTGTATTATTTGAATTTGTGGACAGTAATGTGGACTGTGCAATAAGGTTGTCAAAATTGAAAATCAGACACAAATTTATACTAAAACTAGTATCGAAATTAGATAATCGTTTGAGCAGGTATCAATACTAAAAAAGTCACATTCACAGGACAGAATTGAACCTTTCCTGAAGCTTTAGGACGATCTTGAGCTGTATCAGAGCAAGTATAAGAGCATATAGAATTTTATATGCCCATGAACCACTATGGAACCTACATGGAAGAGTAAGGGATCAATTAATCAATCAAACTTTATTTATAGAGCGCTTTTCATACAAATGCAACACAAAGCACGGGATTACACAGATATAAGACCACATGGAAATATAAAAGAAAGTTCTACAATTTAATGTTGAAAATCACATTCTGTTGTCTTAAGAAAGATCTTTTTTTACTTTTATCATGGTACCAGAATCATGAAGTACAGAGTATGAAGTCTGTTCCTTAGTATCGAAATAAGAGTTGTCCACTGTATTAATTTTTTAGTGTTGGTTTATTCCAAAAAACAATAGTCCAGTGTTTTTACATTGATGCGGTATTATCTGTGTCCATTAACATGCATTGTTCCAGTCAAATAATTAAGGATTTATTTATTTATTCATTTATTTGATTGGGACAATGTATGTTAATGAACAGACATGACAGAATGTATGAAAATAAACACGCCGGATTGGGTCACAGGGGTCAAAAATACATCAGTAACAATAATAAAATTTACATTAAACAATGATCAGACTCTATTTACAATTTTCCATCCTCACCAACTGCACAATCATACAGATAACCATAAAGTAAGTACATTTTTTATGTTTTTATGTATTTGTTTCTGTATCAGGGCTGTGACAGGCAGATGGTGTTTGACATGCTCACCCGCCTCCAGTCTGTGGTCTACCTGCCCGGAGACTTTGTGTGCAAAAAGGTAAAATAATTCATATTTAGAGTGGCTATTTTCTATTGTAACAGAGAATTTCATAACATATTAAATAAGCTAAAAGGAAAATGGCTAAACGAAGGAACTAAAGGACCAAACCGGGAGTGAAGCTGGACTAAATCAAACCTTACATAAAAATGAATGGGCTTAGTTATGCTTTTTCCCCCATTGCAATGACACATACAATATTTTAGTTTAAATCACTAATAAGCCAAAATTCATTTATATTAGCATTTGTAAGTGTAATGCATAAGTGTAAGAGGAAAAAGGTATTGCATTGTTTTGTATAGGGTATGATGAATTATTATTGCTGCACACTTTGTGAAGGGCTGTGTTTTGTAAAACTTTTGTTATAAAAAAAAAAACCACACACAGTAAATATAAAGTTTATTGAGTAACCCTTTATTATTACTGTGTCTACATCTCCAAAGCTCAAAATGCTCTGGTCCTCCTTGTCATGAAGCGGTAGTTTTCAAGTTAACAGCTCCTTTTACCTTTTGTTCAGCAGAAATGGGCAATTCCAGAGCTGAAATGATCCAAATGATTCTAGTGTAGGCGTGTGGAGTTTAAAAACACAGTGGAGCATTTCCTCTATTACCACGTGACATCACAAGGTGGAACAGAGCCTAAATCTGCAGGGTTTGTGTGTTAAACATGTGTGAATGAAACCAAAACTTCTCGTGGACCCAATATTGTGTTTTGTCTTGTCACCCCTATTAATTACTCATTAATTACTCTTTCTTATACCAGTGTCTCTGTGCTTTCTAGTTCCACATTTATTTCTACATGTTTTATTTGTTTATTTGTCAGGGGGAGATTGGTCGGGAGATGTACATCATAAAGCAGGGCGAGGTGCAGGTGGTGGGCGGCCCCGACTTGAACACAGTGTTTGTGACGATACGAGCCGGATCTGTGTTCGGGGAGATCAGGTCAGACTGAACTCATCCACTTAAACGGTTACTCCAGGGCCTCTGGATTACACAGAGACAGACTGGGAATTTAAGGGTTAACTCCGGGTTTATTATCTACAAAGCAAAATAACAGTACTTTACAATTACCGAAAATGCATCATACTGAAATCATTAAGTAATTTAGTATTTAATAATCATTATCTGGACTCTTGAATCTTGACAAAATCTTGAAAATGTATTACGAGAAGTTGTTTTATGACACATTTACATTCACTCCACATTTGGTAAGATACTATTTTAGCCACAGCTGCCCTGGGACAGACAGATGGAAGTGACACACACACAAACACACGCCACATTTATACATTTACATAGGAAAGGTGTCTGAAGTGTCTTGCCTAAGGAGCATAGACAGTAAACACAGCTAACCCGCTAGCTGCTGCGCTCCAAGAGAGCATGGGGCAGCTTCCAGCTCCATCGACTCTGACTCCAATTCACTTTACATTAAAAAAATGTCGCCCCTCTCTCTGTAACTGCTGCTGTGGCCTTGTCATTTTGATCTTAAAATGCTCGTATTAACCCACTCTACACGATCCTTATTTTGCTATTTTGTCTGTAAATAAATTCCTAATATCTAACTCGGCTCCAAATTCGCAGCTATAGCCTCGATGAGCTTCATTTGACTAGGGGTGACGTCACACTCATGTAGTCCTCTTTTTTATACAGTCTATGTTAAGGACACGTACAGAACAGTTTCCACTAGCGCCGCTGCGGCTCGTGATATTCTCAGCGATCTCCCGTCCAAGTACCAACCAGATCTGTTGAGGCCGTTGCCAAGCTGGTGCTTTTGTGTTTTTTACGTGAGCATGTTGTGTGTGACCTTCCTCTTCCCTGATCGGTCAGTTTGCTCGCTGGGGGTGGGGGAAACAGGCGTACGGCCAATGTGAAGGCTCATGGTTTCGCTAACCTCATGATCCTGGACAAGAAAGACCTGGCCGAGATCCTGGTGCACTACCCCGAGTCCCAGAAACTGCTCCAGAAGAAAGCCAAGTGAGTCCCGCCCACTCCCACAGAAGAAACACCCACTCATGTTAAAACTGTTGTTATTATTTTGGCCAAGACTTTTTTTTAGAATTAGAGTTATTATTCAGTGCTAAAACACAAATTTTACCCACATTTTATGCAAATCAAAGTTCAAAGCTGTTTTGTGTGAAGCTACTTTGATTAATTTTGCATTACAATAGGTAAATCGTGTTTGGTGTTACTTGGCGTGAAAGGTTTGAGAGCCACTGACATAAAGTATCTGTCTTTAAAAGGAAAAGTCTAAACAAATTATGAACAAAAATAATAAAAGAATAGTTTTACATACAGTATCCAGGCAGTCTTCACCTTGGTTGTGTTTTGCCACCTTAAATTTCATATATACTCACTTGAAAAGGAAGAGTTTAAATGACTTGAATTCACATACATTTCATTAATATTAATACTACTGAGCTAATGTCGTCAACATTCCCTGGGATATGATGCTAACTAAAGGCCCTACTCTGTCAGAAGCTCTGTTAGACTTTATTCTGAGCTTTATTTGAGCACAATCTGACCAGAAAAAAGAAAGGTAAAATGTCTAAACAAATAAAGCCCTAATAATAATATATAGTAGTCTAGTTTAGCATATAGTATATAGGCTGTAACTGCAGTTGAACTAATCTGAATTCTTACTAAAAATACTTTTTGTTTACATATCCTGAATATTTCTAGGCTTCAAATAGGATCACAACATTCTACAGGCCAATAATATTAAATACAAATGGGAGCAAACATTTTTTAGTATTATTTAACCTTTATTTTTCCAGGGAAGTCCCATTGAAATTAAAAACCTCTTTTTCAAGGGAGCCCTGGCCAAGAGATGGTAGAAACACATTCAAATTTAAATGAGTGAGTTCTTGGGTGCAGTCATTTATAGAAATGATCAGATTCAACATTTGTGAGTTCATCTTTTGGACTTTTTGGATATTTCATGTTAAAATACAATGTTATCAATAGGGAAATAGGGATGAAAACTGTTTTTTTCTGTCTCTTGTGGTTTCAGATTCTAAAATGTGATGCTGTCATACTCCCAGTCTTAATTACATTACATTACATTACATTACATTAATTACATTGTACTTTACCATGAAATATCAAACCTGATCATTTCTATTACTGACCTGACCCAAGACTATGCTGTGCTACGACAGAAATCTGGAGTTGAACAATATTAATTTTAACTATATAACCATCTGTAAATCTGTAAGTAATATCGGCCTATAGAAACGTTTTAAGTCTCGTATTAAGACCCACTTTTCCTCTTGTCTGCGTCGTCCCCTGTCTGTGTGCTTTATTTATTTGATTGATTTGACTTATTCATTACTATTTATGATTTTTTTTTTTGGCTTTGCTTTTATTCATTTATACGAATTTTATTGTTTTAGGACTGGTATGATCCAATTTTAGCAATTTACGATCTCTGTGCAGCAATGGAAACGGCTTTGTATGTAAAATGTGCTATAGAAATCAAGTGGATTTGGATGTTGTGAGACCAGCAATGAGAAAATGTTGTAAAAATAAAGTAATAAAAATACCGTACAGTATCCAGGCAGTCTCCACAGTGTTCACCTCGGTCCTGATCTCTCCTCTGGCCCGGTGGGATTATAGTCTCTGTGGTCTTAATCTGATCAGGTCCCAGGACAGTGGCTCAGGAGGCCAGTCTGCTTTAGCTCCTTTAGCTTCTGTCAGAACAAAGTGTGTGTTAACATCGTCCTGTGGGTGCTCTGTGATGTCGCCTTTAAACGGACATGTGTTTTGCGTCGGTGGAGTCGTAGCGTAAGGTTAGTAACTGCATTTCTGATTCTCAATGCGTGGCTCAAGTTTGCTTTATGTAATATGTTTGGAAGTCTGGCTAAATTGTGTGGTTTGACGGTGCAGAATTGACGAAAGCTTTAACAATGACATTTTATCCTTGCATCTCATGGTTGCACTTTAATGTCTTCATAGAACTTTAAAAGGAGTGAGGAGCACTTTTTTTTTTTATCTATAGTGCTTGGAAAGTTCTGTATTGTTGTTTCCCTGCCTGTCTAATCTGATCTAATAATTTACATTAAGGGATATTAATGAGGAATACTAGGGAATACGGATATTTAGTGGAACCATACTGACACTTAAATCCACTGTGTACCTCTGAAACATATGGCAGCACTGGAGGCTGTAGGATAAACATAACCTTATAGTAATTAGGTCAAATGGAGTCACGTCACTTAACTTAATTAAAAAGAGACACGCAAAGACTTACAATGGTTGGACATGTTTGTTTTAAATTAGCATCTAAAAAACAAATGTAGTAGAACTGATATTGTTTTTTTTGCTGGCTTGGATTATGTAGTTTTAGTGCCATATTTCTTGTTATTACGAACTTGAAACTCATCGCCTGCATAATTCTATGGAAATGGGAAGTTAAACCCATACTTTGGTACATTCTCCATGGGGAAAGTTAAGGGTTTTATGCTCTACTGAGGAATATTATAACCAAAAATCAACATTTCGATGGAAACAAGCAAGTTGAGGCCCTCCTCCAGGTCAAATAAGAGTCAGGTTTGTGGAAATCCAAGCTCACTTAGAGTAATGATGCTTGTTTTTCTCTGTTCAGTGCAAATAACTCAACTAAAATAAACAAAAAGCTTTTATTTTGTGATTTTTGGTTAAAAAGTTACACAGCTGGGCCTTTAAATTAGTATTTTTTAATAAAGAACTGTACTCAGCACCCATCAAAACCTTTCAGCTCAAAATGTCCAGTGTGTGATGTCTTGTTAGCCCTGACATTGTATTTAACTGCGCTTGTCGGGTTTTGCAGGAAGATGCTGACCAAGGACAAGAAGCCGGACGAGACGGGGGGTAAAGAGGGAGCGGTGGGGATCCCCCCGAGACCCGAGACCCCCAAAATGTTTAAAGCGGCTCTGAAAGTGACCGAGCAGGCGGGCATCGAGGGCACCTTCGCCAAGCTCAAGGCAGCCTACAAACCAGCAGAAGATGAGGAGGTACGACTGTTTTAATTGTACTGTATGTTTAAGTGATTTATTATGGTATAAAGGTCCACTATGTAACTTTTCTGCTTAAAAGTAGCCATGGAGATGTTACACAATATATTATCTTGCATTTAGTTAATTCCTGGTGTTCTAATATCTTTAAAGTACTTTGAAAAACATGCATTCTTTTTGAGCGGGGTCTCTCAGCAGATCTGACTCTAGATCATTTTAATGCCATACTGTGTTATATTCACGCAAAGCAACAATATCTCCATGGAGACAAGAAGAGGACGGACTATCCACCACAAAAGTCACATAGTGCAACCTTGAAGCCTCCTAATACAGCAGCACGTGAGATCCTGGGTATGTCACCTGCTTGTTTCCATAAAGATAGAAAATTAAAACTAAACTTCGGAACATTCTCCATGTAGATAGTATGAACATCTCCATGGAGACATACATGTTATAAACCCTTCACCAGAAAAGACAAATCTCCTCACAGCAAGGGTGCATGTTTTTCAAGTTTTTTGCTCAATAAAACTCCTGAAATTAAGAAAATGCCTTTATTTCAATCTATTTTTGGTTAAAATCTTGCACAGTGGTTCTTTAAAGATACTGTACCTGGTTTTTAGCATCTTAAATTCATGAAAAACAAAACTAGTTCAGGTTCAAAAACCAGAATGGAGTTTTGCCGTCATGGTAAAGCTAACAACCTGCATGCTAACACACACTTCCTGATCATCCTGATATTAATAAAATGCTTAAATAGATGCCTACAGTACACAACAGACTTATTTTGACCTCAAGAGCTGCTTATACAATACATCTGTACAGGGGCAAGACCATTTTGCTCAAATCAGGTAGAGTCCCTTTAATATTTCTCTTCCTTAGACCTCCTCCGGCCAGCCCCCTCGCCCTCCCCCCTCCCCGATGCACCGGCGCTGCCCTATCCCTGTGTTCAGAGCTGCAGAGGACAACGATACTGTGGCAGGGACGGCGGACAGCTCCCTCATCATCCGCATGACCCCCAGGAGAGAGGGGGAGGAGGTGCTCAGCGTGGAGGTGAGCCCGGCCGAGGAGGACGACGACGGGGAGAAGAAGTGAAGCAGGAGCTACAAGTGACCACAAACAAGAGCCAGATGGTGATGTGGAGGAAATAATATGAGATGAACCTTTATTTGTCTCATGATGGGGAAATTACAGTGTTCAAAACAGCAGGAAAATAAGAATATGCAGAACAGAATCAGTACTCTTCAAACTTATGGATACTTTGCAATAATGGGGAGACATGGACACAATGCACACACTTAACTACCCTGATATGTTTTTAAATGGTCTGTGAACACTGTTAACTCAATGAAAACTGAAAAACAGTGGGCTAATGCTAGCTTGTGACAGTAATCTTATGTGAGAGGGACTTTTTTAACAACACAAATCAACTCACCTGTTGTAGCTCCAGCTAAATAGCTTTTTTCCCAATCAGATTGTGTTAAAACAAAGTTTAGATTAAACTTGAACTTGAGTAACAGAGCTTCAGACAGAACAGTGCCTCCAGTTAACTTCACAACCCAAGGAATGTTGATAACATCACAGGGGGACTTTTCTTGAAGGACTAACAACACGGGAAATATGGGTTGTTGAAAATACCAAACACACTATTGATATAATTGTGTAATGGTGAAGGAAAAAAATTAAGATTTCAATTTGAATAATTTGCCTATTAAGTTCAATATGACTGATTTTGATCAAATTTTATTCACCATATAATTTCTTTATTTTTAAATAGGGCTGCAATTTGCACTTCTGCCACAAGGTGTCACTGATGTCCACAAACTTGTTACACATGATCTTTAATTATGGCAAAAGTGTTTATTATCAATATAATTCATAATATTGTAATTGACTTCTCTCAGTAAAATGCACCTTGGGAATTGTAGTTTAATTTCAACCTTGTCTTTTACAATGACCATTTATAATACATGCTCAGCTGTTTGCGTATAAAGTGTACTAGCTTTTAATGTTTTTATTTTACTGTCAAATTTCCATAGAAACTTTTTTCTTTTCGGTTGTTACTTCACACTATCTCACATGGCACATTCATTTTGTGTGATTTGTGTGACAAATGTATTTTAATTTTTAACATTTTTGCTGCTTGAGAAAGCTTTAGATGGTGCAGTAGTGTTTTATAGTATCCTGAACGAAACATGGATATGCTAAAATGATAGACAGAGATACCTCAAGGGCAGATGTTTACAGCTGCCAGTTTACATTAAAACTAAGTTAACACATTTAAAATAATGTTGCTGAAATAACAAGTACTGTAGAATGTAAATAATTATATGGATAATGATTGAACTTTTGTACAAAGTTTCAATAAATTTGGACAAGCAACAGAAGTTTGAGTCTGCATGTACTGTAATGATACCACGTTTTCTTGTTACCAACATTCAGGAACCAGATACAACGCAAATACTATAAATAAAGTAAATATAATGTTTATGTTTAATACAATTGCAATTTTTTCAATGATTCAAGTCAGAGCTGTAACCTGAAACATTAAAGGGCCCATATTACGCTATTTTCTGGTCTATGTGTGACCTAGATAAAAATGTACCCACAGTCATAAGTTCATAATAAAAGTTACAGTTTGAAATGATTAAAAAGCATAAATAAGTTACATAAATGTTGCTAAAAGTTCAATTTATTAAGTAATGTGTTTAAAAACAGTTAAAAGTAGATTGAAATAATTTAAATAGCTGTACAGTGTATATTGCAGTCAATACAGTATTTAATTTTATTTTGAAAATCTACAGGAAATTTTTGTATTAACTTTACGTATGTTGAACCGGAAGTGAGTGTATGCTAGGCGTTAGCTTAGCATTGAGAGAAAACAGTTAAGAGGAAAAAAGGGGACATGTGTTTTTAACGGTGTAAAATAAGTCTTTGGACTGTTAGGCAAATAGTCGAAGATAGAGACTTTTCTTACACATATTTTGAGAGCTCATGGATGTTTTTCAGCCCGAAGAGGGAGCTGAAACTAGTATTAGAAGAAAGTTCCAGTCGTTAGCTTCAGTCTTTTAGCATTCGCTAGTCAAGCGGGTACTCCCGATTGAATTGGTAGTGAAGTTAACTCAGCTTGGTGCAAAGACTGTTTTCATATTCTGGGATTTGAATATGTGTCTTTTAGTAGAGCTAACAGACTGTAACGTAACCTTTGGACATGTTTCCGGACCGGTGAGTGAGGGACGTGCAAGAACATGACCAGTGGACGTGGCCGCGCCGCCATCTTGGATCACGCCGTGGCCTTTCATCCAGCACGTGGTGACAACAACTAGACCAGAGGTCACCAACCCTATGCCCGCGGGCACCCAGTCGCCCGTGAGTCCGTCTCAGTCGCCCGCCACTGTTCTGTTTCTAAAAATAGAACAGGTCGATTTATCCACAGGCTGTGTACTTTAATCCAAAGCCCTCGTTAAAACAGTTCGAAACCGTCCTAGATCGACACAAAAAAATGTCAACAAAAAAAAGTAAATCCACAGGGCCGCAGCGGCGGAGCGCGTTCACCTGCGCAGCTCGTCAGCGCATTAAGGTGAAGTATTTGGACCGGTCTCACCCGCGCTGGGTCCTGACTCTCTGCTCCTCAGCCCCTTTTTTCTCGGTCCCCATCGTTTCGTTTCGATTAATCCGTTTAAGATCCAAGGTCCCGGCCAAGCGCCAGCGGCACAGCGGTGAGTTTGGGGCGGCGTGCGCGCGCTCACACGTGCGCAGATATATACGATTAGGCGCCGCAGCTGATCAGATAAACAATAACAAAACACAGCGGCCACAAAGCACTTTAGAAATAATTACATGTACTTATGTTGCCTGTGCTACAGTATGAAACTGAGAAGTCCCAGTTGGAGGTGAGCCAAAGTCAGGCACATTTACTCTGGGCATTTACAAAGAGAAAGTGTCCTGCACTTTGCCTCAGTGCAGAAAGTTCTAAATGACAATGCATCTGCATCTGTGGTGTTTGATAAGGTAGCAGAAAAATACTGCCAAGTGATTAACAGACTGATGCAAGAGTTTGAGAAGAGTGATTTTGATCAAATGGAGCCATGTGTGTCATTCATTTCAAATCCCTTTAGTGTCAGTGTACATTACCAACACAGCTGAGAAACTAAGTATAACCTTCAACTTGGTTGCAAGGCAAGTAGAAATGGAAAGAGTGACTTTTCAAAATTACCTACACCTCAAAGCCCATCTGGGTAACCCAAACTTTTGGAACCTAGTGGACACAGAAGTAGGGGGGGGTCAGGTGCTATGAGTATTGGGCAGCACGCTGCCCCCGCGACCCAGCCGGATTAAGCGGGAGAAGATGGATGGATGGATGGACACAGAAGTACAAAACTGTCTGTACAGCAGCTATGAAGGCTGGTTGCCTTTTTGGATCCACTTATCTCTGTGAATCAGCCTTTTCGAACTAACTGATTCACATTTGCAGGAGTCACTGAGAGTGGCAGTGTCCAACTATACACCAGAATATAGCAAACTATAACAAAATGGAGTGCCAAGATTCTCATTAACTGCAACATAGTTTAATAGAGTGTTTTTGTTACCAGGTGTTTTACCACATTATTGTTGTTACCAGGATGAAGTGTCTGTTTTGTTTAAAACAAAAATGAGAAGAATACTACTATTAAGTATACTACTATATTACAACATAATTACTACATTAATAATGAATTTGTGACACGTTCATTAATTTGCAGAAAATAAATGTCGCTTTGACAAATGTGATCAAGTAACTAACAAAATGGTTACTAATGCAGGTATAGAATGTAATCGAATAATACAGTGTAATAGTGTATTTTTTAGTCTTGGATTATCTGTATTCAGCTGGTAGCCCTCGTAATATTTGATGATATTAAGGTAGCCCTCAGCTCTGAAAAGGTTGGTGACCATGAACTAGACACTGAATTACAAAACTAGGTACCTTAAACATTTTATTATGGCTCATGGAGTGAAGCGGCCATTCACTTTTAGGCCTCCCCACTCCCCAGCACCGCACAGGGGTTATAAATGCCGCATAACTGGTTAACGTGTGTGAGTGATTGGTGAGCAGCCAACTGTATTTGTTACAGTATTTAAAAAATAATAATTAACTGATTAATATCTGTTAACCTGTCACAGGGGAGCCACAGGGTCTTAAAAGTCTTAAAAAGGGTTTAAATTTCATGTTCCTGAATTAAAAAGTCTTAAATTATGTTCAAGTCATATTTTTTTCACAAAGGTCTTAAATTTCATTAGCCTATTTAATGAAGCCTATAACCGTGAGACAAGACGATGCAAACGCTTAGTTCTTCTTGTTAAATTGTTATAAAAAAATTAATAAATTGGCCATTTTGCAAGCAATGCATGCGAATATAAATGACTTCTGAATGAAATTTTATAATAAGTATTTTTTTGTTTTTTGAAGCAGTGAGTAATGGTCATTAGAATTGGATCTGGTGTTTTCTGTCCACACTTCACTTTGATGTCCCATTGTCTGAACTGAGACACCAGCGCGTTCAGCAGCAGAGTCGCGCACAAGTCCCTATCAGGTGGTTTTTCGTCCTTGTATATCATGTTCAGGACATGACTCACTAGGTGATACAGGTAGAGGATACAGGTAATACAGGTGGAGCAGGAGGAACCATGAACTCTTCTGTAACTGTAGGAGCTTCCTCTTAGACTGTAGTCTGGAAGTTCCCACTCCTAACGGGGTAGGGTATGGTTCCCAGTAATGCATTTCTGTGCATTCTGAAGCCCACTCTGCGTATCCTTCCTAAAGCTCTCTGGACTGGGTGTGTGAGGGCTGACTGTTGCCTCTCCGCCTGAATCCAGGTGTAGACGTCGCAGCTAAAAGCCTGGACCTCCTCTCGGATATTCCTCGGGGACGGTTCCTCGGGCCTACTATCTTGAGACGGATCCAAGCCCGTGTAGAGGAAGTCGGGCCACTCCTCACTCAACTGACCTCCATCACCCATGCCCATGGCCAGCTGGTGTTTTAATGCTACATCTGCAGACCGCTCAAACTGCGCCTCCAGACGAGCTGGCGACTGCGCGATCCACTCTTCCTCAGTAGGACTAGTGGGTTTACGGGCACATAGCCTCTTAAGAGTCTTGAGGAAGGCTGCTTTGGCATAGCATTTGACATAGAACGACTTGATGTTCTGTGTGACCTTTTGCAACCAGGGCTCCTTTGTCACAGTGATTCCTGTGGAAACTAGAGATTGTCCAGAAATACTCTCTTCCAACATGGCACTGACGATGGAAGCGGCTGTTTCTCGGCTATCGTGGCTCAGGCTGCTGCTCTCGCCACACAGTTCTACTGCCTCCCTCTCCAAGATTTTTGCCACTTCTTCGATGGCCTCTTTCACAGTGAAGGGTTGGGGCTCTACATATATAAAGTCTTGCCCAAGTCCTTGATGTTAGTTTATAGGGGTGCGGGCATGTTTTGGGTTGATGGGGGAAACCCATCCAGACACTGAACCCGCAACCTTCTTGCTGTGAGTGTTGTTGTTGTTGTTATTATTATTATTATTATTATTATTATTATTATTATTATTATTATTATTACCAGAGTTCCCCTTTAAGACCCACTTTTACTCTCGCCTGTGTTGTCTTCTGTGTATTTTATTTATTTGACTTGTTCATTGCTATTTTATGATTTTTGTGGTTTTTCTTTTATTTGATTTTTACAGGTTTTATTGTTTTAGGATTAGAATGATCAAATTTTAGCAATTTAGCTTTTTGTTGTCTTCATTTTATGATATTTGTGCAGCACTTTGGAAACTGCTTTGTTTGAATGTTGTGAGGTAATCTGAAACACAGTGATAAGAAAATGTTATAAAATTGTCTAAACAAATAAATAAAAAAGTATAGTTTTACATCCAGGCAGTCTCCACAGTGTTCACCTCGGTCCTGATCTCTCCTCTGGTCCGGTGGGATTATAGTCTCTGTGGTCTTAAGCTGATCAGGTCCCAGGACAGTGACTCAGGAGGCCAGTCTGCTTTAGCTCCTTTAGCTTCTGTCAGAACAAAGTGTGTGTTAACAGCGTCCTGTGGGTGCTCTGTGATGTCGCCTTTTTAACGGACATGTGTTTTGCGTTGGTGGAGTCGTAGCGTTGATAATATTTTTACAAACAATATTGAAAACGTGAACATCAGTGGTCTTATGATTAGTGACATCACTGACCATCTACCTGTATTTGCTATATTTGATATTAACTGTAAGAAAAACAATAATCAGGGTAAATGTCTTTATAAACGGCAAAGAACAAATGAAACTATAAAATCACTGAATGATGAATTAAGAAAACAGGACTGGAACACAGTCTACACAGAAACTGATGTGGATAAAGCTTATAATAATTTTCTAGATTTATTTATAAACCTCTATAATAAACACTGTCCTATCAAAAAATTTAATAATAATAATAAGTCAGTTAAAAAATGTCCTTGGATAACAAAAGGTTTACAAAATGCTTGCAAGAAGAAGAATAATCTTTATAGACAGTTCATTAAACTAAGAACAAAGGAATCTGAAAAGAGATAAAGTGGATAAAAATAAACTGACTGAAATCCTAAGACAAAGCAAAAAGTCAGAGTATAAAAATGTGCTCGATAATAATAAGAAGAGTATTAAAAACATGTGGGGTATTTTAAATAGTAAAATAAAAGATGGTACAAAAAAGAATTCTTATCCGGATTATTTCATTGAAAATAATATTGAAAATTATAATCTGAGTGATGTTGTTAACAGGTTCAGTGAGTTTGGTTCATGTGGGGCCAGACTTGGCAGCAAATATTCCAATAAATACAGATAACGGCAAAATAATCTGTTCATCAATAGAAATCCAAACACAATATTTCTCTGAGCTACGACTGAACAAGAGATTTTAAATATCGTGAACACATTTAAAAATAAAACCTCCGATGACTGTTATGAAATAGATATGGTAGTGATAAAAAGGTAATCAATAATATAATTAAGCCCTTAACTTATATATGTAATTTATCACTTGAAACTGGATTATTTCTGAAAAATGAAAATCGCAAAAGTAATACCACTATTTAAAAATGGTGACGCACACATTTTCACAAATTACAGACCCATCTCTCTGCTCCCTCAATTTTCCAAGATCCTTGAAAAACTATTCAGTAAAAGATTAGACATGTTTTTAGAAAATTTCAATATAATTAATCAATGTCAGTATGGATTTAGAACAAAAAGAACAACATCAATGGCCATTATAGAGGCGGTAGAAGAAATCACTAATGCTTTGGATTACAAAAAATATGCTGTAGGTATTTTTATAGATTTAAAGAAAGCTTTTGACACCATTAATCATTCTATATTACTTAATAAACTTGAACAGTATGGAATCAGGGGAGTGGCTTTAAGATGGCTCCAAAGCTATTTGACTGAAAGAAAACAATTTGTGAGAATGGGTGAGTTTACATCTGAGTGTTTGGGCATTGCTTGTGGGGTTCCCCAGGGCTCAATATTGGGTCCCAAATTATTTAATTTATATATAAACGATATATTTAATATATCCAATATATTAAAAATGATTCTATTTGCTGATGATACCAACATATTTTACTCTAATGACAATTATAATAATCTCATTAACAATATTAATGAAGAACTAATTAAATTAAATAATTGGATGAATAATAACAAACTATCTCTGAATTTAAATAAAACAAAAGTTATGTTTTTTGGGAAACATAAAGTTGAGTCTGACCTGCAAATTAACATTAATAGTGTAAATATAGAAGTGGTGCCAGAAAATAAATTCTTAGGTGTAATTATAGATGAACAACTCACATGGAAACCACACATCAGATATACTCAATCTAAAGTTTCTAAAAATATTGCCATAATAAACAAAGCTAAATTTGTTCTTGACCACAAATCATTGCACACACTGTACTGTTCAATTAGTTCTACCATATTTAACTTATTGTGTAGAGGTGTGGGGCAATACTTACAAAAGTTCACTACATCCCCTCATTATTCTGCAAAAACGTGCTGTGAGAGTTATTCACAATGCAGCTTATAGGGACCACACAAATACGTTATTTCTGAAGTCAAAATTGTTAAAAATGTCTGATTTAATAAATCTGTATACTTTATTATTCTTGTTCAAAGCATATTATAATAATTTACCTGACAATCTTCAAAAGCTCTTCACTGTTCGTGAAAGATCCTACAATCTGAGGGGATGTGGTAACTTTATATTACCAGCAGTAAGAACCACAAGGAAAAGTTTGTGTATATCTGTGTGTGGAGTCAAACTGTGGAACGGTATTGGGGATCAACTAAAGCAATGCTCAAATACTCATCAATTTAAATGTAAATTCAAAGAAATCATATGGTCACAATATATAGGGGAGGATGGGTGATAAATATAAATATTTCATAAATATTATTAATGTTTATACTCATAGTATATTATGTACTAACCATACACATTAATTATCATGTATGTTACTATTGTTGTCATTATTGTTATCATTATATCAATATCTTTCATATGATGAATATAGAACAAATCAACCTCAGTAATAGGAAATAGTGATTAATATGACAATATATATATATAAAAAAAAATAATAATAATAATAATAATAAATCAATAAATAATAATAATAACTAATAAATAAATAATTGTTATTATTATTATTTAAGTCCTGACAGTACATGGTACTATACAAATTATCTTAAAATAAAATTATTCTCAATGTACAACACATTCAATAGAACAGGGCTTTGGCAAGTTGTGGCTCTGTGGCGGGGAGATGATCCCCTTCGCGCAGCAGAGCGAAACAAATACTTGCTTTTCTAATGCACAGATCAGGACACTTGGCAAAGGGTGGTCCTGTTGTTGGAGGGCGGCCCCTCTCCGGCAGCAGCTCCACAAAACATCCTGCCTCTTTTAATGCACAACATACATCTCCTGAAAGATCCACCATCTTCACCAAAAACAGAACATTGTTTGTAGTTATAATGACGATGACGATGATGATGATGACAACGATGACAACAATGGTGGTTGTAATGGTGATGTGATAGTGATAATGATGATGAAAATAATGAGGATGACGATAATAATAATGATAATAATAATAATAATAATAATACAGCAGTATTATAGTGATGATTATAGGTATGAATTTAGACAGTGATAGTAATGTCATCTATAGTGGTTAATTATGGAACATATGAATATGTAATGAATATACAACCATATTGATTGAATTAAGGAAGGCAACCTTATGGCTTGCATAAAGAAAGAAATTAGGGGTGGGAGTCAATAAGTTTTACTTCTTCCCACTCCCTTTCGAGCGTACCACACTTTATTATTTATTATAAGAATTGTATTATGTATATGTATATATAGATGTTTATTTGTGTTTATATATATCTGTATATGTATATATGTGTATATAAACATGTTTTCTTTCATGCTCGAAATAAAGCAGCAAACAAACAAACAAACAAACAAACAAGGTTAGTAACTGCACTTCTGATTCTCAATGTGTGGTTTAAGTTTGCTTTGTGTACTAGTTTGTGTGTGTGTAAGATCCCTCAGTCATCCAGGTAAAATCCATGGCAAAAGGAGAAATTTAATTTGTCAACTGGACAAAAGATTATTTAGTCTAATACGTTTCTCTGCTCCTCCATCCTGCTAATTGAGTTTTGTTAGAATACTCGAAGACACTGCCTTATATCTGCCCGAAAAGGAGGAGCTAATAACATTGAAACTACTCTGAAACTAATACCCTACTTGTTTACAGTTTCTGTTGTTAACTAGGCCTATTGAAATTGCCCCGAGTGTGGCGTCAAATTAGCCTAATCATTCAGGGCCATAATGGAGCTTTCACACCTCTGGGCCTGACCTGGCTACACCTACATTGTTTTCTGAGTTTGATGTTGTCTGAGTCCTTCATTTCTGTTTAAAGAAGGATTCTTTCTTTCTTTTTTCTTTCTTTTTTCTTTTCATTTTCTTTCTTTTTTATTTATTTATTTATTTATTTTTACAAAATTAGCCTCTTTAACTCGAGTGTCCCGAGGCTTTTAGGTGGAGATGTGCGGCAGATTGGGGTCCACTCTCCCGTCTGTGCTGATACATCCTCTTGTGCAGTGGCTGTTTCACTACACTGAATGGAGTAGACCACATTGCTTTGTTTGCGGCTCGGTGTTTTGTCCTTTTGGTGAAGATTCTGTCTTAAAGTGTTTGTAGGTTTGAAATAGGCTGGGATTTGTCTGAAAATCCTCTGTGGTGTTTCAGAAAGGCAAGGAAAGTTTATTTGTAGAGCACAATTCGTACACAAAGTAATTCAAAGTGCTTTACAGAATAAGAAATACATTAAAATCACAATACAAAGAAATCAAAACATAAATAATCATACAATTTTAAAATAGAGATGGAACATTAAATTAGAGAGAATTAGAAGAGAAGAGTGCGAAAAGGAAAAATGAAAACCTTTCAGTCATGCACAGCTAAACACCAGCCAGGTAAGGACCAGTTCCCCCCTTTCTCGTGTGTTTTGATTCTCTGTTTTCTTTTCTTTCTTTTTTTTTATCTTTCATGCACTTGTCTTGTTTGGCAGGAAGATGTTGACAGAGGACAAGACGCCGAACGAGAAGGGGGGTAAAGAGGAAGCGGCGGTGACCCCCAAAATGTTTAAAGCAACTCTGAAAGTAGCCGAGCAGGCGGGCATCGAGGGCACCTTCACCAAGCTCAAGGCAGCCTACAAACCAGCAGAGGGCGATGAGGTAACAGGGTTTAACTACACTATATTTTTTATGTGTTTTATTATGATTTAAAGGTCCACTATGTAACTTTTCTGGTTAAATGTGTTCATGGAGATGTTATTGCTTTGTGTGGAATGTTACACAATATGACATTACCTTGCATCTAGTTAATATTCAGGTGTTGTAATATTTTTAAAGTACTTTAAAAAACATGCATTACTTTGATGGTGATGATCTGTTTTTATTTATCAGCTTTTACCACACAGGACATGAGGCAAAGAGCATTTACAGTGACAAGAATTAGTTGTGGGACGTAATAAAGTTAAAGTAGTAAACTGCTGAACTCAAGTACAATTTTAGGTATCTGTACTTTACTTAAATATATTTTAAAGTAGATACTTTTTACTTTGACTTCACTACATCTGAGAGCAGGTATCTGTACTTTCTTCACTACATTTTTGAACAGGACTGAAAAGTAAAAATATTTTTATTTATTAGTTTGAGACCTGCTCAAAAGACAGTGTTTCTTTGCTCCAGTATCTGTACATTGCTCTGCCTGGTATGTTCCAGAGTATGAGATTAAACAGCTGTACTTTACATTTATTCAATTACAGATGTTTTTTTTGTTGTTCAAAAATACCTGGAAAAACAGGCATTCTGACTGTGAGCAGGGCTGCCTCTCCACAGATCTGACCTGTACCTTGGTCTAGTTTTGTCTCCATGATGAAAGATTTTAATATTATACTGTGAAACCAGACAAAGCCATAACATCTCCCTGAAGAAAAGCATTTGACATAATGCACCTTTAAGTACAAAATTGAGTACTTTATCCACTGAAAAGTCCCTTTAATATTCCTCTTCTGTTTCTCAGACCTCCTCCGGCCAGCCCCCTCGCCCTCCCCCCTCCCCGATGCACCGGCGCTGCCCTATCCCTGTGTTCAGAGCTGCAGAGGACAACGATACTGTGGCAGAGACGGCGGACAGCTCCCTCATCATCCGCATGACCCCCAGGAGAGAGGGGGAGGAGGTGCTCAGTGTGGAGGTGAGTCCGGCCGAGGAGGACGACGACGGGGAGAAGAAATGAAGCAGGAGCTACAAGTGACCACAAACAAGAGCCAGATGGTGATGTGGATAATATGAGATGAACCTTTATTTGTCTCATGATGGGGAAATTACAGTGTTCAAAACAGCAGGAAAATAAGAATATGCAGAACAGAATCAGTACTCTTCAAACTTATGGATACTTTGCAATAATGGGGAGACATGGACACAATGCACACACTTAACTACCCTGATATGTTTTTAAATGGTCTGTGAACACTGTTAACTCAATGAAAACTGAAAAACAGTGGGCTAATGCTAGCTTGTGACAGTTATTTGAGAGAGACTTTTTTAATAACACAAATCAACTCACCTGTTGTAGCTCCAGCTAAATAGCTTTTTTCCCAATCAGATTGTGTTAAAACAAAGTTTAGATTAAACTTGAACTTGAGTAACAGCTTCAGACAGAACAGTGCCTCCAGTTAACTTCACAACCCAAGGAATGTTGATAACATCACAGGGGGACTTTTCTTGAAGGGCTAACAACACGGGAAATATGGGTTGTTGAAAATACCAAACACACTATTGATATAATTGTGTAATGGTGAAGAAAAACAAATTAAGATTTCAATTTGAATAATTTGCCTATTAAGTTCAATATGACTGATTTTGTTCAAATTTTATTCACCATATAATTTCTTTATTTTTAAATAGGGCTGCAATTTGTACTTCTGCCACAAGGTGTCACTGATGTCCACAAACTCATTACACATGATCTTTAATTATTATTTTTATAAATTATAGCAAACGTGTTTATTATCAGTAGAACTCATTTTAATTGGCACTTCACAATATTGTAATTGACTTCTCGGTGAAATGTACCTTGGGAAGTGTAGTTTAATTTGAACCTTGTCTTTTACAATGACCTTCTGTAATACATGTTCAGCTGTTTGCGCATAAAGTGTTAACGAGCTTTTAATAATGTTTTATTTTACTGTCAAATTTACCATCTTTTTTTCTTTTCGGTTGTTACTTCACACTGTCTCACATGGCACATTGATTTTGTGTGATTTGTGTGATGTTTTTGCTGCTTGAAAAACCTTTAGATGGTGCAGTAGTGTTTTATAGTGACTTGAACAAAACATGGATAAGCTAAAATGATAGAGACAGAGATGCCTCACAGCAGATGTGTGCAGAATGCCTCAGTCGTCCAAGTAGAATCCATGGCAAAGGAGAGAGTTAAATTTGTCAACTGGACATAGTTTATTTAGTTGAATATGTTTCGTAGCTCATCCAAGTTACTTTTTCAGTTCTAGTTCTAGTTCCAGAATTGAAAAAGCAGCTTGGATGAGCTGCGAAACGTATTCAACTCAATAAACTTTGTCCAGTTGACAAATTTAACTCTCTTTTTTGCCTCACAGCAGACGTTTACAGCTGCCAGGTTACATTAAAACTAATAGCACCAGTTAAACAGCTAAGAAGACATTTAAATATGTTTTGCTCAAATATCAAATAGAATGTAAATAATTATGTGGATAATAATTGAATTTTTGTATAAAAGTTTCAATAAATTTGGACAAACAAGTGGGTTTTCATACTCTCATCTGTTCAATCTCATTATATTTGTCATTAGTTAAACCAACACAGAATATACAACTACAGTAGGCCCTTTTTTATAATGCGTTTGATTTATATAGCACTTTTTTAGACACTGAAGATAGTTTACAGTGGATTATTCATTCTCTGTACACCTGGTGATTATGCTCTTATAGAAGCAAGGCTGCCAATTTGTGCCACAGGACCCTCAGACCACCACCAAACACACACACACACACACACACACACACACACACACACACACACACACACACACACAAACCATATTAAAGGAGAAATCTATTGGTTTAATCTACAAAAACTGCAGGAGACTCTTTATAGGATTTGATCATATGCTTTAGATTAGACGCAACAATTAACTTCCTACAATGTGTTGGTGTTCTCGCAGGATTAGCCCCCGGTGGTGTTATGAGTCCGGGTGAGTGATCAGCAGAACTCTCCTTCCTTCCTTCGGCTCTCACAGGAAACACCGACTGTGGCTCCAGGAGAAAAAACTGGAGAAAAGACAGGAAGTCAAATCAGCGAGACATCTGGGTGAGCTGCGGGTTTGCACTGAAAAGTAAAACGTGGTCACTGTTGCTCCAATGCGCAATAAAGCTCTGATATGTCTGTTAAAGCTGCACTATGTAACTTTTATGGTGGAGGGTCTATCTGTCTGTACAATCTCCATAAGACAAGCAGATAATTAGAGATAAAGACAACTACAAGATCTTCAATAAATTAAGTATACACTGTGTTAGGATGTAGCTGAATATGTGTACTGCTAATACATATTCTAAATACTACTACTAATACAACTAATACTACTAAAACAGTACAGTACAGTTACTTTTTCAGTTGGTAGTTATGTTTCTACAATCAAAGGACTACATTATGGCATCTGATCATGTAATTTAGGCTTCAAACTGCACAGAATCAATGAGAACTAAATATATTTTCAAAGTATTGTTTCCACCTTTGTCTATACTTACATCTAATGCAGGGGTCATGACCTATTGTTTTAAATTACTTTTTGGCAAATAATGACATGTCTCCATTTTGTATTCTGTTGATTTTTTCAATTTAAAAATTATATTTATATGAAATATTTATGTTTAAATAATTATATAACATATTTACACCAAATTTTTCATTCACCTGACAAGCTCGAGATCAGTGACAGTCACGCACGTGCAGAGCACTGTAGTGCAGTTAAGGACAGAAAAATGGTTTGTGTTAAAGTACGAAAAGTTGAGAGAGAGTGTTGAGTTTTCAAAGAACAGTGGACGACCAATCTTTTTTTTCTTCTTCAGTCTACGGACTGTTTGTCCGATGATATGTAAAGAAAGTGGGCCGGTTTTCAAATATAATCCCCCTATGAATACCCCTATGAACTAACATCAAGGACCATAATGTCCACCCTCCTGTGGGCTCACCACCTGCAGAGGGGTTCATAGGGGGGGTCAGGTGCTATGAGTATTGGGCAGCAAGCTGCCCCCGTGACCCAGCCGGATTAAGCGGGAGAAGATGGATGGATGGAATCTACGAAACCCGCCTAACCCGACTCTGGTCCCCCTTCACAGTCAGGAGTGATAATGTGGCCCCAGAGAAAAAAAATCTAGTGACCCCTGATTTGTGGAGCATTTTGGGGAAAGCTATATCATCTCCACGTAGAAAATAAGGTGGGAGACCCCCACCAGAGTAGAAGCATAGTGCACTTTTATACTTATACCACAGCATACTGTATTTTTGGACTATAAGTCCGAGGTCTCTGTAACTGCTGCAGTGGCCTCGTCATTTTGGTCTTAAAATGTTCGTATGAACCCGCTCTACATGGTCCTGAATTTTTTTGCTATTTTGTCTGTCCAAAAGATCCTCTTCATAACATGGAGCCTGGCTCCAGATTCACTCCTGTAACTGTGGCATCGGGAGCTTCATTTGAGCGGAGCTGAACATTTTATTACTATAACTTGCCTTTCAGGATGACATCTTGGTTCTTGGTCTCTGATTTTATAAAATTAATTTTCTTGTCCAGTTCGACTTGTATACTTTTTTTCTTCTGCATTACACATTTTTTTACTGGTGCGACTTATACTCCGGAGTAACTATAGTCTGAAAAATACGGTCCTGACAAAACTATAACTTCAGGCTAAGTAAATTTGTGTTTTTGATCTTGACATTCTTCTAAAATATGAGAACTCCATATATTTGTTCTGGGGAGGGCATCTGGCCTAGAAAACTTTATTCAGTCTGCATGTTGTTCCAAAAAAGGACCAGTTTCAAGGAAATCATCGCTAATCTCATGATATGACAAATATTACGGGTTATCAAACAAGCCAGAGCAGTTTGTTTTTACATGTGGAAGTGAAGTGCCTCTTGTTGAAGATAAGAGCTGATGTCCTTGGTGATTCTTAAAACTTTTAGCAAATTTCTTCTATAATTCTGGTAACTTGGACATTAAATACAGTAAACACATTGCCACTTTTAGTCGTGCTAGAGCTATTTTTGTATCTGTTTCTAAGTTCCAGTGTGATTTTAGTTTGATTTAGTTTTGACTTTATGAAACTGCCTTCTACAGGGAAACTGTGTAACTTTTCCTGTGAAGGTTTTGCCATCTCCTTTGTCTTTTGCCTGTCATTTGGCTGAAATATTCCACAGTACCGGTATGTCATTAAGCATATCTGTCTCCATGGAGACAAGCATGTGGCGTCGCTAAACCAAGTTACAGGACCCCACTCACTATACGAATACATAATATTTCTGAGCGATAAACACACATGTAATTGAATGAATGGAAAATAGACAAGTTTTATGCCATACTGTGTAACACTGAGGACAAAGCTAAAACAAAACATCAAGCGGGTGGTGGATCCTCAGACAGAAAAGTTATAAAAGTTAAAAGGGGGGGGGGTTTCACAGTATGAACCTCACAGTACAATATTTATTGCGATATCGTGGGGAGGCTCACGATATTACGATATTCTACATAATAACAAGACTCACATAAAATGTTTTGACCAGTCATTTGGTACAACATTTATTGTCATTAGGGATGTAACGATATCCAAATCTGTCTGTACGATATTTTCACCATAAACATCTCACGGTACAATATTTATTGCAATATTTTAACTGTGAATATTCTACTTTTTCCTCTAAAAATGCCTTCACAAGACTTTAACTAAAGAATGAAGAGTTAAAAGTGCTTAGAACAGTTATTTCTTCATGTCGTCTGCACTGACACGGAGCAAAGGATCATGGTCTATGTAGTTCCCTCTGTTTTTTTTTTAGCTAATTCTGCATCAGAACTGTTCATTTAAGCAAAGACACTTGGGATTCAATATATTGTGATGGTCCATGATATTATTGTGAGACCTTTGACGATACGATATCATCATATTTCGGTTATTGTTACATCCCTATTACATATGTGTTATTGTTTTACCTGGAATGTTCCACAATATGACATTAAACTTGTTTACAATTATATTATTATTACCTTTATAAGTATTCTTATTGCTCCAAAACACCTTGAAAAACTTGTATTATTGCTGTGAGTGGGCTCGCCTCTTCACGGCTCTGGCTGGGAAGAGTCATTTGCTTGTCTCCATGGAGCTAGATATGTTTAATGCCAGTCTGTGGAACATTATAGGCCACCCAGTAACATTTCGACAGAGACGAGTATGTGCTGTATCCTCCTCCAGCACCTTTAAATGCAGAGAGGGTTTTCATCTGACATAAAATCTCTGACTAATTTGACAGATTCTAGTTATAAATGCATTTTCCTGCTCTGAATATTATGGGTTTCAGACCCTAAGATGAGGTAAGAGGAAAGAAATATTGTTTTTCTACTGTATATTGTAAAAAGTCAGTACTTGGAGTCAGTTCAGAGACATAAACCCCGACTTTACTCCTGTAATCTCAGCTCCAGGCCTGAGGGTTTAACTGACCCAGGATCAGTTCAGTTCATATTGTTTTTGCTCAAGAACAAATCTCCAACTGACCCCAGAATCCTCCAGTTATGAGAAAAAGCATTAGTCATAATCAAGCAAACGTTACAGCACCATCGCACCACTATGTGAACAAGTCCTCATTTCAGAGCAAAAGAAACTCTAAGTGAAGTGTTATTGTATTTTTATATACATATTTAAAGATTCACTGTGTTATTTTATTGGTCTACAGTTCATCCAGTGCAAATTTCTCTGATCTGGCCAAGATTTTAAAACTTATATCAGGTTATTCATCTTGTTTTCAGATTTATTATCGACTTATTATTTCTGAGACGGCTTCATTCTAGTCTAGAGGTCGTTTATTTTAAGAGAACTTGTCAAGTAAAATTATCTCGCTGCATGGACAGATAATTTCACTAGTTTTAAATCATTTTCTGATAGATTTAAGTGTTTATATCTTAAGTTTTCGCCAAACCTTTTTGCAGTGCCACACAGCAAAAAGTGGAGTGTTAAAATTGACTCTCACAGAATCAATTTTTTACATTTTCTCAGGGTTTATATGAGTCCAGTCTGTTCTAGAGTTAATTTAACATTTTTTGGAAATGTTAGATTAGTAACACTGGGCCAAAGTTCCTGTTTAACCCTGAAATCAAGAGTTATGTTAATGTTAAGAGTAAATGGATAACACTTTATAGGGTTATCCTGATTTAGCTGAACAACCCACAGAGGTGTTTTATTTTTACACCTTATTTGAGTTAATTTAAGATGAAATTATGTACAAAACTGGTCTTCTCTGGCGGGAGTTTGAAGCGGTGGAGGTGCCAAATTAACACGAGTGGAAGTTGAATTAACTTCAACCATTTCAGCTAACTAAAAATCAACTCGAACCTCCATTTAACTTTCAAATAGTTAAAATAACACTTTCTGTGTTAAAAACAACTCTGAAATATTTTACCCTGAAATTTTAACCCTCCAGTTTTTTCTATGCACCACCTTGTCTCCATAGAGATGTTATTGCTTTGTCTAGAATGTTGCACAGTATGGCATTACATGTTTATCTATTTCTATGAAGCACAGGACATGAACAGCCAGGCCAAGTTACAGGTCAGATCTATGTAGAGGCAAGCCTGTTCATGCAGTAAGAATACATGTTATTTTTCAATTTTTTGTAATAAAAACACCTGATTGAATACAGGTTTCTATAATTCAAAAATTCAGTAATTCACTCAGTAAGTAGGGTTACATCTCCACAGATATGACCTGTAATGCAATTTATAGTTGTTTCCCTTAGACAGGGTTAATCTCATTCCAGACAAAGTAATAACATCTCCATGAAGTCGAGCAGATGACGAACCCTCCACCAGAAAAGCTGCGCAATGCACGTTTAAGTAGCCTGTTCATGTTTTTTGTGAATTTATTTTGAAACGATTAATTAAATTGTCAAAATCTGTGCGTTTATTTATTGTAACATACGGCGCATAAAGTAGTTTTCCTGTTTCTCCACTTGAGTTGTTTCCATCTGGGGCAAATCCAAACTTCTGCTGTGGACAGACCTGGGCTGATCGCACAAACAGCTGTGAGGAGTCCTTACATGGGCCCAGTCCACACTACAGGATTTTAGACCTCTCATATTTACAGCCTTTGTGTGCAGCGTTTGCCAGTTTCTCCTTGTATCTGGGTGAGTTTGCTTCGGACACTCCAGTTTTCGCCATCAACCCTAAACATGCACAGTGCAAATTTCTTTGATCTGGCCAAGATTTTAAAACTTATATCAGGTTATTCATCTTGTTTTCAGATTTATTATCTACTTAATAGCTCTGAGACTGCGCCATTCTAGTCTAGGGGTAGTTTATTTTAAGATATATTGTCAAGTAAAATGATAATTTCACTATTTTTAAGTCATTTTCTGATAGTTTTAAGTGTTTATATCTTAAATTTTGGCCAAGCTTTTTCGCAGTGTACTTTGCAGTGGCATCACGTTGGCGGTGTTCTACATGTATCTCTATGGTGCAATGTTCATCAGTTACCATGGTGACACAATGCACATATTAGCCAACACTGCCAAAATTAAAAAAAAAAAAGAAGTTGAGAAAGAATAAGAGCCACAGCAAGCCTCAGATGGGATGCAGTTAGATGCCTATAAAACATAAACCTTTATCCACTGCACAAGTTAGAAATCAAAACGATACTTTTACAATGATAAATAATCAGATGTATTTATTAAGCACAATACATATAATTCAGAAATCCCTTGGCGAGCTACTTGGAAGTGGGTGGAGAGCTCCTGTTGCCCCTGAGCCACAGGTTGGAGATTCCTGGCTTAGATATTGAGCCATATTCTCCCGAGGGGACGACCCAGTGGCACTGAAGGACGGGTCATATACCAACACAAAACTTTCCAACACTTAAAGGAAAATACCGTATATATGTGAATGTTTTTCTTTCCACAGTTTCCTCTCGGTTGCGGCCTTGTCGGGTACAGCTTGTTCTTGCGGCTGCTTTAACCCAAACATCAGCAGCTTTATATCCGTGTATCTGTATCACACTTTTTCTGTCAGTCGAGGAGCAGCTCAAGGCCACATGACTCAAACTGCTGATCTGAAAAACTTTATTGAATTATCTGAAACCAAAATGTTTCCCTTCAGCTTAGCGCACGCTCCGCTGTGAGTCTAATCACGTTAAAAACCAGATCTGATAAGATTCACATGTGAGGCCAGCGCAGTGTCTGTCAGTATAGTGGGACATGCACCGTTTTTTCATCTATTTCACTTTGTGGTATAAAAAATGAACAAAAAATGACTTTCACTGTGGATTTCCTGAAGAATACTTGTCATCAATCATTGTCCGTGGGTCTGTCACCTTTTCGTTTCTATAGAAATGTCATTGCTCTGCCTGCAATGTTCCACAGTATGACTTTAAACAGCTCTATCTCATATTTATCCAGTTACAGATGGTTTTATAGCTCAAAAAGTACGTCGAAAAACAACATTCTGACTGTTTCTCCACAGATCTGACCTGTAACTTGGTCTGGTTTGGTCTCCATTATGATAGAAAGGTTTAATGTCGTACTGTGAAACATTTCAGGCAAAGCAGTAATGTCTCCACAGGGAAAAAGCATTTGACGTGAAAAGTTACACGATGCAAATTTAACATAAAACTAGTTAAAATGTCTTTCTCCAAAGCCTGAACTCTGATTGGCTGTAGACCTGTCCATACAAGAAAACTTTTGTGTTTACATCCGGCTTTTTTCACCGTGGCTGACATCATCTCGTTTTTTCGTATTGAGAAGACCCAAGATGACGATTAGAAATAACTGATCTCAATTTTGATTAAAAATTTATTCATTACTTGCAAGTACTTTACATGAGCTTGAGAAGATTGGTTGAACTGGATTTGTACTTCTAATGTGTTTTAAAGCTACCATCTGTAATTGGACTGGCCGACCCGGATCTCACCACTAGCTGCTGTTTATTTTAGGCTATGTTCACACTGCAGCCTGAAGTGACCCAAACCCCATTTTTCGCCCCTATGTGACCTGTATCTGATCTTTTAATGACAGTCTGAATGACACCGATACGTTTTTTTTCAAATGCGACCCAGGCCACTCGGATATGTGCTTCTTAAACCGAAACATATCCGATCTTTTGACATGCGACTTCAGTCTGAACGGTCAGGACGCATTCATCCGACCTACACGTCATCAACAAGCGAGAGTTTGGCTGTTGTTTGGCTGTTGGCTGAAGACGTGTTTCCTCCTGCGAGAGTTGGTACGGCAGAGACTTTAAAATCTCCACGTGCTCATTGCAGCGTCCATGTTTAGACGACTTCCATAACCACTGAGCTCACTCTCTGCTGTGACGTCGCCGTGTCGTCCAGTGTGGATGCGGGACACTTTTGGGTCGTTTAAAGTTCACACTGGAGATCACAGACAAGTCGCATTTAATTGGAAATGTGAACGACCTCGCCAAAAAAGCGGAGTGCAGTGTGATAGTGTGGAACAGGGTTCACTTCTGCCATCTACTGGTGTAAAAAAAATAAAAAATAAAATAAACGTGTGGAAATGGTAAATTTAAAGATGCTCTATAACTTAGGTGCTTGTCTCTATGGAAATGTCGTTGCTTTGCCTGGAATATTCCACAGTATGGCATTAAACTTTCATCTCCATCTAGCAGGTGGTGCCAACCGGCCAAGTTACAGATCAGATCTGCGGAGAGGAATGCCCGTTTACAGTTAGAAAGCCTGTAAAATGCAGAGTATTTTGTAGTAGGATGAAATGTTGAATAAATGCAAGATATACGTTTAATGCCATACTGTGTAAGATATTAGGCTAAGAAATAACATCTCCGTGGAGACGAGCAGCTGACGGGCACACTTCCAGAAAAGTTACAGTGCAACTTTAAGCTATATTAATGAAACAAGTAGGCTTTTCTCATTATATTGTTTAGACGAACTTTGTGGACATTATTGTATATTATGTTGGTCTGCCAAAGTAACCAAAGGAGTGATTATTTTAACAGGTATTTCAAACTTTTTTAGCGACTTCTAAGATCACGTTTGACGCCGCAGTGCTGTAACTTAGGTACTCTTTTGTCTACACTATCTCACTTCGCTAAAATGTTCAAAGTGATAGATTTTCCTGAGATTTCAACGGTTAAAGTTCACATTTGTTCAGAGCAGAGAATGCGTTATGTCAGACTGTCCTTGTATCGACAGCAAAGCAAATATGTGTGTGTCTTTGCTCTCAGCTGCTGGTGCCTTCAAAGACCCTCGTAAACTACGCCGTTGGAAAATGGATGTTTGGTGTTTTTATGGGTTATAAAGCTGTTTTCATTGTGAAGCTTTTTAATCCTACAAAGTTTTACTAGGGTTCAGTGACCTACATTTGTAAACCAGTACAAATGAAATATCTATGTAAGTTTTATAGCGAGTAGTAGACGAGGAAACCATTAACCAGAGAGTTGGTGGTTCAATTCCAAGCATTTTTCTATAATTTATACTGGCATTGTGTCATTATCATCCTAATTTTGACTAGAATTCCTTTACTTGCAGCCAAATAAGTGAACCCTGATGATATAAAATGTGATATTTCATTATTTAACTTTTTCATTCCAATTTTTCATGTAACTGGTGTGTTTATATTTGCCTATCCAAAGGTTTTTAAGTGTTAATTTTGACAAACTGACATAAAAATGTAGATGTAAATGTAGCTCACCACCACCGGGTATGGAGTGAATGAATAATGCTTTGTAAAGCGTCTGAGTGTCCAAAAAAGCGCTATATAAAACCAATGTATTATTATTATTATAAAGCAACAAAGCCTGCACTGTAAACCTGAACGTTCAAAGTAATTAAATACATGATGTTGTGTCCACTCAAAGTTTTAGAAATAGTCCTGCTAACTTAATAATGTCAAGTTGCTGTAACATGTTCTTTTTTTGAGTAATTTTAACTAATATGTTATTTGATTAAAGTGAAATATTGTGGGTATAATTGAGCATAACTTAAACAGATGATTAGCAGAATTAAGTTATTTAAAGTCCTGTTATTTCTATTGTTTCAAATAAGTGTGATTTAAAAAATAAACTTCATTTATATAGTACGTGGTAAAATGCAAGACAATTTTAAAATGATTGAGTTGCCTTAACAGAAAACCATGAGTCTTATTAACTGCAAATATTTTAATTGGGGTAAATAAACACTTTTAATTCAGCTGTTTTCAAAAGGTGCAAGTAGCAAATTCGACCTTTTAAGTTCTGGAAGATTGTGACTTTTAAGTTCATCGATTGCCTCTGTTTTTTTTTAGCTCTGGTAACTTATTCGGGTTTACAGTCTATGCGGAGAGGGCGGCACTCAGTTACACTTACTGCATTTTTCTTTCAACGTTTTACTTCTCAGAGACTTTATTTATTTTAGTTTTTAACAGTATAACAATACTCTTATTTGAGTACCATATTTTTGGTACTATAAGTCGCACCAGCCAAAAAATGTGTAATGAACAAAAAAAAACATGTATAAGTCGCACCGGACTATAAGGTGGAAATTAATTTTATAAAATCAGAGACCAAGAACCAACATTTCATCTTCAGCAAGTTATAGAAGTTATAGTAATAAAAACAACCGAATAGAGAACAACTCTTTTCTTTATTATTTGTCCAAAAAAACTAATGAAAAAACAGATAACGATTTGTTTTTTAATTTTTGATTCATATATACGATTCATATATTTGGTCTATGGGCTGTCAGTGTGAAAAATGTAAAGTATAAGTCACACCTGAGTATAAGTTGCAGGACCACCCAAACCCTGAAAAAAGTACGACTTATAGTCCAAAAAATACGGTAGAAGGTTTTAGTTACTCACAACACAATAAATAAGTCTAGAAGTCACAAAAGCTTTAAGTTGACACTATTACACACAGAGAGACACATTGAATTTATTCAGATTTGATTTTAGAAAAAGCAGGTAGCAGATTTTATGCATTTATTTATGTTTTTTTTCTTTCCAGTTCCATTAACTTTTAATTAAATACGTCCAGTCAGACGCCTAAAATAACTTGAGTAGTTAGTCTAGTTGCTCTTTCCAACTTTTAGCTTTTACTTGAGTATTTTTTTAAACATTATTAACTATGGGCGACTTTATTCTGCAGTTACAGTACTCTTACTCACTTATATTCTAATCTTTGGCTACTTTACCCTCCTCTGTATGTTATTTTGTTCATACCATTTATAGTGTTATTAAATTGTGCACAACAGCACTGCTAAAGTCAATAATAGGCTACTCTTTTCTATAGGCCCACCATACAGGCACATTTCCATATAAACTCAAAGCACGCGTTTAATGTGGTCTTGTTACATTCCCACAGATCCAACCCACGCCCATGTCCATAAATTCACCGCGTTTTTTTCCGCCCATGCGCTTTGTCCCAGCCTTCTGAATTCCTCCGCTCAGTGAACGCAGCACCACAGCACTGTCACACTTCTGGCACCGAGCGCTCAGCCGTCACTTCTCCCAAGAACCGAGCCTCTTTCACGGCTAGAAAACTGGAAATTAGCCGCTGTCAGCACCCAGCCCGGACTTTGACTACAAGTTTGAGTCGTTGGGTTTTTCGTGTGTGTTTTGCTTGAGTGATTTTCTCTGGATTTATCGCGGAAAAGTGACCGGAAAGTGCAGAAGGAAGACCCGGGAGAGGAGTCTTTGAAACGGGGTAAGGCGAACTTAAACTTCCAGCTTCTTTTTTGGCAATTACGCACGGTTTTGGTTCACTCGTGCGCTATCGTCGGTGCATATTTGTGCTTGGAACATATTGCCGAGCTGCTGTCGCTCAATTGTTACTGGTTGACCGTGACAAACAATGCAATTTCGCTTGTTTTGTGCGCGTCCTTTTCATGCGGTGGTCCAGCAGTTTCCATCGCTTCAAAGCCCCTTTCTGTGGCTTTTACGCAGCGGTTTTGATTCGGAACAATGCCTCACCTGGTCCCGCGCACACGTGTTGCTTTCTATAGTGATGCTGAAAGGCGGCGGCGGCTTCGTGTCCATGTCTGAACTGCGTGTTTTGACGTGTCATTGTGAAGGATAGTCTATAATTTGGACGTGGTTACAGTCAAATGTGGCAGCGTCACCAGTGAAATGAAACTTTTCCCGCTTTACCGGACGAGGCGCAGGGATTGGTTTGAAACAATGTGCATTTGGAAAGTCAGGACGCCTTTGTTTGTCAGTCTATATTAGGGCACAGTGTTGTCCTGTATTTTATAGTGTAGCCCGCATAGCCTAAATACAAGTAAAATGGCTGTATTGTAGCCTAGACTTTCCTTTTAAGTAAAATTATTAATGTTTTTCTAGTGCCAGTAATGACACTTTTCAGTACAGAGAGCAGTAGCATCTGGGTTTAATTTGCAACACCACACAAAACTGTTTTCTAATAAATTGCAGCTTTAAATGTTCAGTAAAGTGCAAAAGTTTTAGGCAGGTGTGGAAAAACTGCTGTAAACAAAGAATGCTTTCAAAAATATAAGTAATGATTGTTTGTTTTTATCACTTTACAAAATGCAAAATGAGCGAACAAAAGTAAACGCCAAAGTCATTAAGAACGATCTTCAGCGTAAAGAAGAACAAGAAGTTCCTGAAGTGATGGTCGGGCCCCACAGAGCCCTGACCTCACCATCATGGAGTGTGTCTGGGATTAACATGAAGAGACAGAAGGATGTGAGGAAGCTCCATCCACACAAGATCTGGGCTTAGTTCTTCAACATGTTTGAAACAACCGACCAGCCCAGGTCCTTCAAAAACTGTCTGCAAGTAAAACCTAGAAGAACTGATGCTCTTTTATTGGTTTGATTTAGATTTCTCTTTTGTTCATTCACTGCATTTTGCTGATTGATGAAAATAAATGATTAACACTTCCATTTTTGAAGGCGTTCCTAGTTTACAGCATTTTTCCCACACCTGCCTATAACTTTTGCACAGTACTGTACATTATGTATCTTTCAGGCAGTGGTGCATCAACTGTATGATTCCACAGAAATATAAAGTTAAAAGCAGTTTTAATACTTTGGAACATTCCCCAGATATAAGTGTTATGCAATACTGTGGAATATTCTAGCCAAAAGAGCATTTCTATGGAAACGTGAAGGATTAGGTCCTACTCCAGGCCAGTTAAGAGTCAGGTTTGTGGAGATCAGATCATTTGTCGAGAAAAGAAAAACCTGTAGAACTGGACAATATGCAATCAGGCTCCACACATCTGCACAGTCAGTCCGTTTTGTTAAAGGGACAGTTCAGAATTTTGGACATACGGCCTCTCTTCCTCGTGAGCCAGAGCAACATGTGGAGACACTTTTTTAAATATTCCACTCAGTCCTTGTGTTTGCAGAGGTTGCTGGTGCTAGGCTAGTGCATGTCAATGGGCACAGTTGTCCTGCCACTAAAAACAGTCTTACCCACTCCACAGAGCACCTGAGGCAAACTATTATAACTCCAGACTGTCCATGTGAATGTCTGTGTCGATAGAATAATGTTTAAAATAAAACTAAACCTTGCATCGCATGAATCGTCGCATGTTGAGGGACTATTTTCTCATATATCAGTCCGCCGCTGCCGAGCTTTCTATCAGGAAGTACAACTCACTGCTGCTCAGACATAAATCTTTCAAATGCAAGATTGGTTTTACTTATTCTATGGACACATACATTCACATGGACAGTCTGGAGTTTTGCCTCGGGTGCACTGTGGAGTGGGAAGACTGTTTTTAGTGGCAGGACAACTATTTTCATTGACATGCACTAGCCTAGCACCAGCAACCTCTGCAAATACAAGGACCACACGTCTCCAACACTCTGGCTCACTAGGAAATGAGGCCCTGTGTCCAAAATTTATAACTGTCCCTTTAACACTCTTTATGGAAATGTTTTATACCTGTTATTTTTGCATAAAGGAGGCCTGTTTCTCCTTCCAGTCCAGTCAATCCCGCTCACAATGCGCAACCAAAATGATAAACATGCCTGATTTTCTATCAGTGTATTTGCTAAAAGAAAGTTACACACTGTGGCTTTAAAAAATCTTCTGTAAATATGGACCATTTAGCTCCTGTTACTGGTTTCCTCGGTGCAAACAACAGCCGTGCCAATCTGCAAATCTTCAAGCTCTATAATATTCGGCCTGGCCAAAAGTACACACACAAACATACACACAATACTTTACAAGAACATGGGAGGAACTGGCTGGATAATCCACCCATTATGTACTTCATTTAACTATTGTACTGCAGTACCATATCTGTCTTTAATTTGGAAAGTATAAAAAGTAAATAGATGCCTTGGGTGCTGTGTTGGCTAAAGCTCCAGCCTCACAATGAAAAGGAGATTGTTAAATTCTCTCTGAGGAGTTTATATAATTCTCCTCTCCTGTTTGTGTTGCCACGATACTGAAATTTCAAACTCTATTTCGTGGCCAAATAATAAACTCGATACTCAGTACTGATTCTGATACCACGATGATAAAGAAAACACTCTTTAGACGATAGAATGTGATTTTCCACATTAAAATCCTTGTACTTTCTTTTATATTTTCCATTTTAGTATTGATTAGTATCTGTTTTTCGATACTTTTGCGTGGAGTTTACATATTCTCCTCTCCTGTATCTAAGTTGTTTTTTGTTTTTTTCCCCAAGCGCACCTAAACTGGGGCTAAACCAGGGAGGGACATAACTTCCTCCGTCAAATCTACATAGAAGTGCCACACAGATCCCTGGCGCACATAAAAGCCAATCCGAAAGCTTGTGGTGTTTGCTGTGCCGTCAGATTTCTGCCAAATGCAAAGGGGCTGTGATTGGCTGCTCCACAAAGACTGTACGGGCATCTGATTAAAACGGCTTGGAACAGCTAAAGTTTGGCACAGAAATCTTTGCATCTGAGTCTAATATGATTGTTTATTGTCACAGTAAATAAACAAAACAATAATTAATTCAAATGAAATAGTTTAGACTCCCAAGATGCACCTGGACCCTGATGAGCTCCGCAGACGCTTGCACGCAGAACTGTAAACGAGCCTTAAAATTGAAGGTTGGGTTCAATCCGAAGGAAAAAGTTATCAATATCTGACAATAAAATGTAGCTTCAACTTGCACTATGTAACTTTTTTGTTTGGGGGTCCATCACCTGCTTGTTTCTATGGATATGTCACTAATCTGCCTGGATTGTCCCACAGTAGGGCATTAAACAGCTCTACTTTACATTTATTCAGTTAAAAGTGGCTTTATAGCTTAAAAAAACCTAGAAAAACAGGCGTTCTGACGGTGAGCCGGGTCGCCTCTCCACAGATCTGACCTGTAACTTGGTCTGGTTTGGTCTCCATGAAGATAGAAAGGTTTAATGCCGTACTGTGAAACATTCCAGACAAAAGAAATAACATCTCCATGGAGAAAATCAAGCGTAACCTTCAAGTATTTAAGCCAAATAAGAGGAAAATATGAAATTAAAAGTAGTTCTTCTTCAGGATTGAATGTGCGTTGTGTAACTTTTCGGTTGGGCGTCTGTCACCTTCTTGTTTCTATGGAGATGTCACTGTTCTGCCTGGAAATGTTCCACAGTATGACATTACACAGCTCTACTTGACATTTATTCAGTTAAAAGTGGCTTTTTATAGCTTAAAAATACCTAGAAAAACAGGTGTTCTGACTGTGAGCGGGGTCGCCTCTCCACAGATCTGACCTGTAACTTGGTCTGGTTTGGTCTCCGTGAAGATGGAAAGGTTTAATGTCGTACTGTGAAATATTCCAGACAAAGCAGTAACATCCCTACGGAGAAAAGCATTTGTCAAACTCTCCAGCGGAAAAGTTACACAATGCAACTTTATTTAGGCCAAACACCATTTTAAACACCCCGAGGAGTTAATTCGATGATTGAAAATGATCTGTTTTGTTCCTGATTGATCACGTTTGGCCTTCATGGAATTGATCAACTCTGAACTATAGTGAGACGCACTTCAGACAGTCCGTCCCTCAGTATATTCCATAAAATTACAAAAGACTTCCTGAAGCAATGTTTTTATAAAAGGAAAAAAATATATAAATGTATCTTCAGACCTATTGCGGCTCGGTTACATCATTTTTGGTCAAATGACAGAAGGAAAAGTCGAGGATGTTAAATTCGCTCCAATGACTCATCAACCACGGTTTATTCAGAGTTTTCTTTCCTTTAATCTTGAGGATCCACCAGTCTTTACGCAGGGCTTTTCTTTTAGCTATTGTCGTCATTATATTTAAGATTTCTGCAGAAACACTCACTCAGTTTCACAATTTGGCCATTTTTAGGCTTAAAATTTTACTTCCTGGTTGAGAATCGGGACATCCCCAAGAAAATGACTTTATTTAGTTGAAATCCGATTTAAAGTATCAGAAAAATCTTGTTTCTCATGTGTAAAATGTGCCGAACTCTCTACTTCTTGTAATTTTCAACACATTTTTCAACTTTTCTTCTCAAATTGCTTCTCGATTTGTGCAAAACTTAACATAATATGTACAATAGTTATAATCCCACCGAATTAAATCAAAGTTGGAGAGTCATAAAAATCTGGCACATGCACTTTAAGACTCAGGGGATGTGGGATTTCTTTGCTTTGGACAGGCTTGGACTTAATAATTACAGCATTTGTGTTTCCGAATAGTGAACTTTCAAATGTAATTTCAATTTAAGAACAAATTCTTTTTTTAAAGGGCCTGTATTACGCTATTTTCTGATCTGTGTTACGTTTCCTCATCGCAAACAAACCCGGAGTTGTGTTTTGTTTCAGAGCAGATGTGTTTTCATATTTTAAGCGCAAAAAATCTTGTTCCACTGGCAGATCATTTTACTGAATTGAAATTTACTCAAATCATGATAAAACTTGATTAAAACTGTTAATTCAAGTCATCTTAACCTGGCTAGACTTTGTTTTTTGCAGTTCGTGACATCACAAGGTGGATTTTGAGTGTTGTAAATGTAGACGGACTAATCATAAAGTGTTACTCAAACGTGTGAATGAAGAAAACGCAACTCTTGGTCTGTTTTGGAGGAGGTAACAACAATATAACACGACTTAAAGCTCCAAAAGAGTCGATTTTGTGTAATATGAGCCCTTTAAACCCGGTCTAAACTTTCCTTCAGTGTCCCACGGGGTGATTATATGTTTAGGATGTGCTTCCCGCTGCTCCACCTCAGAGTCCCAGAAAAAGACAAAACATTTTATTTTTAGATTTCTTTCGCGGTCGGGACACACCCGACAGCAGCAGGGACAGGCACACCGCACTTTATGTTTGCCCTGCTCTTCGCTTCTTTTTGTATTATTCAATCATTTATTAAAACGCACTGGACCGATTCTCCTTTTTTCCTTTTCTTTGCTGTTTTCCCCTCATGCGTGTGGCTTAATTGTCTTGCCCCAGGTCAGAGATATTATATAAGTAGCTCTTTGGGTCAAAATAATCCGCTCTGTACTGTCTGCTTGTCAGTCTTATTATTAAAGGTGCATTGTGTACGTTTTTTGTTGCTCGTCTCCACGGAGATGTGCCTAGAACGTTCCTGTGGTTGAATAAATGATAAATGCAAAACAGATTCGTTCAATGTTGTTTCCTTCAGTTAAACACTTTTAAAAAAAAAAATTAAGTAATTAAGTCCTGAGTGAAATTTGTCAGTTTCTTGTCCAGTCACTGCAATTTATGTATAATACTACTACTACTACTACTACTACTGCTACTACTACTGCTACTGCTACTGCTACTGCTACTGCTACTGCTACTGCTGCTGCTGCTGCTGCTGCTGCTACTGCTACTACTACTGCTACTACAACTACTACTGCTACTACAACTACTGCTACTACAGCTACTACTACTACTACAGCTACTATTACTTCTACTTCTACTACTACTACTACTACTGCTGCCACTCGCTACTACCACCGCTACCACTACTACTACCACTGCCACTACCACTACCACTACTACCACTACCACCGCCACTACTACATACCACTACTACCACTACCACCACCGCTACCGATACCACTGCTGCCGCCGTTGCCACTGCCACTACTACCGCTGTTACTACCACACCCACCGCCACCACCACCACTACCGCTACTACCACCGCCACTACCACAGCCACTACCACCACTACCACTATTACCGCTACCGATACCACTACCACTGCTGATACTACTACCGTCTCACCATCACTGCTACTACTACTACCACTGCTACCACTACCACTGCTACTACCGCTGCTGCCACTACTACTGCCGCCACTACTACTACCACAGCCACTACAGCCACTATTACTTCACTACTCTACCACTACCGCCACTACCGCTGCCACTACCACTGCTACTACCACTGCCACTACCACCGCTACTACCACCACTACCACTGCCGCCATTACCGCTACCACCGCTACTACCACTTACCACCGCTACTACCACCGCCGCCGCCGCTGCCGCTACCATCACTACCACTACCACAGCCACTACCAATACCACTACTACCACTACCACAGCCACTACCATCACCACTACTACTACCACTCCACTACCACTACCACTACCACTACTACCACCGCTACCATCATCACTACTTCACCACCGCCACTGCCATCATCATCACTACCACCGCCACTACCACTGCTACTGCCACAGCCACTACCACTACTACTACACCACCACTACCACTCACCGATACCACTGCTGCTACCACTGCCACTACCGCCACTACTACTACTACTGCTACTACTACTACTACTACCGCTACTACTACTGCTACTGCTACAGCTACTACTACTACTACTAATACTACTACTACTACTGCTACTGATACTACTGCTGCTGCTGCTACTGCTACTGCTACTACTACTGCTGTTACTACTACAGCTACTGCTACTACTACTACTACTACTGCTACTACTACTAATACTACTACATCCAGAAGAATTGACAAAAAGACTGAAATATGAACAAACAAACAAACAGAAGAATCACATTTCAGAATGTTTCGGATCTAAACTACAGGTACAAACATTTGGTGCTTCTAAAAACCAGACACATTTCCTCATTCTGTCCATTCAGTTCATGATTTCGATTTGCTTGACTTCAATCTCGTCATTCTTTTGTAGTTATAAGTCGGTAGCTCGTGTTTTAGCCGCTCTCCTCTTGCTCAGACTCTGCTGCTCGGAGGAAAACGCAGGAAGTTGTGAAGTGTCTGTCCCAAACGGCTGGAACCGGAAAAAGTGATAAATCTCAAAGAGAAAACAGATTTCTGCTGCTCCTCGGGACTCCGCTGTGTTTCAGTGTTTAAAACTGTGGTTCAGGGTTCAACATGAAGCCGTATTTTAAAGCGTGACAACTAATTATTATTTTAGCATTAGTCAGCGATTATTTTTCTGATTAGTCAACGAGATTATTTCGATTGTACATTATGGTTTTTGAATACATTTTTAACCTGGCAAAGTTGCTTCTCTATTAGTAAGTGTTATTAACAAAAATGAGTGTACACTTATTTTTTTGGGGGCATTTTGATTGAATAACTTCGATATCTTTGTTTTTATAAGGTATTTTGGCCTGTTTTAGACTCTGTAGTCTAGGTAATTATTTTAAAGGTGCATTGTGCAACTGGAGGCGTTAATACTTTGGTTTAAAATGTCCACATTATGGCTTTAAAATGGTCTGTTGAGCATTTATTCAACGAAAGGTGTTTTAAGAGCTCAAAAATATCTTAAAAAAACATCCATTCTTAGTGCTGTCGCCTCTCCACAAATCTGACTTGTAATTTATCTTGCTAATCTTGGCCAATGTTGCTGTTTCTTTTCCCGTTCCACTTGACTGTAAAAGTGCCGCAGTGTTGCTTTAAGCTTCCAGGTTCCTCTTGTGAGTTCACTGGACAGAGACAGAGTGTATTCAGGTCAAACCTCGCAGAGAAAATGACCAAAACAGAACCTCGACATTCTCAGAAGGTTTCTAATAAAGGGTGGGCGGGTGAATATAACTAATCCTTTCTGAGATTATCTTTACTTTAATCAGAAATTTATTTTTGTGGTCCATTAGAAATGTTTTAAAATGTGCATCTTTTGTCTTTTTTAGGTTATTATTAATAATCTTTATTAAGGACAGAGTGCACGTGAAGGCAACAGTAGCTCATTTGAAGTGTTTGTCCATTATTCCGAAGGTTGTCTAGTGCCTCCGCTCAATTTTATTTCTCTCCAGCGACTAGTCGGGCATCAAAATACACTCGGCGGCCAATCGGAGAAGAGCTGTGAAGCCACGACGTCAAACTCGAGCGCCTCTGGGTCCTTTTGTGTCCAGTACAACAGTAAATGAAACGGTCGAGGTGGACGTAGACGAAGCCAGACTTTTGTGTTGGCGACGATTCCCGACATCGAGGATTTAAAGCCGGAACAAAGAAAACGTTTGGTGAATTTTATCAAGGGGAAAGACGTTATTGCCCTTCTTCCTACGGGATTTGCTGTTGTGCTGGTGATTACTTGGACACTACTGAGCGTTTCGGCGCATTACAGACGTCACCACCAAATAGCAGCGATTGGTTAAATAAAAAAGTATCCGTCTACCATCGAGTGAACAAATCCTAACGCTGCGAGGTCACAGACGGTTTCTACGAAGTGAAACCAGCTGAAGAATCAGTCTATGCGATTCCAGCTCCCACAGATGAACCGCTGTGTCCTTGGGCAAGACACTTAGTCCGCCAATGCCCCCAGTGTCTGTGTATATTCGTGTATGAATGTGTGTGTGAATGGGTGACTGGTTCCTTAATGTTTCCATATAAAAATGTCACCATTTACCAGATGGTCCATAGATAAAAAATACACAGTATGAATATATGTTGGATATAGTTAAAAGGAAACATTAGAAGGTAGAAGGTTAATCAAAGTCTTGCTCAGAATGAGAGTTAACTGCACATTTTTTCACAATTTCTTCATTTTATCTGACACATAAGCAGATTATTTACAATTAAATGTCAAGTATCAATCAATTAGCATGTTTAGCGTTTGGTTTTTTGCCCATTTTTATCCTCTAAATGTTTACTTTCAGAGGAAAAGTCCTGATTTTATTTTAATTCCTGTGAAATATTTGTCATGAAGCTATCGCTCTCGTACATGATTAAATTCCAGGGATGCCAGGTTTAACACTGGAGCCTCTGTTTCCTGCGGGTTGCCAGATAGTTCAGCTGTTATGGAGACGGGCTGAGTGACTTTATCACAGGAAAAAAACAGAAGGATTTTATGACAGAGAATCCAGTTGTTCCTCTGTCTGATCTGATTAATAGATACAGGAAACTGAAGCCTGTTTGGTTCTGGTTTAGACTCAGAAGCTTGAGTCATATTTTAGACAAGTTTAGTCCTGTTTTGGATGAGGATTTGCCCTGGTTTAGTCCAGGCTTGGTCCAGGATTAGTTTGTGTTTAATGTAGGCTAATGTGTCCTAACTGAGCTCCTGAGTGTCCAGGCTAATGTCCAGACTAATGCGCTGTGTTTAAATATTAACTCGAGAGTCAGAAACCTACAGAAGAATGTTATCTCCAGCAGATAAACAGGAGTTGGTATCGACGTAACAGTAGTTTTCTGCTTCCACAGCTTCATTCATTATTTAACATCAAGATCCAATTTAAGATTACACTAAATCTGCATTATCCAGTTTAACAGAGTAAACAGTTTTTTATAAAGTCGACCGTAAAAGCAGATCTATGTGACAAAATCAGACTGAGCTTTAAAGAAATGCTGCAAAGTCCCGTAGATAAAATAAGCCTTGCAGATTTGCATGTGGTTAGATTTTATTACACAAACTATACAGCTCTGGAAAAAAATAAGACCACTGCAAAATGATTAGTTTCTCTGATTTTACTATTTGTAGGTTTGTGTTTAAGTAAAATTAACTTTTTTGTTTCATTCTATAAACTACTGACAAAATTTCTCCCAAATTCCAAATAAAATATTGTCATGTAGAGCGTTTATTTGCAGAAAATGACAAATGGTCAAAAAAACGAAAAAGATTTACATGTTTTCTGTGAAGAAAACAAGATCATATTCAATTTAAAACAACACAATACTAATGTTTTAACTTGGGGAGAGTTCAGAAATCAATATTTGGTGGAATAACCCAGTGTTTTTTTTTCTATTTTTCCTCCTTAAATCAGATTTGGTTCAGGCAATCACCTCATCAGTGCCTCATGAAGCAGAATGAGGTGTGTTTGTGTTGTAGAGATGCCGATTTCAGGGGAAAAAAATGCATTGGTCTCTTATATTAAAGTTTCATTGCAGAACATTTATAGTGAAGGGTTAATGCTCTGCTTAGACTGATCCATAGTACGACTGTGATTGTGATCTCTACTTTGCTGGATCTCGATGATGAGACGTGCACTTTTTTATCAACAGGGGTACAGTTTACCATCATGTGGCCGTGAGAGCGACCGGTGCTGCGTCTGTCTGTTTCCTCACAAGTCCTCATGTCTTCACATGTTGATTTGACTAAAAATCCAGTGTCGTCTTCTTTTTGCCTCTGTGTTTGGAGCCGTTTGCCCCTCACCTTTTCTCCTCTTGTGCTTCTGATGCTTATAATCCAAGTTATGGAAAGTTAACGACTATTTTCTTCTCCTCTTCTGTCCTGATTTAGTGCACCATGTTTCTGTTCAAAGTGGTAGAAAGTACAAATTATTTTTTAGTATAGTTGCATATAGTTATAGCATAGATCTCCTGAAAAGCTCGGGGTTTATTGTTCATATATGTTCATAGTTTGAGCAGATTAAAATATACAAATAAGAACAGCGAGAAAACAACAACATTGATTCAGTTGTTTCTGTGAAAGAACTGAATTTTGTTAATCAAAATCACTACATTTGAAGCTTTATTAGATCTTGAATCTGCACAAAACATTTTTACTTTAAGTACATATTGAAAAAAGGTATTTGAGCAATTTAAGCAATTCTTCTCATGTGATGTTTTTACTTTTACTTAAGTATTATTTGCTCCGGTATCTGTACTTTTACTTAACAAAATTGCTACTTCTGAAATGATTGTTCCACATAAATATATTTATTCCTATTTGATTAAAGAACAGCTCATTTTGGAGTGTAAAAACATTCAAATAATGATCTTTTTTTGTCATTTTCTTATGCCTTTTTTTTGTCTTGGGCAATCTGGGCACACAGCAATTTCCCAGGTATTTAAGCCAGATGCCCCTTCAGTCATAACATTCCCAGTTCTTGAGACACAATCACATTTAATCCGCAGAAACCACCCACTGTCAATATAGACACAATACAGAGCTGAAGGGCGGGAATTAAGTAGAAATCTCTATTTGAATTGTCGTAATAAGCAAATAATAATGGCTGCAATAACTTCTGCAATATTCCTGACTCTGAAAACAGTAGAATATCCTGTAGATGTGGATTTAGGCTTGTGTAAAACCTGCTAACTTGCTTGTCATGCCTGAGCTTCCTGTTTGGTTTAGATTAGAGTTTGAGTGAAGTGGAAAAGTGGAGTAAATGTGAAGAATGCAGACACGAGGCCTGAGCTAATCTGGGCTAATGTGGTGCTCTCTCCTCTTTAAGACACGCTCTGTACTCGACCAAAACTCGCACAGTCTTTCTTTGGATTATAAAAAGTCTCCAACAGGCTCCTACGACTCTTGTCAAACAGTGAAACATACAGAACTACATTCAGACCATACAACTGTGCAAAAACTCGGCCTTATGTAGCAGAAAACCCTGTGTCCTGTCGATCACTACTTCCTCTTTGCACCATTTTTCCTTATGACCTCTTGTCTATCGCTGTCTTTATATAAATACATCGTTTCCTAGTACTTTTTCTGCATAAATAGTTGTTTTTGCATTAACTCCCCCTGCAGGTGGAGTCTTGTGAGTGCGTTTCGGGTCGGATACATAAAGAATAGTTTTGAGAGCTTCAACCAAGAATTTCTTTAGTCATCTACAGCCCTCGCATACTTGTCCTGGTTTGGTTCTGGTTTGGGCCCAGTTTGAGTCCTAATATGGATGGGGTGTCCAGACGTCCCTATTTCCCCGGGACAGTCCCAGTTTTGAGCCCTGTGTCCCCTGTCCTGGCAGATTTATCCAAAACAAGGGATTTCTCCGTTTTATACAAGAGATGTCCCAGGTGTCCCTATTTTTGACCAATTTGATCTACACCAGGTCTAAATTAAGATTAAACCAGGACTACATCAGGTCTAAACCAGGCCCAATACATGACTATCACAATTTTTTGACCAATTTGAGCCCTGTTAACACTAAAGAGGGGCATAAATTGTCAGTTGTTTCAGAAATATGTGTTTGCAAATGACCATAAAGCCCCAAAATGCAGCTACAGAAGCCCCGCAGATTATGACTGACACGAGAATGCACAATGTTATGCGCTGTTTTCACTATTTTATTTATACCAAACATCCCAACCCGGGTGTGTCCCAAGTTTAGAATTTTGAAAATCTGGTCAGCCTAAATATGGATCTGTTTTGGTCCTTTTCTAGTCCAGGATTACTCCCTGGTTTAGTCCCAGTTTAGTCAAGTTCAGTCTGGACCCGACCCAGAGGAGGGAGATCTTTTTTATGGGGCAGTCGCTCTCAAAAGGGTCTGAAATTATAAATATTACGCTATTTTCTGAGCTGTGTTATAATGTTGTTTCCTACGGAAGCTAAGGGGGGGCTCACAACAAATGCAAATGCCACAACACAAAAGCAAATGCTGCAACACAAGACCCCAAAAAAGCCACAACGGACTCTATTTTCCGACGGACTAAGCGAGGCGGATCAAGCGGGAAATAATTTACGACGTTCAGACCGTGACATGGATCCTGGCCACAAAACAATAAATAACTTTTACTTAGGTTTCCAACTTCATTCACTTCTCCGTCGCTTTACTTTTCACATTCTTCATCTTCATCCTTTCCCATTCACTTTCCGCCTGGTCTGTCGGAAAACGGACTCCCGCTGCGACTTCCGTTGGGGCTTTTTGTTGTGTTGCGGCGTTTGTATTTGCTGTGAGCCTCCCTGGCTTCCGTAGTTTCCTAATCAAAACATACTTGGAGCTGTGTTTTGTATCATTCACGCATGTTTTAACACACACACCCTGATTATTTAGGCTTTTCTCAGATGGAAAACACCCTGTTCCACCTTGTGATGTCATGCGGTGATACAGGAAGTGCTCCAATGTGTTTTTAAACTCCCCACACCTTCACTAGAATCAGCTGGATAATTTCAACCCTGGAATATCCCATCTCCGCTAAACTAAAGGTAAAAGGCAGATGTTATTTTGAAAACTACTTCTTCATGACATCACAAGGTGGAGCAGAACATCATGTTGAGCTTTGGAGATGTAAACAGACAAATAATAAAGTATTACTCAAACTTGTGAATGAAACAAAACACAACAGTCAGTTTTGCGTAATATGGGATGTTTTTAAATGCTTTCTTATGTGTACTGTACAGAAACTCTCCGATCTATGAACGAGCTGTGAATAAAGTAGATTGGAATTTTAAAGGTTTCGTTTTTACACTCCCAGTTTAGTCATGGTTTTGTCAAGATCGAGCCTTGTGTAGTTTTTTTTTATATGTAAATGTTTTGTATTTAGTTCCTGGAAAACTCTTTTTTTCCAGGTTGTATTTTTGTGTGGAAAGTCTGAGCACCTCTTCTGTTTAGGGCAGGTTTTATTTGAGTACATGTGAGACCAGATGTCAGGAATAGTTTCGTGCAGTTATGTTGTATTTAACGCAAAATCTTTTCTGGAAACCATTTAAAACAAAGCGTGAGAAATTCCCTGATGTGTTTTAGAAAGTTAGAAGAAAAGTGCAGGTTAGTTTTGTGTGGGCTTTAAAAGTTTAACAATTTCCACCATGTCCTTCTGTAAATCTGCTACACTACAAGCTCTTGCTAAGCTCCATGTTTTTTTCCTGAAATGTTCGACAGTATGGCATTTAATTTAACAGTTACCATGGAGATCAGCAGCTCACATCACCAGCCCAAGAAGCAGGTCAGATCTGTGGAAAAGTGGATCTACTCAGGGTAATTTTGCATATTTTCTGCAGTAGTTTTGAGAAATAAAACACTTGTAATTAGGGCTGCAACTAACGATTATTTTCATAATCGATTAATCTGGCGATTATTTTTTAACTAATCGATTATTAATCGGATAAAAATAAGGAAAGTGCTCCAAAACTGTGCTAAAAGTAAGTTAGCCGTGCGTCCTGGGTTTACGCACAGAAGCTGTGCTCGCTCTGCCAACCCCTCTCTCTATTACGAACGCGGTCAGATCAACAAAGCTTTGACCAATCACGGTGTTCGTGGGCTTGTACCGCACACTCTGTGATGGACAGGAGCACCAGCGAATCACAGAGGGTTTAAGAGGTTAACTGGACTAGTTAATGGCTTAGAAACACATTGTTCCAATGCAATCGCGGCTAATATGTGCTAACTAGCTAACACCAAGCAACTTCGGTTTAACTTGTATAGTGTCAAACAATACGTTGTGATTAAAACGTTCCTATTAACTTGTACCAGTAATGCAACCCAACTACTTTTCATGTCAAAAAAAGGTTGCCAATATGTTTGTGAAATCTCACCAGAGTCCGACTGATTTTAAAGGGGAGACGCCATTTCTCAAGTGTCCTCTTTTTTTCCCCCGTGTTAACCTGTTCTCGCCCCCTAACCGTGGTTGGGGAGCACAGGGGAGATCGTCTTCTCCAGGGCCGGGGATTGCTTCCCTCCGGGGTTAACTCCCTTGAGGACCTCGTGCGTTTGCGGTGTATGAAAATGTAAATAAAAGGAGGCAGTTTCGCTGCAGAGTGGGGCTTTATTAGCTCACTACACTGTAGGAGTAGCACCTTTTACCCTCTACGTGCCCGATCGCCGTGCCCGATCCCTGAGAGCACACGCGGACACACACACGGAGCGAGACCCGGCTCCACTGCTCCGCGCGGACATACATCCAGCGCGCCCCCGGCGCGCGCACGCAATCACTCACCCTCTCTCTCTCTCCTGCACTGAGCTATAGACACAATATAGACACGTCTCACAACACCCGATTCTCCCGCTTGGACTTTGTCACGTGAACTAGTCAACTAATCGACTACTAAATTAGTTGCCAACTATTTTAATAGTCGATTTTAATCGATTTAATCGATTAGTTGTTGCAGCCCTACTTGTAATTGAATAAATACAATATATATATTTGTTTAATGCCATACTGTGGAACATCCCAGGCAAAGCAATAACATCACCATGGAGACAAGCAGACCCTCCATCAGAAAAGTTACACAGTGCACCTCTTCTGAACAAAACTGATAAATTTTGTTGTTTATAGTTTAGAACCGAGTTATCAAAGTACAAACTCTTGCTAAGACCTGCGTGTGTTGTGTTAAATCACAATATTTTGTACTGCTGTAAAATTTAAGAATGGGTTTTATAAAGATCCTTTTTGTTGCAGAAAAATGTGAAAATTCTTTTCAAACCAGTCTTATGACTTTCAATAAAACTACTTGCATGTTTGAAGCTAAATATATTATAATATATTTAAAATGGCTCAAATTCTATGCAGTGTCAGAAAATATTCTGTTACTACAGGTACATCTCTCAAATTAGAATATTGTGAAAACGATCAATATTTTTGTCACTCATTTCAGAATCCATATCCATAGATGGACTCAGTACACATGGAGTGAGGCTTGAAAACTATGTAATAGGTTTTTAGGGCTACAATGTTAGTATGTATTAGTGCTGTCAAAAATAACAGTAATAATAATAAGTTAACACAAAACAATTTTAATGTTGTTTTTTTTTACTTTTTTTTATCGCAAACTAGGTTTTTCATAAGCTACTGTAAATAGGAAGGAAAACAATTTGTAAGAAACTGAGAAGTCCTGTCAGGTGCACTGATGTTGAAAACACGAAATAAAGTCGGCTCCAAAACTTCACACTTAGCTGTGATTATATCTAAGACCTTTGATAAGGAGACAGGTTTTGCAGCCTCTCTCCTCTGTTGTATCCATAAACTCACGGAAGAGTTGGCTGGACTTATTTTCTCCACTATAGCGTTCGCTCTGCTGCTGCAGATAGATCCACGCGCTGCTGCGACATGTAAAAAACAGCTCCGTGTGAGGACGTCATCACCCTCAGTACAGCAGCGTTGGGGCCGTGGATCTATAATAAATTTTAATAATAGATTTTATTATAGTTCTGTGGTTGGGGCCATGATTGGGACAAACACGGTCACAAACACAGTTGCAGTAACGGAAAACATTTGCACAAAGCTTATTCACTTTTCTATGTTGACAGGAGAATTAAAATGATTTTTCAAGGGACAAAAATTTGTGACTAATTTGAGATTAATTGCAAGTTAACTATGACATTCATGACATTAATCGTGATTAAATATTTTAATCGATTGACAGAACTAATATTTATTAATAATTTTTCATGCATTTTTTTTTTTGTATTTTTGGCAGATTCAGAAACGGTTCCCAACTACTACATCCACTTGACTTGATTTCCATTTTCTGTTTACTTTTCCATACCAGTAATAATAACTCTGCCACAATAGTTATGTTTTCGTTGCCCGGTTGCTCCTGCGCGTCATGTGACCAGCGCCCGCCCTGTCATTGTTAAAACCACACGGACGTATTTGGACGCACCCCATTCGTCACATCTGACTCAGCCCTCCGTGGTTTTCATTCAGACTCTGTATTCATTGACTTTATCTTTAATTACAGCGTTGCACTTGTTACGCCGTTTATCACACTGAGTGATTCTTTAAAAATCCCTGTATTGTTATGAATGCATCAATAATACAGCAGGGAAATGTCATTTTGCTTTGTGCTTTTGTTTGTGTAAGTGCGGTTTCTGTCAAAACAACTGTAAAGTGTATTGGAATAACATGAGCAATAGTGTTAGCATTTCTCAAGACCAAACCAAATATACAATAAAATAAACTGACGTGGAGCTTTTTGTCAGTTCACTGAGCCTAACTTGAGAGAAAAGAGGCTGGTTTTCTTTTGTCCTTTTTGTACGACTTGTATTTATTCCAATAATCTTTTTGTATTTATATTCAGTGTAACTTTATAATTATATAAGGTGCTCTTTTTGTTATTTTAAAATCTACAATGGTAAAAAATAATGATAATAAAGTTGTTATAATTGGCCTCCAGTGAAGCCACGTTGACTGGTGCTGAAGTGAGTTAAAATACTTGATATTACTTAGTTTAAAGGGCCCATATTACACTATTTTCTAGGGGTGTAACGATATCCAAGTCTCACTGTACGATATCGTCACGGTATAAACCTCACGGTATGAATATTTATTGCGATATCGTGGGAAAGCTCATGAGATTACGATATTCTACATAATAACAAGACTGACATTATAAAACGCTTTGACCAGTCATTTGGTACAACATTTATTGTCATTAGGGATGGAACGATATCCAAATCTCTCTGCACGATATTTTCACCATATACATCTCACAGTACGATATTTATTGCAATATTTTGTGGTGAATCTGCTACTTTTTCCTCTAAAAATGCCTTCACAAGACTTAATCCAAAGAATGAAGATGTAAAAGTGCTTAGAACAGTTATTTCTTCATGTCGTCTGCACTAAAACGGAGCAAAGCATCATGGTCTATGTAGTTCCCTGTTTTTTTTTAGCTATTTCTGCATCAGAACTATTCATTTAAGCAAAGAGACTTGTGATTCGATATATTGTGATGGTCCACGATATTATTGTGAGACCTTTGACCATATGATATCACAATATTTCGGTTATTGTTACATCCCTACTATTTTCTGATTTGTCATGTTGTTTCCTCATCAAAAACATGCCTGATGTTGAAATCTCTACTTAACAAAAGATAAAATGCAGTTTTTAACTTGAAAACTACCGGTACATGACATCAAACATTTGTGAATTAAACGAAACACAACTCCCAGTATGTTTTTGATGAGGTAACACCATTCTAACATGGCTTAAAGCTCAAAAAGAGTCGATTTTGTGCCATATCGGACCTTAAAATGTGTCCTGCTCCAGCACAGTCTCACAATAAGTCTGCTGTGCGCTGTCTGTATCTAATTATAAACTGTTCTCTTGTTCAATATAATCAGGAAGTGTGCAATTATCTTTGGTAGTTGTTGTTAGTGTTACCATGAGGGCAAAACTCCGCAGTGGTCTGAAAGTTGTGAAAAGCCCTTTATAAGCTCATCGTGGTGGATAATTAGGATACAATTGGTGTATGTGACAGGAGTGTTGTTCATTTATTTAAGATTATAAAAGAAGCTTGAAGGATCTGCATGGTATTACGCAAAACTGACTCTTGTGAGCTTTAAACCATGTTATAATGTTGTTACTTTATCAAAAACATGCCTGGTGTAATGTTTTATTTCATTCACACATGTTTGACTAACCCTTTTATGAGTCTATCTGCATCTCCAAAGCTCAAAATGCTCTGTTCCACCTTGTGATGTCATGTAGCGGTGCTTTTTCAAGTTAACAGCTACTTTTACTGTTTTGTTTTAGTAAAGATTAGCAATTCTAAAGCTGAAATAATCCAAATGATTCTAGTGAAGGTGTGTGGAGTTTAAAAACACAGAGCACTTCCTGTATTACCACATGACATCACAATGTGGAACAGAGAAGAATTCAGCCTAAGTCTGCAGGATTTGTGTGTTAAACATGTGTAAATGAAACAAAACACAGCTCCAGGTCTGTTTGTGATGAGGAAACAACATAGATCAGAAAATAACATAATTTAGGACCTTTTAAAGAATATTTTTAAAGAAATTTTTGTCATAATTTTGATTATACTGGATACAGAAAGCTGACACATTTTGGTTCAATTAAACTTTTGACATGTAAATAAAAAGGACATCTTATTTTAATCTGCTCATTTAGGTTACCTGTGATCATTTAAAAAAAAAAACACTCAAATTTCTTTTCATTAGATCAAAATTGAGACACTAGACCAGCTCGGATTAGCAGAAATTTGGTCCATTCAGATGCTTTTCTCCGTAGTGACATTAATGCGTCATGTCAGTCATTTATTCCTAAACCACAAACTTGACTGAATTGACAAAACCTTTTCTATCCGAACAAGAGCTGCCGTTTACTGTTGCCATTTTTTAAAAAAAAAGTCAAACCTCAAACTGCTTTTCAGACTCTTTGATACGATGTACAACATGAAAAGATGAATGCTTGGAAGAGACCTGGATTTCCGTATGAAAGATCTCGGATTTTTGCGAACCAGCCGGACTTGTCAAACGTGATCCACGTCGTACCACCAAACTGCCCCGGGACAGGCAGGGAGGGGCTGTTTACATCAACTCAAAGCGCCATACACTACGGTTACACTGCTCTTATGTCATGTGCAACTCAAAACAAGATGGAAGAAATGCAGCGTTTTGTGTAAACACGGTCAAATTTCAAACTCTTTCAGTACTAAGGCATAGACTCAAATAGATGCAGGTAACACGATGATAATAAATCCTTTATTTAGACGATAGAATGTCAATCTTAACATTAAATCATAGTACTTTCTAGGGCCCGACGATGTATCAGTTGGCTAATATTACCGTGGGTATGGGCACATATCGAGACTTATTAACTTAAATCTTGCCAAAATGGGCCGATATTCCACCTGGGCATGTTATACCATGATATAAACCTTAGACTCTCTGTATTATGACCGTTTAATCCAATTTACAGACAGATAAATGTCCTAATATGTGGTGCCGCATCAGTATTTATCTCTGGAGTAATTGTGTCTGTTTCTGTTACGCCGTACTGCCCCTGAACATCACATCACACATCACTCAAGTGTGCTTGTTTACACTGTGCGCAGCCGTAGATCCATGTGCACAACACTGAGATTATATTCTATAGGAAATGTGTCGTTTTGAAGCTCGTTTTGGTTCTTTCTCTTTGGTTAGCGATTAGCCGCTGTAGCTCCCACACATAAACAGGCTGTTCTATTAGCGACTGTAAAGTGAATATAGTGGCAGTATATGTGTTACTGGACACAAACTGATATGTAAATGAGCTGTGAACAGAGGTGTGAATGATCAGCATTTAACATATAATTAATTACCACAGTGTGCTTGCATTTCATGCTAAAGGCTGATAGCGGTAGTTTACTTACTTACTTTACTAGGGTGACCAGATGTCCCTATTTACCCGGGACAGTCCCATTTTTGAGCCCTGTGTCCCCTGTCCCAGCAGATTTGTCCAAAACCAGTGATTTCTCCCAGTTTTATACAAGACATGTCCCAAGTGTCCCTATTTTGGACCAATTTGATTTAAACCAGGACTAAACTAGGTCTAAACCGGGACTATATCAGGTCTGTTTCAAGGTCTAAACCAGGACTAAGCTTGGGCTAAAATAAGACTATATCAGTTTAAAACCAGGTCTAAACCGGAGGAGCATAAATTGCATTTGTTTAGCCAAAATACAAAATACTTTGCTTCTATATTTTGTCTCTCACATTATACACTGACCCACATAAGTTGAGAATGGACAATGCTACAAGCTTTTTTCACAGTTGTATTTATACCCACCATCCTCCTAACCCGGGCGTGTCACAGTTTTTAATTCTGAAAATCTGGTCACCCTATACTTTACAGGCTAGAATGTGATACAAAAACGCCATTAGGCCGACCTACTGTCTTTAAATATGACGTAATGAGGCAGAATAACAATAAATGTCGCCTAAATAAACCAAAATAAAATCCAATAGAGCCAAACCTCTTATACTTCTTCTGAAACAGCTCAAAATCATTCGAAAACTATTCAGGAAAGGTTCATTTCTGCCCTGTGAATGCATTTTTTTTTAATACTGATAACTGCTCAAATGTGTATATAGTTTCAATATTCATTTTAGTATCAATTATTATGTTTTTTCTATTTTTATCTCTTTGGTCCAGGTCTGAGTTCATCTTAGTCTGGATGTAGTTTTGGTTCTGTTCAATCCTAGTCCAGGACTGGATTTTGTCCCAGTTTTGTCCTAATTTTGATGTGGTGGATACAAGCCTGAACACACCCATGGTGTTTTTTATCTAAGATTAAAAAGCTGACACTAAATTAAAGCTGTTTGTGTTGCATTAAGTTGCAAATTAGTGGTTAATGTGGTCATCTGTTGCGTATTATTGTGAAAATGCATCTTAAAGAAACAATGTGTAACTTTTCTGTCTGAGGGTTTGTCACTGTCTTGTCTCATCGAGATGTTTTTGCATCGCTCAGAATGTTCCACACTTTGGCATTAAAGTCATCAATCCTGCGTAGACGTAATTATCAGTGTTTTATTGCTCAGAAATACCTTGAAAAACATGCATTTCAACTTTGAGAGTGGGCTCGCCTCTCCACAGATCTGACCTGTAACCTCTCCTGGTACTTGTCTATATGGAAATAGATAAGTTTAATGCCATACTGCGGAACATCTCGATAAAAAACCGCAGACCCTCCAACAAAAAACTTGCAGCGCATCTTTAAACTCTGAATTAGGCCGTTGACTTATCACACATTATATTTGAACTATACTTTTTATTGATATTTTGTAGTGATTTCTTGAATATTTCTGCAAAAAGGGACATTAAATTGTGTTATGAAAATATATAAATTAGTAACATGCAAAAAATAAATCATAAAAATTCAAGAACAGCAGGTTTTCAGCTGCAGATGATTTTAAATGAAGCGGTGCATGTTCAGTGAGCTATTTGAGTCCAGAGTTTAACGTTGGGAGTGTCCCTCAGCGTGAAACCTCTGGAACATCTGCGTTTCATTTAATTCAGCTGCAGACCTCAGGCAGCCCCCTGTTCCCACCACCAGAGGGCGCCACTGAGCCAGAGCTGCAGGGTCCCAGCGTCTGAACCGGAGCCAGACTTCATTTCCTGTGTCAAAAACAGCCCGAGGAGAAATTTCAACAAGAAGAAACAGAAGTATTAGGAGATGAAAGACCTGGCATTAGAGAAAGACCTTTTTATAATTCTGGTTGAATTAATTGTACTTCACTAGCCTCAGAACTGATGATGAGAAACCATACTTTTAATTGAATCATCACTGTTATTATTATTAATTGACAGAATATTGTGTTTTGGAGGTGAAATCAAATGAGGATCCACTGCTTTGGTGCCCAGCGTGACGTCCAAGTGGGAAAATTCTTCTCCTTTTGCCAAGATCTCATTTATATTCCGTCTTTAATAGAATTCCCATCATCTTTAAAGCGAAGCACACACAAGACTTAATTTATTTTTAATCTATTGTTTATGGACCATCGGGACATTTTCTGCTAGACAGTACTTGGTCTGACATTGAGTAGTTTTGTCGTTCCCCGTCTTCCCCCTCGGCGTTTACATTCCGTTCTTTATAAACAGCTGGAGCGTTACTTCACTTCCTGTCTGGACCCAGCTCAATGAAGTCTTTGAGAGAGACTGATTTCCTTGACGTAGTTTTTGGCCTGCCCCTGCTATTGTTCTGCCCAACTCTCCCCATTCATTCACTATAGTGAGTTAAAGAAGAAATAATATGTATTTATGTGTGTTCTTGCATATGGGTCAATGACATGACGCTGTCCAATTGTAATTTCCTCAGTTAAAAGGGTTCAAATTTCATAATAATTCAGCACATTTCTGTAGTACCTCTGACCTCCATGGAACCAAATCAATTTTTCTGCATGTTTTTTGTACTTCCATCCATCCATCTTCTCCCGCTTAATCCGGCTGGGTCGCGGGGGCAGCTTGCTGCCCAATACTCATAGCACCTGACCCCCCCTATGAACCCCTCTGCAGGTAGTGAGCCCACAGGAGGGTGGACAACATGGTCCTTGATGTTAGTTCATAGGGGTCCAGGCATGTTTTGGGTTGATGGGGGAAACCGGAGTACCCGGAGGAAACCCATCCAGACACGGGGAGAACATGCAAACTCCACACAGAAAGGCCCGGGCGACCCGGGGATCGAACCCGCAATCTTCTTGCTGTGAGGCCTGAGTGTTGCCACTCAGGCACTCCGTGCCGCCGTTTTTTGTACTTAAAGTGTAAAAATGTCATGTGGTGCGACCGTGCATCATGTGGTGCGACTAATAACAGCAGGAATTCTATGGCTGGAGTTTTAATAACAAAGTAAACTTGGCTGAATGGTTCTTTAGGCAATTTTCTTCATTTGATGCATTTTACAGGGCAGTAGTTTGTTCATTAAACACAAGCAGGTGACTGTCATATTGGACAGCAAAAGAAAACATCAATATGCATTAGTGCTGCCACTAACGACTAATTTTCTAACGATTAATCTCTCGACTAATTTTTCGATTAGTCGACTAATCTAAACGACTAATAAAAAAAAAAAAGCGGTTCTAACACACACAAGTGTGTGTGTTAGATTTTACCTTGTGTGTGCTGTGCGTGCGAGTTGCAAAGGTTATTGCTGTTATGTCTGTTGTGTGTGCTCATTCAACAATGTTGAACAACGATATGCACACACAATTTAACGAGTTTGCACGAGCAGCATATGCAACGGTATGCTCAATACCTCATGCATCGTGGTCGTGGTCGAGAAAGAGAGAGACCAGCCAGCAGAGTGCGCACGGCAAATACTTCCTCAAGTTTGTTTTCTTTGGCGGTGCCATTATTTACCACTGCTGTTAGCCTTTGGTGAAGCCGAGGTTAGCCACCTCGGCGTCAACCCCGGATGTAGCCGCTGTCAGCAGCACCGGTGTCGGCCTCGGGCGCAGTTGCTGCCCGCGGCACCGTGTCCGCTTCGGGTGTAGCCGCTGTTAGCCGCCCGGTGTCCGCCTCGGTGTAGCCGCTGTTAGCTGCGCCGGTGTCCGCCTCGGGTGTAGCCGCTGTTAGCTGCGCGGTGTCCGCCTTCGGTGTAGCCGCTGCCTGCCGCACCGGTGTCGGCCTCGAGTGTAGTACGACTAGTGGTGTGGAGGGGAAATACCTGATCTCAGGCAAGCAAAAGGTCTCTGGACGAGCCGTTTGAGACCAAAAATAAATAAAGGCGAATATTCGACCAAAAAAATTGTAGTCGACTCATTTTCATAATCGATTACGTCGACAACGTCGAATAATCGCGGCAGCACTAATATGCATTAAAAATCAAAAGAAATGCAACAGTTTGTTTCTATACACTTCATATTACTCAGAACTTAGATTAATATCCCAACCATGTTTTAGAAAATAAAACAATTTTAAGGTTGTTCTCGGTTGTACCACATGACATTTTACACTAAAAATGCTTAATATAAATGTTAACCACAGATTTATGCACTTGACACTTGAATATTAGAAAAAGCTCAATAGAAACTAATATTTTTTTTATATTTTAAAGTTTGCCTGTTGAAAATCCTTATACATCATTGACTCATATACCAGGACCAACTCTTGTTTGAGTTTGATTTTAAATATGACATTAAATATACACTATTTACAGTGTGAAATGGTGAGGGGGCTGCTCTAGTGTAGTCACAATGCTAAAATTTCACACTTGATGTAGATTTTAAGGAATAGACTCAATACTTTATACTAGTTTTGATACCACAATAGTTAAAACAATAATTAAAACACACTTTAGTCAATAGAGCTGATTTTCAGCATTAAATCTTAGTACTTTAAGCGTCTTTGTAAGTCCAAAAAGGCGCTACATTAGTTTGATGTAGTAGTTATTATTATTATTACATTACGGTTTTATATCTGGGCATATACTAGTCTATGTGCTCTTATTCTTCTGATACAGCTCAAAATTGTTCTAAAACTATTCAGGAAAGCTTCATTTCTGTCTTGTGAATGTAACTTTTTTAATATCAATACTTGTTCAAATGAGTATCTAGTTTCGATACTAGTTTTAACATTGATTAGTCTCTGATTTTTGATACTTTTGACTTTCGTTTTACTTGGTGTGCACTGATACAAGTACTTTATTTTGAGTAATCGCTAATACCGATAGAAGGCGCTATCTTTTTTTAGAGGTTTTAATACAGTAAATCAGTCGTTTCAGAGCATCGTTATAATCCAGCCTCTTTCCATTTAATTAATCTAGTAAATTTTGAAATTAGAGGAGGGATTATGGATCAAATGTTTATAAAAAATTCCATTCATTACAGTTCATATTTAACCGTGAGAGAAGACGGAGATATAAACTGATTCACTAATGCAAAAGTCATATGCAAAGCGCGATTATGACTAAACGTAAACTTCCATGTACACCTCCCCCCTCTCTTCCACTCTGATGCTTTCCTGTCGTCGGGAGCAGAGGAGGAGGAGGAGCTCCGTCTGCGGACAGTGATGTCATGGTCCAGTTTTGGCCTGAAAACATCTGTCCACCTCAGCTGCTCTCTCGCTCTGTCATTTAGTCCAAAAATAGAAAAAGACGAGGAGGAGGAGTGAGCTTCAGTACATCTGTAAACCCGCTTGAACTTAAGTGCTCCTCTTACCTCAGGGCTGGTTGTGTGAATGTAGATTTATTTGTAAACACGAGGAAGGGGTTTTCGTTAGATTATGTTCGCCGATTTTCTGATTATGGCGTTTCCTTTTTGAAGACTGCCCTTGAAAACCTCTTCACTGACAAATTGCAGGTTTTCTCAGTCAAGGATGTATCAGTTAGTTTATTTAAACAGGGACCATGTGTAATCTCAAGAGAAGAGACGCTTTACACCAGATTTAGCTAAAGCTAGTTTCCATCTGCAGTCCCTGGGCAGGTTCACAAACATTAAAATACATTAAAAAACATCCATTCTTCTACAGTCAAACCAGGTTCTCTCTCTCACACACACTCTGTCATATAAAAACTGGTGGTCTGCTCAGAGCAAAGCTGGACAAATCTCTTCGGAGGTGGAGGTGCAGCATTGTTTAAAATCCTGTGTATTAATCGCACATTTGAATATGTAATCCTGTTCTCAAAGTCCAACATTTTATATTTTGCAAGAATTTGGCAGTGGTGATGTTGCAATGGTTTTTTATCTAATATTTTCACTGCCTGATTATAAAGCGATTTGAGTGGTTTTAGTGTTGTATCACTCACCTGAGACCAACTGGAAATAATTTAAATGAGAAATGATCATTGCATTCAGATACACCTTTGCCGCATCATAGTTTAGTGTATTTCGAATCTGTTTAAAGAGATAAATTGTATTTTACAGTATTGCACACTTTTTTAATGTGTTTTTTAAATGCAAATGTTGGATCCAGCACTACCCTTAAATATTTGAATTGCTCCACAAGTTTCATTTGCTTGTTTTTAACAAAAATACTAGGATATGATTTTGACTTTTTTGTTTTTGCAAAATACATTACCACAGTTTTGTTTAGATTTAGAGTAAGAGATACAGAGCCAAGCCAATTAGCAATTTTGGTCATTGTGGTTGAGAGTTTCTCAGCCACAGAGTTGGCATCATTACCGTATATATATATATGACGGTGTCATCCGCATACATTTGGATTTCCACATTGTCACACATCAAAGAAAGGCCATTAATATACATTGTAAACAGTAATGGCCCAATAACAGAGCCCTGTGGGACCCCATGTTACAGGCTGTAGGCACTGAGAGCTTAGTGTGGACCCGCACACACTGGACACGGTCAGTGAGATATGATTGTGTCCACTGCAGTGCGCTGTAAGACAGATTGTACTTTCTCAGCTTTTTAAGTAGCACACAGTGGTTGACCGTGTCGAACGCTTTGCGTAGGTCCAAGAACACAGCGCCCACAACCCTGCCCTTGTCCAGCTTAGATTTAACCATTTCTATAAAATAACAACATGCACTTTCTGTGGAATGATATTTACAGTATCCAAACTGTATGGGATGCAAAAGATTATTATTGTCAAGATGTTCAGATATTTGTTGTGCAATGACCTTTTCTATGACTTTTGAAGCAACGGGAAGTATGCTGATGGGTCTATAGTTGCAAGTTTCATGTCGATCCCCAGATTTAAATATTGGACTAACTACTGCAGTTTTAAAGGCAGAAGGAAAAATGCACTCCTCAATTGATTTGTTTGTAATATTTTTAAGAGGTGTTAGGAAAACATCTTTGTCTTTTTAGAAGTGAACTGTCCATGCCCTAATTATTTTTACTTTTAGAGTTTGTAATGACAACAAAATTTTGTTAAGTTCAGTGTTCATTTGTTAATTTAAAAGTTAGAGCATTTTGACTGTATTCAACAATTGTGTGATCTGCCAGCGGGGTTTGATTGATGCCCTGGCAGAGGTCCTTTACTGATTCAATAAAATATTGATTCAAATGATTTGCAACAATTTGTGCATTATTTTCAAAATTTCCATTGATGTTTAACTGTAATTTCTGAAACTTATGTTTTTCGCAACCTGTGATTTTATCTATAGTTTGCCAAAGCTTTTTGCGATTACCTTTTGCTTCTTCAATTAAGTTCATAAAGAAATTTGCCTTTGACAGATAAATAAATGAACTGAATATATAAATGTATAGATAAAAATAAATGTATGCATTTATGTGGAAGGTCAGTCACCTGCTTGTCTCCATAAATGTTATTGTTTTCCAGTGTATGTTCAACAGTATGGCATTAAACTCTTCTATCTCCATGGAGACAAGCAGGTTACAGGTCATATCTGTGAAAAGCTGACATCACTAACAGAATGCATGACTTAAAAAGTATTCTGACTGCATAATATTCACATAAAATCAGCCTTTATTAAGTGCTTTTCATGCAAAAATGTAACACATTTTTTTGGCTAACACAATAAAGATATATCACAAGACGACAAAGCTGAACATTTTTTCTGCAGTAACATTTGTTCAGCAGTGAAAAGTTCTCGTCCATTAAGTAGCAGATGTTGGTGGGTCTAGTGTTTTGAAGGCGCAGACGTGGTGGACCTTCTATTAAACACTGGAATACGTTTGACCCACTTTGGTTTTCTGAAGACTGGCTTTTTTGGTGTCAGAAGCTTAGATATCCTCTCAAACAACATCCGGAGAGGACGAGGAATCAGCCTGCCAAAGAAGGACTTGGAGGCTTTCTGGGTCAGTTGGTTAATATCGGCCTCTGTCACGGGAACGGTCTCTCGATGTCCTCCAGTATCTCGCTGCAGTCTGGTAGTTCCTCCTTCAGTTTCTCCAAAATCGTGCCCGTTTCTATTGTCGATGCACCGTTTAGTTCATCTTGCTGAATTTTACCATCATCAGCTTCCATGGATTCTTCCATGATCACAGTGTCTTCTCTCTCAACATTGGATACTGCCTGACTGGTTTTGGAAGCCATATTATTTACACTTTTGGCTCTGCTATGGTCTTCTTGTTCTAACTGGCTCTTTTGTTCTTCATCATGGGGGACCTCCTCATTGCCACCCTCACCTTCACTTTGGAGTTCGGTGGACAGACGAAGTGAATTAACCATTATTTCTCCTGGTGATGTTTCTTGGCTGCCATCATGTTCCTCCTTGGTTGAAGCCACCAGAATCGTTGTGTCTTCTTTGGCGCTTGGATGTTCAGGTGACTTTACAGACCTGCAAACTGAAACCTGACCTGGAGATTTATTTGTGTCAAAGACAATATTATCATCTGAAGGACAGGTGACTGTTTTTGGATTGTTTTCTACATCCGTCTCTGTGAAGTCAACCATTTCTTTTGACTTAGTCTAAAATCCCATCTGGAGATTGAGTTATAGGCAGGTTGAGTTCACTCTGCTCTGCACATTCAAATAAGAAGGGAGCAATTACTTTTAAGACAATATTGTCATCTGAATCACAGGTGACTGGCTTTGTTGGTCCTTCTATGTGCATCTCCATGAAATCAAACATGTCTTTTGACACGCAGAATGAACTTTCACCAGGGAGTGTAGTCATTTGGTTGATGTTGCCCCAGTCAGTACATCCAAAGATGGGAGGACTTGCAGTAAAAACAATATTGTCATCTGAAGCCCTTTTAATTGGTTTTGGCAGTCTTATGTCCATTTCCATCCAGGCCATCTTCACCATTTCTTCGCTTCATTTCTGTTGTGTTGGTTCAAACTCATTGTCTGTAACACGCATTAACTCACGGGCCTTCTTTGTATAGTCGTCTCCTTCAGGTAAGTGAGCCATGGTTATGAATGGGTGGAGGAGGGCTTCCGATGGCGTGATCCTCCTCTTCGCTTCCAATTCTAACATTTTACAGAGCAGGTCATGAAACTGCTCCATGTCTCTCTTCTCCTGATCTGACAGACATCTGTTAGAGGCTTTGAGTAGCTCTTCCAGGCTTATGGCTGAAGGCCTGATCAGTGGCATTTCAGGATAGATCCGAGTTGTTCTCTGAAACTCCCACAGAGTTTTGACTCTCCACTTGGAATTCACCTGGACAAAGTACTTCTCTCTGTACATTGCCTCATTCAGAAGCTTCTTTGGTGGAATCCCGAGAAACTGCACAATCCTCCTCAGGTAATCATACACGGAAAAGCCAACGAAATCTGTGTCACGGGAATAGAAGTGCAGGAAGCAGCAGGCCAGACTCCACATATCAACAGCCTCCCACAGTGGAAGACCTAATATAACTTCGGGAGCACGAAACGAAATCGCCTGCATTGTCTGTCCAGTTATTACTTGTTCGCTTTACTTGTGCTTTGCCAAACCAAAATCTATCAACTTGACTTTGAAGGGCTGCTCCTTATGGTTCACCAACATAATATTGTCTAATTTGATGTCTGTATGCATTACTCCAATGCTTTGCAGACCATATAGAGATATTAAGAGCTGCTTCGCCATTGCTCGTATCTGGCTCAGCGTAAAGCTCTTCATCTTTTGCAGGAGATCGTCGACTCTTTGATCCAACATCTCAAACGCAAGAGCCTGACAGCCCTCGGAGTCAAAGAAATCCACCATTTTGACCAGATTGAAGCTGTCTGGGTCCAGTTCTCTGATGTAACCCAACATCTCCAACTCTTTGTGGAAGCTGTTGGAGAAGGCGCCATCGTCTTTCAGGAGTTTTAAAGCAACAGCCTCCCCTGTTAGTCTATTTCGGCACTTTGAAACAGTACCGTATCCTCCTTCTCCGATAACGCCCAAAACCTCGTACTTGGTTTCGGGGTTGGTTTGTGGGTCCACGTTGAGGCAAGTGGAGAAATTCATCATGTTTGTAACAGTTGTTCACGAGCTCTGGTGAGTGCGTGCGTTCGCTAGCAGAGTTTGTGTTAAAATGACCAAAGAGAGAGCACGATTCCAGAACATAACTAAAAGCTCCACGGCAACAAGGATTCTAGATTTACGCATATAGAATGGGGCCTAATGACCAAATATACAATAGAATGTAAGATTTATGTTTTAAATACAAACATTACATTAAAAACAAACAAAAACAACATATACAGTGTAAATTCTGTGAAATTGATCGTGTCTCTGCCTCAGTGAAATAAGTCAACACACATTTGAAACTCTTCTTCTCATACTAAAACTAAATGAAACAAGTAGCTACACAAGTGCTTTGTGTTGCATTTTTGTATGAAAAGCGCTTTTTAAATAAAGTTTGATTGATTGATTGAAGTACCAACATATCATAAAGTATATAAGTGTAATAGTTGTCCCCACTGCACCAGTATATGTCAGACCAAGTCATTTCTGGACCATCATTCACAAAAATAATATGTAATAAAACACTTTATCACTTGCAAAACAACATTTGTAATTTACAGACTTGTTTGTCCTAGAATTTCTACATAGGAATGACTAAAAGGCGCCTGCAAGACCGCTTAGCTGAGCATAAATATGTTATCTGTACAGGCAACGCAAACTACCCTATGGTCAGCCACTTTCTGGACTTTCATAACAGAAATCCATCTAATCTGCACGGCCATGGAATTGATCATATACCAGACTCTTTGCGAAAAGGAAACCGTATTGGAAAACTTAAACATCGTGAAACTTTCTGTATTTATTTACAGGCAACAAAATGTCCTGGGCTCAATTAAGCTTTGGACTTCTCTGTGCTTTTATAACTGTTTTTATAACTTTGAATGTTTGTACATATACATTTATATATTCTATGGTGTCCCATAATTCTAACACTGCCATTTAGTGACGTGTCTCAGGTCGTGTCCACAGGTGAATCTCCACCTTTCCTCTTCAAGGTGGAGCAGCCCTGTTGGTGGATTTCCTGTATTTAACTCACATGGTTCACTGTGAATTCTGTTTGTCCTCTGAGCAAAGCCATAGGGTGAAATGCATCGGGAATTTGAAAATGGTCCATTAAGACATGCTGTAAATTAATATTAGGCATTTTATTTTAACCAGTGAATGCCTTGTTTTTTTGCATCTACCAAAAAGTAAATATTAAAAGTAATTCCACTATTGTTTGGACAAAAACAGAATATTTATTCTCCTAAATTTTGTCATTAAACTTCACATTGTGTTGCTTGTAAACCACAAAAAGTGACATTGAGAAACATTGAGGTGGCAACTTTGAAAACTCATTGTACATTCTGAAATATTCTTTTATCTTTATCTTTATTGCACTTGACACTAGATTTAGTCACTGTTAATTAATTTACTCACAAAAAAGACTAGTTTAAACTACCCATCAGCTTCTAATGAATCTGGTTGGGTTGAATGGGACATGAGGTCAGGTCAATGAAATAATTCTGACAAAAGTTGCTTAGACTCAAACATGAATCACATTTAATTTGCTTTAAAAACATTAGAATATTCTGTTTACCATTAGAGTTAATTTGCACCAGCACAGCGCAACTCACCACAGACACAACAACACATGCTAGATAGTTTATTATTAGTTTATTTAAACGGGGACCATGTGTAAATGCATTCATCTCAAGAGAAGAGATGCTTTACACCAGATTTAGCTAAAGCTTGTTTCCATCTTCAGTCCCTGGGCAGGTTCACAAACATTAAAACACATCCAAACATCCATTCTTCTACAGTCAAACCAGGTTCTCTCTCTCACACGCACACATTTCAAACTTCCACATTCAACAGTTAAAATGGCTCAAATACTACAATAAATGTTACAATAAGCCACTTAACATAACGCATAACATCAGTGTTGACAGTGTTGACCCTCAAAAAGGACTTTTCTGACATTATGAGAGAAGTCCCTCAGGTCAGGAGTGAGTTTAAGTCTGTCTGGGAGCTTGTTCCAGTCTTTAATGGCCCTGTATGAGAAGGCTGTCAGTGCAAAGGCTGAGCTCACTTTAGGGAGCCTGCAGTCATTGTGGCTTGTGGACCTGGATGTTCTGGATCACTGAAAATCTCTCCATAAAATGTGAATGAAACAAAACACAACTCCAGGTTTGTGATGAGGAAACAATACTATAACATAAATGAGAAAATGGTGTAGAAAGAGGATGGGATGAGACACAATTTCTACGAGACGATACGTGTTGAGATTCAGTCCACAAGATCGAGACGAGATGAGATTTTGATATAGCATTCAGTTAATAATTTTTGCATTATTTAATTTTACAGTTTTGCTGTCATTATAGCAGTGGATTATGAATGTTCTTTCTGTGACAGAGGGATGTCTGCTGATGCGGAGTCTGTTTTGTACATGTATCGCATTGGAGATATCAGTCTAATAGAAAAAAACTACGAGCAATTATTTGATTTTGTTTTGGTTTTTTTTTGCTTTCATTCTAGTACTGCTTTTTGGAACTGTAAGAGATGTAATGATGTAATGTTTCATTTATCCATCCGTCTCTTTCTCAAATATGACGTCATATCCACACTTCAACCGTTTTATTACGTTTCGTGTGTCCGACGTCCAGAAATCTGTTGTTGCTTTAGCACTGGCCAAGTACCAGGTGCTCCAAAATAAATCTGCGCTTCAACTACTCAACCTCGAGGAAGAATTCAGTATAAATAGTATATTTCAGTATGTTAGTGAAGTGGAAGCATTGGTGTCGGGTGATAGTCGATCATTTGGGCACGTTAGCGAGCAGGAAAAGGGCTAAAAACGTGTGACACTGACTACCAAACCCATAGACAGTGATACAGACGCAGTAAAGTATTGCAGTAATACTACCAAACCCTTACGCTGTTATACGGACACAGTAAGTAATACAAGTGACTGAAATAGGCCTTTAAGCCACCAAAGCGTCCAAACACAATGAAAACCGATTATACTACAAGCCACTGGGCACAGTCATCTTGGATTCTACCTCAGAAACTTTGCTCGGTCTCCTCTGAGCTCTTCCGAGTTTCACCGTCTGAAGAAAATGTGTGTGTCACTAGGCGTCGGATGGATAAACGAACGCACCATAACTCGCCGACATTTAACCCTTTTTTTGTCCAATCTAAATGTGTCACAATATCATTTTTGCTTGTATGCATGTTCTTGTGGCCATTTTGTCTCATGAGATCTTGTACCATCTGTAATAATTTATCTGTCTTATCTGTTTATCTATATTCACTTCAGCAATATCACATTTCTAAATCTGTCATCACGACAGACCATGCACCTCCAATAAAATCCCTGCATCAACAAGGCCTAGGCATTTTAATAGCTTCAACTTCATTCTGTTTTCATCATCTGGCCAGGACTAGCCAGTGTTTTTATAATGTAATATAATATGTAATTTAGCTGTGGACTTGGGCTCATAATTGGTCTCTGTGTATAAAACATTGTATCATAACATTGGTCATATTTTCCTCCACCCATATAATCACTGTTTGTTTGGTTAACTCAAGGCTATTGAAAGTGGGTCAAAGTGTTGGAATCTGTAGGCTAATCTCTGTATAATATTTGATAAAGTCGGGGCTTGACTTTTTTTAATCTTAAACTGTTTTATTTGAATGTTCCTTGTAAAAACATCACCTCCTCCTTATCACCTCCTGCACCACACCTCACTCCTGTTTGCCAGTCTGTGTGGAGGTTTGACACGGTGGTTACTGTTTAATGGAACGGGGGAAATACCAGGTTAAACTATGGTTAAATATAAAGTCTTTCATGGCGCCGCAAGTTGGACCAAAATTAAAACTAAAGTCCATTAAAGTGTATTAGATTTTTACATTTGATTTGAACAAAATTTGTATCCCAGTACAGATATATTGCATAAGCAGCTCTTCAGGTCAAAACAAGCCTGCTGTGCACTATCTACATCTAACTGGAAAGCGTTTTATAGTCGGAGAATAATCAGGGCGTGCGTGTTGGCATGCTATTGTTGTTTTCTTTATAGTCACGGCGAAATTCTGCTCTGGTCTCTGAAAGTTGTGAAAATAAGTGAAAAGTAGGATGATTTTATCGGCCGATATGGGCACTTTTACCTTGTTATAAATCTTAGACTCTCTATATTATGTCCATTTAATCCAATTTACAGACAGATAAATGTCCTGATATGTGGCGCTGCATCAGTATTTATCTGCAGTCATTTGTCTCTTTCTTGGGATTATATATCATATTATATATTATCTTTTTACAGAAGATCAGTTTTAGTCTAGATTAAAAGGACAGTTCTTAGTGCAGACTTGTGATCTGAGAGGAGCCTGTGTGAGACTGAGTGTTGGAAATGTGCCGCTTCTGAAGCTCGTTTTGGTTCTTTCTCATTGGTTAGAGATTAGCTGCTGTAGCTCCCACACATAAACAGGCTGTTTTCTCTTCTATTAGTGACTGTCAAGTCACTATAGTGACCGTATATATGTTACTGGACACACACTGATATGTAAATGACCTGTGAATAAAAGTGTGAATTTTCAGCATTTATCATATAATTAATTACCGCGGCGCACACACATTTACCGCTAAAAGCTAATAGTGGTAGTTTACTTACAGCACTTTCTTTACTGGCTAGAAAATCATACAAAACACCATTGGGCCGACCGACTGTCTTTAAATATGACGTAAAGAGGCAGAATAACAATAAATGTCGCCTAAATAAACCCAATTGAAAATCCAATAGAGCCAAACCTAAGTTTTATAAACAACATTTTTTACGTCATAAATATATCGTTGATTATATCAGCTATTGGCAGCTCCAACTCCTATTTTATCTGTATCATATCAGCCACAACAAAATCATATTGGTCAGTCCCTAGTACTTATAAACTCATCGGGGTGAGTTATTACGATGCTCAGAATGCATAAAGTAAGTGAGGAATAAAATAACTTTGGACCACTGCAAACTGTTTAACTAGATCTGTTTTTCAGATCATAAAAATCAGGTTTGTTGAGTTTGGGAGGGGGGTCTTCCTATTAATTTATATTAGAGGGGGCCCATGTGAGGCTCCTTGCCCCTGGGCCCCTAAATTTCCGTCGACGGGCCTGCTTAAACACTGCTTTATTTTTTTATTTTTTGTCGTTTTTATGGGTTGTTTGAAAAAAAAATCTGATCTGAATACTTACACTTAAACTTAATGGTGACACAACCACCCATTGCATTAAATTAGTGACTTTGTGTGTGTCTCTGGCCCCTCCTCCTCATTAGCCCCATGAAAAGACTCACTGGTCTGAACACAAACCTTTTATTGCTGCTCAATAGCTCAGTAACTCAACAGCTCCGTCTCTGCTGTTTACTGGAGGGTTGAACTCAGGGCAGAATCTCAGCTGAACTTTACAATAGAGCCTGGTTCATAGAAAGTTCCCATGGACAGTTCCCAGGCCTGTCCCGTCACACTGGTGAACGTGGACATGGAGAGTTTTAATAGAGAACTGCAGAAGTGATGAAAAAAAAAAGCTGCTTGCGCATTTTGGCAGCGGAAGTGGCCTTGTTCCCCATTCATTCCGATTCATTCAGACTGAACACGGACAGAAGAAGACGGAGATAAAAACATTTCCAGCACCAAAATGTCTGGTTATGTGTGTGGTTGTCAGAATCGATATTCAACCGGTGGACTAAAGTTTTAAAGTTTTACTCACTGATCGCACAAGGACCTGGCAGTCGGACACCATTTGTCAAAGTCAGTTTGTTGAGGAAATATTCTCGATCTTTTGACAATAATCCTTTCGCAGAGTTTGACAAGCCGCTGAGTTCTGCCGTATTTCTATTGCCAAAATGCGTGAGCAACCGAGCCTACGTCATCGATGTTTACTAACACTAAGGCCCCGTCCACATTAGTATGTATTTAAGTTGTTTTCGTTGCGGATGCAGTGTTCGTCCACACTAATCCGATGGAAACCTGCTCTGGAGATGGAACGATCTAGAGTCGCCAGCTCCCACCTATTCTCCTGAGTACAGATCTGATCTGGAGCTGTGTGGATGCATGAAAAAACTGAAAACGCTGGTATGCTGACGTAGGGGCTCTCGCTGCCATTCTTATTGTACCGGGTCATTTTGACTTGTGCCTTCCTAATTCACTGGGTTTGTGGCATTGGGCATGTGTTATTGCGGAAAAGTTTAAACAAGCCCTAGACAAACGGGAAACAGCGCTGGTCCACGAAAAGACTGTTTTCACACTTGCCATTTTCCTCGGCTCAAAATCGGCTGCTGCAACTTTCATAGAACTACAGAAACTTCAGATACGGTGCTTCACTCCTTGTTTTTACCACCCACGTGGTTATCGTGGCGTTGTGACGTTGTGAAGACGTGAGGGCAGCCTAGTCATGTGACTAGTGTTTCTGACAATCCAGACATGACGTGTGTGGACGCAAATCATTTGCAATACGCCGATATGGTGATTTGGTGATTCGTTTCAGTGTAAATGCTCTCTAAAAGGGTCTATACTTCATATTGCTAATACTAATACTAGTAATCGCCAGTAGCCTGATTATTGTCTGATTTCTGGACATGTAGGATTATTTAAACGACATGTAAACTGCTAAATCTGATGTGAAGAAAAGGTCAAAGGGTTTTGTTTTTTATTTTTTAATAGAGAAGCCAATCATCTGTCAGCAATACATGTAGTTTGTGGTTTGGAGCGTTTTTGTGTTGAAGCTTTTCCATTGGAAAGCATGTCACGTCCTTGTCTCCATGGAAATGTTATTGCTTTGCCTGAAATGTTCCACAGCATGGCATTAACTCTTGCATTCATTCAGTTCATTGGGTTTTTAATGTATTTTTGAACCCGTTTGTATTCTTCCTGTGATTGGGCTCTTCTCTCCACAGACCTGATTTAGAGATTAGAGCTTTTACAAGTTTAATGTTATACTCCAGAACATACTTGGCAAAGCACTAACATCTCCATGGAGTCAGCGAGCACACGGCTTATACCCTGCACCAGAAAGGTTCCGCAGTTCACCTTTAATCCAAATGCATTTTTACAGTCCAGTCATTTGTTACATCAGCACTGACTGAGCTGATCCTCCTCTAGACCAGATGGTCCAGGGACAGAGGGAGGAGAGGGGGAGAGATGAGGGGGTGAAAGAGAGAAGGAGAGAGAGAGAGAGAGAGAGGAGGGGGAAAAAGAGGGAGGGGAGCAGGGAGAGAGGGAGACGGAGAAAAAGGGAAAGAGAGGGAAGGGGGAGAGGATGGAGAGAAGGGAGGAGGGGGAGAAAGAGACGGAGAGGATAGAGAGCGAGAGTGGGGAGAAAGAGGGAGACGGAGAGGATGGGGAAAAAGAGGGAGAAAGTGAGGAGGGGGGGAGAGGGAGAGGAGGTTGGAGAAAGGGAGGGAGAGAAAGAGAGGGAGATGGAGTGGAGGTGGAGAGAGGAGAGGGAAAAGAGGGAGAGGAGGGGGGAGAAAGAAAGGGAGAGCAGAGGAAGAAAGAGAGGAGGTGGAGAGAGAGAGGAGGGGGGAGCGAGTTAGAAAGAGAGGAGTGGGGGGAAAAAGAGGGGGAAAGAGAGGAGGGGGAAGAGAGGGAGGGAGAGAGAGATTGGGGATGAGGGGTAGAGAGAGAGAGAAAGAGGAAAAGAGGAGGGGAGAGAGGGACCCATTCACATCGCCCTCTCCTCTCTGTCCCATCCGTCTCATTCACTCTCTGTGATGAAGGTGAAGTCCGTCATCATTAATCTGCTTTTCTCTTTCTGTCGGAATCCACCGTTTCTACAAAATCAGCGAACGCAGAATCCAACTTCTTCTCGATCAGCGACATTATCGAACCAGCACCACGGAATAACTGTCAGGATTACACATTTTTTACCGTTTCACTTCGCTGCTTTTGAAAACTTTAAAATCCCACATGTTTCGGACCACTTTTTGCATCAGGAATTAACTTTTTTACTGAGTTTGAATGGATCGCAAGATGACTATTTAAGTATTTGAACATTTTTTATGCTCAGTTTTAGTGAAAAGACGGAGTTGGTTAATCTATTATATAATTAATTTCTCAGGTTATACAATTCGTTGCAGTAGAAGATGTTTAGCCAAATTTGCAGTTTTGTATTTTGGGTTTTCATTGTGAGTTGCTAAAACGCAACGCAGAATTTTAAAAGTAAGAAATCTTTAAAGTTGTATTGAGTTAATGCTTTGAGTTTGGTAATATCGCTCGTTGTGGGTATTGGGAATTTTTATTATATTATACTAGATTGTGGTGAGACTTTCTCTATACCAGTTCAAAAATACAACTCGGTGTGGTCAATTTAAACCCATAAAATTCATTATATTTGCATACTTTGGACTTTTTTACTTTGTGTTTAGTTTTAGTTAATTATTACAGTTTATTCTGCAGTTTATGGTTTTATTTATGTAATATAATAACTCATTAATCTAATGCCCAGACTTTGATTTGGTTTGATAACTTTTATTCCGTATTTGTTTTGAACCAGCAGCTGTAATGGAAAATTCACCTCCGGTTAATTGTTCAACTCTGACTTGACTCTTCCCCCGGGTTTGTGCTTACTTAAAGGAGCTGTACCTGATTATCAATAAAACGCTTTATATTTGAGTTTATAACTGCTTTTGGCTGCTTTCAAAAAGACTAAAAGCTCATAACAACTAGCATGCTAACACACAGTTCCTGATGTTTCATTTGCAAGTGTTTTCGGCTATGTTAAAGAGATGAGTAGCTAACAACTACTAGGCTGCTAACTCTCACTTCCTGAATATCAATAAAATCTTTATATTTGTGTTTATAAGTGAATTTAGCTGCTTTTCTAGAAGACTAGAAACTAATAACGACTAGCATGCTAATACGCACTTCTTGAATATCAATAAAACACTTTATAATTGAGTTTATAAGTGAATTTGTCTGTTTTCAAGATGAAAGCCAATAACGACTAGTATGCTAATAGACACTTCCTGATGATCAATAAAACGCTTGATATTTGAAGTTTATAAGTGTATTTGGCTGATTTTCAAGAAGACTAAAAGCTAATACCAACTAGCATACTAATGGAAACTTCCTGATGATGAATGAAACTCTTGATTAGAATTTATAAATGCATGTTTGCTACTTTCAAGTAGATTAGAAGCTAATAGTTACACACACTTCCTGTGATCAATAAATGCTTTATTTCTGAATTTATAACTAGACTAGAAGTTAATAACAACTAGCATGCTAACGCACACTTCCTGATGACTATGTTCAAGAGGACTAGAAGCTAATAACGGATACGTGCACTTCCTGATTATCACTAAAATGCTTTATATTTGAGTTTATAAGTGTATGTTTGCTACTTTCATGAGACTAGAAGCTAATAACAACTAGCATGCTAACGTGCACTTTCTGATGACTACTTTCAAGAAGACTAGAAACTAATAACAGATACGCACACTTCCTGATGATCAATAAGATGCTTTATATTTGAGTTTATAAGTGCGTGTTTGCAACTTTCAAGAGACTGGAAGCTAATACCAACTAGCATGCTAACACACACTTCCTGATTATCAATAAAAACGCTTTATAATTGGATACATACATATTTTGACCTCAGTAGCTGCTTATACCATACACCTGTACTCCACTAAGACACAATTTGCTCGAATACATGGGGCAAAATCAGGTACGGGGCCTTTAACGGTTTAACGGGGCCTTTAACGGGGACTACCCCAAGTCAAGGTGTTTCGTTTCTTAGAAGTCGACACCTCTTTTAGGACTCGGATTACTGCCCCGACCTGAGAGACGTGACACAGACCGGTGCCAATGGGCAGTTCCCGGGACAAGGTTCAGTGGTTTTATCTGTTCGGTGGAATGTTGTTGATTTGACAGGGCGGAGAGAGGCAGCCTGGGCCAAACAGGTGAGGAACGCCACAATATAAAGAGCGGTAGATTAGACATTAGCACGTAGCTGGACCTGTGTCTCGGTTTAGTTCAGGTGCAGCGCGTTTTCTGGATGCGGTTTTGGTAGAGTAGGTGAGGTCTTGTTTTCAGACTGTTTTGGTTTGGTTCAGGAACGTTTTTATCCGTAGATTTGGGGCAGTTCAGTCCTGTGTGGCTTAGTTTCTGGTTTGTTTCTGGTGCAGGCTTGGTGTAGTCCAGATTTGGTCTTAGTTTGGTCCTTGTCTAGTCCTGTGTCTTGGTCCTGGTCTGATCCTGGTTTGGTCGCGGTTGTGTCTCGGTCTGGTCCTGGTTTCCTGCTGATTTAGTCCAGGTTTAGTCCGGGTTTGATCCTAGTTGTTGACATATTTCAGTCCTCACATAGTTCTGGAGTTGTATTTGTTTATTATTGATTTAATCCTGTTTTTTCCCAAGATTAGTCCTGGTTTAGTCCTATTGTACCAGTTCAATCCTGGTTTAGATCTGGTTTAGTTCCGGATTAGTCCAGGTTTATTGTGAATTTAGTCCCATCTTGGCCCTAGTTAGTTTGGACACCTTTTCAGACTATACTTTAACATTTAGTCCTCGTTTTAGTCCCGTTTTAGTCCCGCTTTAGTCCTGATTTAGCCATGTAATTGTGGCTAGATTTTTATCTTGGTCTAGTCCTTGCTTAGTCCTGGTTTATACAGATTTAGTCCTTACCAAGTCCCAGTTTAGTACTTGTGGTCCAATCAGAAGTCCTGTTTAAATCCAATTTTGACCAATTTAATCCAGGTTTAGTCCAGTTTAGTTTACCAAAAGTCGTGGTTTTCTTGTACTTTTTGTTGCAAATTTATCTCGTTGTGTTCCTCATGAAATTGTTTTTTAAGTTTTGTCTGGACAGAGATCGAATGCAAGGGTCTAATAACATAGTAAAAGTGAAAATCAGGTTTTTGGTCCATTGATAAACGCAGCGAATCATTTAAAAGCATTTGAGACTTTCCAAACGCAACCTTCAAGATGTAGAATTTGGGTTTTAACTCGGATGCCATAAAAGCTGGTCATCAAGAACTTCCGAGACAATACAACATCTTTTTGTAATTTTTTTTTTTTTTTTGGGACAATTTGAACTGAATTTGAGCTGGCTTTTTCGGACGCCATCATGTACGTTTTGTGCACCCTGGCTGCCCTCACGGTCCACAGTCTGTTGAAGAATCGTCTGGGAAAAGCTTTGGAGCCCGGACCGGAGGAGAAGGAGGAGAAGAAGGAGAAGAGGAGCAGTAAACGGGGAGGGGGTCCGTCCAAAGGGGAGAAGAACGCTTGGGTTTTAGGACCAAGGACGGATCCAGGACTAAAGAGGAGGAGAGGGGCGACTGTCAATCATGTGCAAAACGATCGAAAGAAACGACAGGTAAGAGTCATGGATGTGCTGCAAAACGTTTATTTTAATTTTATTTAATTTTATTCTATTTAATTTTAATGTATTTTATTTTAATTTAATTTATTTTATTTTTTATTAATTTTTAATTAAATTTTGTTTTTTTTAGACTTCTTTCTAGATTGTTATTATAACTTTTATGTATTGCAGAAATTGTAATATATAATTTTTACTTTGCTAATTGTATTCTTTTTCCAAATTCACCTCTAATTGTAATTTTTGATGAATCATTAGTGCTGCAAGATTATTTTCTAATAATAATTTGAATGCAATGAGCAAATTGTGAAAAGCTGCAATTTTTAAAGGACCATAATTTCCTACACAAAAACTATATATATATATATATATATATATATATATATATATATATATATATATATATATGTATATATACATATTTTTTTTTTCTAATTTTGTTTACTTTTTATTACAGTATAAAAACTTGTGGGTAAGGTCTGCTATGTGTCTTTGCTTTACAGTTTGCATTGCCTTGGTTCAGAGCAGTATATTTAAAGCTATACTCTGTGATGTTTCTGGTAGAGCCACTTTTCAGACAAAGCTCTCACATTTCCACTAAGACATGCAGGTAGAACTTTGAACTTTAGTCAGAACACGTCTAAATTAATGAAAAATTAAGATATTATGTGAAGAATAACGCAAAATGTACGCAACCCCTTTGGCCTGCAGAATGACTGAATTTTAAAGGTGCACTGCGCAACTTTTCTGGTGGAGTGGAGTACTTGTCGCCATGGAGATGCTATTGCTTTGCCTGGAATGTTCCATAGTGTGACTTAAAACATTTTCGTCTGCCGTTTATTCATTCCGGGTGTTTCTATTGCTCAAAAATACAATTCTTTCTGCGAATAGGGGGCGACTGTGAACCCTTTTCTACCTGGCGACAGATGGGTTTAATCTATACCGTGGAACATTCTAGACAAAACAGTAACATTTCCATGGAGACGAAGAAGCAGGTGGCGGACCCTTCACTAGAAATGTTGCACAGTGCACCTTTAACCCTTGAAGACCTAAGTTATTGTATACGATAACGAGGAATATGTTTTATATAACCGCGCATAACTTTCAAACTGTAAAAGATAGAAACTTACTTTTTTTCCCTCTGAAAGTGCAGACGTAGACGTTTCCGTACATTTCTGCGGCTTTATCCTACGTCACACTCACGCTGTGTGATGATGTGAACAAAACGAGTGTCCAATAGGAACTTTATTTTCAGCCAAAATCATGCGCTCCGTCCATTTTGATCGGCCCAAACTTTGCCAAAGAGTGAAGTGAGTCAAGATGGTCGACTCCTCTCAGCTTTGTTTGCTTATAGCTATGAAAAAGATGCTCTAAGTGGGGTTAATTCTCACATACATGGAAAATTATGCATCTTGGTGTGCATGATTGCGCATCCCTTTCTATTTTTATTTGAAAAGTTTATTTCACTCAAAATGAACAAATACAAATGTAATAAACACCAGGGAAATGCAGAAGTGCTGTGGCTCTGGCCCTGGACCTGACAGGAGCTGTTTCCACGACTGGCACCAGAAAAGTAATGAAGCGATTGCACTTTTTTTTGTTTTTAGGGCAATAAGGAGATTTTTAATTTACTTACAGACTTGATATTTTGCATTTTTGTAGCTAAGGCCCTAAATTAAGCATTTTTTTTATGTCCAAAAAGTTGTTTATACATGTTTGCTGTGTGTTTTGTATAAAAGAGTGGGAATTTTATTTTATTTTAATTTTTTTAAATCTCTATTTCTGATCCTACAGCTTTTATTACAGTCATGTGACACAACTACAGCAGCAGATTGTGAAATAACAGGTTGTACTGAACAAAAGGATGTATAACACTTCATTATAGGGTAAAAGGGGCTGTTATAAAAGCAAAATTAAGAAAAAAAATCCAGGTGAGGAGAAATGTACTAAAAATGCCCTTAGGTCTTCAGGGGTTATTTTAACATATAAAATAGAATACAGTACAGGACGACTGAAAATCTATTTACAGAGAATGTTTATCTAATCTACTGCACCTTCTTTTCTACACAGTATCTTTTGGTTCACACATGCGCATAAACACACAAATCTGTAGACGTTGATATTGATTACATACATTATTCACGATCCCTTCAAGAATAATAATAATAGAGGAATATTTCACCTCCTTCAGTGTAATCAGCACAGCTCCAGGTCTGACAGCAGCAGCAGAGAAAGTGGGACTCATTTGATGGAAAAACTATTTTTAGTTTGAGACTGGTGAGCTACATTCTGTGATCTGTGAAATTGACATATTTTGAGACACGTTAAGTAGGGCTGAAGCATTCGGGGGGGAAAATATTTAATGTGATTTTGTACGTGATTTTTCTGACAACCATTTACGAATTTATATTTCAATAACAAGATTCTGTTCTGAGTTCACATTTGAAACGCGATTGACAAAAAGACGTGTGAACCATGAAATATGAGCTGACAAACTAATACAAGAATCACATTTCAGAAGGTATTTGTTAGTGGAGACGAGATATAATTTCCACGAGATGAGACACGAAATTGGACCTTACGAGAACGAAACGAGATGAGATTTTGACATTATTTAGGCTGTAATAAATACATGCAAATCAGTTCCCAATTTTAGCCTCAACGTTTTTCATTTATTTCGTATTTCTGCTGTCAATGTAGTGCTGTTTTTGAGGCTATTCTAAAAAAAAAAATTAGCAATATTTTTTCAATCAAAACGTAAAAACACGAGGGAAAAATCTCACAGCATTTTTAGTATTTGTGCACGATTTTGTGGCAATTTTGTCTTGCGAGATCTCTCTAATATTTGTACTAATCTAAACTACAGGGTTGGCAGTTTTTATGCATAAAACAGGAGATTTTGTTGTTTCAGGAGGAAATAATGGCACTTCATAAATTACAGGGATTCTGATTAATCTTGCATCTCTAAACAGTGGTTTGTTTGTTTCTTTGCCATTTGTAGATTAAAAAAGAGGAAAAATGTGCAAAATGCTTAAAGTGCACCATGAGAGTCTATGTATATGCTCAAAATTTCTGGTTTTGCGGCCCCTTATCCCTCTCCTCCATGTTTTTTGTGTTTATTTATATTATGTGCTTGGATAATATGGCTGCCTAATACCCGTGAATGTTCCCGTCACATAAATACAAAGTCATATTAATGGCGTGATCGTGTGAGGGGTTATGTAACCGTGTAATGTTGACGCAGACTCTGACCTGAGCCGACTCGGCTTCGTAACATCCGAGTCTCACAGCGGTTTAATCTCTGACGTGGATCAACTCTGTCACCTTTGAATATGGACGTGAACTGAGATTTAGAATAAAAGTCTCTCTCTATCTCTTTAATCTCTCTATATCTTTATCTCTCCATCTCTATATCTCTATCTTTATATAGCCAAAATGCGCAAGATACGTCAGGCTTAAAAGAACTGTAATAAAAAGACATTTTTTTATCATAACATATGGATCGGTGTATATTTCCATATCATATTGGCGTAAATAATGACTGTGCTTGAGTTCGCTTCAACCTCACCCCAGACTTATCATTCACATGAAATAAAACAAATCTATCTGGGCCAAACCTCCTTGACAAAGCCTGATCTCGTCTCTGAAGCGAAGCAGGTCTGGGCCTGGTCAGTTCTTGGGTGGGAGACCTGTGGTGATACCAGGGGCCCTTCACTCTGCTGCAGTAGTTTCTGTAACAGCAGTTCAGCATCACAAGTGTGGAGTAAACGTCCAAAAAAAACCAAATAAATAAAATAAACAAATAAATAAATCAAATGCATTTATTTCATTAAATTGATGGCTCCCATTTTTCCTGAATGTTTCTTAAAAGTGTTAACATTTGAGTTTCCTCTAGTCCAGGGGCTCCCAAACCTTTCATACCTTTTATCAGTATAAAAATATTCCAAGTAGTACAAACCATGTTCAAACCTCATTTGGGTAAAAGATTGAATTGTCATAGTCCTTATTTTAATGGTGCAGTTGTTGCCATCAAAAACATATGTTTGAGATTGTAAATCATAAGAACGTGTATTAGCTTAATTATCGGTTAATCAGTTGTCAATCAGGGACCCCACTTTGAGAATTAATTCATTAATAATCTCTAGGGGTATAACGATATCCAAGTCTCACGACACGATATTTATTGCGATATCGTGGGAAAGCTCACGATATTACGATATTCTACATAATAACAAGACTGACATTATAAAATGCTTTGACCGGTCATTTGGTACAACATTTATCGTCATTAGGGATGGAACGATATCCAAATCGAATTGTACGATATTTTCACCATAAACATCTCACCGTACGATATTTATTGCGATATTTTAACTGTAAATATGCTACATTTTCCTCTAAAAATGCCTTCACAAAACTTAATTCAAAGAATGAAGATGTAAAAGTGCTTAGAACAGTTATTTCTTCATGTCGTCTGCACTGAAACGGCGCAAAGGATCATGGTCTATGTAGTTCCCTCTGTGTTTTTTAGCTATTTCTGCATCAGAACTATTAATTCAAGCAAAGAGACTTGTGATTCAATATAATGTGATGGACGACATTATTGTGAGACCTTTGACGATACGATATCACGATATTTTGGTTATTGTTACGTCCCTAATAATCTTATCTTGATTTTTTTTATTTTATTTCATTTAGCTTATTCAAAAACAAAATAAAAATGGCTATTAGTATTTATTTTGTGAACATAAACAAGACGGACTTTTAATCAGTATAGATGTATTTAACCCAGAAATAATAATATCTCTTTCTCCATAATCTAAGATCTTGGTGAAATCGTGTGGTTTGGAGCAGGGGATTGCTCGATTTTAAAGAAAAAACCTCCCATAAACTTGACTATTACATATTACCGAATCTTGAGCTTTCCATTAATTCCAGAGCCTATCCTGTATTTACTACTGTGAGACGAGAACAATGCCTGTTTTTTTAATTATTACTATTGATTTCTAGTGGTTTTTTTCCCTCTCTGTAGTCTGGTTTTCTGCCTCTCTTATTCCCAGTGACCCGTGAACCTCACATTCCCCCGTCGGCTTTTGTCTCCGCCGTAAACAGACCCTCACGGAGACAAACCACCGCTGAATATTTCATCTTTTAAAGGGGATGGGGGGAGCAGCCGGCTGAAATATTAATCTGCGTCGGGAGGGGGCGCTGCGGGGAGGGGAGGTGGGGGACGACGGCAGGCGGTTGCCATGGGAACTGAGCGGGAGGGTAGGGACGAGCGAGAGGCACCCGCACGCAGAGGAGAGATAGCGGAGGGAGAGAGGGAGCGTTTGGCGTTTGGTATTTTGCGTTGACATTGGGCTTGTAGCAGAGGAGCGGAGGAGAGGTTTCTACCATGCACGGATGATCTAAAGAAAAGACCGCAGGGAGAGAGGTAAGACGAGAGAAACCCGGAGCGCGCTGGGGGGAAAGAAATGGAGGGAAAGATGCAGGAAAAACATGTTGAACGGGAGGAGAGAGGGAGAGGAGAGGAGAGGAGGGCGGAGGATGTGGATGTAACCTGATGCGCAGTGTCTTGCGTTACGGCCTAGATGTCTGACAGTCCCAACATGGCCGTCCGCTCCTCTGTGTTATATATTTATTCATGCTTCACCGCATTAGGATAATCCTGCTTTTATGTGTCCGTCGGTATTTACACTTTACTCATCAGTGACGGAGTATCTCGTGTTGTATGTAACATCTCTTTACACCTTGGTTTAATTACCGTGCTCTCATTTTTATACTATATTTTTCATTATTTGACAGGAATAAACCAAGATGTCATATCATTTAAACAGAATCGTTGCTTGCTGCGTGAATTCCAGACGCCACGTATTCACAATCATGGTCAAATAGTAATAAAAATAAGATGATGATGCATTATTAGAACACATTTTTCATATCTCGGCAAAATGTTTCTTATTTTTGTCGTCCGAATTCTGAATTTTAAATGCATTTGGGTACAGAAATTTTCCGTTAGGAAGAGGGACCTGCTCCGGATCTAATTTATTCAAATGCTATTTTTAAACCAGCATAAATTTTACGCGAAAAGGGACATTATCGCTGTCATTTTTTTCTTATTTTTTCTGTTTGTATCACAAACTAGAGCGTGCCTTTTATAATTTTGCGTTTGTATGAAAATTGGCATCAGAATGACTGGCAGGACTTCATTGAAAAAGCGCCGTAATATCCTTTCAGGGCATTAAGAGGGACCCGCCCATTTCCTGATAGTAGACGGTGATTTTACTCTTAGAGGCTCATGTTACAGAATTATATTTAGACTTACGTTAAGAAACAAATTCAACCAGCAGTTTTTAGAGAGAATTTTACTTGAATTACTTCATTTAACTCTATTTGCTATTATAAAAACCTATTCTAAACCCTATTAACTGCCTTTTTTAATACATTTTCCCAACTATGATGCATTTTTTGACATCTTTAAAGCACTGCGTAACTTTTCTGGTAGACGGTCCACCACAAACTTGTTTCCATGGAGATACACATATCCGTGTTGCATTTATTCAATTACTGGTGTTTTATTGCTCAGAAATACGACATAAAACATGCTTTCCTACAGTGATCTGACCTGTAACGTGGCCTGGTGGCATTGTGGGCTTGTCTCCATGGAAATAGGTGCGTTTAATGCCATACTGTGGGACAGTTTAGACAAAGCAGAAACATTTGACGGATGACAGACGCAGACGCTCCACGCGGTTTAGCTTTAATTCTTATCTTGGTTTGATAATGTCTTGAAAATATGAATAATTTGGAAATAGACAAAGTGAGGACATAGCTGCATGTGTTCTATTTTAATTCATTTATTTTTATTAGTTAACAAAATCTGCAAATTGTGCTTTATTTTGCAATGCTTTTCCCCACAGTGTAGCTAATCCTTATGTTACGTGATGTACTTCCTAGTTAGTTTGTTCCGCATTTTGGCCTTTTGTAGCTGTAGCAAAGTCAATACAAAATCTCAATCGTGAATCAATATAACCTTCACAGCCCCAATAATCAATAGTCCAGTTTGATGCAATGAGTTAACTGTTAAAGGTCTTATATTACGCAAAACTAACTCTTGTGAGCTTTAAGTCATGTTAAAATGCTGTTCCATCTTCAAAAACTTACCTGGAGTTGTTTTTTCATTCACACGTTTGAGTAACTGTTTATTATTAGTCTGTCTACATCTCCAAAGCTCAAAATGCTCTGTTCCACCTTGTGATGTAGTTGTAGTTTGTCGTTTTCAAGTGAACAGCTCCTTTTACCTTTAGTCCAGTAGAGATTGGGCATTTCCAGGGCTGAAATGATCCAAATGATTCTAGTGAAGGTGCATGAAGCTTAAAGAGCCTGTGGTAGAGAGAGGAGCTCAGAGGGGCTGTGTTTGCCACGTCATAACCTGCATCTGACTCATTGGCGGCCGTTTGTCCAACCCAGGGTTCCTACAGTGCTCTAATAATGAATGAATTTATGAATTTGGAAATAATACCTTAAAATAAACTTGGAAAAAGTCTTGAATTTTTGTATCTGGGTCTTAAAATTCCTAAAATTTGTGCAGTACTTCTCCAAATCGCGTTTCTCCTCAAGTTTAATTTGTCAACCGTCATCATTTGGTTAAATAACGTCGCCTAAATAAAGAGCGGCGCAACCAATTACTGAGAACGCAACTTATCTCCGGGTCAAAATCCTCCGAACACGTCACTGAAGATTTTGCACTACAACACCATAAGAAACAAGCTGAGCAAAAGTGGCGAAAATCAAAGTTTGGTTTTATGTTGTTTTTTGACATCGGTTTTACGTTCCCGAGCGACACCTTTCATGCTGCGGTTATCGGGAAGTCTCTCTACTTTCCATATTCCTTTGTTTGGTTTTTCTTTGCCAGTAGGTCTATGAAGTAGGCTGTGAAATGGGTATAACGTTTTTATACAAATAGTCTCAAAAAGCTCTTAAAAATACTTGAATTTAACTTGAAGAAACCTGTAGGAACCCTGCCAATCTTGAAATTAAAATGTACTGACCGTAGTTGATCTTAAAGTGGTCGGTACAGACACGGCTTTTGACCCAAAAGTCTGATTTTTTTAAACAAATATGCACTAAAATGCCAAAATACAGCCAACAATAGGTATGCACTTCTATTTTACACCCATGTACACGGTTAATTAAAGTAAAAAAAATGTGGTTTCGGTGTTGAGTGGCTCTTTAAAAACACAATGGGGCACTTCCTGTATTACCACATGACATCACAAGGTGGAACAGTGTTTTCCCAGCCTAAATATGCAGGTTTTGTGTGTTTTAAACATGTGTGAATGAAACAAAACACAACTCCAGGTACGTTTTTGATGAGAAAACAATATTATAACATGGATCAGAAAATGCCGTAATATCAGAGATGGAAAAGTGTTTATATTTGGGTAAATTTGGACGTAAATTTGAATTCAGTTCCAAAAGGTTAATCAGTTTTCGTGCTAATTCATTATACCGTAAACGTATTTTACAGCCTTGCCCTTGTCTTGCGTACGAGTCATAATCTATAGCTCATTTTTAATTAATTTCGCTATCGATTCCCATGATGCATTTCTCCTTTTACTCTGCGCGTAGACGCTGGAGGCAGATTTACAGCTCTCGTCCAGCGCCAGACACAATATCACTTCGTTTTATTAAGAATAAATTTAGTGCTGCCGCGATTATTCGACGTTGTCGACGTAATCGATTATGAAAATGAGTCGACTACAATTTTTTTGGTCGAATATTCGCCTTTATTTATTTTTGGTCTCAAACGGCTCGTCCAGAGACCTTTTGCTTGCCTGAGATCAGGTATTTCCCCTCCACACCACTAGTCGTACTACACTCGAGGCCGACACCGGTGCGGCAGGCAGCGGCTACACCCGAGGCGGACACCGGCGCAGCTAACAGCGGCTACACCCGAGGCGGACACCGGCGCAGCTAACAGCGGCTACACCCGAGGCGGACACCGGCGCGGCTAACAGCGGCTACACCCGAAGCGGACACCGGTGCCGCGGGCAGCAACTGCGCCCGAGGCCGACACCGGTGCTGCTGACAGCGGCTACATCCGGGGTTGACGCCGAGGTGGCTAACCTCGGCTTCACCAAAGGCTAACAGCAGTGGTGAATAATGGCACCGCCAAAGAAAACAAACTTGAGGAAGTATTTGCCGTGCGCACTCTGCTGGCTGGTCTCTCTCTTTCTCGACCACGACCACGATGCATGAGGTATTGAGCATACCGTTGCATATGCTGCTCGTGCAAACTCGTTAAATTGTGTGTGCATATCGTTGTTCAACATTGTTGAATGAGCACACACAACAGACATAACAGCAATAACCTTTGCAACTCGCACGCACAGCACACACAAGGTAAAATCTAACACACACACTTGTGTGTGTTAGAACCGCTTTTTTTTTTATTAGTCGTTTAGATTAGTCGACTAATCGAAAAATTAGTCGAGAGATTAATCGTTAGAAAATTAGTCGTTAGTGGCAGCACTAAATAAATTATGACCCATTAAAGATGCACCGTGTCGTTTTTTCCCGTGGAGGGTCTGCCATTTGCTCGTCTCCATGGCGATGTTACTACTTTGCCCGGCGTGTCCCACAGTACGACCTTAAACACATATATCTTGCATTTATTCAATTATAGCAGGTTTAATTTCCTCAAAACTACCACAAAAACATGCGTTATTACTGTGAGCGAGCCGCACTTCTCCACAGATCTGACCTGTAACTTGGTCTGGGGATGTGGCTGCTTGTCTCCGCGGTGATACTTAAATGAAACGGGCGCCAGAAACTACCAGAAAAGTTACACAATGCACCTTTTTAATATATTTTTGTTGCATTTACATTCACTGAGCTGCATTTCTTCTTTCTATGGCTCATATAATTATTTTAAAAACTGCTATAGCCTTAATTCTTTGTATAAAAATGGTGATCTTATTTAATTGTGGTTTATTAATCACATGATCAGATTATTTAGTAATAGAATAACCGTTTTTTCCACTATTTTCTGATCTGTTATAATTGTTTCCTCATCACAAACATAATTGAAGTTGTCAGATAAAGAGAAGAGATAGAGCGCTTCACTGTCCATCCATCTGTTTTTTTCCGCTTTTCCGGGGCTGGATCGCGGGGGCAGCAGTCTAAGCAGGGACTCCCGGACTTCCTTCACCCCAGACACTTCCTCCAGCTCCTCCGGGGAGACCCTGAGTCATTCCCAGGCCCAGTGTGTCCTGGCTCTACTCCGGGCTCCTCCTGTGTGGCCGAGCTCCTCACCTTTTCTCTGAGGGAGCGCCCGGCCACTCTGCGGAGGAAACTCATTCATTTCTACCGCTTTTATCCGCGACCTCGTCCTTTCTGTCATTACCCAAAGCTCATGACCATAGGTGAGGGGAGGAACGTAGATTGAGCGGTGCACGTGCTCTACGAGGGTTAGATTTGAAGTCTCAACCGAATGTAGAAATGTACAAATGGGCAAGACGCAAACCCGAGACCATTTTTACACTTTCTAATAAGGGAAAATGTAAAAATTCTGTTGGGACACCTGGAGTTTTTTTGTTTTTTTTTTCAGTCACACATTTTTAAATCATAAACTCGACAACAAACATCATCAAACAAAACAAAGAAAACACACTGTTCCACCTTGTGATGTCATGTGGTGATACAGGAATAATCCACTGTGTTTTTAAACTCTACACACCTTCACTAGAATCATTTTTGGTCATTTTAGCCCTGGACTTGCCCGTCTCTACTGAATAAAAGGTAAAAAGGCAGTGAAAACTACCACTACATGACATCACAAGTTGGAACAGAGCATTTTTGAGCTTTGGAATTGTGTGAACGAAACAAAACTCAACTCCAGGTATGTTTTGGAGGAGGTAACAACATTTGTAAATTGATCAAAACAATCATCTTCATTATTTATATTTTTGAAAGCATTTTTACTGCATTTTTTCACACCTGCCTAAAACTTTTGCACATTACTATAGATAAGAAAATGCCGCAATATGGGCCCTTTAATAACTAATTTACACATTGTTTAAAATTATCACGGGAATAATTAATAGACAAATTAATCTCCCCATTGTCTAACTCAGACCTGGGCATTGTACAGCTCCCAGGTCATGTTTAAGCTCATTTGAAATGACAAAATAAAGAGATTTTACAGTATATTTTAACTCATACTTGGACTAAAGCTGTTTTTTTTTTATAAGGCAGCCTTACATTTTCATTGCTGTCATAACATAAACTCTTCCCAGTCTGACCAGCTTGTCAAAACAATGTTATTTAGAGCTTTTTTCCTTTTTTTTTTTAAGAAATACATTTCATGCAGAATTGAGTTAAATATTTTGACTAGCCCTCCACAATATTTTCTATTTCTCATGTGGCCCCATTAAAAAAGACAATTGCTCACCCCTGATCTAACCCTACAGTGTTAATTACAGTTTTTTACTCCTCGTGTTACCGGACATTTTATCCTTTATCTTTTATCTTTTGGCTCTGCTTCTGCGTTTCACCGCGATACTCCTTAATCATATTACTTGCTTTAATTTTGAATGGGTCATGGATACTATAGGGGTCCTGTTGCCGGGGAGACGGGAGCAGTGGAGCCTGTGGGGGCGGGGCTACGCTCAGGTAACTTAAGCAGCGGCAGGTGTCCCCTCCGCACCGGTCATTTAGACCAAGGAGCGTTTGGGATTTTTGTGGATGGAATACAGTAGGACAACGATTCAGCTACGGTGCTTATTATGGGAGAACTGATCAGTGTAGGTATGTTTTTCTTCTCTTTTATGGTTTAAAGGTGCATTGTGTAACTTTTCTGGTGGAAGGACTAAATTACAGGTCAGATCTGTGGAGAATTGACGCCGCTCACAGTCAGGACATCTGTATTTCTAGGTATTTTTGAGCTATAAAACCACCTGTAATTGAATAAATGTAAAGTGGAGCTGTTTAATGTCATACTGTGGAACATTTCCAGGCAGAACAGTGACATCTCCATAGAAACAAGAAGGTGACGGACGCCCAACCGAAAAGTTACACATTGCACATTCAATCCTGTTAAGAAGAACTACTTTTAATTTCACATTTTCCTCTTATTTGGCTTAAATACTTGAAGGTTACACATGATTTTCTCCATGGAGATGTTACTGCTTTGTCTGGAATATTTCACAGTACGGCATTAAACCTTTCTATCATCATGGAAACCAAACCAGACCAAGTTACAGGTCAGATCTGTGGAGAGGCGACCCCGCTCACAGTCAGAACGCCTGTTTTTCTAGGTGTTTTTGAGCTATAAAACCACTTTTAACTGAATAAATGTAAAGGAGAGCTGTTTAATGTCATACTGTGGAACATTTCCAGGCAGAGCAATAATATATCCATAGAAACGAGCAGGTGACCGACCCCCAACCAAAAAGTTACATCGTGCACATTTAAGTAGGTGTCACCGCTGTCAGATTAATCAAAATAAAACTGAAATCGCAATTTGAATGGACGCAATTCGAAAATCGCAAACGCTGTAATAAGTAAAAAGATTTAAGTCGCAGATTTTCTTCCACAAACAACAAAATATCCCGAAATGTGATTCTTGCATTAGTTTATCATGTGAGTGGGTCGCCTCAACACAGATCTGACCCGTAACTTGGCTGTAACCTCACTGCTTGCGTCCAATAGTGCGGGAACATTCTGGGCAAAGCAACAGACGAGCCGGTGTCGTGCTCTACCCTCCACCAGAAAAATCACAAAATCAGCGCCCCTTTTAGCCATAACGGTTTTAGGCTCACACCAAACGCGTAATTATTCCCAGATGCCTTTCCCTGTGCTGTCATCAGAGGCTGGTCCCGGGTCTGCTGTGCTTAGGCCTTTTCGTAGTAAACAAAGCAACAGTGACGAGCGAGAGGATGAAGATGATATTAAACTAGGCCTGACACAATAAACAGTGATGGGAAGAACACTTTTTAAATGTATTCAGCTACAGAATACTGGATACCTGCATTAAAAGAGTCATATTACGCTATTTTATGTTTATAATGTTGTTTCCTCGTCACAAACATGGAGCTGGAGTTGTTTTGTTTCATTCGCACATGTTTAACACACAGATCCTGCATATTTAGGATTAGTTCTTCCCTCAAACAGAAAACAACGCACTAGAACCATCTGAATTATAAACTACTACTGTAATTATGCAGTTTTTAAAGGAAACGCTTGTAGTTTGGTAGTTTGCTCAACCCTCTGCAGCTCGAATCTTATCGTTTTACTATTGGGAGCCTTTTTTATTTTTCTGTTTTAGGAAAAAGTACTGAGGATAAAACTGAAAAATTATTTGTGCTTTTTGCTAATGCTCTTTCAAAGTGCCCTTGGACTCAGAATAAATATAGACACTCATACAAACTCCTAATTTTATGAGTATGACTAATGCTTAATTCTCTCATTTTGACTTCATTTGGTGGGATAATACCTGTTGTAAATATAAAATATAGTTTGTACTTGATTTTTTTTGTGTTTAAAATGAACAAGCTCTGTTTTCACATCTTTAATGTGCACATTGCTATTGAATTGCATGAATACGGCGTGATTATGATTCAGGATCCTCCAAAATGTAATAAACTGCACTTTTCCATACGGCATTTCCTGTTGAACGTGATGTGTAACTCTGTATTGATGCATTTTCTCTCTCATAAGCTAAATTTTCACTGTTTTATTGGAGATTTATCCACTTTATATAATAAGTTAACACATTTTAAGCCCACAGAGTTGCTTTAGCCACCCAAAAACATCTTATTCTGTATTTTTTACCCAACAAAAGTGAAAACAAATACAAGGAAACTGAACCAAACCTGGATTTTGTTGTATTTCCAGCCATAAACATCTCATACAGTTCTAAAAAACAGTACTAGAATGGAAACAAAAACAGAAATGAAATGAAATGAATAACAAAATTGTGAGGACAGAATTCAAAACTGAATTGTGAAATGTAAATATTAAGTTATGTTAAAATCTTGACCCGATCTTGTATGTTGTCTTGTCTCGAACAGCTCAGATCTTATCATTGTACTAGCAGGAACCTTTTACTACTTTTCTGTACTAAGAAAAAGTACCCAAGATGAGTACTGACCCCCTGAAACTCTTGTTCCATCTGTCAAACATTAAACGCTTAAAAGTGGATCCAGTAATTACCGGGACAGGCTGGTCCCCACTTTCCAGCCTCGCTCCTGTTTTGTGGTTCATGAAAAGTGAAGCGGTTTAGACTCAGACAGATGTGTCAGCAGCTGCCGTCTTTAATAAAATGCCTCAGACCCTCGCTCTGTGTGGCATTTCTGGTTGTTTCCACGGTAACGCCAGAAATTTTGGCTGTTTTCGATTTTTTTTTTTTTTTTTTTACTTTTTGGAGCTTTACGCATTGTGTAACTTTTCTAGAGGAGGGTCCGTCAAATGCTTTTCTTCGCAGAGATGTTATTGCTGTGTCCGGAATATTTCACCGCGTGGTATTATTAAACCTTTCTATCTCCATGGAGACAAGACCAGGTTACAGGTCAGATCTGTGGAGAGGCGACGCCGCTCACAGTCAGAACGCCTGTTTTTCTAGGCATTTTTGAGCTATAAAACCACCTGTAATTTTGCGTAAATGTAATATAAAGCTGTTTAATGTTATACTATGCAACATTCCAGGACATATCCATAGAAATAAGTAAGTGGCGGACCCCCAACTAAAAAGTTACACAGTGCACCTTTAGCTTTAATCATCATATCGCATGTAATATAATACTACATACAAATATTGCTCTTGGCGTCTTTAGCGTTTGGTATAAGCTTGTGGGGTTTTAACACGTCTTAAACCAGGTCTTTCGTGTGTTTTCTGAACCACATTTTCCCCAGATCTTAAATCCGCGCTCTCCTTGTACATTTATTTCTGTATGTTTGTGTCAGCAGCAGCTTAATCCTGCCTCCCTCTGCAGCTTTAATGTGAAGAAATGCAAAGCCAAGTCCAATGCATTCTTTATCCAGTGGCACAAGTTTGTACATCTGAAATTATACGCTCACAGTCTATGTATAGAGAGGAGAAAGCGTTGCGTTGGGTTGTTTTGGGCTGGAAATACAACAAAATGCAGGTTTAGTTGTATTTGTTTTCACTTTTCTTGCGTTAAAAATACAGAATAAGATGCTTTGGACGGCTAAAGAAACTCTGTGGGCTTAAAATGTGACAACTTATTATATATAGTGGATAAAGCTCAAACAAAACAGTGGAAAATTCATATATGTATCTTATGAGAGAGAAGATGCATCAATACAGAGTTGCACATAACATTCAACAGGAAATGCAGTATGGAAAAGTGCAGCAATTAATATTGAAGGGTGGATAATGGATATGGACAAATGTAGTGCATCTCATTACATTTTGGAGGATCTTGAATCATAATCACGCAGTATTCATGCAGCTCAATAGAAATGTGCACGTTAAAAATGTGGAAACAGAACTTTTTTGTTTTAAAAAAAACCCCAAAAATCAAGCACAGCATCTTTTTTATACAGTTTGCAATGGTCCAAAATTGATCCTCACTCATCTTACGCATTCAGACCATCATAAATATTCACCAAGACGAGTTTAAAAACATTTTTCACAGTTCTCAGCTTTAGTATGAAGACTAAACTTTACATAGTCTCTAATAACTAGCCTGCTAACACACTCTTCCTGATTATCTGCAAATAAAACGCATTATAATTAGCTGCAGACAGCACACAGCGGATTTATTTTGACCTCAAGAGCTGTTTATGCCTTTAATTAGACTATAGAATAAAAAGACAATATTGTAATGTGATGGAGATGCCAAAAATAGTGGATAATCATAAAAATTTGATGTTTCTTCCCACAACAATAGTACAAAATTTTTATATTGTGACTAGGGCTCTCAAAAATATCGAAAATCAGATACTAATCGATACTAAAACTAGCATCGAAACCAGGGCTCATTTAAGCAAGTATCGATACTGAAAAAAAAAGCACAACTGTATAAAATATGACTATTCCTGAACAGTTTTATCTTGAATTTTGTCAGAACTAGTGTAAGATCACATGGTGTAATAAACAAATACTCTTATATTGTGTTGAAAATTACACTATTGTCTGAAAAGAGCTTTTAAAATCTTCTGGGTATCAAAATCAGCATATCTTTAGTATCGGAGTATCTTGAAATGTTCATTATACAAAGCAGATTCTTGAATGACTCTAGTGAAAGCATTCATTCATTCATTCATTCATTAACCCTTTAATAAGCCTAACAGTGGACCGTGAGTGTGTTCAGGGGTTAAGTAGGACATCTGCTTTGGGATTAACTCAGATTATGCTCACTGTTTGTCTACTGACCACAGATCAGTTCAGCGTAATCTGCGTGTGTCCTTTTGCTTGTGCGGTTGTATTTGAACTGACTCCGGATCAGATTGACTTAAACGGTGGGGCAGAGGATCACCTGAGCCTAGCGTAGTGTTGCGTAGTGTAGTTTATTTACCTGCTCAGTCTGCCTCATGTGAAGGACCTGTTCTTTAGGTTCAGACGTGTTCAGATTGATGTAAAAGTTAAACGGGATGCTTGGCCGGGTGGGGAGTCTCGTTCACAAAAGCCGGGTGGACAGAGACGGATCTGACTGGACACGGGCCCAGAGGAAACCATGGCGACGTGGACCGGTAGGACACTTCAGCCGAGGGACTTTGCTTTGCTCTTGTAGTTCTGCTTTATGTAGCTGGATTGTTGCAGTTAGAAGCACCATTGCTGTTTGTGCGTGTGAGCGTATGGCCATTGCTAATGATAAAATATGCAAATGTCTTCTCTCACCTTCTGTTTTTGCTGACATGGCTTATTGCTGCTGTGTTCTTGGGGCCAGACGCTTTGGGAGATTAACACAACCAGCGCCACCAACTGCAATCTTGCCAGAGTCTGGATCGCTTTTTCCTACAGATTCCTGCCACACCAGTCGGTTAACCTGGCTCAGGCCATATAATAATTTTAGAAATAAACTCGCACAAATGAAAATTGTCACAGCACAAAACGGCACAAATGAAATACAAACGTTTTCTATAATTTTCTGCCTGTTTTGAGGCTATTTAACATTTTGAGGGGCTGGATGACTTCATCGGCCAAAAATAAAACTTAAGAACCGTAATGGCACAAACTATACTTTTTGCAGCACAAAACGGGACAAACGGCTCACTCCATTTTTGGTGTTTTAGGACATTTTGAAGCTTCCTGGAGGACTGGCTGACCCCAATTTGACCTATAAAAGAATCATTAATTTCTCAAAAACTAAAGCAGCACAAATGAAACTTTTTGCAGCACAAACGAAGCATAAACGATTGACATAGTTTTTGTGTAGGTTTGCGTTTGAGGTGGGCCAATTTCACGGAGGTGAGTTCTAAACATCAGTCTGGGACGGTTCTCACTGAGATTGCAAAAAAGCAGAGCATCATGACGATTATTTATTATTATTGGTCAAAGCGTCACAACAAGAATGATAAAAAATCAAACTTTAGTTGCATCGGCCTGAAGGAAAAGCACAGACATCTTACCTGTCCACGAATGCACAAAGTCCTAACCTTCTGAACGGTTTTCAAAAACACAATAGTCCATATTTTCAATAGGATGATGGCGTCACCATGTTTGTTTCACCTTTGGCTTGTGCCTAAACCTCAGTGCTGCTCTGTGATTAGACAGAACCACTGGTGAACCAGAAAAACATAACAGGAGCTAAACAAGGTGGATTTTTGGGAGGTTGTGAACAAATATTACAAGAATTCATCTTCCTCGCCATCTTTGAGTGTCCAAAAATGCATAACAAAGTTCCAAACATTTGCATATATGCGTAATCCATACGTCTTTATAATATTTATGGGGATTGTTTGCTGTAAATGATGTATTACTGGAATCTAATGACACTAATCCCCCTCTTTCCCTCTTTCAGCCGGTCCCGCGGTCCAGCGCTCTGCTCAGCCCTGCGGTCATGTTTGGCACAAGAAAGACCTGGGACCTCGGCCACGCCCCCTGCCTGCAGGAGCTCTGGAAGAACGACATCTCATTGGACGGTGAGTGGGAAGTGAGCGGGACACGGAGAACTCAGCCGGCCGCATTTTTGGCATGTCTGTTTTTCTGTGGAGGGAGGGGCCAGGCCTAGACTTACCTTTAGACTGATGAATGGGCGTCCAGGGCGCATTAGCACGAGGTGTCAAATCAATGCAGCAAACAGGTAAGAACATCAGGCTATAACATGCTAGAATATTCTTACATTTGTGTTTGTTTTTCTTGTCATGTTGAGCACATAGAGGCTGATCTTCTTACACTGTTGGTCCCAGGAGAGGATCAGGGTTACGTACAACACAGAAGCTTTTGTGACTGTATCAGGGAGTTTCAGAGCTTGTTTTACTGTTTACCTGAGCGTCAGGCCAAGTGTCGAACTAATGTTTTCACCAGATTAAATGTTGTCACTGCACAGAAATGCACAGGTGATTTAGGCGCATTCAGATACGATTCATTGACCATTTGTTTTGACGTCAGGTTGTATAGAAGTCACTGTTTGCACTTCTGTCATTGGCGATAGGCAGAGCTGGAAGAAGTACTCAGTTTTGTTAAGTAAAAGTACTGATACCGGAGCAAAAATACTCATGTAAAAGTATCAATACTAACTCGCAGTATTAAAGTACTTGCTTAAAGAGTAAAAAGTAAAAGCGTTTCATATATTTTGAGGTGATAAAGCTTCAAATGTAGTGATTTTGATATAAACTTGGACCAAATTTTGTTTAACGGAAGCAAATTAATTCAGATTTTTTTCCTAGCTGTTTTTATTTGTACATTTTTATTTGCTCAAATTGCAAACATGTTAAAAAATAAACATGTTAAAAAACAAACATGTTAAAAAATAAACATGTTAAAAAATAAACCTTCACCTTAAAAAATAAACCTTCATCCTTTTCGGCAGATCTTAAACATAATAATACTTTACTTAGTTAAAAAATGTAGTGAAGTAGAAAGTACAGATACCTGCGCTCAAATGTAGTGAAGTAAAAGTAAATCCACTTTAAAGCTGACTTACGTAAAGCACAGAGACCTAAAATATTTAGTTAGTGCAGTACTTTAATACTTGTACTTTGCTAGATTGGTAAGTCTTGTGTGTACACTGGCAAAACCCCTCTTTAGTTATGCTTTTTGGATCAATGTAAACACAAAAAGCTTTGAATAAAAATGAATTAAAATCAGACCATGTGGGATCACTGATGCAGGAAGCTAAAGGATTCACTCAAGTAACTCTGACTCTCCAGACTTACAGCATCCTCGGGCAAGACACTTTACCTGCAAACACAAACACAATCAGTGTTTGAGTGGAAAAATATTTACTTCAGTGCAGTACTTTAATACTTTTACTTTGTTAGATTGGTAAATCTTGTGTGTACGCTGGCAAAACTGGCTTTTAAATGAGCCGCTTTTGTTGATGAAAATGTTTTTTGTATCAAATTAAACACAAAAACCTGAATAAAAATGAAATAAAATCAGACCATATCAAACACTGATACTTGAGTGAATCTTTTATCTTCCTGTAACTCAATGTGTAAAGTTCCCGCTCTGACCCAGCACATTTATACCCTTGGGCAAGACACTTTCCCAGCACCGCCTGTGCTCCAATCAGGGTTTGGCTGGAACACGGTAACTGGAAGGGCATCTGGCACAAATCTGACATTCAGTGAATTATTTAACATAAACAGTGGTTGAATGCAGTTATTTGTTTCCCCCTAAGCTGAGTTAATGCCCAGATATTTCCCACAATGCACTATTGTTCATGTGTTGAGCTCCTAGTCTTAGTAACTCATGACTGTACAACACCACAAACACTTCAGATGTTTAAACGTGAATATTTTCTGTGGTGTCGCTCGTCCCTTTGGCTTGTGCTGAATATTGTCAATCGTCAGTCACTCAAATTCTCTTCAAAATATGGAAAATTCTTGTCTTCACACTTTTTTCCAAGCTGTATTTTTGCCCCACATTCTTGGACACAGTTGAGTGGCCCCGTAGCACATTGGGGAATCTGTAAGAAGATTTTGTGAAGCAAGATGAATCTTTGGTATTAAGGTCAACATCTTTAGGAGTTAGACGTTTGCACAACTGGGTCAGAAAGCAACGGCTGAACTGTATATTTCACAAAGTCCTCACTCATGAAGTTAAAGGTGCACGGCAAAAGGAGAAATTCGATTTGTCAGAGGGATAAAGTTTATTTTGGTTGTACATGTAAAGGTGCATTGTGTAATTTTTCTAGTGAAAGGCCCGTCAAAATACTTTTCTCCGTGGAAATGTTATTGCTTTGTCTGGAATGTTTCACAGTGTGGAATTAAACCTTTCTGTCTTCATGGAGACCAAACCAAACCAAGTTACGGGTCACATCTGTGGGGAGGCGACCCCGCTCACAGTCAGAATGTTTTTATAGGTGTTTCTGAACTATAAAATCAGCTGTAATTAAGGCTGTGTTAAAAAAAAAAAAAAAATTCAGATTCTGGATCGATTTGCATATTAATTCCTCAAGATCGATTCTCACGTCCAAAGAGCAATTTAATTTGTAATACATTTTCCCCAGTGAACTTTAACCCCACTCGTCGCCTATATCAAAACCATGAACATGGAGTCGGCACTAGTGGCAACGTTGGCCAAGTCCCGGCTTTGAAGACGCCAGAATCACTCAAAGCTCCGTCTGGCACCATTTCAGGTTCAGAAACGATAAAGACAAAGATGCACTTGACAGAAGCAAAGAGATTTCAAGGCCAAATGGAGGTGAAGTAAAGCAGAAATATCAGAAATGATAAAGCGGAAATATTGGAAATGATAATCAATTCTGCATCTTGAGAATCGGAATCGAATCGATTCTTGGAATTTGAATCGACGCCCAGCTCTAGCTCTAATTGAATAAATGTAAGTCAGAACTGTTTAATTCAGGGGTCTCCAGCCTGTTGGAAACTCTCCACCTCCTTCCAAGTCGCTCACTAAGAGATTTCTGAATCAGATGTTTTGACTAGACGCTGAATCAGTCCAGTTTGTTTACTTACATGGATAATGGTAATGGACATTTATCATTTTTGATGCTTTACTTTGTGCCCTGCTATGGATAATGCAAGCTAGAGCGTGATCTCCTCCTCCCTACACTTTCTCTACGCCATCGCAGCTCTTTGCCTCACCCAGCATGGCGGGCGGGTCTGTTGTATTCAGCGCCCCCTGGCTGTAGAACCTGGATACTGCCTGCCCACTGGGCTGTATCCACCCCCCTCTCCTTCTCCCGGTTGCGTCAGTGTCATGTCGTTGTCGTCGTCTTCCTCCATTTTCTTTTTTTTTTCTCTGTAGTAGTCAGTTATTATAGTTAGTATAGAGTTATGAAAGATAGTATGTCACGTCAGTAATCTCATAGTTTCCTGATTCAGTTAGTAGTAAAAGAAGAATGTTATGTTAAAGATAGACTCACCTGTTTAGTTTAGCTTTATGTGGGATTGTTTGTGGTGGTTGTTTGTTTTTTAAGTCACTGTAAAGCGCTTCGTGTTGCATTTTTTGTACGAAAAGCGCTCTATAAATAAAGTTTGACTGATTGATGGTTTATGTAATCTGACTGCACCTCATCTAAGGCTCGTCGTGGCTCTTATATTTACTTGATATTTACTTGAACTCGTGCGTCTCAGGCATTTTTGTTTTGTAAAGGCAGCTCACCGGAGTAAAAAGGTTGGAGACTCCTGGTTTAATAGTCATAAAAGTCATACCGTGGAACATTCCAGGCAGACAAATGATGTATCCATAGAAACGCGTATCCGGTGTTTACTCCCATCTGTGCCTGTGTTTCTCACGCTCGTATCCTCTCTCGTGCGTTTTGCAGCGAGCTCCGTGGACTTCCTGATGAGTGATGGTGAAGAGGACGGCTCGTTTCTGTCTCTGCCGTCGTCTGCGTTTCCACGGCGATCGTCACTGAGCGCCGACCTGAAAGAAAACGGCTCCCCCGCCCAGCACCTGCTCATACAGGTAAGAGACGATTTCACCGATGTGTCTGTGTTTATTTAGACATGAGATAAAAGACACCGTGAATAAAAAATGCACAGAAAACATCATCACAATCAGAGGGTCAATATTACGATTAGTGGAGGCTCCGTCAAATGCTTTTCTCCATGGAGATGTTATGGCTTTGTCTGAAGCGTTTCACAGTATGGTGTTAAACCAGACCAAGTTACAGCTCAGATCTGTGGAGAGGCGACCCCACTCATGGAATCCCTGTTTTTCTAGTTATTTTTGAGCTATAAAACCACCTGTAATTGAATAAATGTAAAGTAGAGCTGTTTAATGTCATGACACAGCAAAAAGTGGAGTGTTAAAATTTACTCTGAGGATCAATTTTAACATTTTCTCAGGGTTTACATGAGTTCAATGTGTTTGGAAATGTTAATTAAGTAACAAGTTCCTGTTTAACCCTGAAATCAAGAGTTATATTAGCATTTTGAGAGTAAACTGTTAACACTTTCTAGGGTTATCGTGATTTAAATAAACACACAGAGATAAAAAGTTGAAAAAACTGAGGCACTCAAAAAGTACAAAAAAGTTAAAAGCCAGGCATGATTTTATCTTTATTTGCTATGTAGCATTAAAGGCTTTTAACTTTTTTTTGTACTTTTTGAGTGCCTCAGTTTTGGTCCCTACACTGAAGAGCACGAAAAGGACAATTTTGCACAACCTTTTTACACATACAAGCAGCACTCCGGCCCCCAAAAGTTTAACACACAGAGGTGTTTTAGTCTTACACTTTATTTTGTTCATTTAAGATAAAATTATGTAAAAAACTGGTTCAAACTGGTCTTCTCTTGTTGGAGTTTGAAGTTGTGGGTGGAGGTGCCAAATTAACACTAGTGGAAGTTTCTGTGTAAAATCCCTTAGTCGTTCAGGTAGAATCTATGGACTGGACAAAACTTTAAACTTAAACAAAAAGTTAAAACTTTTATCCAGTTGACAAATTGCATTCTCTCCTTTGACACTAGTGGAAGATGAGTTAACTTTATCCATATCAACTGGCAAATAACCCCAACTTGAACCCCGTTTAACATTCAAATGGTTAAAATAACTCGTGTTGTGTTACAAACAACTCAAACAACTGAAATATTTTACCCTGAAATTTTAACCCTCCAGTTTTTGCTTTGTACTGTGTAACATTCAATGACACATAAAGAGAAACAAGCAGGTGACGGATCCCCAAGCAAAAAGTTACATAGTGCACCTTTAGTGGCAAGAAAAGTTTAATTATGTTATGTTTTTGAGAGCGAGTTTTGCCACTCGTCCACAACTGAGTATGGAGTGAATGAATAATGCACAAAATTGTAAAGAAAGATTAAACATTTAGAAAAGCACTCCAAATCTAATGCAGAATTATAATTTATTAACGGTGCAATGTGTAACTTTTCTGGTGGAAGATCTGCCACACTAAGGCATTAAAGTCATTCATCTCTCGCAGTGATTCAATTACAGGTAGTTTTATTGCCCAGAAATACCTCGAAAAACTTGCATTCTTACTGTGAGTGGGCTCGCCTCGCCACAGATCTGGCCTTTAACGTGGCCTGGTGTTGTCACATATTTGTCTTTATGGAGATAGATAAGTTTAATGCCATACTGAGGGACATTTTGATGAAGACGAGCAGATGGCAGAGCCTCCACCTAAAAACGTACACAGTGCACCATCCAGGTTTGTGATTCCTGCACCATTTGGCCCTAAGTTTGGTCACTTCTAAAGACCGTTCTGTATTCTCATGTATTTAAAGTGGCAGTGCCCTAAAGCTAATCCGAGTTCACTTTAAATGACTAAAACTGCTGAGTCACGGTTCGTCCTCTGCTCCAACTTCTGCTGACTCACGTTTCCTTTTCCTCTGGGGCATCACTCACCATCACGGCTCTGTCAGACCTGTGACTGTGCTTTTCTGGGAGCTTCATGGTCCCAAAAGGACGATATGTTCTTCCTCACTTCACCTGTTCACCTGTGTTTTAAATGAATCTTTTCCTATATTTATCTTCTGCCTGTGTGTTGCTCTCAGAGGGTGACCTGGTCCTGTTTCTGGACTTGAGCCAATGTAAAACCCTCTATGCTTCATATTTTCCCTCCATAGTTTGTACTCCCTTTATTTCCTTCATATCTTCAGTAATAATGCATCTGCTTTTAGTGTAATGTCATGTAATGTGTTTCTTCAGGGAGCTCAGAGTGAGGAGTTACACACAGGGTTCATTTTTAGTGTTTGGGAATCAGAATACATGCCATTTATTTAAAGAGATAGTTCAACATTTTGTACATATTGCCTCCTTTCCTTGTGAGCCAGGTTGTTGGAAACGTGTGGAGACACTTTTTTTAAATATCCCATCCAGTCCTTGTATTTGCAGAGGTTGCTGGTGCTAGGCTAGTGCATGTCAATGGCCATAGTCGTCCTGCCACTAAAAACAAGTCTTACCCACTCCACAGACCCGAGGCTAAACTATTATAACTCCAGACTGTCCATGTGAATGTCTGTGTCGATAGAATAATGTTTGAAATAAAACTAACCTTACATTGCATGAATCGTCGCATGTTGAGGAACTATTTTCTCATATATCAGTCCGCCGCTGCTGAGCTTTCTATCAGGAAGTACAACTCGCTGCTGCTGCTCAGACATAAATCCTTCAAACGCAAGGTTGGTTTTACTTCTAAAATTATTCTAACGACACTGACATTCACATGGACAGTCTGGAGTTGTTATAGTTTTTCCTCAGGTGCTCTGTGGAGTGGATAAGACTGTTTTTAGTGGCAGGACAACTGTGCCCATTGACATGCACTAGCCTAGCACCAGCAACCTCTGCAAATACAAGGACTGGATGGAGTATTTAAAAAAGTGTCTCCACATGTCTCCAACACTGGCTCACGAGGAAATGAGGCCATGTGTCCAAAATTCTGAACTGTCCCTTTAAGATAAAAACCTGCGGAGGGCTGCGGTGAAAATAAACGCCCAAGAGAATTAATCTGGAGCTTCGTTGTGCTACTGAGCTCCTTGTTACTTTAAGTTTTTGCACTTATTTCATCCTCCGCAGTTACTCTGGGTTGAGTCTGAACAACCGACCATCCTGGTTACATAAAGGGTAATAATAAAGTGTACTAAAGTGAAAGTGTTGTGTGTGTGTGATTGTTCAGACTCTCCAGGAGAAGGTGTGCGAGTTCCAGGCCCGACTGCGCTCTGAGGAGGTCACTCGGCTCCTCCTGCTCCAACAGCTGAAGCAGCAAAACTCAGAGGGTCAAACTACTGTGGATTCACTAAAAGACTCCCCCCCACCTGCCCACTGCAACGGTGAGAGGGGGAATAGTGTTATTATACTGTACTGATATGGTTTATATGACTGTACAATAACTTATTCGCAAACACTTTCTCTTTCCCTGCAGGTGTCTCTCTGTCAGAGCCCAGTAAATCTGACCATCCCAGTGCAGAGGAGGAGCAGCTCGTGAGCCGGCTGCAAACACAGGTCAGACCCCCCACACAAACAAAACCAGGGGAGTGTGCAGCTTTGAGAGTTTACTGTGGAAGAGAGGCCCATATTACGCTATTTTCTGATCTGTTCTAATGTTGTTTCCTCATCACAAACAGACCTGGAGTTGTGTTTTTGTTTGATTCATGTTTAACAAAAGAAACCCTGCGTATTGAGGTTGAGTTCTTCTCTTAAACACTTGGTTCAATCTTGCAATGTCATGTGATAATACAGGAAGTGTTTTTAAACTCCACACACATTCACTAGAATCATTTAGGCCACGTTCAGACTGCAGAGACTGAAGTTCAGACTGAAGTGACCCAAATCCGATTTTTTCGCCCCTATGTGACCTGTATCTGATCTTTTAATCACAGTCTGAATGACACAGATCTGATTTTTTCAAATGCGACCCAGGCCACTTGGATTTGTGCTCCTAAAACCGATACATATCTGATCTTTTGCCATGCGACTTCAGTCTGAACAGCCAGAACGCATTCATCCGACCTTCTGTTCCTTTCTACAGACGTTGCTGCCGCTGCCCCACAAAACGCCACGGCCAGAAACTTTGTCCTTCTCAATCTCCTCCTTAAAACAAATAAGCTGTACATGTTCTGGCTCCGGTACGACAGCAAATTTAAAATCACCACGTGCTCAATGATCACGTCCATGTTTAGGCGACTTCTGTAAACACTGAGCTCGCTCGCTGTGTGTGACGTTGTCGTGTTCTACCGTGTGCACTTTTGGGGCGTTTAAAGTTCACACTGGAGATCACATACACGTCACATTTTACTGAAAATGTGAACAACCTCATAAAAAAGCCAGATTTCACATAACAAATCTGAACTGAGCATTAAGCCCTGCAGTCTGAACACTGCCTTAGATAATTTCAGATAATTGTCAGTCTCTACTGAACAAAAGATAAGAGGAGCCGTTAACTTGAAAACTACCACTATGTCCCAAGGGGGAACAGAGCATTCTGAGCTTTGGAGGTAAACGACTAATAAAGAGTTACTCAGACATGTGTGATTAAAACGAAACACAACTCCAGGTCTGTTTTTGAGGAGGTAACAACATTGCAACATGGCTTAAAGCTCAAAAGACTCAATTTTGCGTAATATAAGACCTTTAAATTGTGCCACACCTCCGTCTGCACAAACTTGAGGCTGATTTCCCTGTGTTAAAGAGACTGTTTCTGAGTCTATTTGAATCTGCATCCTGACAGCCCCGTGCTGCTGATCTAATGAGGCTTTAAACACCCTGCTCCTCTGTTCTCTCTGTGCCGCCGCAGATGCTGTTAACTTTATTGTTGTGTTCTGTTTTGGATAAAAGCTCATAACATATACGCGCTAATAATAGTTACAGTCAGATCTGTTTAATGAGCTGATTCATGGGACGATGAGAAACCATTAAAGTGGCTGTACACGATGTTCTTCTCTTGCAATTAAAGGGAAGAACATCCTAGAATTAGAGAACAATTTATTTGATTATATTTTCTACGTGTTTTCATTTGCTAGCTGCCTTACTCGGATGTAGTGATGTGCAGATAGATACCAAAATGCCTTTATTTCAACACTAACATGGTGTCAAAGTATTGATTCCCATGTAAAAAATATCAGTATTCAAAGCAGACCTGTTCTGCAAAATCTACTTGTTTTCCAACCAGTAAAGATGTATTGTAAAAGCTCCTAAGGTCAACGTGACATCATTGTGTGCCGTCTCAAACTTTTTGTAAGGTGTTTTATCAAGAAGTGCACTGTTAGCATGCTAGTAGTTGCTGGTATTGGCAGGGCAGCAAAACTCTGTAAAAAACTATTTGCAATAAAAGTTTTACTTTTTGTCCAGTCTTAAAAATATGAAAAATAACAGATAAGGCCTGGGTATTATTCAGAAGTTGCCGATTCGAAACACACCTCGATACACAGGCCACGATACGACACATGTCTTGATACAGTGAGCTTTCGATTCAATACAATATATTTTAAATCGATTTGATACGGTTCAACAACAAAATAAAGGCTAAATCATGGCTGTGATACTAAAAGTGTTTAAGTGAACATGAAACGCGCCAATTTTACTAATCAGTGAATATGTCAAATGTGTCGCATAATCAAGATTCCTCCCACTAAACAAGCAACAAAACTGTAGCACTGTAACAAAATAATTTAGTAAAATATACCCAAAAATACTCCTGGCGATATATCAATACAGCGATATCGATGCTGTATCATCACATGTTGCGTTTATTTAATTCCACGTGTTTTACTGCTCAAAATACATACATTCCTATAGTGAGTGAGCTCGACTCTCCACAGATCTTACCTGTGGGATATTGTAGACAAAGCAATAACATTATGAAGACAAGCAGGTGGCGGACACTCCTCTAGATTAGTGATGTGACATTTGTGAATGACTTGGATCTACTTTTTTAGCAAATCTTTTTATTAAAGATTTTGATGCATTTTTACACCGAGGAACCCAGAGCAAAGACCAGAATCAGGACAGACGCAGAGAATGAACCACGAGCTTTGTGTGCAAAAACACACTTGGATCATAATAACAGTTCGTTTTTAAATTATTTTTAATGAAGTGCAACGTTTTATTTGGATTTTCATCTTTTCAAAACATAAAAACACTCCTATTCTCACTTTGAACCATTTAAAACAATTCTTAACCCTTTTATCTCTTAGTTTGTCGATAAAAAATGAACAAATAAACACTAAACTAAACAGCTCCTTGAAATGAATAGATCCAGGAGACTCTGATCCCACAAAGGAGCCGAATGTCCCATCACTGCTCCAGAGACGACTTTTAGACCTGGTTTAGCCCCAGATTAGACCTGGAATATACAATTATAGACTTTATTTAAATTTAGATTTACTGGTAGTCAGAAAACAAAATCTTTCCTGGACTGAAAAGTTTAAGAGCATCCGGTTTAGAAGCATTTATTATGTATTAATTATATCTTATTGTTCCATCACTTACATTCATTAGTAATTATAATGTTTAATGGCTGCAGGGCTTCCTAAACTACTCGTATATCTCACCTCAGACGTTATAATGACGTAGGTATTTCGTTTAATTGCTACTCATCGGTCGCTCTGGTGTTCTTAGGTGGAGGAGCTGGAGGAGAAGTTACTGGACCAGACCCAGGAGGTGGAGAGACTGCGCTCTGAACTGGTACAGGCCACATTCCTCTCGCAAAATAAACACAGTGAAAGTGTCTCGTTCAACACACGTCAAAGCAGGTCATAAGAAAGTCTATATCAGCAGAGGGAACTTTAGAAAGGAGAAAGTGTGTCCTGGTGGTACATGTTTTGTAATGGGTGAAAGAGAAAGAAGAAGTCCAAGCAATATTTGGTATCTGAAAGCTTTATTGCCATTGTTGGTGAACAGAAAGCGTTATAACTATAAAAATAAACAAAATGGCTCATCACAGTAAAAGTATCGCTAATTTAAACGCAAAATTGACTCTTGTGAGGTTTAAGCCATGTTATTATGTTATTACCTCATCAAAAACAGACCTGGAGTTGTGTTTTGTTTCATTCACACATGTTTGAGTAACACTTTATTAGTCTGTTTACGTCTCTAAAGCTCAAAGTGCTTTGTTCCACCTTGTGATGTCATGTAGTGGCTGTATGGTCATGTAGTTTTCAGGTTAACAGCTGCCGTTTACCTTTAGTTTAGTAGAGACTGACAATTCCAGGTCTGAAATCATCCAAATTATTGTATAGTGAAGATGTATAGAGTTTAAAAACACATTGGCGCACTTCCTGTATTACCACATGACATCACAAAGTAAAACTGAGAAGATTTCAGCGTAACTATGCAAGGTTTGTGTGCTTAAACATGTGTGAATGAAACAAGACACAACTCCAGGTCTGTTTTTGATGACGAAACGACATTATAACAGAAAATGGCATAATATGGGCCCTTTAAGTATCAAAAATGACACGGAATTGCTGTTTGTTGCATAGTAATGATGAGAAAACCTGTCATTTAAGTCCCAAAAATACCAAAAATGAACAGTTATTTAGGTCTGTGTAGAATTATCTGTGTGCAGTCGCGGCCAAAAGGTTTGAGAATGACACAAATATTAATTTTGGTACCAGAACGTCCTCCAAGAGCAACTTCTCCCAACCACCCGAGAGCAGTTTGGTGATGAACAAAGCCTTTTCCAGCAGGATGGAGCACCTTCCCGTAAAGCAAACGTAATAACTAAATGGCTCAGGGAACAAAACATAAAGATTTTGGGTCCATGGCCAGGAAACTCCCCAGATCTTAATCCCATTGAGAACTTGTGGTCAATCTTCAAGAGGCGGATGGGCAAACAAAAACCCACAATTTCTGACAAACTCAAAGCACTGATTATGCAAAAATGGACGGCCCCAGTCAGGATTTGGTCCAGAAGTTGACTGACAAAGAAGAACTTGTCAATAAAAGCTTTTGAAATGATTGTAATTATATTTCAGTAAACCATAGAAACATCTGAGAAAACACCTAAAAACCCTGAAGCAGCAGATCCTGTGTGTCATTCTCAAAACTTTTGGCCACGACTGTATGTTACTAAACTAGCACCGTGTTGGATCCCTCTGGGTAACTGTCTCTATTTTCATCACAAAGTTGCTATAGATGGGCCGATCAATACAGCTGTTGGTGTCAGTATTGATCTGCTGTAAAGAGCCTGTTGTTATGTAATACACTGACCATGTGGCTCTGGGTGAAGCCTCCGTGTGAGCAAAGCCGACACAGCCGATATAAAAGGATAAAAAGTCTGTTTAATTAGAGTTTCTGTTTCAATACAAAGCATAAGCGGATGTATTTTACCTTGTTGACATGATTGGACCCCTGACTGTTCGTTATTTAAATGAACAAATGGTGGATGTCAACAATGTATAACACAAAAATACATTTTATAGTGAAATATAACAGCAGGGTCGCCTTTTTTCATCATATTTTCTTCACCAAATCATCTTTTTTCATCAAATATATTCAAAGACCGATGTTTCGTACAGTCATTTATACACGGGTGCATTTAACAGAACGCCAGTGCCGTTAATGAGGATTTGAACATTTATTTTAAGTTTGCAGGTTACGAAATAACTTGGAATAACTTAAAGGTGCACTGTGTAACATTTCGGTTGGGGGTGCACCACTGCTTTGCCTGGATATTTCCGCAGTATAACATATCTTAAATGTATTAAATGATGAAAAACGGTGGATTTATAGCTCAAAAATACCTTGAAAAACAACATCCTGACTGTGAGCGGGGTCGCCTTTCCACAGATCTGGCCTGTAACTTGGTCTGGTTTTATTCTCAATGATGATGGAAAGATTTAAAGCATTTGACGGACCCTTCACTAAAGTTACATAATGCAACTTTAATTAAATATGTAGTAAAAAGTGCTGCAGCAGAAGGTCTTAGAGAAAATGAGCTGGAATAATTTTGGACAGATTTAAGACTCCGTTTGGTGGTGGGACAGTGCGAATACCTCACATTTTTTTCTCTACTCTTTAAGACAGAGCTAATTTGGCTAAAAACTGCCCCATAACGATACTGACCAAAGAGCAGAGTCGTAGTTCAGCCTCATTCACCCAAAACCGTTTATTTAATCCTTTTGGTGCACTTTTGTGTTTGTCCTGCAGGGGGCGACAGACCTGGAGAAGCAGTTGGAGCGGCTGGTGGTCGAGAACCAGCGTCTGAAGCAGGAGCTGAAAATATGCAAGAGCTCCGACCCTGCCTCCGACAACTGCCCCATCTGCCCCCACAGCCAGGTACAGAACTGCCCCATCTGCCCCCACAGCTGGGTACAGCACAAAACTGCCCCCACAGCCAGGTACAGAACTGCCCCATCTGCCCCATCTGCCCCCACGGCCAGGTACTACTGCCCCATCTGCCCCCACAGCCAGGTACTACTGCCCCATCTGCGCCCACAGCCAGGTACAACTGCCTCATCTGCCACCAGAATCGGGTACTACTGCCCCATCTGCCCCCACAGCCAGGTACTACTGCCCCATCTGCCCCCACAGCCAGGTACTACAGCCGCATCTGTCCCTGTACTGCCCCATGTGCCTCCACAGCCAGGTAAAACTGCCCCATCTGACCCCAGAATCAGGTACAACTGCCTCATCTGCCCCCAAAGCCAGGTACTTCTGTCTTATCTGCCCCACAGCAAGGTACAACAACCCCATCTACTGCCACAGCCAGGTACAGCTGCTCCATCTGCCCCCAAAGCCAGGTACTTTCACCTTATCTGCCCCCAAACCAAGATGCAGCTGCTCCATCTGCCCCCACAGCCAGGTAAAACTGCCCCCAGAATCAGGTACTGCTGCCTTTCTACCCCCAAACCCAGGTACAACTGCCCCATTTGCCCTCACATCCAGGTAACTATGTAACTGAGGTCCACTACCCTCTATTGCCTCATCTCCTGTGACAATTTGCATGAAATGTTCCACAGTTTGGCATTAAACTTCCCAGTCTTGCATATTAATTTACATGTGTACACACCAACACTTGGACTGTCCTGCCCCAGAATGCCGAGTCCCTTCAGAGGGAGGTCACCCGTTGGGAGAGCCAGGCGCGGCAGAGGGAGCGGCGTTTGGTGGAGCTGGAGCGGGACCTCCAGGACAAGACGCAGAGGGTGGAGAGTCTCCACCGAGAGCTGGACCAGGCCACGAGGCAGCTCCAGGAGTCCGAGCGCACGCAGACCGAAGCCGAGCGCAAACTCACCGTCCGGATACAAGAGTGTGAGGAGGAGCTGCAGCGACAGGCCACAGCACCGCCTAGAGTCAAGGTGAGGAAATACAATAACACAGACAGGCCACAGCGCCGCCGGGAGTCAAGGTCAGGAAATACAGGACCACATACAGGCCACAGCGCCACCTAGAGTCAAGGTGAGGAAATACAGGACCACAGACAGGCCACAGCACCGCCTAGAGTCAAGGTGAGGAAATACAGGACCACAGACAGGCCACAGCGCCGCCTGGAGTCAAGGTGAGGAAATACAGGACCACAGACAGGCCACAGCGCCGCCTAGAGTCAAGGTGAGGAAATACAATGACACAGACAGGCCACAGCGCCGCCGGGAGTCAAGGTCAGGAAATACAGGACCACATACAGGCCACAGCGCCACCTAGAGTCAAGGTGAGGAAATACAGGACCACAGACAGGCCACAGCACCGCCTAGAGTCAAGGTGAGGAAATACAGGACCACAGACAGGCCACAGCGCCGCCTGGAGTCAAGGTGAGGAAATACAGGACCACAGACAGGCCACAGCGCCGCCTAGAGTCAAGGTGAGGAAATACAGGACCACAGACAGGCCACAGCGCCGCCTAGAGTCAAGGTCAGGAAATACAATAACACAGACAGGCCACAGCGCTGCCTAGAGTCAAGGTCAGGAAATACAGGACCACAGGCAGGCCCCTCAGTGTTACTATCCAATTCCGCACAATATATTTTTGGCCCAAGGATCCGTTTGCCTGGAGAGTTCAGTTTGTTTGGACACTTGTGAATGTGCAATCAAACTCCAGTTGGAGAGGTGGGTTTCTGTCTGAGCAGTCGTACTCTGGAGCGGTTGGTTTGATTTGAGAGCGGAATAAATCAGTCAGCACCCAACACTGTTCGACATGTGGGTGCTCAGAATAAAAAATAAGCATCTTTCCAGAGATCAATAAATGACAAGCAAAAGATGAGAAAGTAGCAGGAGCAGGTCAATGACAATAATTATACAAAAAAAACATGTCATGGTTTCAAAAGATTACTTAGAAAAATAATATTAAGCTAAATGCAATAAAACTATTAAAAGTAACATATAAGGCCTATTCATACTCCATACGACATAAGAACTTTGTTCTCGCACACAGGAGCTGGCCAAACAAAATGGTGTAATTTTGTTCGGCCAGCTCCTGTTCGGCAGTTCTTGTGGTTTGTTCTCAACACTTGAGCAGAGCAGAACTTTGTTCGGCACTTCGGCAGTGCTGATTGGTTATTTTTTATGTTTGAGTGGTTTATCTGCTAGAGTCAACGGGAGGCGCAAAAACAGGAGAAAAACACTTGAAGCGTGTCCAGAGCGTCAGTTGTGGTCTGTGAGTGCCATGTTTTCCCGGTCTAGAGAGTGACTTTAGTGTATTTATTACATAAAACACATCAGCTTGGAGCCACGGGCCCGCTGAGCTAGCCCCGACTCCAGAGCCCCGCAAAACCCTGCGGAGCTAGCGACGGCCCCGTGGAGATAGCCCCGAGCTGCCGAGGCCCCAGCCGCGGAGCAACGCACTTGGGTTCAATTTCTGCCATTGTCACGATTATGTTACTGAAGCTGTGCTACTGCTGTATTGTGTGTAGCAACAGCAGAGCGAGGGGGTGGGGCAGAGCGAGGGGGTGGGGCAGAGCGAGGGGGTGGGGCAGAGCGAGGGGGTGGGGCAGAGCGAGGGGGTGGGGCAGAGTGGAGGGGGTGGGGCAGAGTGAGGGGGTGGGGAAGTTCAGCAGAAGAACATCTTATGAAGTATAAAATGTCAGAGCCCAAACGAACTTTGTTCTTGTTCTTATCACCTCAAGAACAAGAACCAAGTTATGTCTTCTGGATTGTGAATAGGCCTTTAAGCTTACTTTAATGTGATTTTGTTTCATCGTCTCTGTTTACAGTATGTGACCCAGACGGTGGAGGTGCAGTCTGCAGACTCTCAGAAGGCCCTGTCCGAGCTCCAGGGGAAGAACTCTGCTCTTCAGGAGCAGGTGTCAGTGCAGAGACAGCTGCTGAGAGAACTGGAAACGCAACTCCACGACTCGCAACGCACCTGCACACAGCTCCGAACACAGGTGAGACTGAACACAGAGCACAGAGAGGGGCCCAGGTGGAAAAAAATGTGCTAAAAATGTGAAATGCCAAGGATTTTATCACAATTCATTTACTTTTATTTTTAACAAAAGAATCCCACTACAACACAGACCAAAACGACACAAAAACAGTGAGGATCTGAAAAGCAAAAAAAGCAAAATAGACTCTGAGGAAGCCACTTTACATCACCTTTACGTGGTAACTAAAGATACGGTGAATTCATACTTCACTTTGATGATGATGTGACGTGTCCAGGTTTGATTATAGAGATCATTTGCACTATTGGGTAACATTCCCCAGTTCAATTCCTAAATGTTTATGTTGTTTGCATGTTCCCCCCACATCTGGCTGGTTCACAAATACAAACGTCCTCTTAATAATACTCTAGGATGTGTATAGAACATGTGGTGTGGTTTTACATGTTTGATATTTCACACTCGACCTAGTATTGAGTTCTTCTGTTTCCTTCTTGCCTCCAGCGCCTGTGTGATTCTGTCTCTAAGGCTGTGGGCCACACTGAGGTCATTCATAAACTGTCTAAGGTCTGATCTTATTGTGAATGTAGCTCCCAGTCGTCTCCCTCTGTGAACCTGCTCATTGTAGCTGCAGTGTAACCTGTGAAGTGACCCATATCCTCCTGAACACTGTAATGTAGTGTGTTGTTTTACATGTGTCAGGTGCACTAAGTCTTACATTAGTCCTGTGGAGCTGTGTGGATATTTTTTGCTTTATTTTCCATCTAATAGACCAATTATCAATCTGCATTTTCCGGCATTAAAGGGGCACTGCGTAGCTTTTTTGATAGATTTATTGAGATCTTACTGCTTTGCCTGGATTTACAGGGATCTACATTATGGGATTTAACTTAACTTGTGTAAAGGAATGGGGCGATTACACTTTTGTTTTGGTTTTGAAGACAATAAGGATATTTTTAGTTTACTTGCAGACTTGATCTTTTGCAATTTTGTAGCTAAGGCCCGAAATTAAGCATGTCTTATGTCCAAAAAGTAGTTTATACATGTGTGTTTTGTTTGAAAGAGTGTGAATTTTATTTTCAGTTTTTGTTTTTTCATTTGTATTTCTGGTGCTGTAGCTTTTATTACAGCCATAGGGCACAACTACAGCAGCAGATTGTGAAATATCAGAAAATACTGAAAAAAGGATGTATAACGCTTCATTAGGGGGTAAAAGGGGGAGTTTTAAAAGCAAAATCAAGAAAAAAAAATCTAGGCAAGGACAGATGTACTAAAATTGCCCTAATGTGTCTATCTAGCATTTCTTTAGTTCTTCTTCTAAAAAAACACACAAGAAAAGGAATCACACGACCATCGAGACGAGCAGGTAGCAGAAACTCCAATAGAGAAAGTTACACAGTGCACTTTTAAGACTAATGCATATGACAGATGTTTTTACACAAGAAACTATAGAATTTTAACTTAAAACATCTTGTTTCTATGTGTGACTGTGTAACTTTTGAGAGTTTACCATAACAAAATGCAAAAAAGGATAATTTTTATGGTTTACCAAAAAAAGTTCAGAGCTCAGTTTGACAATAGTGAGATGATAGTTTTAATGTAGGGCTGTCAACGTTAACGCATTAATCGCGGCTAAATTAATGCAGTCCATAACACAATTCTTTTTTTTAAATTGTAATTAGAGTTCACCAGCCTTTGTCCCTTCTAAAAACACGATATATATATATATATATATATATATATATATATATATATTTATTTTTTTGTTTTTTTTTACTTACGGTTAGAGTTTGCCGACTTTTTGTCTCTTCTACACATCTGTAGGCAGCTCTCGCTGTTTCGCTTTCAAACAGGCTTCTGGACTTTTGAACTGTTAATTTGACTTTAAAAAACATCCAGACGCTACAATTTACAAGTCAAGAGCTAAATGCAGCCTGTGTCAAGCAGAGTTTCAGTACCAGCGAAGTACGTCTAGTCTAAGTTACCACCTCCAAACTAAACACCCGGGTGCAGCAACCAGAGCATCTCAGACAAGCAAACCTCAGATCCAACAAACTACCATTTGGCTTTACATTATGGCTTTAAAATTGTCTTGAAATGCAAAATGACACAATTTTAAACATGCAATTCGCACTGAGATGAATCGCGATCAACTATGGAATTTCTGATCTTAATCGAGATTTTAAAAACTTAATCGTTTGACAGCCCTATTTTAATGTTTACATATCTATTTTTATACGCCCGTTGTAAGACGGGACGTATTATGGTATGGCGCTGTCCGTCCGTCCGTCCGTCTGTGGACACTAGACTTCAAAGTCTTTGAAGACAGAAGGAGTCTTCAAAGACTTTGAAGTCAAGGAGTTAGACCCAGACCCAGCCAAGGCAAAACATGTGGGGCATGCGCCGATATATATATAAGGTATACTGTATCGATCCATGCTGTAGGTCAGTGGTATCAATTTTATGTGACTTCAGGTTTTTTCACACTTGTTCTATATACAATAATTCAAAGTACGGGCGTATTTTGCCCCGCTGGCGGAGCTCTTGTTTGTATTTTGGTCCTTGTGTACTGTATGTGTGTGTTTCATTTTGTTTCTTTTGGGGAGTTTTTCACAGAATTTTCATTGAATCTAGTTTATGCTATAATATAATACATACACAATTCAAACATAAACATCTATTTGTTTACTAGTTAATTAGTCCATTTTATATGCGTAAACTGACGGAATGCGGTGACGTAATTCCACTTTATAGCGTCATCGTTGCCATAGAGTTTTCAGCTATGTTCTAGCAACACTCAATCTCTGTCAGTCATTTGGTCATTTCAACTCAAACTCAGCCAGCGAACGCAGGCACTCAGCAGAGCTCGTGAACGGTCACTGTCAGAACATGTTTTCCATAATGAATTTCATCGGTTTCTTCAACGTAAACCAGCAAACCAACCCCGAAACCAAATACGAGGTTTTGGGCGTCATCGGAGAGGGCAGATACGGCACGGTGGCCAAGTGCCGTGATCGAGCGACGGGGGAACTTGTCGCTTTAAAACGCCTCAAAGACGGTAGAAAATGCTCCAGAATTTTCCACAGGGAGTTGGAGATGTTGAATCACATCAAGGAGTTAGACCCAGACAAGCACAATCTGGTCAAACTGGTTGACTCTTTTGAGTACAACGGCTGTGGGTCTCTGGCGTTTGAGATGCTAGACGTAAGTGTCTATGATCTCTTGGAAAGGATGAGGAGTTTTACGCTCAGCCAAATACGACCAATGGCGAAGCAGCTCCTCGTAGCTCTTTACGGCCTAGAGTGTGTTGGAGTAATGCACACGGACATTAAGCCAGACAATATTATGCTGGTGAATCATAAAGAAAGGCCGTTCAAAGTCAAGCTAATAGATTTTGGATTGGCTGAGTACTCGGGACATGTACCACCTGGAAAGATAATACAGCCAATTGGGTACCGTGCCCCAGAAGTAACTTTAGGTCTTCCACTGTGGGAGGCTGTAGACATGTGGGGTCTGGCTTGTTGTCTCCTTAAATGGTTTGTCTGGAGCACAGATTTTGTTGGCTTTTCCGAGTTCGACTTCCTGAGCAAGACTGTGCATTTCTTTGGGGTTCCGTCGGAGAAGCTGCTGAACATGGCGTTGCACACCTCAATTTACTTTGTTCAGGAAAACTCCAAGTGGAGACTGAAAACTCGGCAGGAGTTCAGGGAGACGACGGGAAAGAATCCTCTGATGCCATGCAAGCCTTCAGCTGCAAACCTGGAGCAGCTTATCCAAGGTGCCAGAAGGTCTGTGTCTCATCAGGAGAAGAGAGTCATGAAGCAGTTTCACGACCTGCTCAGTAAAATGTTTAAATTGGATCCGAAGGAGAGGATCACGCCATTGGAAGCCCTCGATCACCCTTTCATCACCATGGCGCACTTACCTGAAGGTGACGACTACACGAAGGAGGCTCAGGAGTTAATGTGCGTCACGGATGACGAGTTTGGACCGTTACAAGAAACCAAACAAGAAACTGTTGAGGTGGACTTAAGATTTCCTAAATCAGTCTCCTATGCCCAGTCAGATGACAATATTGTATTTACGGCTGGTCATCCCACCTTTTTTGGTCATGGTTATGACACCTACCGACCAATAGCTCCACCTTCTACAGTCTACAGGTATAAAACAGTTGAGATGCCAAAGATGGAAATGGGCCTAAGATTTCCCAAACCGATCATGGCAAGTCCTCCCACCTTTTTTGGATTTGGCAATGGTAGTGACGCCTATCTACCAAAACCTCCTGTTGAGATTTCTGTCAGCATGTATAAAGAAACAGTCAAGATGCCAAAGATGGGGATGGATTTAAGATGTCCAAATCTGGTCACCTGGGCCCCGGATGACAACATTGCTTTCACTGCAAGTCCTCCCATCTTAATTCAATCTACAAATGAGAGTGGCGCTGATCAATTTCTCTATAGATCTCCAGGTGAGATTTCAGTCTGCGGATCTGAAAATTCCTGTAAAGATCTGAATGACAACGGAGATACACAGAATCTGGTGTATTCACCAAAAGCTTGCAGCCTGGAGAACGCTTCAGAAGAAATGGAAGTTGATTCCCCTGTTCTCCCAGGTGAAGGTGAGGCTGTCAGTGAGGAGTTTATTCACAACAGAGAAAGAAGGAGCCAGTTTGAAGATGAAGACTACAGAAGATCCAAAAGTCTGGCTACTCAAAACAGTCCGATAGTCTCCAGAGTTGAGGAAGAAACCGCTGAAAAACCAGAAGACGGACTGACAGAAGCGGAGGTCATTTTGGAGAGACTGAAGGAGGAACTGCCTGATTGCAGCGAAATACTGGAGGACATTGAGAAGCTATTCCAGGATGGAAAAGCTACAGAGGCTGAGCTTAGCCACCTGACCCAGAAAGCCTCCAGGTCCTTCTTCGCCAGGCTGATTCCGCGTCGTCTCCGGGCGCTGTTTTCGAGGTTATTTAAGCTTCAGAAAACAAGCACGAGCAGGCCAGTCTTCAGGAAACCAAAATGGGTCCAGCGTATTGCAGCGTTTACAAGAAGGTCCACCACATCAGGGCCGTCAAAACACTAAACCGACCAACATCTGCAGTGAAGAGGAGGACATCATCTCTCCTGCAACTGAAGTTCAATACTGAATGAATAAAAAAATATATATTATTGCAAAGTGTAGTGTTTTTTCTTGTATCTCTTGTATCTTTAACAGTATATTTTGATTAAGTGCAATAAAAAAAAAGCTAAAATAATCATTTAGACTGATTCAAGTTGTTAAAGTTCCCAAAATTAAAACTGAAAACACCTTGTTGCACCTTGAGATGTCATGTGGTAATACAGAAAGTGCTCCACTGTGTTTTAAAACTCTAAACAGTTTCACTAGAATCACTTGGATAATTTTAGCCCTGGAATGACCAATTTCATAGTAAGTAAAGTAAGTAAAAGGTAGCAGTTAACTTGAAAATTGCTGCATCGTTACATCACAAGGTGGAGCAGAGCATTTTGAGCTTTGGAGACGTAGACGGACTAATAAACCAGAATTGCTGAAACATGAATGAAGCAAAACACAACTCGGAGTATGTTTTGAGGAGGTAACAACTTTATAACATGGTTTAAAGCTCATGAGAGTAAATTTTGCGTAGTATGAAATCAAATAAACGTGATTTCCCCGCAGATCCTGGTGTACGAGGGGGAGATGGAGCGGGCTCAGGGTCGGCTCGAGTCGGAGATGCAGAATCTGGAGGAGGAGAAGAACCGCGTGATCGAAGAGGCATTCATCAGAGCGGAGAGCGAAATGAAAGCTGTGCACCAAAATCTCGCAGGTCAGAAAACGTCCTCTGATCACCACAAATCACTTATGTCATGCCACATTCATGTTAGGGTGAAGTGTCCTGCCTACGGACATAACGGCAGAACTTCGGAGCAGGAATCGATCTTACGAGCAAACACGTCACATTAAAGAGACTGCAGTCATTTTAAACAAACTTAACAAAACAAACATTATTTGCGTGGCTCTGTGGTTATAACTGTGACAGAAATGTACACCGGAGGTTCACGGTAAAAAGGCTTGGCCAAAATTAAGATATAAACACTAAAATCTATCAGAAAATGACTTAAAAGTAGTGAAATTAACTGTCAATGTCCACTTTATCTTAAAACAAACAACCTCTAGATCAGAATGAAGCCGTCTCAGAACTAGTAAGTCGATAATAAATCTGAAAACAAGACGAATAACCTGATATAGGTTTTAAAATCTTGGCCAGATCAGAGAGATTTGCAGTGTTGAGGAAAGGAGCTAGGCTAAGACCGACAGTTAGTGAGATGTAAACACTAATAATACTATGTTAAGTTGGATTATTACCGCATTATTTACATATTTGTGGTTAAACATACACTTTTGAAAGGTAGTTGTCTCTTGTTTTGATGAATAAGGAACAAAAACAAAAGAAGAAATCAGCTGTGAAGTTTCTGAAGTTTCTGGTTGGACCCCGTTAAGTGTCATCATCACTTAACAACTCAATTTACTCAGATAACATGTATATATTTGTCTGTACCCCTTTATAATTAGCATAGAATATAATATCACTTGGTTTATTTATATTTTATTTAATTATTCTTTTCAAAGAATGTAAACACAGCTATGGTGGCCCTGTAGGGACATACTGTTGCTCTGTTTACTCAAACAAAGTGACTTAAGGGACTATCGTGACAACAAGGTCCCTCTAGTCCTGTCATTCTACTTTATATTATAATTAATAATTTTACTGTATTGCGATTGTATGCAATATTTAATGTTGCAAAAAATATTTAATTTTTTGCAAGAATATTGGGTATTTTTGTTGTTTTGAAGAGAATGTTCTGTTGCATAGTAATTGAACATAATTATACCCAGACAGATTGATTTTAAAGGTGCACTGTGTAACTTTTTGGTTGGGGCGGTCGTGTCACCTGCTGGTTTCTATGAATATGTCATTGCTTTGCCTGAAATGTTCCACAGTATGACATTAAACAGCTCTACTTCACATTTATTCAATTACAGGTGGTTTTATAGCTCAAAAATACCAAGAAAAACAGACGTTCTGACTGTGAGCGGGGTCGCCTCCCCACAGATCTGAGCTGTAACTTGGTCTGGTTTGGTCTCCATGGTGATAAAAAGGTTTGAAATGCCACGCTGTGAAACATTCCAGGCTAAGCGATAACATGTCCATGGAGAAAAGCATTTGACGGACCCTCCACCAGCAAAGTTACACAAAGCACCTTCAAGTCCATTGCTATGGAGCTCAGAAACATTAACATTTAACATTTTCTTTTAAAATCGTGACATTCTTATAAACGTACAAACTCAAATTCCCCGTGCGTGTGTGTTTGTGTGTGTGTTTTGTGATTTCAGGCGTGCGTATGAACTTGCTAAGTCTGCAGCCGGCTCTCAGGACCCTCACCAGCGACTACAACAGCCTGAAGAGACAGGTCCAGGAGTTCCCCTTTATGCTGGACAAGGCCATCGCGGAGGCCAAGCAGGAGGTACGGATTTCATTTATTTATGTAATTTATCGTCACGGCAACCGTTTTGAGCGTTAAAACTGCGCTATGCAAGTTTTATGCAAGTAGAGGTACCGTATATATTTCTTTTTGTGGTATTTTTTGAAACATTCCAGGCAAAACAGCAAAAATCTCCATGGAGAATTAAAGAAAACTTACATAGTGCTTCTTTAACCAGTGGAAACAATAAGTTATTTTTCTTTTCATGACCTAAATAGCTATATTACATGTCCGATATTACACAAAATGGATTGTTGTGAGCGTTAAGCGACGTTATAATGTTGTTACCTTATGAAAAACAAATAAATAAACCTGAAGTTGTGTTTTGTTTCATTCACAAATGCTTGAGTAATCCTTTTATTATTATTATTATTAGTCTGTTTACATCTCCAAAGCTCAAAATGCTCCGTTCCACCTCGTGATGTCGTGAGGCTGATTAGAGATTACAAATTCCAGATCTGAAATCATCCATCTGATTCTAGAGAAGGTTTATGAAATTTAAAAAACACAGTGGAGCACTTCCTGTTTTACCACATGACATCACAAGGTGGAACGGAGTATGTTCAGTTTGTGAGAATTGAACTCAGCCTAAATATGCAGGATTTGTGTGTTTAAACATGTGTGAATGAAACAAAACACAACTCCGGGTGCGTTTTTAATGAGGAAACATAACAGATCAGAAAATAGCACAGTATGGACCATTTAAGCCTTTCTTCTTTTGCTGCATGACTCCTATTTTATTTATTTTTTTTACTTGATATTGTGCTTTTCTAGATAATAGATTCATGTGTTTTGTGTGTAGATTTGCCAGGTGATCAGTGAAGTGAGCAGCACAAACCAGGAGCTGCTGCGGAAATACAAACGAGAAATGAACCTGAGGAAGAAATGCCACAACGAGCTCGTCCGACTCAAAGGTAAAAAATATATATCATAAATTAATCTATGAAACTGAGTGCTTTGTGTGTTATTAACAGTAGTACATGGAAACACACATGCAGTGACTCGGCTGAGGTTTAGACTTGTAAATATTCATAACATACTATACAATACAACATGATACAACTTTGCAGATCATTATTGTCATTGACAGTAAATGTGTGAGGTTATGTTGTTTGATTGTTTTTATACATAATTTCTGTGAGTTTTTCATATCCTTTAAGGTGAGAAATCTTAATAAATACAGTGTTTAAAAAATATGTTTAGAAAAAGAAAATTGTGGAAAGGTGCATTTCAGAAATTCAGTGTCGACTGGACCCAAATATTGCGTTGTGTGGCTTCAAAATGTAAAGATATAGTATGTAACTTGCTGAAGGTGAATTGTCACCTGCATGACTCCACGGAAACGGAAAGTTAAAACCATACTTCGGAACATTCTGTGAAGGATTATAGCGAAAGAAACAGCAGGAATACGCCCTCCTCTAGGTCATATAAGAGTCCGGTTTGTGGAGATGCCTCTCAGCGTAAGAACAAATGTTTTTCAGTGCAATAAACACAACTAAAATAAAAAAGTAAAACATATCTTACTGTTTTTTGTTTAAAAGGTCAATCATTACCTGCACTGTTATATTCTTGTAAATATGTATTTTTTTGTGTTATTTTATAGTTTATTCTTTTCTACTTTATTTTATTCTATTTTATTTATTGCATGTTTAGTGTTCGTCTATGTTTCGCTCCAAGTACCGCAGCAGATTCCTAATGTTGTGAACCTGTTCACTCATATGGCAATAAAACCTTTCTGATTCTAACTCTGATGTAATGATTCATGCATATATGAGTGTTGCATAGTAATTAGTATAGTACAGTAATTGTGCAGAGGTTTTAGGCAGGTGTGGGAAAATGCTGTAAACTAGGAACGCCTTCAGAAATTCAAGTGTTCATCATTTATTTTCATCAATCAACAAAATGCAGTGAATGAATAACAGAGAAATCTAAATCAAACCAGTAAAAGAGCATCAGTTCTTCTAGGTTTTACTTGCAGACAGTTTTTGAAGGACCTGGGCTGGTCGGTTGTTCCAAACATGTTGAACTAAGCTCAGATCTTGTGTGGATGGAGCTTCCTCACATCCTTCTGTCTCTTCATGTTAATCCCAGACTCGCTCCATGATGCTGAGGTCAGGGCTCTGAGGGGCCCGACCATCACCAACACAACTTCTCTCTTTAACTTCTTAGGTTTGTTTTTAAGACAATGTAGTTAAGTGTACATTACCTTGTTGACATGTTTCGGCTGCTGCTGCAAACCATCTTCAAATGCACTTGACAACATTGTCTTAAAAAAGAACCTAAGAAGTTAAAGTACAGAGGAAGACTTAATGAACTGGTTCTTCTTTACGCTGAAGATCGTTCTTAATGACTTTTTCTTTTGTTCGCTCACTTTGCATTTTGTAAATTGATAAAAACAGACAATCATTACTTATATTTTTGAAAGCATTCTTTGTTTACAGCATTTTTACACACCTGCCTAAAACTTTTGCACAGTATTATATAATAATTTAGACTCAAATTTCACGTCTCATCTAAGAACAGCTTGAATATACAGAAACTAGTGTATTTCAGAATGTTGCTGATTCACGCTCGTCCTTCTTTACTCTCATATTTTCAGGAAACATCCGTGTGTTTTGCCGTGTGCGGCCGGTCAGTCAGGAGGAGCAGGACTCCGCTGACTCGAAGAGCATGCTCAGCTTTGACTCGGACGATGACTCCCTCCTCTACCTCTCCAACAAGGGCAAAGTCATGACCTTTGAACTGGACCGGGTCTTCCCCCCGAAATCCATGCAGGAGGAGGTAAGGGGAACTTCAAATTACACAATTTTTTGTTCAGACTTAGCTGTTCCTACATTGTTTTGTTCTCCTGATTGGCCGAGCAGGTGTTCCAGGAAGTTCAGGCGCTGGTCACTTCCTGCATCGACGGCTTTAACGTTTGTATCTTTGCCTACGGACAAACGGGGTCGGGGAAAACCTACACCATGGAGGTAACAATGCCAACGTGAAATACTGTTTATTCATATCCGTCATCTTGCCTTGTAGTGTTCCTTACTGGTTTACTAATCTTAAATGTTACAACACATATATACACAACCATGATACCAGTTACTGAATAGTAGGTACTTTCTGGGGCTACAGTTTTTAGTCCTTAAAGTTGAACTCCGGCACGTTTGAAGCTAAAGTCCGTTGCTAGAGGTGGTCGAATTCTGTCAGAAGCCAAAAAACGACACAGATCAGTGTTTCCTCGGCGGAGATCTCGCTGTGGTAGTGAAACTGGCAAGGACAACAAACTAGTGTAGTGATGGGGGCAAGTTCACATGCGAAAGCCCAAAAGACTCGATCGCCGACGCGTGTAGCCGCCAGAAGCAACAAGTGAGGATCGACTACTGACTGTGAAGAAGAAGAGAAACTGAAAGTTCTTGAAAGAAAATGGTTCGGGAATGTATTTTTCAGTGTTTTTCAAAAAATATAATTCACTCATAAATAAATGGGATTAGAAACGACATCAATGATCGAGTCTTTTGGGCTTTTGCATGGGCGGTGGGAAATCAACAAGTTGATGCTACGGCCGCTTATAAAGTTGTTTTCTAACGTTTCCAGACACTAATGAGTGAACCAGGCAGAGTGTTTTGTTTGTTAGACTCGTGGCTGTTGTCAGATGGGTTAAAGTGGAGTTAAGGTTCTTCAGAGTGAAGCAAATTGCTGTTTTATGTGGAAGTTAAGAACTTGCCCCCATCACTACACTAGTTTGTTGCCTTGACAGACTCACTGCCACAGTGAGATCTCCACCGAGGAAACACTGATCTGTGCCATTTTTTGGCTTCTGACAGAATTCGACCTCCTCTAGCAACGGACTTTAGCTTCAAATGTGCCGGAGTTCCCCTTTAAGTCAATTAATCAGTTGATGGTGTCTCTAAAGGTGTATTGTGTAACTTTTCCACCTGCTTGACTCCATGTAGATGTTATTGTTTTTTTCCTGGAATGTTCTACAGTCTGGCATGTAATTTAACTTGGTCTAGTCTCTGTGAGGCTAGAAACGTTTAAAACCAGACAAATGAATTGCATCTCCATGGTGACACTAGAAAAGTTACACAATGCACCTTTTAAGTCAAGAATTTCTTTATTTCTTTAACTACAGCCCTAGTGCTTTCAAATATCCCTTTCTTGTTAGTTCAACCACAAGCGTCCGTGTACTATTTGTCCTTTTGAAATTAAGAACGGAAAACAATAAAATAGGAAAACTGTTTATTTCGTTATTCTGTTTTAGTGTCAAACAAAAACCTCTATTTCCAAAATTTAATTTAAAGTTTATTTCAAAAACATCTTAGTGCCTATTTCAATTTTGATATCTTATTCTTTCTGGTTTATTTGACTCGGAAGTTCTGCTGCTAGAAGAACTTACCTGAAAAATCATCTTCTTTTGTAGCGACACATTTACTTTCACGTAATTGTTGAACTATATTTACTCCTCTGTTCAGCTGACAGTGAAATCACAGGCGTCGCATTAAGCAGCAGAACTTCAGGGGCAAATAAACTAGAGAAAATAAAATATCAAAACGGAAATAGGCACCAAGACTGTAACTTTAAATTAATAAATAAACTTTAAATTAAATATTGAAAATAGAGGTCGAAATCTGCTTTTTGTTTGACACTAAAACAGAATAATTTCCCATTTTATTCGTTCTTAATTGAAATTCAAAAGAGCGAATGGTACACGGACTCTAAAACGACTCTTGGGCAGCTGCCATGACCAAGAAAAATCGCGTATTTACATTTAGCTTCGTGTTTTCTTCATCCGTCTTCAGGGTGTTCCAGAAAACCCCGGGATAAACCAGCGCGCTCTGCAGCTGCTGTTCTCGGAGGTGACGGAGAAGGCGGAGGACTGGGACTACACCATCTCTGTGAGCATGGTGGAGATCTACAACGAGACTCTGAGGTCAGGACTGACGCAAACTTCTGCAAATGTAGAACGCAAAGAGGGCGACGGTTTCTTAGGCTATAAAAACGCCTGTAACTGAATGAATGTGAAGTGGATCTGTTTAATGTCCTATTGTGGAACATGCCAGGTCAATGTCGTGTCCATAGAAACGAGAAGGTTTGGTGCACCTTTAAGTTATAGGGTTAATATGCCAAGTTTGTAAAGAGAGTCAAACACTGTCATTTGTTTAGGTAAAATACAGAAAAGCTGCGTAAAAATGACCGAAACACAAAGAAAATTTGACTATACAGGTACTGGACCGGGACTAAACCAGGTACTGGACCGGGACTAAACCAGGTACTGGACCGGGACTAAACCAGGTACTGGACCGGGACTAAACCAGGTACTAGACTGGGACTAAACCAGGTACTAGACTGGGATTAACCCAGGTACTGCACCAGGTACTAGACTAGGACTAAACCAGGTACTAGACTAAGACTAAACCAGGTACTGCACCGGGACTAAACCAGGTACTAAACCAGGTACTAGACTGGGATTAACCCAGGTACTGCACCAGGTACTAGACTAGGACTAAACCAGGTACTAGACTAAGACTAAACCAGGTACTGCACCGGGACTAAACCAGGTACTAAACCAGGTACTAAACCAGGTACTAAACCAGGTACTAAACCAGGTACTAAACCAGGGACTAAACCAGGTACTAAACCAGGGACTAAACCTGGGACTAAACCTGGGACTAAACCTGGGACTAAACCTGGGACTAAACCTGGGACTAAACCTGGGACTAAACCTGGGACTAAACCTGGGACTAAACCGGGACTAAACCTGGGACTAAACCTGAGACTAAACCTGGGACTAAACCGGGACTAAACCTGGGACTAAACCGGGACTAAACTAGGTCCTAGACCAGGACAAATCCAGGTTATTAGATCGGAACTAAACCGGTACTAGACCGGGATGAGACCAGGATTATACCAGGTATTAGACTGGGAACTAAACCAGGGACTAGACTGGGTATTAGACTTGGACTAAAGTAGGTATTAGACAGGAAACTAGACCAGGGACTAAACCAGGGACTAGACCGGGAATACACCGGATGTAAACCAGGGCTAGACCAGGTACTAGACCGGGTCTAAACCAGGACTAGATACATTAGGGCCGAGCACAGATTTTACACTCGTTTCACAGTTTCATTATTACAGCTGCAACAAACCAGAGACGTCCCAGTGTTTTATTTTGAAAATCTGGTCACTCAACATTTGTGCATTTTAAGTTTGGTTATTTCCATCAAAAACAGTGAATCTCCCAGAAAGTTATATCGGCCCCTTCACCCGAAATTATTCTACCACCAAATACAAACTCACAACGATGATTAGAAACAAAATCTCAAAATCTCCGTTTGATTTAACCGTGACATTTAACTGGTTTAACTGGTCAAACACAGTGTGCATAGGCCGGATTATTCTCCTCCTGCATGACTCAGCCCTGTGCGGTCGGCTGGTCCACATCTGTCCCGCCGTTACGTCACCGCACATCTGCAGGAAGTTGAAACGCTGCACTAATGTTTTCACTCTGACTATAAACCGTTTTAATCTTTATGCTTTTCCTGATATGTTTGGTGTATTCGTGCCCAGAGCTGCGTGTGTGTGTTTACCAAGACGATTATCCGGAACATTTTATTTATGTAGCAAAGGATAAAGCATATACCATACATGGGGTTTTTGAACGTTTTATTTATTTATTTTCTGTTTAGACTTAGACATTAGACAAACTTTATTGATCCAGAAGAGAAATTACCTGGACACAGCAGCTCACACGTCACAATATATTATAATAACTAAGAGAAAAGTATAAATGGACGCCCAGAATGTCTGTTTTTCTAGGTATTTTTGAGCAAATGTGATTTATTAACATGTCAGGAGCTGTTTGTGCCACTGCTCTGCCTGGAATGTTCCACAGTGTGACATTATTCATGGAAACAAAGTTAGTTACACACAGCACACTGCAACTAACCAAGATTTATTCTCTTAAAATTCTCTTAAATCTAGACAAAACATCTTATTTATCTTGTTTTAAGGGATGTTTACTAAATGACTGCTAAATTTCAAGAATATTTCAAGAAAATATTTCCTTTTTTCTCATTTAGTTTTTTATCTATAAACTAGTTAGAATGTACAAAACAAGTGTTCAGACGATGTTTAAGACATTTTTATGGATGTAAATCAGTCGAACTTGGACTGAAATTGTCCAGTATCTCTGTATCTTCTGTTTGTGATATGGAAAGATTTTAAGATTTAAAAATTTTAGGAAAGTGCTGCAATTTGTCAGTAAGTTACCAAGTGGTAATTAGTCTTAAAATAAGGAAATAAAGAATTTCATTAAGATTCATCAACTAAAATCAAGAATAAAACCGTCAATAACAAGCTTTATATTCTAGTTTAGGATCATTCATCTTAATTTACTCTTGGAATTAGTGTTTTATGCTTTATTTTAGATCACTTAAATCTTATATTATTGTTTAGAATAAGTGATTTTATCTTATTTTGAGATTTATGAAGGCCTAGATATGTTTTCTTGATAAGTAAATTTCACTTCCTGCACTGTCAGATCATTTCACGTGTTTCTAGATCATTTTAACTTAAAACAAGTGTATTTTTCTCGTTTTAAGGAGGGCATTTGTGCAGTGCACCTTTAGTTCAACTGTATTTATTATTTTTCTCTGATCTTAAATGTGTTTTTCCTCTTCCTCAGGGATTTGCTGGGGGACAATCTCACGGAGAAGTTGGACATAAAGATGCAGCCCGATGGGAGTGGACAGCTCTACGTCCCCGGACTCACAAAGTTCTCTGTGGGGAGTCCTGAGGATATTAACAGGGTCAGACGCTTCTTTATGGATCTATTTTTGAGCGCTGCTTTCTTACACTGTCTATTTAACAAATTCTAATCAAACCATCATTAAATCGTTGGCCATCGTCAGTATATTAGAGCTGTAACACTAATCTGCTGCAATTATTTAATAGCATAATGTCTGCAAACGAAATATTATCCATTGTATGAGGTCTGACTCAGGGCGCAGTACCATCGCAGGCCAGGAGAGGGCGCACTGTGTCCAGTAAAGAGCAGTGCCTCAGCCATTTGGAAAGAAATAACAACTCTGAACTGAAATAGTGCATTATATTTTCTGTTAAATTAGGAGATAACTTTGTTTGATATGACACACCTAGTTTAACTCTATTTTTCCAAACTGTCCACTCATGTTGTTTGGTTTCCCTCACATGTTCTTGTTATGTTTGTATTTTTTGCCACATTGTTCGCTGTATTTTTCACATCTGCCTGTAAACTGTGCCGTTGTCTTGCAGGTATTTGAGCTGGGCCACATGAACAGAGCCACGGCCTGCACCAACCTGAACGAACACAGCTCTCGTTCCCACGCTCTCCTCATCATCACCGTGTCCGGGTACAACTCCACCACTGCCACTCACACGCAAGGTACAGATACGAAACTACGGGTTATATGGGATTTATTATTATGATTTTCTTTATTTTTACTCACTACTTTTACTTAATACTACTGATGCATCACTCTCATTGCTCTTTTCTAACCAAGTTCCACCAGATCTAAACCAGGTCTTAAAAAGTATTAAACTGTTCTAGGTCTAAACTAAAGGGCTAAACCAGGACTAAAACGTATTACACGCGCACTATATAGTAGTTCTAAACATTTTCAGCTGTACTCCAGGTCTATAGGTATGAATGATGACAGTTTTGATGTAAAATATTCTCACACGGAGCCACTTTGAAGCCTGTAGAGGTTCCTGAAGTAAATTCCCCACACGTTTTCCCATTAACTAAGAGGCTCTGTATGTAACGATGTATTTCCAGTGTGTAAAAAAAAAAAAAAAAAAGATCTTTTAGAGCAGGGGTGGGCAATTATTTTTTCCATGGGACCACATGAGGAACAGAAAATATTGTGGAAGGCCTAGTATGAAGAATACCCCCTATGAACTAACATCAAGGACCATGTTGTCCACCCTCCTGTGGGCTCACCACCTGCAGAAGGGTTCATAGGGGGGGTCAGGTGCTATGAGTATTGGGCAGCAAGCTGCCCCCGCGACCCAGCCGGATTAAGCGGGAGAAGATGGATGGATGGATGGCCTAGTATGAATTGTATTTCTTTATAAAAAGCAGTAAATAACATTGTTTTGACAAGCTGGTCAGACCGGGAAGAGTTTATGTTATGACTAAGCAATGAAAAAGTGAGGCTGCCTTAAAAAAAAAAATCATTTACCCTTTAAACGCCGGCGACAGGTGTATATTTGATAAATAACCGGCGGTTCCAAAGAAACGCTGCATCTAAAACAAATCAAGGAAAAAGACGTGACCACTGACGCTGCATGTTTTTCTTCTTCGCCGGTTTTATTTTGGTTTGTTTTTACGTAGCCCATCGTGTTTTCTTTCTTTGGCTCCGGTACAGCGAAAAAATAAACAATACGGCTTAAAATTTAAACTTTTCGTGGTAAAAAGCTGAGGAAAACTCGGAGGAATATTACTTCAGTTTGGCAATTCGGAGGAAGCAGCAATGTTATTGTAGCTGCTGTGGTGTAAGAGGAAAATTGTGGCAAAGGGGCGAGAAAAGGCAGGGGACGAGGTGGCAGGAATCGTGCCGACGAGGTAAAGGCAAAGAAGTCACCAGGCCTTCGTATAACGGTGACGTCTCCTCCGAGTTGTGCCGTAAAAACTATAAATTATAGTCATACGCCGCAGTGTCACTGGTGATTCCCGTGGTTTATAAAGGGTTAAAAAACACCTCTAAAATAAAAGTAATGCAGCTTTAGTCCATGTCGGTAAAAGTATAAAATATCTTTGTTTTGCAATTACAAATGGGCTTAAACAGGCCTGTCAGAGTCAAACAAAGGGCTGTACAGGTCTGTTATAGGGTATATACAGTATATACTCACCCTGAGCAAGCTTTTTATATATTTTTTCAAAAGGTCTTTGGAAAAATTTATGGGAAATTTGTCACTGTTGAGCTCCATTTTATCAGTAGAGGAATTAAAAACTAAATCATCCTATATAGACTAATAATAAAGGGTTACTCAAACATGTGTGAATTAAACAAAACACAACTCGTCTGTTTTTGAGGAGATACAAACATTATAACATGGCTTAAAGCTCACGAGAATCCATTTTGTGTAATATACTGTAGATTTACACACTTTAACGTTCATATTTATGCAATTTTATGGGATTTTAAATTGTCTTGACGTCACCCTTGCGTCTCTGTCTCTCGTAGGTAAGCTGAACCTGGTGGACTTGGCGGGCTCGGAGCGCATCAGTAAATCGGGCGCAGAGGGAAGCCGTCTCCGGGAGGCTCAGTGCATCAACAAGTCTCTGTCGGCGCTCGGAGACGTGATCAACGCCCTGCGGAGCAAACACGCCCACGTCCCCTTCAGGAACTCTCGCCTCACGTACCTGCTGCAGGACTCTCTGAGCGGGGACAGCAAGACGCTCATGATGGTCCAGGTCAGTGTGGACGATGTTAGGGTTGCTAGGGTTGGGCGGTAATATGGTAATACGTTGTATTAATATGGTAATAGAACTCAGCCTAAATTTGCAGGATCTGTGTGTTAAAAATGTGTGAATGAAACAAAACACAACTCCAGACGTGTTTGTGATGAGGAAACATTATAACAGATGAGAAAATATAGTAACATGAGCCCTTTAAGAAAACTACTGATGAGACTAGATCAACTGTATCATTCAATAGACAAAACAATTATTTTCGGGGTCAGTATTTACCGAGAGTTTCTTTTTGTTAGTGGGGAACAGAGTTATTTTTTTAAATACAACACATTTATTCATCCCTCTACAGCTCAAATCTTAAGTGTTTCATTTATTCCATTAATGTAAATAGAATTGTTTTTTGCTTTAGTGTTACTACTGTGTCATCTATATTTTCATTTGCATTTTATCATACTTTTTTATTGTGACAAGCCTACGTCCTTTTGTTTTCTGACCAATTACACAATTAAATGCCAGTTACAGGAAAGTGTGAGTGTTATGCAATGAAACGTGATTAAGATTATGATGTTTTTTTTAGACAATTTACAAATAATACCTACATATTCATAAGAAAATTGAATAGTAAAGTAGTAAACGGGTCTACATGTGGCAAGTTTGAAAGGTGACTCCTGCCCCCTTCTGGCCAAACCCTCTTACTGCAGCATCTGGTCTGCAATATTGTCCAATCCGTTTTATTTAAATAGATAACGCTTATCATAAGACAGTCATGTGAAGTGCGGCAAAACAAAACAAGTGTCATCTTCTCTCCTTTTGTAATTCAATATCTTTTGTGTTTCTTTCATGTTTCAGGTTTCCCCTTTGTCGTCGAACATGAGCGAGTCCGTCTGTTCGCTGAAGTTCGCTCAGAGAGTCCGGACGGTTGAACTCGCCCGGCTCCTCGTCGTCATCGCGGAAACTTCGAAAACTCCTCCACCTCGTCCTCGCCCACCCACGACAGTGTAGAGGTAACGGGCGACACTACGGGATCGGCTGTCAAACGCTGGACACAGGTTTCACGTTCTAGTCGAGTTTTAATTTGAGTTATTTCATGAAACGGGGGCAATGTGCAGTTTATATTAGCCTTAACAGGAGAGATGCATTGGACTGAATGACTTTTTGGATTCTTTACCATACAAAAATGTGTTTGCGCTCTCTCTCACCCAAATTAAATTACGTGTGGTTGTATTTTCACTTTCATGCTACGTCCTGGTTCAGTCCTCAAAAACATACCAAGTTATTTGTTTCATTCACACATGTTTGAGTAATCCTTTATTAGTCTGTCAAAGCTCAAAATTCTCTGTTCCACCTCTCTACAGCTACATTTACCTTTTGGTTTAGTAAGGATCGGCAAGTCCAGGGCTGAAATTATCCAAATGATTCTAGTGAAGCTGTGTGGAGTTTCAGAGTGTTTTGTTTGCGAAAAGAACTGTGCAGGTTTTGTGTGTTAAACGTGTGCGAATGAAACAAAACAGAACTCCAGGTCTCTTTGTGACGAGGAAACAACATTATCACGTAATATGGCTCCTGATTATTCATAAAACACACATGTTATTATATTTTATAGCGTAACAAAACTCTAAATCTCCCCCCGTCTGCCCCTCTGTCAGCTGGACTCTCCCCCCTCCACCCCCGGTCCCCTGCCCATCTCCAGAGCCAGCAGCGCCGGCTCCACCCTCTCCACCCTCTCCACCGCCTCCAGGACCACCTCTGGGTCCCGCAGGAGGTCCCAGTCCCAGCTGTCTGCAGGTAAGGCACACGCACCCGGGGCATTGTGGGAAACGTAGGAGAGCGGAGATGTGTCTGAAATCACTCCCTGGCTTTGTTTGGTTTACATGATTTACTTTAATGTTGTTTCTTTGAACTCCAACGAGGTTTTTAGTGTAACAGTAACTGACAAGTGAAGGGATTAGCCTGGATTATCGTGAAGTACATATGACAGATTAAACGACTCATTTTAAGAGTTAAAATAAGGACAAATTCACTCATCGGTTTCTTGAAACGGGTGTGTTGGGCGAAAGGGAGCATCCCGCACATCGTCTTACCTGCGAAATGTGAGATTTATTAGGACATTCTTACGTTTTATGCTTGATTTTTCTCTATTAAAACATAGTTAACAATTATATTTTAAGGTAAATTGTGTAAATTTTCTCGTGGAGGGTCCGTCAAACGTTTTTCGAGATGTTATTGCCTTGTCTGGAACGTTTCACAGTATCGTACTAAACCTTTCTGAGAAGAAACCAGACCAAGTTACGGGTCAGATCTGCGGAGAGGCGACCCCGTTCACAGTCGGAATGCCTTTTTACATTTTTTCTAGGTGTTTTTGAGCCACAAAACCACCTGTAATTGAATAAATATACTGTAATTAGAGCGGTTTAATGTCATACTGTGGAACATTCCAGGCAGAGCAATGACGTAGCCAACAAAAAATGTATAGTGCACCTTTTAAGAATGTCTAGTTTTTTGTCGTTTTTAACTTTTAATGAACCTTATAAATTTACTTCCTGGTTAAACATGGGCAGATATGAAATACATAAACATTCGGTAATTTCATAACTGTCACTTCGCAATAATAATGTTAACAAGGACCAAAACTTGTTTAAATAAATGTTTTTGTTTTATTTGGACAACTAAATGTACAAGACAGCATTTTTTATTATGTTAAAATGAGTGTTTAAACGTCCTTTCCTGTAAATTGTCCTTGCATTGTTAATGGAGTTTTGTGTGCTGGTGACATAGATTCAGTTTTAAAACTCAAGGCCCGATTTGACGATGACGATTTAACCAGCGAATGCCGACGTATGAAAAATTTGGCGAATACGCTGCCATGCTAAGGATAAGTTATAGATAAGTTTTGTGTAAATTATGAACACGCTGAAACACGCTGGCATCTAAAACGCTCTATATAAGTTATTAATATATTTTGTATAAGTCCAACTCGTTATGAATACGCTATGTATACAGCCAAAAATGAAAAAAAAAAAAAACATAGATAGTTCAGCGTGTGCCAGCGTTTTAGGGAAATTCTGGTACATTGTCAAACGCTGGCTGTCGGAGCTTGCGCTGCTTAGATAGCACGAGAGCCTTTTAAATGCTCCCGGGGTGAGAGCTCAGTTTATCCTTCTGAGAATAATCCTATTGCTAATGTTTTATTGTTAACTAATTAGTCTTATTATAGGATTACCAGGGATGGAGTTTTTAGATTCTCGAAATACCTGTATGATAATTTAATTTGCCCTATGACCGCTTTTATCATGCCAAGTACTACGCCCTGTCCACCCTACGCTCACAATCTACTCACATAGGTCATTCGACAACATAAACCATGCTAATATTCTCACTGATAACTCTGATCTCTGTTACTTTTGGATCATATCCCCTTTTTTATATCCTGTACCTTTTATTATCACTGATTAAATTATTTTTAAATATCTTTGATTTCACCACTAATTACTCTAACCTTTTTTATTTTATATCATATTAAACTGATATTGATATTGCCACTTAATTAACCCTAATTGACACTGACAACCACTTTAACAGAATGAGTCTTGCTGAGATTACCACCAACCCCTGACCTTTCGATCATCTTAAAGTTACAGTTGCAATTATTTTAATCTTTCTCAGTTCTGAATCATACCCTAAATTAATACCAACAAACAATTCAATACTTAAACCATAATCAGAATAACATCAACAATGATTCAAAGCTTAGACTACACAGTTAATCAGCATTAATATTGCTACACTTTCATGTAAATTCATACTCACACTGTCTCAGATGTGACGACCACGAGGATGTGATGTGTGTGGAAACTCTGGGTGTGAGGTCTCAATCAGACAATGAACACAGATGAAATCAATTTCAGGGAACAATACTCATTTCAAGAAATATTTATTTCCCTTACACAAGATAAACATCTGGTCGTCTGAGAGGTCTTACCGATTTCTTAAGGTGTTCTAAAAGATGAAGTGAGAGTAAATGACCAAGTTTTAGTTAAGAGATTTAGAACTTTTTACGAAGTTCCCAACAAAACCTCAAAGGTCCTCTGTCCACTACTCGGTTGCACCTAACCGTTAGGTTATTCAGACTAATTTAGGTTGTCCAGAAATGCAACTTTTCGTGAAAACACACTTCACCCAATAGAGCTCACCTCACCCCAAAAACCAAGGGCAATTACCTTACCGGGCACAATCACCTGTGTACATCAGTGGTACAAATGGCAAAAGGCCGAAGACTATTCTCAGACTCCAGCTTTTATTGAGCCCCGCGCCGGTAAACACCCACCGGTCCTTAGGCTCAACCAATTAAATTTTACAAATACAAATCAATGCCTTATTTGTCTTTTTAGACCCAACCAATCACAAATTAAACATCTTTCATGGCATTACATCATTAGTCACATGTCACAGGTTTCAGGTGGTTTTCTTCAACGGATTCAGTCTAGACTTCTTGCTGGTTTTCATTCAAGTAAGGTTACTTTGTGGTTAACACCTCTGCTTATCTTTAGCTTATGCATGCAAAAACTACAAAAGGGGTTCAAAAGTTAAATTACAATGTGCCTTATATAAAATCAGAAGATGAAATAAAAATGAATAATAAAAAATGAATAAAACAATAAAATGAATAATGAATTTAATTCATGAGTAATAAAATGTACAATAAAATGAATTAACAATAAAATGAATTATCAATAAAATGAATGAACAATAAAATGAATTATCAATAAAATGAATTACATCATGAGATCTCACAATTATCATTAATGGAATCAAAACAGAAAAATATAAAACTCAAAATAAAATAACTTTTCCCTTTTGGTCATTCGTCAGAAAGAAAGAAATATAAAAATCTCATTCACACCTCATAACATCCTCCTCTGAGATTTTTATCCTTGACATTTCTCATTTACATCAATTTCAGGCCCACTGGAAATTAAGAACAATCTACAAGCTTCATGAGTTTCATGTCAGTGAATTTGTTGAATGTTCCCTTCTTGGTCCTTGACATCCAGATTAGTGTTCTCATATTATGGTGCCAGTCTCTATTAGGGTTCGCCGCCCACATAGGTACCGAATCATTGGTCAATATATACAAACAGTTTTTAAACGACTCCCAGATTAAACCAGAGGAGTTGTTGTTAACGAGTATCTTACATTTACCGTTATCAATGCTGATCATTGAGTTGCTTTCATTAGCTTTTCCCGGGTCATTAAAAGTGCCCACTCTTAGCGTGGTGCAATTTGTCATATTATATACGAGAATACTTCGTACATGATCAACTATTTTTGCCTTAATACTGTTCCATATTCTGGAATTTTTCCACTGAACATTCGGTGGAGTGGAGCCATTCGCTCCCTGTTCTTCGCTCTCTAACCCTTCCCTGGTCCTGAAATTCTGGATTCAATAGGAATGGTATTGGAGCTCCTTCTATTAGCAGCTGGTTGACCTCATTAGAGAGGTCTTTTCCTCTATCATCCTTTTTAAATATGGATTCTTCCTCCATATTTCTTCCGGCCAGTCTTTCTGCTGGTATTTTTCGGCTTCTATATATCTGATCCTAGACATAAGTTTTGTTAATCTTTTGGCAAGTTTCCAGCATTACATGCCTTGCTGAGCTCATTTCCCAGCCCCTCCTTCCTGTTTGGGCGAAGGCCTTCTTGGTACATGTAACATTCAGATTCTGCTTCATTGAGAAACCATCCATGTATAACAAATTATCCGCAGTCCAGTCTACCTGAACAATTTTCAGCGTTTGAGACTCTGCACCATAACTTTGCTCTAAGTCTTCCCACGTCACGTCACTAGCTGAGTTGTCACAAGCTTGCTCATATGCTTTTATTGACATATTTATAAAAACTTTCATTAACTCGGTTTCTAGGCATATTGCACGATATTGGTCGAAAGTAATGTTAAATCTGTTAACTGGGATTGCAAAGTTACTCTCGCATCTATTAATTCTGCTCTCTCTTTTAGGTTTTGCATTGTGGTTAAGTTTCCTGCCTCGGTGCTAGAACTTGAAGTAGCAGCAGTTGTAGCCATGGTTACTGTAGTCAAGGTGCTAACGGAAGTAGCTGCTGTTATGCTCTCAACCGCAGAAGCTACAATACTGGTTATAATCACATACGGATCCTTCTCCTGCATATCTCTGGCCAAGTCTATCTTATGTAACTGGAGCCTTGCTCTTCAACTTATAATATTTTTTATTGCATTTACAACTAAGCTCGTCCAACAGGCCCATATTTCCTTCTCTCCTACTTTATCACAAAATGTTTACTTTCTTCAAACTATTTCTCCCTTTTCACTCAGGTCACAATAATTACAATTGCTCCTTTTATTCAGTCTCTATATTCCAATTCCTCAATCAATTTTCATAAGGTTTTAAACAAGAAACTTTACACTTACGAGTTTTGTAAGTGATCTTGTTCAATTCTGTTCCTTATCACTTTTCCTTAGTACTTCATATTTGAAAACAAAAAGTCTTATTTAGACTTTTATTTTAAATCCCATGCCTTTTTCTCATCCTCATACTCCTGTTGTGTGAGCTGCATTACGTATTCATCCAAAACCTTTCCCACTTTCTTATCACCTCGCCACAAATCTTGCACACAGTTATCTATCAATGTGTATTTGGTATCATCACATCGTTCCCTACTCGGAATCTTTTTTAGTTGCTTCCAGCAACTTTCAGATGGAAGTCTAACCACCTTATTACACACCGTCTCATACCATATCCATGATCCTGTTATTCCAAAATGAGTAGTAACACATATCACTCCTTTATCTGGCACGTATTTGTATATTCCTCTATTAGGCCCTGTATTATCACTAATCCTCTTTCCTTTACTGTGGATTTTTGCGTTAAGGTTTTCCCAGGTGCGCCAATATGGACATTTTGACCCGGAACTATCCCTTAACTTTTCGAACACCTCTGTTAGATTTCTACCATTATAATTCAAAATAGCCTGTGCTTCCAATGCATAGGACTCATTCCCATTCCACATATTTCTTATGAACCCCATGGTCCACTGCGTTTCATTTATCACTTCATCCTGATAACAGAATGGCACTGGGTACTTATTTATGATTGTCTACTGTTCCCTGTTTTCAGCTCCTTTCTCTAATTTCCAATGACTCTCTATTATACCCTTTTCAGTATACCTCTCCTCTAAGAGCACTACAGCTATTCCTACTCCAAATCCAATTGAGAATGCCAACACCAAATAATTCATCTTCAAGGTTACTAATAGGAATCAAGCCTAGGAGAAAATTGCTGGTATTATATATATATACGGAATACTATGGTTATAATCACAATCAACTACTATTACAACTATGAAATTATCATATTATCATTATTATCATTCATAATATGAAATTATTAGATTATTACAATTATAGTATGTTATAAATATTACAATCATAATATTTACACTTATAAATATTTTATAATTGCACATAAGGAATATTATATACAATTATAAGGTAAGGTCCAGCGCTGCCAATTGACATGTACGTGTCACATCGTGGTCATCACATCTTCCTATACTATATCTAAATTTTATGCTTTCCCCAGCATCTCCAACAAAAACTCACTTTATACTTCCCATCCAATTCTAAGCCTTTAACTTCTCTTTCCCTATATAATTTATAGGATACATTAGCAAATCCTGGTTCCCTAACTCCTTCTTTTATTATCCTAAATACCTCTAGTCTACACATGACACATGTACCTGACACTTCCCAATCTAAGAGCTCTCCTCGCTTTGCTAAGGGATGCATTTTTCCCACCCTTAATGGAACACGTATTAGAATTTACATTTGCTGCGGACAACAGAATTATTTCTGGATTTAATTGGACTGTATTTTTGGGTGGAGAGCGTCCCTTCTCTTTTATCCCTCTCTGCCCATTGTGTTTTCAACCATTTCATATGTCCATCTATACTATGATCATTACTTACTATCTCATCCTCCTCAACCCTAGCCTTTTAGGTTGGTGGTCCCTCAACATCATCCCTCTGTCATTCTTTTTCCTTAATCCCCCTTTAAGGCCATGTAACAGTGCTGCTTTTTCCGCAAATCCAGGTATACGTCCTTGTATATACACTAATTTCCCTAAAGCACATTTCAATTCTTTCAGATTTGTTGGGGTTGATATTTCTTCAATATATCCCTCTGATACTTCTTTTATTTCTTTATGTACATCAAACCCTAAGTATTTCACTTTTTCTGAACCGACATTACATTTTTTAAGGCCTATCTTCAAACAAATGTGATCTGAAAATAGTGGCATTATCAGTTCTTACTGTTTCTGGGGCCTGTAACGCCTTGGGTTCTATTTTGAATATCTGTATTTGCTCTCCTGGGTTAAGGCCTCTTCTAACTTCTCTCGATAGCATCTCTTTAGTTTGTGGTGCTAGAGAATCATAATATTCTGTTCCTTGCAAATCCCCTGGGAAGTTTCCATTAACAAACATTATCCCATGAGTTACAACTTTTATTTTATTAAATATTTCACTTTCTTTCACGTTCACTAATTCTATCTGACCTGCCTCATATTTTCTTATATGGACCTTTAACGGTCTCTCTTTTGGTCTTACAGCCCCGTGTTCTGAAGCGGCATGTAATGTTGTGGGGTTTCCGGTTTCTACCTCAGCCCCTCCTACTCTGCACCCTAGCTGTCTCTCTGCCTGCTGTGTGTGCCGTTCCTTCGCACTTCCGGGTGCTGCTCTGTGTCTCTTTCGCACAGTGTCTCGTCTTTTCTTAATTCTCTCCTCTATCCCATACCTCTCTATTTGTTCCTGGTCAGTGTCATCTGGTACTTTATCATAGCTTGGTATGTCCCAGTCTGTATCCCATGGATTAGGATCTGGCTCAGGAATTATGCCTTCTCCTACTCTGGGCTGAACTTGTCTCATTTGGTTAGCCTGTGTGATCCTTTTGGGAGAAGATCTGGGTACATTTCCTCTCTGTACTTGTCCCTGATCTTGAAATCCTATTCTGGGGCTTTCCTGATATTGCTGCCCCCGCTGATACTGCTGCTGCGGTCTGGGGATATTCTGCGCCTGTTGGTGCTGCTGCTGCCTGTGGACGCTCTGCTCTGTCCAATTATCCCTCCTTATTTCCCAGGCATGAGGTATTATTATTATTACTCCTGGACAACTGGTCTGTCCCGGATTTATTACGTGCAACATCTGTACCCGAGCCACATCGCTCATTTCCCGATTATTCTTCTGGGGATTTTCCATCTTCTCTACTCCGGGACTATTCTCCGGGTTTTCTACGTATGAATCTAACTGAGTTAATTTAGAGTACATTCTCTGATACAACTGAGGATCTGGTTTGGTCTCTGCTCTAGTCCCCTTCCTCCTCTGCTCCTCGTTTCCTTCTGACTAATTTACTTACTACTTTAGTTACGTCACCGTTTTACTCGGGATTGGTCCACACGATTTTTACTCTCAAATACACTGACGCACGTTTTTACTTTTCGGACACTTTATGATTTACATATATCGTTTTTCTTGGGGTCGGTCCCTTCAATCTTTTACACTCAAAATAAAATGACGCGCTTACTTACTTTTCGGACACGTTATGTTTTACATATATCGTTTTTCTTGGGGTCGGTCCCTTCAATCTTTTACACTCAAAATAAAATGACGCGCTTACTTACTTTTCGGACACGTTATGTTTTTGTGTAAGACGGTTTTACCGATTTTACGTCTCCTACACACTGCTTGTAAATGCGGCAATCGGCCCCCTTATTTCTAATATCTACTATGCGTACCTTTACCACTAATAAATATCAGACCAGTATTCGATCTTTGGAAACGTAGCCTTCACGAAAACTTTGGGGTGCCTCATTACAAGTTTCCTGACCGGAATGACCCTAGTCGGAGTGGCCAGTTCCTTTCGGATCATTCCTATTAGACTCACCTATTTTTATTTTATTATTATTATTATGATTATTTTATCACTTTATTATTTTATTTTATTTATTTTAATTTTATCTATTTTTATTTTATTTTTGTTATTATTATTTTATCACTTTATTATTTTATTTTATTTATTTTTATTTTATCTATTTTTATTTTATTTTTGTTATTATGATTATTTTATCACTTTATTATTTTATTTTATTTATTTTTATTTTATCTATCTTTATTCCATTATTTTATCATGAAGAAAAATAATACAATAAATATATAACCGATATATAGTTAATCAACGAGGATAACTAACGAACCTAATTATCTGAGGGTCAACAGACTTCCGTTAACCTTGGGACAGGATTTATCAACGCGCCCGCTTCCCTTTAATCAGACACGACCTAGTTTTACGATACCCTGTCCCTGTTCGGGCGCCATGTCGGAGCTTGCGCTGCTTAGATAGCACGAGAGCCTTTTAAATGCTCCCGGGGTGAGAGCTCAGTTTATCCTTCTGAGAATAATCCTATTGCTAATGTTTTATTGTTAACTAATTAGTCTTATTATAGGATTACCAGGGATGGAGTTTTTAGATTCTCGAAATACCTGTATGATAATTTAATTTGCCCTATGACCTCTTTTATCATGCCAAGTACTACGCCCTGTCCACCCTACGCTCACAATCTACTCACATAGGTCATTCGACAACATAAACCATGCTAATATTCTCACTGATAACTCTGATCTCTGTTACTTTTGGATCATATCCCCTTTTTTATATCCTGTACCTTTTATTATCACTGATTAAATTATTTTTAAATATCTTTGATTTCACCACTAATTACTCTAACCTTTTTTATTTTATATCATATTAAACTGATATTGATATTGCCACTTAATTAACCCTAATTGACACTGACAACCACTTTAACAGAATGAGTCTTGCTGAGATTACCACCAACCCCTGACCTTTCGATCATCTTAAAGTTACAGTTGCAATTATTTTAATCTTTCTCAGTTCTGAATCATACCCTAAATTAATACCAACAAACAATTCAATACTTAAACCATAATCAGAATAACATCAACAATGATTCAAAGCTTAGACTACACAGTTAATCAGCATTAATATTGCTACACTTTCATGTAAATTCATACTCACACTGTCTCAGATGTGACGACCACGAGGATGTGATGTGTGTGGAAACTCTGGGTGTGAGGTCTCAATCAGACAATGAACACAGATGAAATCAATTTCAGGGAACAATACTCATTTCAAGAAATATTTATTTCCCTTACACAAGATAAACATCTGGTCGTCTGAGAGGTCTTACCGATTTCTTAAGGTGTTCTAAAAGATGAAGTGAGAGTAAATGACCAAGTTTTAGTTAAGAGATTTAGAACTTTTTACTTAAGTTCCCAACAAAACCTCAAAGGTCCTCTGTCCACTACTCGGTTGCACCTAACCTTTTGGTTATTCAGACTAATTTATGTTGTCCAGTAATGCAACTTTTCGTGAAAACACACTTCACCCAATAGAGCTCACCTCACCCCAAAACCCAAGGTCAATTACCTTACCGGGCACAATCACCTGTGTACATCAGTGGTACAAATGGCAAAAGGCCGAAGACTATTCTCAGACTCCAGCTTTTATTGAGCCCCGCGCCGGTAAACACCCACCGGTCCTTAGGCTCAACCAATTAAATTTTACAAATACAAATCAATGCCTTATGTGTCTTTTTAGACCCAACCAATCACAAATTAAACATCTTTCATGGCATTACATCATTAGTCACATGTCACAGGTTTCAGGTGGTTTTCTTCAACGGATTCAGTCTAGACTTCTTGCTGGTTTTCATTCAAGTAAGGTTACTTTGTGGTTAACACCTCTGCTTATCTTTAGCTTATGCATGCAAAAACTACAAAAGGGGTTCAAAAGTTAAATTACAATGTGCCTTATATAAAATCAGAAGATGAAATAAAAATGAATAATAAAAAATGAATAAAACAATAAAATGAATAATGAATTTAATTCATGAGTAATAAAATGTACAATAAAATGAATTAACAATAAAATGAATTATCAATAAAATGAATGAACAATAAAATGAATTATCAATAAAATGAATGAACAATAAAATGAATTATCAATAAAATGAATTACATCATGAGATCTCACAATTATCATTAATGGAATCAAAACAGAAAAATATAAAACTCAAAATAAAATAACTTTTCCCTTTTGGTCATTCGTCAGAAAGAAAGAAATATAAAAATCTCATTCACACCTCATAACACTGGCTAAATCGTCAAAGTGTGACAGGGCCCTCAGCGCTAGTGCTGCCTGTATTTTTGCAATTTCTTAGAGGAGAACTCAGGCACATTTGAAGCTAAAGTCCGTTGCTAGAGGAGGTCGAATTCTGTCAGAAACCAAAAAACAGCACAGATCAGTGTTTCCTCGACGGAGATCTCGCTGTGGCAGTGAGTTTGTCAAGACAACAAACTAGTGTAGTGATGGGGGCAAGTTCTTAACTTCCACGTAAAACAGCAATTTGCTTCACAGTGAAGAAGCTTAACACCACTTTACCCCATCTAACAACAGCCACGAGTCTAACAAACAAAACGCTCTGCCTGCTTCACTCATTAGTGTCTGGAAACGTTAACAACTTTAAAAGCGGCCGTAGCATTAGCTTGTTGATTTTCTACTGAGCATGCAAAAGCCCAAAAGACTCGATCAAATCAAATCAAAGTTTATTTATAAAGCGCTTTTCATACAAAAAATGTAACAAAAAGTGCTTTACAGTGATTAAAAACAATCCCACATTTCCTTCCTCCCACCCAACCCCAAAACTGCCCGACCCGACACAACCCAGACACGCACGCACACACACACACACACACACACACACACACACACACACACACACACACACACACACACACACACACACACACACACACACACATATGAACACTCTAAAATACAAAGTAAAACATGAGGCATGAGGCTGGGTACAGGTGAACCAGTTGAGAAAGCAGAGGAACCGTCTACACCAGGAGCAGAGCCATCCGCCGCCACCAGGGAGCGCTGTAGGCCCCAGGGGAGAGACGGGCCCAGGCACCATCCCCCCACCAGGACACAGGGCCCAGGGGAGAGATGAGGCCTAAGCACCGTCTCCCACCAGGAGCCCACGGGACAGACCCCGGCACCCACAGCCGAACACTGCTCCTGGTGCAGAGGCTCCTGCAGAGGAAACACTGGAAATCCTAAAAATATGTCTAAAATAAATAAATATAATAAAATGTGTATAATAAAAACAAGTAAATGTATAAAATTTCAATTAAAAGCTAAGCTAAAAAGTGAGGAAATAAAAATGAATAAATATAATAAAAGCTAAGCTAAAACGGTGAGTCTTAAGCCTACTCTTAAAAACATGAACGTTCTCTGCAGCTCTGAGCTGATCATTGATGTTGTTTCTAATCCCGTTTATTTACGAGTGAATTATATTTTTTTGAAAACGTTAAAAAAATACATTCCCAAACCATTTTCTTTCAACAACTCTCTGTTTCTCTTCTTCTTCACCGTCAGTAGTCGATCCTCACTTGTTGCTTCTGGCGGCTCGAGCCTCTCGCCCTCGCTGGAGTCGACAGTCGAGTCTTTTGGGCTTTCGCCTGCGCAGTGGGAAATCAACAAAGCTAATAAAGTTGTTTTATTACGTTTCCAGACACTAATGAGTGAGCCCATCTTACAACAGCCACGAGTCTAACAAACAAAACGCTCAGGAAGAACGTTTTGTTTGTTAGACTCGTGGCTGTTGTCAGATGGGGTAAAGTGGTGTTAAGCTTCTTCAGTGTGAAGCAAATTGGTGTTTTACGTGGAAGAACTTGCCCCCATCACTACACTAGTTTGTTGCCTTGATAAACTCACTGCCACAGTGAGATCTCCACCAAGGAAACACTGATCTGTGCCGTTTTTTGGCTTCTGACCGAATTCGACCTCCTCTAGCAACGGACTTTAGCTTCAAACCTGCCGGAGTTCCCCTTAAAACTAAATATTTTCTGCAGCTACTAACCCCCCAAACCAAGTAATAATCAGAAAAACATGAAAACCTGTCATATGCACTTTGAATGAGTTGGATGTAGACTTCATCCTTTAACATTTGATATTTATGAACTTAAAAAATGTGAAAAATATATTCTACAAACCACGTGGGATTCTTTGTGAGGTGATTTCAGACACAGCGTTTTGTATGATCCCAAATCCAGGTGTGTTTCCCATCTGTTCCTCTTCTTCTCCATTCTGTGGTCTGATTGGCCGGTGCTCAGACAGGCAGGTAGACCGAGCCAGCCCATTGGTGGACGGTGGGCAGGTAGGTGGGCTCAGAGAAGCCGATTGGTGGAAAGCTTTGGCATGGACGTGCTCGGCATGGCATGGCCCCCCCAGCGTGGTGTCAGTGTGGACCCCGACATTAACCCCGCCCCCTCCTCCTTAAAGACACTGTGACCCTAACAGAGAGACTGAAGGGCCCCGCAGAGGCCCCGAGCGCGAGTGGCAAAGCTCAGAGGGTTTTAGGTTTGGGCAGTGGGTCCATCTCTGCTGCTGGAGCTCAGGACTAAACCAGGACTAAACCAGGACTAAACCAGGGTCTAAACCAGGACTAGACCAGGACTGAACCAGGGTCTAAACTAATGTCTGAACCAGAATCTAAACCAAAGTCTAAACTAAGGTTTGAATCATGGTCTAAACTAGGGTCTAAACTAAGGTCTAAACTAGGATCTAAATCAGCACTAAACCAGGATCTAAACCAGGGTTTGAACCAGAATCTAAACCAGAATCTAAACCAGGGTCTGAACCAGGATCTAAACTAAAGTCTAAACTAAGGACTAAACCAGGGTCTAAACTAAGGTCTAAACTAAGGACTAAACCAGGGTCTAAACCAGAGTCTAATCTAAGGTCTCCAGAAAAGTTACAGAATCCAACTTTTTGGATCAGGGTCCGTCACCTGCTTGTGTCTATGGATATTGCACCTGCTCTGCCTGGAATGTTCCACAGTGTGGCTTTAAACAGCTCTACTTTATATTTATTCAATTACAGCTGGTTTTATAGCTCAAAAACATCTAAAAAAAAAAACAGGGATTCTGACTGTGAGTGGGGTCGCCTCTCCACAGATCTGACCTGTAACTCAGTCTACGTTGGTCTCCATGAAGATAGAAAAGGTTTAATGCTGTACTGTGGAACATTTCAGACAAAACAAAAACATCTAAAGGGAGAAAAGCTTTTGACGGACGCTCCAACAGTAAATTTACACCTTTAAAGTGGCGGGTAATTAAAGATAGATTAGTAAACGACTTGGTAAACTTCATTTTTTTATGTTTAATTATACGAAAAGCGTCACTAAACATCTGGATCTGTGCAGGAAACAGAACAGTAGAGATGAACCACTCCCCAAACTGCTTTTATCTGGACAAACTTGGAGTGAATGTTGAATGAATGACTTCTGTGACTCACTTTCCACTTTTTGTTTATTTCCCCGCTGCCCTGTGTCTGCTGGCCCTGTGCTGACGAGCAAAGGATTGTGGGAAATCTAACATTGTGTTTGCTAAAACTAAAACTCACTGATGGAAATGTATGGAACTGTTGTCGAGTAACGGCTTTTATTTCACCCTCACTTTCCCAAACGCTACGCCATGTTTTCAGGCAAATTGTTTAAAATTTTACTTTAAAGGTGCAACTTTTTGTGTAACTTTTTGTTTGGGGGTCCGTCACCTGCTTGTTACTATGGAGATGTCATTGCTCTGCCTGGAATGTTCCACAGTGTGACATTAAACAGCTGTACTTTACATTTATTCAATTACAGGTGGTTTTATACAGTCAGAATAACTAGAAAAACAGGCAGTTGACCCGTTTACATGAGAGCTTTAAATCTGATTAAAAATAAATTAATTCGGAATAAAAATTCAACAGTGGTAAGTTTAAGTCACTGATTTATGTTATATGTTCTGTTACATGTGAACAACAAGAGAGTCGCAGTTTAACGAAATTCACTTTACTTTATACTTGTTAAGAGTCTAGTAACATTAGCTATTGTAATTGTTTGAGATATTTTGTCATTTTATTTAAAAAATAGTCAATCGGGGCAGGAAAGAGGGAAGGGAACTTACTTAGCAGAGAAACGTCCTAACTGTCAATCAAACCTGTTGCTAACGCTCGGGGGAGGGACCTCGGGGAGTGAAGGCGTCTGATTGGTCCGTTATTTATGTTCATATCTTGATTTAGGAGCAAAACAACAAAAGGAAAATTTCAGGATCATGTGTCGCGGGTTCATACGAACATTTTAGACCAAAATGACAAGGCCACAGCAGCAGTTACAGAGAGAGGAGCGATAAGATCCTAATGTGAGTCAGTGGGAAAAAGGGAGAGAAGGAGCCGGAAGAGCCTCCTGGAGCACTTCCTGTTTAGCACGTGGCGGCTAACGCTTTAGCTCTGTCCACTCATATATACGGTCATTTCTTAAACCTCATTTGAGCGGCACTAAACGCTGTGGGTGACGTCACACTCACTTAGTCCACTCATATATACGCTCTACGGTGATAAAACCACCTGTAGTTGGATAAATGTAAGACAGATTAGTTTAATGCCGCACTGTGGAACATTTAAACCAAAGCATTAACATCTCTGTTGAGACAAACATGTTGGGGAAACCTTTTCAGAAAAGTTACAAAGTGCAACTTTTTGATTGAGGGTTGTTCGTTTCTATGGATATGTAACTGCTCTGCCTGGAATGTTCCACAGTGTGACATTAAACAGCTCTACTTTACATTTATGCAATTACAGCTGGTTTTATAGCTCAAAAATACCTGGAAAAACACATATTCTTACTGTGAACGGGGTCGTTTCTCCACAGATCTGACTTGTAACTTGGTCCAGTTGGTCTCCATGAAGATAGAAAGGTTTAATGCCGTACTGTGAAACATTCCAGGCAAAGCAATAACATCTCCATGGAGAAAAGCAAACCCATTTTTAAAAATTTTGTTCAGAAATTGCTAGTGGGCGGTGAAAATGTAGATAGATTGAAGCAATGTTTTGAATACAGAAGAATAAAGAAGATACTGAAACATGCATGAATCACTCTAAATATAACTTTGTGAAGGTAAATGAGACGAGGAAACAACTAAAAAGTGGATTTTGCTCAGTATTTTTCATCAAATCCCTGTTAAAACACAAATGAATTCACAGACGACTACAGTTCCAATACTTCCATGATTTAAACTGCACAAAACTGATGCATATTTTGGTTTTTTTCTTTGCAGGACGATTGAAACTAACCGCCTGAAGCGTCTCCGGGACCTCCTCCTCTGACCCTCCGCCGGGTGCAGACGAAGGCACCACAAGGACTTGAACAGAATAACACGAGGCGTTTATGAGCAAAGAAAACTATTAAAAACATTTATTGCAATGATGAAGATTGAACAGCTTGAACGGACTGGCTTATTTCCATGTGTGAATCGTCTTTCAGTATACGCTTTCCGATCACAGTATTCTCTTTATTTTGAATTGTACAGTTGCACTTTAAACTAGATAATGCCCTAACCCGAAAAGTGGGGGATCCATTTATTATAATATAAGCGTTGTATTTATGTGTTTTGATGCTTTAATTTTAATTTCATCAAGAAGGAAGCGGACTGCTGAGGCGCGGCGGTGTTTTAAGGAAGATTCCTGAACTTGAAATCGCGTTTTTAACCTTAAACTAGCCCCGAATTCACTTGTAGTTTAGTATATTTAGTCTATACTCTGCTTTGTATGTTATCAGATGGAAGTGAACCGAGTGACTGAGCTCTACAGCGCCACCTCATGGTTTCAGAAGGAAGTTTTTTCCCCCTTCATAGACTTTTTGGAAAAAATGTGCATGTTCTTGAAGAGTTTTAAATCAATTCGAGGCTAATTTTGCTGCACTAGTTTGAGTTTAACCTTTATAAATGCCTATATACTAGTGTAGTTTTGATTTAAAATAAGTCACGAGGCTTAAAGCTGCACTGTGTAACTTTTCTGATAGGGAAAACACCATCTTCTGCACAGTATGGCATTAGTTTAATTCGATGTGTTTTTACTATATTGTGACGGGGCTCGTCTCTCCACAGATCTGACCCGTAACTTTATCCGGTGTTGTCATCTGCTTGCGCACGCACATTTTAATGCCATACTGTGGGACATTCCTGGCAACGCAATAACATCCCCGTGGAGACGAGCCGTGAAGTAGTGAATTTAAACCAAGGCTGAGAACAAAACCGCTACAGGGAAAAGTTATCATTTTTGTAGAATTTTGATTTTAATAATGATCTGAAATGTGATTAAAACAAGTGCAAATTTAAAGATGCACTGTGTAACTTTTCAGGTAATGACCCACCACTTAATTGTATCCACGGCGATGTCATTTAGTCCACACTATTATATTAAACCTTTCCATTTTGCAGCTGTCAAATCACAGATGTTTTACTGGTCAAACGCGTTCTTACTGTGAGCCTCTCCACAGATCTGACCTGTAACTTGGCCGAGTGATGCCATCTGCTTTTCTGTGTTTAATGCCACACTGTGAAACATTCTTGAGAGAAAAATGACAAGCTGTTGGTGGATGCTCCATTAGAAAAGTTCCAGAGTGCGTCTTTAAAGAGTGTTTTTGTCACTGCTGATTCTCTCTTCATGTGCACAGGTTTTTGGAGTTTTCTGTGGGACAAAACTTATTTAAAAGACATAATCAGAAGCTTTTGGTGCGACTGAGCAAAACAAGGCCGTACTAGTCTAATCTAAGTCTAATTCTAGTCTAATTCTTTGTCTTTCCTTCGTCCCAGAACCTTTCCTGATCTCATGGAGGACTGTGCTGTGCTGTAGTTTGAAATGCAAAAAGCTGCTTCTCATTGTAGAACTCTGATTGGTTCATCTACTGCAGTCTGTTTTTTATTATTTTTAATAAACTCATCAAAACCACATTGTGTGAGTTTGTACAAAACTCAGTAGGGCTGTGTGTGTCACACATTCCCCTTATTGTGTGGACACTGTATCACACTGTGTTTGTATGTGCACGGGTCCCAGCTAGTGAGCGGGAGGAGAGAGCAGAGGAAAGAGAGAGGGGGAGGAGAGGGGAGAGTGAGAGGGGAGGAGAGGGAGAGCAGACACCAACTTCCTGATCAGGCGTTATGAGGTCGTCAGTGACGCAGGATACGCATGATGCAAAATGACACCATGGACAGTGTAAGGAGACTTTCTTAAAGCGATGGGCTCGATGCGAAAACTCGAGGCATTACTTCCAGGCTCGTTTAGCCCATCATTAATATACAGTGGTAAAAATGACAGAAAACACTGTACAGTGTGCAAAATTATACTGAATAATATAGTAAAGTATAAACTATGACACTGCTTCAGGCTCAGAATTCATATTCACAGGGCTCAATACCTGCATTATACAAATGTTACAGATGTAGAAAAAATATATGCATTTATATTTTTATTCCAAATTCTGTACATAGTGATCTTGTTTTCATGGCTTTTTATGCAAGAATTTATAGAATTTATATAAGGGGACGAAAGGGACTGAAATACAACACATTTGGGCTTTGGACTAGAAAATTTACAGTAATGGATATAACATTTTGGATTAGGTTCAACACATATATTTATTTTGCAGCAATATTAAAACACCAAAACGGAGCTCCATGTTTTGCATTAGATTGTAGGTCCGTATCAAGCTTCCTATTCACAAACAAAAATATGTCAAATATTAGTGAATGAGCATTTCCTAAACACTGCGGAAAAATGAGATGAGATGATCTACTTTTAAGCAAAACTTTGAAATGACGTTAACAGAGTAACATCTATGCAGCATTTTCAAGCATACGTCTTATTTGTTACAAAATATTTCCAATATTTGCAAACATTGTTCCAGTTAATGTCAGTAAATCTGTTGTTCCAAACAAAAACAGAAGCTGGTTTATTTGTCATGTCTTTGTTTTAAAGACATTTCTAATTTCATCAAGTTAATTAAGTTAGTTAAAAAGTTATAAATAAGTTACTAAATGCTCAATAAATAGGGTCACTTAATTTGTTTACTGTTAAAAACACTATGTTAAAAATGTCAGAGTGAGACATCAGTCCTTTAAGGATCATTTAAGTTTCAGCGCAGAGTGAGCGCTCCTGTTATGCATAGAGGATCTTTGACGTTTTTTCCTTGTGTAAAAAACTAGCAAACGCCACATCAGAAAAAGGCAGTCAAAGTGACTCAAAACACGCTGAATGTATTCTAAACGTTTGAACCTTGGCAAACTTTCGTCTTTTTATTACAATTATACATATATGTACATATGTGAACAAGAAACTTCAAGTAAAAGCAAGAAAAGCAAGCCTTGTGTACGGAGTTTCTTTAGTAGTTCGCTGGCTGTCTAGCTTCACATAGTCACGTGTCGTGAGGACAGCACAGTAAAAAGACGACTACTCGGTGGGTTCAAGCAGCACAGAGCTACATTAAGTCAACATGAGTCTACGTTCAGGAAGAAATTATCTGCGAGAGTATGATCAGCAGAATGAAGTAGACGCAGAGTTCGAGCCAGATGTCGTTTCGGAGCAGCAACCAGACCAGCTAGATCCTGCAGACCAAATGTCGCCAGAGAGGCCACAGCCATCGGAGAAGCAACAACCTTCACCTCCACGCAGTGCCAGGTCCAGGACTACCAGCAGGCGGTCTCATTCCTCAGTATCATCAGGTTTCTCAGCTACAAAGGCCTACGCCAAAGCTCAAGCAGCTAAAGCTCAACTCACCTATGCTGTAAAAGAGGCCAACATGATGAGACAAAAGGCTGATTTAGATGCCAGTCTCCACATCCTGAAATGTGAAAAGAGGTAGCAGCAGCTGAGGCAGAATTTGCAGCCTATGAAGAATTAGAAAGTCAGAGCGGGGAGTCAGAAATAGGACCCCTCCTCCAAGGTCAATCCTTTAATGCAGTGCAACGCACAAGTGAATATGTGGAACAACAACGCAAGTTACTGGAGCCTTCAAATGCTTTGAACTTGCAATCTACCAAACAACCAGTTGACCAAGTTACAACTGCAGCTCAGCATGTCCACTCACCAATAAAAAGTGAAATGAAACATGAATCAAATGTAAAAGTAGCTCCAAGCAACAACTATGCACTCAATCCTCTAGCTCACAACTTCAAGCCCACAAACAACAACCAAGCAGAACTAAATGGGGCACATGATTTCGCCAAATATCTCATCCGCAAAGAACTAGTCAGCACTGGTTTACTGCAGTTCGATGACAAACCAGAAAACTATTGGGCATGGAAAGCCTCATTTGTCAGTGCAACTAAAGACTTAAATCTGTCAGCTAGAGAGGAGCTAGATCTGTTAACAAAGTGGTTAGGCCCAAAATCCTCAGAACAGGCTAAAAGGATGCGCGCAGTACACACCCTCAATCCCACTGCTGGCGTAAAAATGGTTTGGGAACGTCTTGAGGAATGCTATGGCTCCTCAGAGGCCATTGAGGACGCACTCTTGAAAAAGATTGAAGAGTTTCCGAGACTGACTAACAAAGATAGTAGCAAGCTAAGAGAACTTGGTGACATCTTGTTAGAGTTACAGTGTGCTAAGTCTGATGGTACACTACCAGGGCTCGCGTACCTGGACACAGCCCGAGGGGTAAGACAAATAGTTGAGAAACTCCCCTTCAACTTGCAGGAAAAGTGGACAACTGTAGGAACACAGTTCAAAGAGGCTCACACAGTGTCATTTCCCCCTTTCTCAGTTTTTGTACAGTTTATCCAGCACCAAGCAAAAATGAGAAATGACCCAAGCTTTGCTTTAACCAGCCATAACAGTCAAGCTTCCACTCGCATGGAAAAGTCCTCATTCAATCACAAGGCCACTGTGTCAGTACACAAAACAGACATTGCAGACAAAAAACAAAGTGGTCTTGAACAGAAGAAAATTGAAGAACCAGATCGACAATGCCCAATCCATAAGAAGCCACACCCCCTCAAAAAATGTAAGTCATTTAGAGACAAACCAATTGAGGAACGTCAGGCTTTTCTCAAAGAGCATCGTATCTGCTATAGATGTTGTGGCTCAGTGCAGCATATTGCCAAAGATTGCAAGGTGACAGTTAAATGTGTAGAGTGTGACAGTCCAAAGCACTTATCAGCACTTCATCCAGGTCCCACTCCTGTCTCAAAAGCAGACACCTCAGAGACTGCAGACACTGAGGAGCAAAAAGAGCGCGCTCCTGCAGTGGTCTCTAAGTGCACAGAGGTATGTGGTCAGAGTGAAAGCCCACGCTCTTGTTCCAAGATCTGTTTAGTAAAAGCATATCCAGAAGGCCAGAAAAGTAGAGCTGTTAACATGTATGCAGTGATTGACGAGCAGAGCAATAGGTCCCTGGCCAGGACAGAGTTCTTTAACCTGTTTAAAATCAAAACAGCACCTTCCCCGTACACATTAAAAACCTGCTCAGGAAAAGCAGAAACAGCAGGCAGGAGAGCAGTGAACTTTGTCATAGAGTCTACGGATGGAAACATAAATATCAAACTGCCTCCTCTAATTGAATGTGATTCAGTCCCGGATGACAGATCTGAAATCCCTTCACCTGAGATTGCGCAGCATCACCCCCATCTTCTCCCCATTGCAAACAAAATCCAGCCTGTTGATCACCACGCTCCAATCCTCCTCCTGCTGGGAAGGGACATCCTCAGTGTTCATAAGGGCAGATTAACGGGCCTAACAACGCACCTTATGCCCAAAGACTGGACTTGGGTTGGGTTGTAGTGGGAGAAGTATGTCTAGGCAAAGTTCACAACACTACAGAGGTCAATGTTTACAAGACACACATGTTAGATAATGGACGCACAACATATTTTGAACCATGTCCAAACATCTTCACAGTGAAAGAAGATTACAGTGTTAAGCCCCAAAACACACTAACAGTCATAAACTGTGTGGACATTACAGAAAACTCGGACAAGCTAGGTCAGTCCGTGTTTGTCAGAACAGAGTCAGATGACAAGGTAGCACTGTCTATTGAAGGTAAAACCTTCCTAACGATTATGGACAATGCAGTTTGCCAAAACCAAGAAAACAGTTGGGTAGCGCCTTTGCCCTTCCGCTCTCCAAGAAGGAGGCTTCCAAGCAATAGAGACCAAGCCCTAAAACGCCTCTATTCACTCAAAAAGACATTAGAAAAGAAACCAGAAATGAAGGATCACTACATCCAGTTCATGCAGAAAATGCTGGATAACGATCATGCCGAACTTGCACCACCTCTGCCCGAAGGCAAAGAACACTGGTACCTCCCGACATTCGGCGTATACCACCCGCAGAAGCCAGATCAAATTCGTGTTGTTTTTGATTCCAGCGCAGAGTGTGAAGGCACGTCTCTAAACCAAGTGCTTCTAAGCGGACCCGACCTGAACAACTCCCTGTTAGGAGTGCTGTTGCGATTTAGGAAAGAGCCAATAGCCCTGACAGCTGACATACAGCAAATGTTTTATTGTTTTGAGGTGTGTGAAGACCATAGAGACTATCTTCGCTATCTCTGGTTCGAGGACAATGACATTACAAAAAACGTGATTGAATATAGGATGAAAGTACATGTTTTTGGTAACAGTTCATCTCCCGCTGTTGCCATTTACTGCATGCGACGGGCAGCAAAAGAGGGTGAGCAAGAACATGGCACAGACGTCAGACAGTTTGTTGAGAGACAGTTTTATGTTGATGATGGGCTCACATCTGTCGCCACCCCAGAACAAGCGGTCGACCTGTTAACAAGAACACAGAACATGTTAGCAGAATCCAACCTGAGACTCCACAAAGTGGCATCTAATTGTAACCTAGTCATGGAATTATTTCCTGTGGTGGACCGTGCAAAAGACTTAAAAGATTTGGATCTTGGAGTAGATCCCCTGCCGGTCCAGAGGAGCTTAGGCCTGTGTTGGAACTTGCAAACAGACAGTTTCACGTACCTTGTATCAAATGAGACTAAACCATTCACACGCAGGGGAGTACTGTCAACTGTCAATAGCCTGTATGATCCTTTGGGTTTTGCCGCTCCCATAATCATGCAGGGAAAAGCACTTCTCAGAGAATTGTCATCTGAAGAGAGAGACTGGGACGCACCTCTTCCTCCAGGAAAAGAGGAAATCTGGAACTCATGGAAAGACTCGTTAAAGGCCCTGGAGGATCTGCAAGTCAAAAGGTGCTACACCCCAGGTTCGTTACGTGACATGAAAAGTAATGAACTTTGCATTTTCTCTGATGCATCTACTGTAGCTATAGGGGCAGTAGCTTACTTGCGCTCTTTAGACAGTCAAGGTCAGCACCACATAGGGTTCGTAATGGGAAAGTCAAAACTTGCGCCCCGACCTGCACACACTGTCCCACGGTTGGAACTTTGTGCCGCCGTACTTGCGGTAGAACTGTATGAGTTAATCAGGGATGAGTTAGACATTAATATTGACAATGTTAAGTTTTTCACTGACAGTCGTATTGTGTTAGGGTACATACACAACTCCTCAAAGAGATTCTACATGTATGTAGCAAACCGTGTCATTCGCATTAGGTTATCCACACAACCTGCCCAGTGGCACTATGTGCCAACAGGTTCAAATCCTGCTGACCAAGCAACTAGATTCATCCCAGCCGCTGAACTCAGAAACAGTAACTGGTTCATAGGCCCAAGGTTTCTGTATTCAGGAAAACTCAGTGATTCACAAAAAGACCGTTCATTCTCACTTGTTGAACCTGAAAATGACAAAGAAATACGACCAGAAGTCAAAACACTCAAAACTACTGTATCAGGGCCTCAGCTAGGTTCAAAACGCTTTGAAAAATACTCAAGCTGGACAACGGCGCAAGGCTGTAGCAAAACTCATTCATGTTGTCGCTTCTTTCAAACAAAACACGGGTGGACAAAAGGTATGGAAAAGTATGAAAGAATGTATAAATGTGAAAGAACTCACTCAAGCCAAAAATGTTATCATTCTTGCAGTTCAACATGATGCATTCAAGAACATTGATAAAGATTAAAGAAGGAAAAAAGATCAACTCAAAAAATGACGTACTCAAAAAGCTAAATCCAGTTGTGGATAATGATGGACTTTTGCGGGTTGGTGGACGTCTCTCCTCCGCTGACCTCACAGAAAACGAAAAACACCCTCTCATTATCCCTTCCTCCAACCACATTGCCACGCTTCTCGTCAGACACTTCCACGAACAGTCAGCTCATCAAGGACGACATATTACGGAAGGAGCTGTTCGCAGTGCTGGTTTCTGGATAGTTGGAGGGAAGAGGCTTGTGTCCTCTGTAATACATAACTGTGTCACTTGTCACAAATTGCGAGATAAAATGCAGGCCCAGAAAATGGCTGACTTACCTGCAGATCGACTCACACCTGAACCTCCATTTACTACAGTTGGCTTAGATGTGTTCGGGCCATGGACTATAATCACACGCCGCACTAGAGGTGGCAGTGCCTTAAACAAACGGTGGGCTGTTATTTTTTCATGCATGACGACTAGGGCCGTGCACATTGAACTTATTGAAACTATGTCCACAGACAGTTTTATAAACGCATTGAGAAGATTTTTCTCTTTTCGTGGTCCAGCAAAGCTCTTGCGCTCAGACAGAGGAACTAATTTTGTGGGAGCTTGTAAGGAACTGGGTTTAGACACGGACAAGTCAGCAGTTGGAAAGTACCTCCAAGGAAAGGGGTGCTCATGGACATTCAACCCCCCACATACGTCCCATATGGGAGGGTCCTGGGAACGTCTCATAGGAGTGGCGAGGCGTATCCTAGAGGCAACGTTGTTACAAAATGCTCAAACATGTCTTACTCATGAAGTTTTAAGCACGTTTATGGCCGAGGTAATGGCAATCATAAATGCAAGGCCTCTTGTTTCAATATCTACTGATCTGGACTGTCCGACAATACTCACACCAGCAATGTTACTAACACAAAAGTCAAGCACAGTGTCTGCTCCATCAGGAAACTTCTCCTCTGGACAGTTGTATGGAAAACAATGGAAACAGGTACAACAACTAGCAGATACATTTTGGAAAAGGTGGAAAGGAGAATATCTGTCTACGCTGCAAAAACGCACAAAATGGACTGAAAACCAACCAAATGTCAAAGAAGGAGATGTAGTGCTGTTAAAGGATGCACAAGCTCACAGAAATGAATGGCCCATCGGACTAATAGTGAAGACTTTACCTAGCAGAGACAAAAAGGTCCGAAAGGTGGAAGTACGGATTGTGAAAGAAGGGACTGCAAAAGTGTTTCTAAGACCTGTTTCAGAGATTGTTGTTTTACTTTCAGAGACATAGAGAATATGCCATGTAACACTTGTAATTTTTCCTGTGTTTTTGGTGTCTATGGTGATATAATGTGATTATATCAAGCGGGGAGTGTCATGTCTTTGTTTTAAAGACATTTGTAATTTCATAAAGTTAATTAAGTTAGTTAAAAAGTTATGAATAAGTTACTAAATGCTCAATAAATAGGGTCATTTAATTTGTTTACTGTTAAAAACACTATGTTAAAAATGTCAGAGTGAGACATCTGTCCTTTAAGGATCATTTAAGTTTCAGCGCAGAGTGAGCGCTCCTGTTATGCATAGAGGATCTTTGACGTTTTTTCCTTGTGTAAAAAACTAGCAAACGCCACATCAGAAAAAGGCAGTCAAAGTGACTCAAAACACGCTGAATGTATTCTAAACGTTTGAACCTTGGCAAACTTTCGTCTTTTTATTACAATTATACATATATGTACATATGTGAACAAGAAACTTCAAGTAAAAGCAAGAAAAGCAAGCCTTGTGTACGGAGTTTCTTTAGTAGTTCGCTGGCTGTCTAGCTTCACATAGTCACGTGTCGTGAGGACAGCACATTATTGTTAGACTCCCTCGTGATAAGTTCTCTTCTATATTTGTTATTTGTTTTAATGCTTAAAAACGTGTCAGAGGTACCATCTTTAGAGGTGTGTATATATGTGTTATGACCCAGCTCTGCTAGGGACAGGGGACGTAACAAAAAACCAAGATGTTAAAGGTGTGATTTATTTAAAAGGATGTAAAGGTAAAAAGAGGGAGAGAGAAATATTTACAAGGATTAACAACAAGAAGCTCTAAACAGAGTAATCAAAAACTAAGTAAACAGAACTAAATTATACAAATTACAGTAACAGAAAAAACAAACCAGTCTCAACCAAACAATACTAAAGAGACACAAGTGACTCGCAGCTCACAGGCAGAACAGCAGCCCTGAGGCAGGGGAAGGAGCCTTTAAGGTGCGGCAGCCTCAGGTGTAAACCCAGGATTGGCCAGACGTTAAGGTGATGCACCAGTCAGCAGGAAGGGGACTTCATTAGGGAAGTAGTCTTGTAGTCTTTTTGTTTCTTGTCAGATGAGTTTGGGGCCAGCAGGTCTCTGCTACTGCTTCCATCTCGAATAAAGAACTGCCTTTTTTCTCCCCCTTTTCTTCTGCCTCAAACGTGTGAAAGAGTTTGTCTTTGCAAATTACATGATGAGGAACTACATCTACCTCAATGACAAACTTTCCAGAGGGGGTCGAATTCTTGTTGAGAACTTCCACAAATCGAGGAGGTCTGAAGCATTTGTCTGCTGTGTTTTTATACTCAAAACATTGTTCCCTTACATTGTTATCGTATTTTTCTATTTCATTGCTCTCAACTTTAACACCACATATTTCTCCATGTGGTGTGTCTTTTATTCCAAAATGTATTGTGCCATTGCTCTGTTTGTTCATACAAGCAGCTCCAAAGCGGATAACTTCATCCACAAACTTTGTCATTTTTGTTTTTTTTGTCGTGTTTGTAAATGCTTTGAATTCATGACAGGGCTCAATTAAGTTTGATGGACCAGATTCTGCTACACTGAGAATGTGTCCCTCAGTGTAAGAGATCGAGGCAGCATGCTGATCAAACGGATGGGGTTTGCATAGTACTTGGGCTTCTATTATCTCATCACTTGCATTACCAATGCCTTCGGTTGGTCCAACTATTCCTGCCATTTGATTCCAGTCTTTATCTAAACGTTTAAGGCTTGGTGATGTCCTGGTTGAAGAGAATTTCAGCAGACTCAGGGTCGACTCCTTGTTGTTAGTTCCAGTTTTTTTTGGAGAAGGGAGAAGAATCTGAGGAAAACAAAAGAAAAAGTAATTAAAGACAGACAGTCACTGCTGACGCTGTAATCTGGACATGGAAGGAAAACCATTTCACCACAGACATAAACTGTGGGCATTAAAACCAATGAATATTGTTTCAGCCCAAGACAGAGCTTCTCAAAGTGTGGGGTGCGCCCATTTAAGGGGACGCAGAGTTGACCGGGGGGTGGGGGGGCATTATACGATGACAAAAGACACTGTTACACAGTTTCAAGAACTACTTGTTACCTTGATGAGTCTCAGACTTAACTTGTCTTTGCAAGATCTTGCATACAGATTTTCAGTCTCTCAGTCCACTGTGTCTAGAATCTTTGACAAGTGGGTAGATGTTTTAAATGTGAGATTGGACTTTTTGATTATATGGCCAGAAAGAGAAGATTTGATCGAAGCCATGCCCAACTGCTTCAAGGAAAATTATGGTAACCGTGTAGCTGTGATAATCGATTGTTTTGAGGTTCTTATCAACAGACCCTCGAGCTTGCTTGCACGAGCAATCACGTGGTCAAACTACAAGTGTTACGGGTCGGTCTAGGGGCGGACCCAAGACAGAAGAAAAGCCTGAATAAACAGGAAAAATAAACGGACAACAGGCAGTGAGTTTTGGTTCAGTGCAGCCTCGCTTCATTGTATATTTTCCAAAATAATCAAAATTACATTGCGTTTCACCATACATTTTTGTCCACTAATCACAATGTTATTTTGCTGAAATACATGTACATCTGTATAACTATACAATAAACAAGCTCAGTTTCGTACTTGAATCTACACTGAAATAATATTCATATTTTTAGAGCTTGGCTTACACATGTACACATTTTATATTTGCAACAATAACCTCAACGGTCTTTTACATTACTGATTTATCTTAACTGAAATGAGACATCTAAACAATACAACACAACAATCTGGGATACTACATGCTTATTACGCCAGTGAGTTCAAGTTACGGAGGGGCGCCGCCATTACAGAACCTCGTGCTCGCCTAGCAAAGCCTAGCAGAACTTACGAACAACGAACTACCGTGGTCTATCTTTATAAAACCATTCTTATGTCGGCTCTAAACAACCAAAATAATATAGTCCTTTTGTATGGATTTTGCGAATGTTTCACATTAGATTACCTGAATAAACAGGAAAAATAAACGAACAGTCAGTGAGTTTTGGTTCAGTGCAGCCTCGCTTCATTGTATGAAGGGGAACGGCACCAGACTCTTCAAGAAGGGCCCTGGCTGAGAAACCCGCGATTGACTCACTATACTGCCACCTTCTGGCGCACCCCGGGAATGAAAGAGTACCTCAAGGTCAAACAAAACCTAAATAAATCCTGATGATTTAATGCATTTTTTTCAGTAAGGGAGCTAATATCAATACAAATACAAATTCCCAATTTACCAAATAACATAAAATGTGACTGCACATTTTGTGTGCGTCACACAAGCACCACAACACTGTCAAGTTTTTGATTGGTATTACACCGCAAGGAGTTATATCATTTATATCAAAAGCATGGGGCAGCAGGGCCACCGACAAACATGTTACTGACAATTGTGGAATATTAGAAAATCTCATTCCTGGTGATCTTGTACTTGCTGATAGGGGGTTTGACATCGCAGAAAGTCTAGGACTATATCAAGCATCATTGAAAATCCCAGCCTTCAAACGTGGAAAAAAAACAACTTTCTGCTAATGAAATTGAGGACACTAGAAAAATTTCAAATGTCAGAATTCACATAGAAAGAGTCATTGGTTTGGTAAGAAGAAAGTATATTATTCTTCAAAGTACTTTACCGGTAGAATTTGTTTCTGTGAAATCTGGTCAAACTGAAGCACCCATCGACAAGATAGCCAAAGTATGCTGTGCTCTTACAAATCTTTCAGAGTCAGTTGTACCATTCAATTAACTTACTATTTATTTCATATTACATATATTAATTAAATACCAGTCAAGTGTGAAATTTCAATTCAATATAGTGGTTGTTGACATTTGAGTGATTAAAAAATATAATAATAATAAAAAAGAGATAGAAAGGAACTAATACAGTAAATATGTTGTAGAACAAATGCTGGAAAACTATGAAACAAAAACAAAAAAGTACTAACAAATAGTAGTTTGTTAATGATAAATTGTCAGTATCGCTCAACCATTCAATGAAAGCCTTCATTGTATTTTTCGTCGCTTGATTGAGTTCTGGTTAAGTGATACTGAAAATTTACCACTAAAAAGTTTAAAACAACTTTACATTTCTATGACTATTTTCTTACTCTGAATCAAGCACAAACTATTGTCTACATGAAGGGCAGTACCATTTTCCCTTGGGTGCTAGACAGTCCATGTGAAACCACACAATATCACAGTTTTCACTATCACATCCTATAAGTCTGCATCCTTCTAAATGTTCTTGGCAATAACACCAAGGTCCCTCCTCATCAGACTCTTCACCACTGTTAGTCACAGCTGATCTGGAAAACCACCTGCCCACAATCTCTGGGAGAATAGCTAACTTAAATAGCTTGGTTGCCTTGTGGGAAAGTGAACTTTCCCAAAATAAATGGTCTGGCAATACTCTCTCAATGTGGATATCCTTTTGTGTCCAAACAACAAAGTCACAATAATCAATATTGCAAATAAAAATCTGGGCCTGTACTTGATAATAGTAGGCGTGACTCTTGTCCAGAGTTAAAGTACCATCCTCTTCAGTCAGAAAAAAGTTCCTTTTTTTTTGCAGCTTCGCACAGCATTTGGCTTTTGACATACACTTGTGCCACAACAGTCACAGTTCACAAAGCCATCTGGCGATGCACCCATATGTGGCCATTTTTTGTTTATGTTTAAGTTTACTTTTACTCAGTGCTTTGTGTGGAATTACATTTTCAGGGCTTTGAACATTTAACCTGGCATCAGATGCAGCTATATTTGCTGCCAGCTCCATTTCTTCCAGTTTCGCAGTTATTCTGGCCTTTTCTATTTCCATTGCATGCTTCTCTGATAAAACAGCCATACGAGCTTCCATAGCAGCCTTTTCAGAGGCTAATCTCAAACGTTCTCCTGAGGCACTGGAGTTTTGAGATTTACCAGATTTTGTGCTTTTTTTTAGACACATTTGATACACTGTCTTTTGGATCCACCAAGTTCTGTGGGTCTGGATCCACAATCCAAATTTCCACGGCCATGATAAATGCAATGAATATGTCCATTTTAGGTTCATACCAGTTTCATTTTCCTGTATTTCTTAGGGTAAAAGGTTTTGCACTGCTGCATGACATGCTTTAAATTCATTTAAAGACATTTTAAATTGTTCAAAACTATTTCCTCCTCCTCCTCTCCCGGCCTCCTCCTCCTCGCCCGGTCTCCTCCTCTCCCGGTCTCCTCCTCCTCGCCCGGTCTCCTCCTCTTGCCCAGCCTCCCCTCCTCGCCCGGCTCCTTCCCCACCTGGGTAGATGTGGTCATACCGAACTGGCCCACGGGCCTGGGCATCTATAGCCTGTCCGTCCATGGGAGTGGATCTCTCCTTCACTGTAGTTCTCCCCGAGGTTTCTTCTTTTTCCTAGGATCCTGGTTTTTTTTTGGAGTTTTTCCTTGCTGAGAAGGAGGGTCTAAGGACAGGGGATGACTGGACGATGTTTCATTTGCTGCTTTACATGAATGTTGTTTATTCCTGTTTTGATATGTCTGTGTGTATGTTTTACTCATCAAAATCTTGGAACGCCCTTAGAGGCAACTGCTGTTGCGATTTTGGGCGCTACAAAAATACATTGAATTGAATTGAATTGAATTTGCAGCATGATCCATATTTTGAGGATCTGACATGAGTGTTTTAATTTAATTCATTCGTCTTGTACATGCACCCAGCTTCCCTCTCCGACTGGCACTGAGCCTTTTCAGGCCATTTTCAGTTTCATTCTTCTCCGCAACGTCATCGCCGTCGTTTTGAGTATTTTCCTCCTCATTTCCTTGTTCTACAGTTTCATCCGTTTTTATTTTATTTATTTTTTTTTTTTACAAATCAGTTCCAATTTTATTTAATTTCCTTTACAATCCGCGTACTTGGTAATTCAGTGCGTAATTGTTCGCATTTCCAGGGCGCTCGATAGAGCTTTAGTTTACTCATGGCACGCGCGCCTTGCGTCCTTACGCGTCCAGCGTCGCGGCGCCTTTGATTCATTCATAATTCTAAACTTGCGTCCGCGTCGCAGCGTCTTTACTCCATTCTGCAGGCCCGGATTCCAGCGTAGCCGAAGTCTTTGACTTTGTTATGGCTTCTGATTTGACTTTAGCTGTAAGACATGAATATCATTCTTGGAGTGTCCGCTTCCGCTTTACAGATTATCATCGTCGTTCGTGCGCGTGCCACGCGTCTCCCTATTTGACCGCCCTCTTATATTCCAAACAAAAGGACCTAAACTGACTGAAAATAACTTAACTTAGGACACTGAAAACAATATTTTTTTTATAATTGGTTTTAAGAAAGAATAAAAATATGAATTTATGGTAAATAAAATGACTTCTTAAATAAATTAAATTAATTAAACTATGGCTCTAACATTGTTGGACTTTAGGGGGAATTTACAACATTAAGTTTACATGTGTGTCAATTTGTTAGTGTTTTGGCTTTACGTATTTGTGCATAAATGACGAGTCAGTAAATTCTCTCAATGACCTCGTTAAATATAGTTTGCTGTGCTGATTTTACCGTTTGTTCTGTGTATTTTTGCCCCCTATCCAACTTAATCTCCTTGTAACTTTGTCACTTTACCACCGATCCCCCATTAAACGCGCTTTGTACCTTGTCTCTGACGGCCCCTGTTGGACTTCTCTTGCAAGTATCTCTGTGTTGTGCACTTTTAGGTCAAAACATCCCACTCTACGTAGTGTATAATTAATACTGATTATCCCGTTAACACGTTGATTTGCCTTTTTTATTACTGTACGTATTTGTAGTTATCGGTATGTGTGTGTACAGTTCTAATCATTTGTATATATTTCTTTTTGTTTATTACAGAAAGCCACACCCCCTCATATGCATACAAGTCAACCCAGTCATTATTAAACTTCCTTCTATATAAACTTCTGGATCCTGCTGCAATCTTTCTGACCAAAGACTTAGGCCAGACTCCCGTAGGTCAGCAGACATTCTACGTATAATATGTCAAAATCTAAAACTACTCCCTAATTTATTTATTTTACCAGGTAGGTCGGTTGAGAACCAATTCTCATTTTCAACGACGACCTGGGTGTGGCACCTGGAATTCCCAGTGTCTCCCATCCAAGTACTAACCAGGCCCGGCCCTGCTGAGCTTCTGAGATCTGCCGGGATCAGACTTTGACAAGACGGTATGGCCACTAAAAAACACTTTTTATTTTTTCTACCCATCTGCTGGGTTAGGGCGGTTGGGTTATTGGGTCGTTTTAACCCAGATGCTTGAGAAGTTTCAAATCTAACATAATGATACTTTTTTTTAGACATTTTCCCACCTTTTTCTGGTCTACATTCTGGGTCAAATTATCTCAAAGATCTCAGCAAATCGGGTCAAAGACTCTTCAACTGTCAACAGCGGCCATTACTCACCTCCTCTTCAGAGAAACAACTGTGAGCCCCTTCAGTGTGTCCTGAGTGTGAACACCATCACAGGGAGGCATCCAGGAGGTATGTGGAACAGATGCCCTCCCGTCAGAAGGCTCCTCTCCATGTGGAGGAGCAGCGGCTCTACACTGAGCTCCACCCTAGTGAGCCTCCAGCCACTCTGCACAGGGAACTCATTTCGTCCACCACATTGTCTTTTCGGTCATGACCATAGCTTGGTTCTGTTTTCTAAATTTTACCGCATGTATGTTTCATAGTACAGCATTAAACTTGACACGAGGAAGAGACAAGCCGCCGTAGCAACTTACAGTTCAGATCCATGGAGAGGTGACCCCATTCAAAGCAATAATATTTTTACACCCGCAACAGAATGAATGCACGTTATTTAAGTTTAATGCCATACTGTGGAACATTCAAAGCAAAGCAATAACATGTCCTAATAATTCCTCACCAGAAAAGTTACACCTTTAAGTTAACCTTAAAACTATAAATCTTAATTGATCAATACAAGACCAATCACTTTGAAATATGAATCATAAAACCATATTCCAACTGTAAAATAAAAACAGCAGCTGATTTTACACAAAGTTTTGTTTATTTTCAAGTAGAAAGTTACAGCGGCCGCAGATATTTACACTCATGTACAGTTAAACGGGCACAAAGCTACGTCTATGGAGACTTAAACAGCAAAACTCCAACAGAGGAAACACAGGTCATCCTTATGAACTACGACTGCTTATATTTACAGAGCAGACAACTCAAACTGCAGCTCCCAACAGATAAATAACAACATATTTAAACAATAAAAAACTCAAAGTGATTATTTAACAGTGCTCTGTCAGTGTCGGCTCCAGGACCTGCACAGGAAACACAAAACAACAGAGTTAAAATACTAAAATTGATATTACAAACTTCAACTTAGAATAAAAAGTGGTACAGTAGGCAAAATGTGTACTCAAGAGAAAAGGTACAGTAGTAGTAGTCCAATAAATGAAAAAAAATAAGTACGAGTAGCTGTCTGGGCACAACATTTGTTTATATTTTGATTTTAATTTTAACTTTTTTTTTTACTTTTGAGCTTTAAGTCATGTGATAATGTGGTTTCCTCTTCAAAAACAGACCTGGAGTTGTGTTTGTTTCATTCACACGTTTGAGTAACTCTTTATTATTAGTCTGTCTACATCTCCCAAGCTCAAAAAGCTCTGTTCCACCTTATGATGTCATGTAGTGGTAGTCTTAAAGTTTAAAGGTGGAACTTGAGAGAAGAAGCCTAAATGTGCAGGATTTGTGAGTTAAACGATGGGAGAATGAAACAAAACACAACTCCAGGTCTGTTTGTGATGAGGAAACGACATTAAAACACAGATAATAAATGGTTTAATATGGACCCTTTAAGTTATAAAATGTGAAAGGCTGAGATTAAGCTGTCTACAGTGCGGTAAATTCACATAATCGTGTACGGACTTCACGTGTGAGCGCTCTCAGATGTCCGTCTTAAAGGTGCACTGTGTAACTTTTCGGTTCGGGGTCCGTCGCCTGTTTGTTTCTATCATTTCAGATCAGGACACGGCTCCAGATCCACTCGTCTTTGTAAAGTTTGATCAAAATTAAAGTATTTCGCCGGGTTTGGTGAATTCTCAAACTGACTTTTGGCGCCCTCTTGTGTCTGTTTAAGAGACGGCAGCTTTGACTTTGATTAGAAGCGCTTGGAAGTGTAAATGCAGAGGCTGTTATTACGGAAGTGGAGCCTAACTGAGCCTTTATTTAACCGTTTTAGGATATTAAGAGTAAATAAAAGTAATATATAACTGAGATTTTATATTTTAGTACCTATTTTTCTATTTTATTTGACTTGTAAATGCACATTTATACAATTATGTCTTATTTGATACCCGTCTCTTGCTCTTTCTTGCTGCTTTTTTCAGAATTTATTATTACCATTTGTATTTTTCTCTTTGTTATTATATTATATTGTGATGTGTGAGCTACTGTGTCCAAATAATTTCCGTTGTGGGTCAGTAAAGTTTGTCTGATCTAAAATAAGTTAAAAGTCTTACCTCTTGTGTCCTGATCACACTATCGTCGCTGGACCGATGACTGGACCTGCATTCTGCCAAGAGAAAAAACACACAATACTTAGATTATTTTCAGTATTATTGCATTTTTTATACTGTAAAAGGTGCATCGTGTAACATTTCTGAAAGTTGCTTGACTCTGCGTAGATGTTCTTGTTTTTCCTGGAGTATTTTAGAGAATGGCGTTTAATTTAACAACCTTTAACGACAGGTCAGATCTGCAAATCGGCCCATTCACGGTAAGAATACATGTTGTTGTTTTTTTTTTATTGGTTAAGATCAATTTTATATTCGTAATCAGACATAAAATAAAATAACATTTACATTTTTTCCCCCAAAGTCCCCAAAAATCCCCCAAAATCTCCAGTCCCGAGCTCATGGCGACGTGTTTAACTCTTTACTCCTATGAGAGATAAAGGTAAGAGGCTCTTATAAAGTTGTGAGCACGATCAGCTGTTTCCTGTCTACAGTAAAACCACTCGCCCTGAGTCAAAACTGTGTTAAAAATGGATCTTAAAGTTGAACTCCGGCACGTTTGAAGCTAAAGTCCGTTGCTAGAGATGGTCGAATTCTGTCAGAAGCCAAAAAACGGCACAGATCAGTGTTTCCTTGGTGGAGATCTCACTGTGGCAGTGAGTCTGTCAAGGCAACAAACTAGTGTCGTGATGGGGGCAAGTTCTTAACTTCCCCGTAAAATGGCAATCCACGAGTCTAACAAACAAAACGCTCTGCCTGGTTCACTCATTAGTGCCTGGAAACGTTATAAAACAACTTTATAAGCAGCTTTACACTTACCTCTGTTGGTAGCTGCCAGAAGCAACAAGTGAGGATCGACTACTGACTGTGAAGAAGTAGAGAAACTGAATGTTGTTGAAAGAAAATGGTTCGGGAATGTATTGTTTACCGTTTTCCAAAAAATATAATTCACTTGTAAATAAATGGGATTAGAAACAACATTGACAATCGAGTCTTTCAGTTTCTCTTCTTCAGCGTCAGTAGTCGATCCACACTTGTAGCTTCTGGCGGCTACCAACAAAGGTTAAGGCTGCTTATAAAGTTGTTTTTGGTGTTTTACGTGGAAGTTAAGAACTTGCCCCCATCACTACACTAGTTTGTTGCCTTGACAGACTCACTGCCACAGTGAGATCTCCACCGAGGAAACACTGATCTGTGCCGTTTTTTGGCTTCTGACAGAATTCGACCACCTCTAGCAACGGACTTTAGCTTCAAATGTGCCGGAGTTCAACTTTAAAATAAAGTAATTCACAGGCAAAACTATCAGTATGTTGGTGCATGTTGGTACAAATAGGTGTTGAAAACTGAGCAATATTTACTTATAAAATGTTCTCACTTTCTTAAAAATATTCCAAAAGTAAATCACAAAAATATAAAACGCTGAATCTTGAGTCATGTTCGTGTTTCTCACTGACGTCCGTGCAGTGTCACAGTGGGCGGTACCTGAACATGTGGAGGTTGAGGGGCCCCAGGAGGCTGCAGGACGAGGGGCCCATGGCAGCGGAGGGGTCCGAGGTCACGGATCTCTTGAAGGGGTTGGAGTGGTCGAACACGGACACGGCGATGGAAGCTCTGGTCCGGGCTCCTACACAAGACACAGGGACATTCACTGAAGCTGCACCGTGTAACTCTTCTGCTGGACGGTCCGCAAAATGCTTTTCTCCATGGAGATGTCACGGCTTTGTCTGGAATGCTCCACAGTACGGCATTAAACCTTCCTATCTCCATGGAGACCAAACCACACTAAGTTACAGGTCAATTACAGGTGGCTCTAAAACCACCTGTAATTGAATAAACGTAAAGTAGAGCTGTTTAATGTCGCACTGCGGAACAATGCAGGCAGAGCAGTTACGTATCCATAGAAACAGGTGACGGACGCCCAACCAAAAAGTTACATAGTGCAGCTTTAAGTATGGAGAAAAGGACAGGAAAGGAGTTTAACTGAACTAACACAAGTGCAGCATCATGACGTCTTCTCCAAGTCTGTAGTCGACTAAAGAAATTAAACTGAATAAAGGGTTTTTTTTTTAATCATAATTGTGGCATCGGAATCGGTTTTGAGCATCGGGTCTGTTCCTTAGTATCGAAACTGAGTTTTAAATGTTTGTGTACAGTAGTGACAGCACTTCTGTGTGTGTGTGTGTATAGTGTGTGTATGTTAATTTACTCTTAGAATTAGTGTTTTATGCTTTATTTTAGATCACTTAAATCTTATATTATTGTTTAGAATAAGTGATTTTATCTTATTTTGAGATTTATTAAGGCCTCGATATGTTTTCTTGATAAGTAAATTTCACTTCCTGCACTGTCAGATCATTTCACGTGTTTCTAGAGCATTTTAACTTAAAACAAGTGTATTTTTCTCGTTTTAAGGAGGGCATTTGTGCAGTGCACCTTTAGTTCAACTGTATTTATTGTTTTTCTCTGATCTTAAATGTGTTTTTCCTCTTCCTCAGGGATTTGCTGGGGGACAGTCTCACGGAGAAGTTGGACATAAAGATGCAGCCCGATGGGAGTGGACAGCTCTACGTCCCCGGACTCACAAAGTTCTCTGTGGGGAGTCCTGAGGATATTAACAGGGTCAGACGCTTCTTTATGGATCTATTTTTGAGCGCTGCTTTCTTACACTGTCTATTTAACAAATTCTAATCAAACCATCATTAAATCGTTGGCCATCGTCAGTATATTAGAGCTGTAACACTAATCTGCTGCAATTATTTAATAGCATAATGTCTGCAAACGAAATATTATCCTTTGTATGAGGTCTGACTCAGGGCGCAGTACCATCGCAGGCCAGGAGAGGGCGCACTGTGTCCAGTAAGGAGCAGTGCCTCAGCCATTTGGAAAGAAATAACAACTCTGAACTGAAATAGTGCATTATATTTTCTGTTAAATTGGGAGGTAACTTTGTTTGATATGACACACCTAGTTTAACTCTATTTTTCCAAACTGTCCACTCATGTTGTTTGGTTTCCCTCACATGTTCTTGTTATGTTTGTATTTTTTGCCACATTGTTCGCTGTATTTTTCACATCTGTCTGTAAACTGTGCCGTTGTCTTGCAGGTATTTGAGCTGGGCCACATGAACAGAGCCACGGCCTGCACCAACCTGAACGAACACAGCTCTCGTTCCCACGCTCTCCTCATCATCACCGTGTCCGGGTACAACTCCACCACTGCCACTCACACGCAAGGTACAGATACGAAACTACGGGTTATATGGGATTTATTATTATGATTTTCTTTATTTTTACTCACTACTTTTACTTAATACTACTGATGCATCACTCTCATTGCTCTTTTCTAACCAAGTTCCACCAGATCTAAACCAGGTCTTAAAAAGTATTAAACTGTTCTAGGTCTAAACTAAAGGGCTAAACCAGGACTAAAACGTATTACACGCGCACTATATAGTAGTTCTAAACATTTTCAGCTGTATTCCAGGTCTATAGGTATGAATGATGACAGTTTTGATGTAAAATATTCACACACGGAGCCACTTTGAAGCCTGTAGAGGTTCCTGAAGTAAATTCCCCACACGTTTTCCCATTAACTAAGAGGCTCTGTATGTAACTATGTATTTCCAGTGTGTGAAAAAAAAAGATCTTTTAGAGCAGGGGTGGGCAATTATTTTTTCCATGGGACCACATGAGGAACAGAAAATATTGTGGAAGGCCTAGTATGAAGAATACCCCCTATGAACTAACATCAAGGACCATGTTGTCCACCCTCCTGTGGGCTCACCACCTGCAGAGGGGTTCATAGGGGGGGTCAGGTGCTATGAGTATTGGGCAGCAAGCTGCCCCCGCGACCCAGCCGGATTAAGAGGGAGAAGATGGATGGATGGATGGCCTAGTATGAATTGTATTTCTTTATAAAAAGCAGTAAATAACATAGTTTTGACACGATGGTCAGACCGGGAAGAGTTTATGTTATGACTAAGCAATGAAAAAGTGAGGCTGCCTTAAAAAAAATAATCATTTACCCTTTAAACGCCGGCGGCAGGTGTATATTTGATAAATAACCGGCGGTTCCAAAGAAACGCTGCATCTAAAACAAATCAAGGAAAAAGACGTGACCACTGACGCTGCATGTTTTTCTTCTTCGCCGGTTTTATTTTGGTTTGTTTTTACGTAGCCCATCGTGTTTTCTTTCTTTGGCTCCGGTACAGCGAAAAAATAAACAATACGGCTTAAAATTTAAACTTTCCGTGGTAAAAAGCTGAGGAAAACTCGGAGGAATATTACTTCAGTTTGGCAATTCGGAGGAAGCTGCAATGTTATTGTAGCTGCTGTGGTGTAAGAGGAAAATTGTGGCAAAGGGGCGAGAAAAGGCAGGGGACGAGGCGGCAGGAATCGTGCCGACGAGGTAGGCTAAAGGCAAAGAAGTCACCAGGCCTTCGTATAACGGTGACGTCTCCTCCGAGTTGTGCCGTAAAAACTATAAATTATAGTCATACGCCGCAGTGTCACTGGTGATTCCCGTGGTTTATAAAGGGTTAAAAAACACCTCTAAAATAAAAGTAATGCAGCTTTAGTCCATGTCGGTAAAAGTATAAAATATGTTTGTTTTGCAATTACAAATGGGCTTAAACAGGCCTGTCAGAGTCAAACAAAGGGCTGTACAGGTCTGTTATAGGGTATATACAGTATATACTCACCCTGAGCAAGCTTTTTATATATTTTTTCAAAAGGTCTTTGGAAAAATTTATGGGAAATTTGTCACTGTTGAGCTCCATTTTCTCAGTAGAGGAATTAAAAACTAAATCATCCTATATAGACTAATAATAAAGGGTTACTCAAACATGTGTGAATTAAACAAAACACAACTGTTTTTGAGGAGATGCAAACATTATAACATGGCTTAAAGCTCACGATTTTGTGTAATATACTGTAGATTTACACACTTTAACGTTCATATTTATGCAATTTTATGGGATTTTAAATTGTCTTGACGTCACCCTTGCGTCTCTGTCTCTCGTAGGTAAGCTGAACCTGGTGGACTTGGCGGGCTCGGAGCGCATCAGTAAATCGGGCGCAGAGGGAAGCCGTCTCCGGGAGGCTCAGTGCATCAACAAGTCTCTGTCGGCGCTCGGAGACGTGATCAACGCCCTGCGGAGCAAACACGCCCACGTCCCCTTCAGGAACTCTCGCCTCACGTACCTGCTGCAGGACTCTCTGAGCGGGGACAGCAAGACGCTCATGATGGTCCAGGTCAGTGTGGACGATGTTGGGGTTGCTAGGGTTGGGCGGTAATATGGTAATACGTTGTATTAATATGGTAATAGAACTCAGCCTAAATATGCAGGATCTGTGTGTTAAAAATGTGTGAATGAAACAAAACACAACTCCAGACGTGTTTGTGTTGAGGAAACATTATAACAGATGAGAAAATATAGTAACATGAGCCCTTTAAGAAAACTACTGATGATACTAGATCAACTGTATCATTCAATAGACAAAACAATTATTTTCGGGGTCAGTATTTACCGAGAGTTTCTTTTTGTTAGTGGGGAACCGAGTTATTTTTTAAAAATACAACACATTTATTCATCCCTCTACAGCTCAAATCTTAAGTGTTTCATTTATTCCATTAATGTAAATAGAATTGTTTTTTGCTTTAGTGTTACTACTGTGTCATCTATATTTTCATTTGCATTTTATCATACTTTTTTATTGTGACAAGCCTACGTCCTTTTGTTTTCTGACCGATTACACAATTAAATGCCAGTTACAGGAAAGTGTGAGTGTTATGCAATGAAACGTGATTAAGATTATGATGTTTTTTTAGACAATTTACAAATAATACCTACATATTCATAAGAAAATTGAATAGTAAAGTAGTAAACGGGTCTACATGTGGCAAGTTTGAAAGGTGACTCCTGCCCCCTTCTGGCCAAACCCTCTTACTGCAGCATCTGGTCTGCAATATTGTCCAATCCGTTTTATTTAAATAGATAACGCTTATCATAAGACAGTCATGTGAAGTGCGGCAAAACAAAACAAGTGTCATCTTCTCTCCTTTTGTAATTCAATATCTTTTGTGTTTCTTTCATGTTTCAGGTTTCCCCTTTGTCGTCGAACATGAGCGAGTCCGTCTGTTCGCTGAAGTTCGCTCAGAGAGTCCGGACGGTTGAACTCGGCTCCGGCTCCTCGTCGTCATCGCGGAAACTCGAAAACTCCTCCACCTCGTCCTCGCCCACCCACGACAGTGTAGAGGTAACGGGCGACACTACGGGATCGGCTGTCAAACGCTGGACACAGGTTTCACGTTCTAGTCGAGTTTTAATTTGAGTTATTTCATGAAACGGGGGCAATGTGCAGTTTATATTAGCCTTAACAGGAGAGATGCATTGGACTGAATGACTTTTTGGATTCTTTACCATACAAAAATGTGTTTGCGCTCTCTCTCACCCAAATTAAATTACGTGTGGTTGTATTTTCACTTTCATGCTACGTCCTGGTTCATTCCTCAAAAACATACCAAGTTATTTGTTTCATTCACACATGTTTGAGTAATCCTTTATTAGTCTGTCAAAGCTCAAAATCCTCTGTTCCACCTCTCTACACCTACATTTACCTTTTGTTTAGTAAGGATCGGCAAGTCCAGGGCTGAAATTATCCAAATGATTCTAGTGAAGCTGTGTGGAGTTTCAGAGTGTTTTGTTTGCGAAAAGAACTGTGCAGGTTTTGTGTGTTAAACGTGTGCGAATGAAACAAAACAGAACTCCAGGTCTCTTTGTGACGAGGAAACAACATTATCACGTAATATGGCTCCTGATTATTCATAAAACACACATATTATTATATTTTATAGCGTAACAAAACTCTAAATCTCCCCCCGTCTGCCCCTCTGTCAGCTGGACTCTCCCCCCTCCACCCCCGGTCCCCTGCCCATCTCCAGAGCCAGCAGCGCCGGCTCCACCCTCTCCACCCTCTCCACCGCCTCCAGGACCACCTCTGGGTCCCGCAGGAGGTCCCAGTCCCAGCTGTCTGCAGGTAAGGCACACGCACCCGGGGCATTGTGGGAAACGTAGGAGAGCGGAGATGTGTCTGAAATCACTCCCTGGCTTTGTTTGGTTTACATGATTTACTTTAATGTTGTTTCTTTGAACTCCAACGAGGTTTTTAGTGTAACAGTAACTGACAAGTGAAGGGATTAGCCTGGATTATCATGAAGTACATATGACAGATTAAACGACTCATTTTAAGAGTTAAAATAAGGACAAATTCACTCATCGGTTTCTTGAAACGGGTGCGTTGGGCGAAAGGGAGCATCCCGCACATCGTCTTACCTGCGAAATGTGAGATTTATTAGGACATTCTTACGTTTTATGCCTGATTTTTCTCTATTAAAACATAGTTAACAATTATATTTTAAGGTAAATTGTGTAAATTTTCTCGTGGAGGGTCCGTCAAACGTTTTTCGAGATGTTATTGCCTTGTCTGGAACGTTTCACAGTATCGTACTAACCAGACCAAGTTACGGGTCAGATCTGCGGAGAGGCGACCCCATTCACAGTCGCAATGCCTTTTTACATTTTTTCTAGGTGTTTTTGAGCCACAAAACCACCTGTAATTGAATAAATATACTGTAATTAGAGTGGTTTAATGTCATACTGTGGAACATTCCAGGCAGAGCAATGACGTAGCCAAAAAAAAATGTATAGTGCACCTTTTAAGAATGTCTAGTTTTTTGTAGTTTTTAACTTTTAATGAACCTTATAAATTCACTTCCTGTTTAAACACGGGCAGCAGATATGAAATACATAAACTGTCACTTCGCAATAATAATGTTAACAAGGACCAAAACTTGTTTAAATTAATGTTTTTGTTTTATTTGGACAACTAAATGTACAAGACAGCATTTTTATTATGTTAAAATGAGTGTTTAAATGTCCTTTCCTGTAAATTGTCCTTGCATTGTTAATGGAGTTTTGTGCGCTGGTGACATAGATTCAGTTTTAAAACTCAAGGCCCGATTTGACGATGACGATTTAACCAGCGAATGGCGACGTATGAAAAATTTGGCGAATACGCTGCCATGCTAAGGATAAGTTATAGATAAGTTTTGTGTAAGTTATGAACACGCTGAAACACACTGGCATCTAAAACGCTCTATATAAGTTATTAATATGTTTTGTATAAGTCCAACTCGTTATGAATACGCTATGTATACACCCAAAAATGAAAAAAAAAAACCCAGATAGTTCAGCGTGTGCCAGCGTTTTAGGGAAATTGTGGTACATTGTCAAACGCTGGCTAAATCGTCAAAGTGTGACAGGGCCCTCAGCGCTAGTACTGCCTGTATTTTTGTAATTTCTTAGAGGAGAACTCTGGCACATTTGAAGCTAAAGTCCGTTGCTAGAGGTGGTCGAATTCTGTCAGAAACCAAAAAATGGCACAGATCAGTGTTTCCTCGACGGAGATCTCGCTGTGGCAGTGAGTCTGTCAAGACAACAAACTAGTGTAGTGATGGGGGCAAGTTCTTCACTTCCACATAAAACACCAATTTGCTTCACACTGAAGAAGCTTAACACCACTTTAACCCATCTGACAACAGCCACAAGTCTAACAAACAAAACGCTCTGCCTGGTTCACTCATTAGTGTCTGGAAACGTTATAAAACAACTTTATAAGCGGCCGTAGCATTAGCTTGTTGATTTTCTACTGAGCATGCAAAAGCCCAAAAGACTCGATCAAATCAAATCAAAGTTTATTTATAAAGCGCTTTTCATACAAAAAATGTAACAAAAAGTGCTTTACAGTGATTAAAAACAATCCCACATTTCCTTCCTCCCACCCAACCCCAAAACTGCCCGACCCAACACAACCAAACAACCCAGACACACACACACACACACACACACGCACACACACACACACACACACACACACGCACACACACACACACACACACACACATATGAACACTCTAAAATACAAAGTAAAAGGCATGAGGCATGAGGCTGGGTACAGGTGAACCAGTTGAGAAAGCAGAGGAACCGTCTACACCAGGAGCAGAGCCATCCGCCGCCACCAGGGAGCGCTGTAGGCCCCAGGGGAGAGACGGGCCCAGGCACCATCCCCCCACCAGGACACAGGGCCCAGGGGAGAGATGAGGCCTAAGCACCGTCTCCCACCAGGAGCCCACGGGACAGACCCCGGCACCCACAGCCGAACACGGCTCCTGGTGCAGAGGCTCCTGCAGAGGAAATACTGGAAATCCTAAAAATAGGTCTAAAATAAATAAATATAATAAAATGTGTATAATAAAAACAAGTAAAAGTATAAAATTTCAATTAAAAGCTAAGCTAAAAAGTGAGGAAATAAAAATGAATAAATATAATAAAAGCTAAGCTTAAACGGTGAGTCTTAAGCCTACTCTTAAAAACATGAACGTTCTCTGCAGCTCTGAGCTGATCATTGATGTTGTTTCTAATCCCATTTATTTACGAGTGAATTATATTTTTTTAAAACGTTAAAAAAATACATTCCCAAACCATTTTCTTTCACCAACTCTCGGTTTCTCTTCTTCTTCACCGTCAGTAGTCGATCCTCACTTGTTGCTTCTGGCGGCTCGAGCCTCTCGCCCTCGCTGGAGTCGACAGTCGAGTGGGAAATCAACAAAGCTAATAAAGTTGTTTTATTACGTTTCCAGACACTAATGAGTGAGCCCATCTTACAACAGTCACGAGTCTAACAAACAAAACGCTCAGGAAGAACGTTTTGTTTGTTAGACTCGTGGCTGTTGTCAGATGGGGTAAAGTGGTGTTAAGCTTCTTCAGTGTGAAGCAAATTGGTGTTTTACGTGGAAGAAGTTGCCCCCATCACTACACTAGTTTGTTGCCTTGACAGACTCACTGCCACAGTGAGATCTCCGCCGAGGAAACACTGATCTGTGCCGTTTTTTTGGCTTCTGACCGAATTCAACCACCTCTAGCAACGGACTTTAGCTTCCTAAAGTCCTGCCGGAGTTCCCCTTAAAACTAAATATTTTCTGTAGCTACTAACCCACCAAACCAAGTAATAATCAGAAAAACATGAAAACCTGTCATATGCACTTTGAATGAGTTGGATGTAGACTTCATCCTTTAACATTTGATATTTATGAACTTAAAAAATGTGAAAAATATATTCTACAAACCACGTGGGATTCTTTGTGAGGTGATTTCAGACACAGCGTTTTGTATGATCCCAAATCCAGGTGTGTTTCCCATCTGTTCCTCTTCTTCCCCATTCTGTGGTCTGATTGGCCGGTGCTCAGACAGGCAGGTAGACCGAGCCAGCCCATTGGTGGACGGTGGGCAGGTAGGTGGGCTCAGAGAAGCCGATTGGTGGAAAGCTTTGGCATGGACGTGCTCGGCATGGCATGGCCCCCCCAGCGTGGTGTCAGTGTGGACCCCGACATTAACCCCGCCCCCTCCTCCTTAAAGACACTGTGACCCTAACAGAGAGACTGAAGGGCCCCGCAGAGGCCCCGAGCGCGAGTGGCAAAGCTCAGAGGGTTTTAGGTTTGGGCAGTGGGTCCATCTCTGCTGCTGGAGCTCAGGACTAAACCAGGACTAAACCAGGGTCTAAACCAGGGTCTAAACCAGGACTAGACCAGGACTGAACCAGGGTCTAAACTAATGTCTGAACCAGAATCTAAACCAAAGTCTAAACTAAGGTTTGAATCATGGTCTAAACTAGGGTCTAAACTAAGGTCTAAACTAGGATCTAAATCAGAACTAAACCAGGATCTAAACCAGGGTTTGAACCAGAATCTAAACCAGAATCTAAACCACAGTCTGAACCAGGATCTAAACTAAAGTCTAAACTAAGGACTAAACCAGGGTCTAAACTAAGGTCTAAACTAGGATCTAAATCAGAACTAAACCAGGATCTAAACCAGGGTTTGAACCAGAATCTAAACCAGAATCTAAACCAGAATTTAAACCAGGGTCTGAACCAGGGTCTAAACTAAGGTCTAAACTAAGGACTAAACCAGGGTCTAAACTAAGGTCTAAACTAAGGACTAAACCAGGGTCTAAACCAGAGTCTAATCTAAGGTCTCCAGAAAAGTTACAGAATCCAACTTTTTGGATCAGGGTCCGTCACCTGCTTGTGTCTATGGATATTGCATCTGCTCTGCCTGGAATGTTCCACAGTGTGGCTTTAAACAGCTCTACTTTATATTTATTCAATTACAGCTGGTTTTATAGCTCAAAAACATCTAAAAAAAAAACAGGGATTCTGACTGTGAGTGGGGTCGCCTCTCCACAGATCTGACCTGTAACTCAGTCTACGTTGGTCTCCATGAAGATAGAAAAGGTTTAATGCCGTACTGTGGAACATTTCAGACAAAACAAAAACATCTAAAGGGAGAAAAGCTTTTGACGGACGCTCCAACAGTAAATTTACACCTTTAAAGCGGCGGGTAATTAAAGATTAGTAAATGACTTGGTAAACTTCATTTTTTTATGTTTAATTATACGAAAAGCGTCACTAAACGTCTAGATCTGTGCAGGAAACAGAACAGCAGAGATGAACCACTCCCCAAACTGCTTTTATCTGGACAAACTTGGAGTGAATGTTGAATGAATGACTTCTGTGACTCACTTTCCACTTTTTGTTTATTTCCCCGCTGCTCTGTGTCTGCTGGCCCTGTGCTGACGAGCAAAGGATTGTGGGAAATCTAACATTGTGTTTGCTAAAACTAAAACTCACTGATGGAAATGTATGGAACTGTTGTCGAGTAACGGCTTTTATTTCACCCTCACTTTCCCAAACGCTACGCCATGTTTTCAGGCAAATTGTTTAAAATTTTACTTTAAAGGTGCAACTTTTTGTGTAACTTTTTGTTTGGGGGTCAGTCACCTGCTTGTTACTATGGAGATGTCATTGCTCTGCCTGGAATGTTCCACAGTGTGACATTAAACAGCTGTACTTTACATTTATTCAATTACAGGTGGTTTTATACAGTCAGAATAACTAGAAAAACAGGCAGTTGACCTGTTTACATGAGAGCTTTAAATCTGATTAAAAATAAATTAATTCGGAATAAAAATTCAACAGTGGTAAGTTTAAGTCACTGATTTATGTTATATGTTCTGTTACGTGTGAACAACAAGAGAGTCGCAGTTTAACGAAATTCACTTGACTTTATCCTTGTTAAGAGTCTAGTAACATTAGCTATTGTAATTGTTTGAGATATTTTGTCATTTTATTTAAAAAATAGTCAATCGGGGCAGGAAAGAGGGAAGGGAACTTACTTAGCAGAGAAACGTGCTAACTGTCAATCAAACCTGTTGCTAACGCTCGGGGGAGGGACTTCGGGGAGTGAAGGCGTCTGATTGGTCCGTTATTTATGTTCATATCTTGATTTAGGAACAAAACAACAAAATGAAAATTTCAGGATCATGTGTCGCGGGTTCATACAAACATTTAAGACCAAAATGACGAGGCCACAGCAGCAGTTACAGAGAGAGGAGCGATAAGATCCTAATGTGAGTCAGTGGGAAAAAGGGAGAGAAGGAGCCGGAAGAGCCTCCTGGAGCACTTCCTGTTTAGCACGCGGCGGCTAACGCTTTAGCTCTGTCCACTCATATACGGTCATTTCTTAAACCTCATTTGAGCGGCACTAAACGCTGTGGGTGACGTCACACTCACTTAGTCCACTCATATATACGCTCTACGGTGATAAAACCACCTGTAGTTGGATAAATGTAAGACAGATTAGTTTAATGCCGCACTGTGGAACATTTAAACCAAAGCATTAACATCTCTGTTGAGACAAACGGGTTGGGGAAACCTTTTCAGAAAAGTTACAAAGTGCAACTTTTTGATTGAGGGTTGTTCGTTTCTATGGATATGTAACTGCTCTGCCTGGAATGTTCCACAGTGTGACATTAAACAGCTCTACTTTACATTTATGCAATTACAGCTGGTTTTATAGCTCAAAAATACCTGGAAAAACACATATTCTTACTGTGAACGGGGTCGTCTCTCCACAGATCTGACTTGTAACTTGGTCCAGTTGGTCTCCATGAAGATAGAAAGGTTTAATGCCGTACTGTGAAACATTCCAGGCAAAGCAATAACATCTCCATGGAGAAAAGCAAACCCATTTTTAAAAATGTGTTCAGAAATTGCTAGTGGGCGGTGAAAATGTAGATAGATTGAAGCAATGACGTTTGAATACAGAAGAATAAAGAAGTTACTGAAACATGCATGAATCACTCTAAATATAACTTTGTGAAGGTAAATGAGACGAGGAAACAACTAAAAAGTGGATTTTGCTCAGTATTTTTCATCAAATCCCTGTTAAAACACAAATGAATTCACAGACGACTACAGTTCCAATACTTCCATGATTTAAACTGCACAAAACTGATGCATATTTTGTTTTTTTTCTTTGCAGGACGATTGAAACTAACCGCCTGAAGCGTCTCCGGGACCTCCTCCTCTGACCCTCCGCCGGGTGCAGACGAAGGCACCATAAGGACTTGAACAGAATAACACGAGGCGTTTTTGAGCAAAGAAAACTATTAAAAACATTTATTGCAATGATGAAGATTGAACAGCTTGAACGGACTGGCTTATTTCCATGTGTGAATCGTCTTTCAGTATACGCTTTCCGATCACAGTATTCTCTTTATTTTGAATTGTACAGTTGCACTTTAAACTAGATAATGCCCTAACCCGAAAAGTGGGGGATCCATTTATTATAATATAAGCGTTGTATTTATGTGTTTTGATGCTTTAATTTTAATTTCATCAAGAAGGAAGCGGACTGCTGAGGCGCGGCGGTGTTTTAAGGAAGATTCCTGAACTTGAAATTGCGTTTTTAACCTTAAACTAGCCCCGAATTCACTTGTAGTTTAGTATATTTAGTCTATACTCTGCTTTGTATGTTATCAGATGGAAGTGAACCGACTGACTGAGCTCTACAGCGCCACCTCATGGTTTCAGAAGGAAGTTTTTTCCCCCTTCATAGACTTTTTGGAAAAAATGTGCATGTTCTTGAAGAGTTTTAAATCAATTCGAGGCTAATTTTGCTGCACTAGTTTGAGTTTAACCTTTATAAACGCCTATATACTAGTGTAGTTTTGATTTAAAATAAGTCGCGAGGCTTAAAGCTGCACTGTGTAACTTTTCTGATAGGGGAAACACCATCTTCTGCACAGTATGGCATTAGTTTAATTCCACGTGTTTTTATTATATTGTGACGGGGCTCGTCTCTCCACAGATCTGACCCGTAACTTTATCCGGTGTTGTCATCTGCTTGCGCACGCACATTTTAATGCCATACTGTGGGACATTCCTGGCAACGCAATAACATCCCCGTGGAGACGAGCCGTGAAGTAGTGAATTTAAACCAAGGCTGAGAACAAAACCGCTACAGGGAAAAGTTATAATTTTTGTAGAATTTTGATTTTAATAATGATCTGAAATGTGATTAAAACAAGTGCAAATTTAAAGATGCACTGTGTAACTTTTCAGGTAATGACCCACCACTTAATTGTATCCACGGCGATGTCATTTAGTCCACACTATTATATTAAACCTTTCCATTTTGCAGCTGTCAAATCACAGATGTTTTACTGGTCAAACACGCGTTCTTACTGTGAGCCTCTCCACAGATCTGACCTGTAACTTGGCCGAGTGACGCCATCTGCTTTTCTGTGTTTAATGCCACACTGTGAAACATTCTTGAGAGAAAAATGACAAGCTGTTGGTGGATGCTCCATTAGAAAAGTTCCAGAGTGTGTCTTTAAAGAGTGTTTTTGTCACTGCTGATTCTCTCTTCATGTGCACAGGTTTTTGGAGTTTTCTGTGGGACAAAACTTATTTAAAAGACATAATCAGAAGCTTTTGGTGCGACTGAGCAAAACAAGGCCGTACTAGTCTAATCTAAGTCTAATTCTAGTCTAATTCTTTGTCTTTCCTTCGTCCCAGAACCTTTCCTGATCTCATGGAGGACTGTGCTGTGCTGTAGTTTGAAATGCAAAAAGCTGCTTCTCATTGTAGAACTCTGATTGGTTCATCTGCTGCAGTCTGTTTTTTTTTATTATTTTTAATAAACTCATCAAAACCACATTGTGTGAGTTTGTACAAAACTCAGTAGGGCTGTGTGTGTTACACATTCCCCTTATTGTGTGGACACTGTATCACACTGTGTTTGTATGTGCACGGGTCCCAGCTAGTGAGCGGGAGGAGAGAGCAGAGGAAAGAGAGAGGGGGAGGAGAGGGGAGAGTGAGAGGGGAGGAGAGGGAGAGCAGACACCAACTTCCTGATCAGGCGTTATGAGGGCGTCAGTGACGCAGGATACGCATGATGCAAAATTACACCATGGACAGTGTAAGGAGACTTTCTTAAAGCGATGGGCTCGATGCGAAAACTCGAGGCATTACTTCCAGGCTCGTTTAGCCCATCATTAATATACAGTGGTAAAAATGACAGAAAACACTGTACAGTGTGCAAAATTATACTGAATAATATAGTAAAGTATAAACTATGACACTGCTTCAGGCTCAGAATTCATATTCACAGGGCTCAATACCTGCATTATACAAATGTTACAGATGTAGAAAAAATATATGCATTTATATTTTTATTCCAAATTCTGTACATAGTGATCTTGTTTTCATGGCTTTTTATGCAAGAATTTATAGAATTTATATAAGGGGACGAAAGGGACTGAAATACAACACATTTGGGCTTTGGACTAGAAAATTTACAGTAATGGATATAACATTTTGGATTAGGTTCAACACATATATTTATTTTGCAGCAATATTAAAACACCAAAACGGAGCTCCATGTTTTGCATTAGATTGTAGGTCCGTATCAAGCTTCCTATTCACAAACAAAAATATGTCAAATATTAGTGAATGAGCATTTCCTAAACACTGCGGAAAAATGAGATGAGATGATCTACTTTTAAGCAAAACTTTGAAATGACGTTAACAGAGTAACATCTATGCAGCATTTTCAAGCATACGTCTTATTTGTTACAAAATATTTCCAATATTTGCAAACATTGTTCCAGTTAATGTCAGTAAATCTGTTGTTCCAAACAAAAACAGAAGCTGGTTTATTTGTCATGTCTTTGTTTTAAAGACATTTGTAATTTCATAAAGTTAATTAAGTTAGTTAAAAAGTTATAAATAAGTTACTAAATGCTCAATAAATAGGGTCACTTAATTTGTTTACTGTTAAAAACACTATGTTAAAAATGTCAGAGTGAGACATCTGTCCTTTAAGGATCATTTAAGTTTCAGCGCAGAGTGAGCGCTCCTGTTATGCATAGAGGATCTTTGACGTTTTTTCCTTGTGTAAAAAACTAGCAAACGCCACATCAGAAAAAGGCAGTCAAAGTGACTCAAAACACGCTGAATGTATTCTAAACGTTTGAACCTTGGCAAACTTTCGTCTTTTTATTACAATTATACATATATGTACATATGTGAACAAGAAACTTCAAGTAAAAGCAAGAAAAGCAAGCCTTGTGTACGGAGTTTCTTTAGTAGTTCGCTGGCTGTCTAGCTTCACATAGTCACGTGTCGTGAGGACAGCACAGTAAAAAGACGACTACTCGGCGGGTTCAAGCAGCACAGAGCTACATTAAGTCAACATGAGTCTACGTTCAGGAAGAAATTATCTGCGAGAGTATGATCAGCAGAATGAAGTAGACGCAGAGTTCGAGCCAGATGTCGTTTCGGAGCAGCAACCAGACCAGCTAGATCCTGCAGACCAAATGTCGCCAGAGAGGCCACAGCCGTCGGAGAAGCAACAACCTTCACCTCCACGCAGTGCCAGGTCCAGGGCTACCAGCAGGCGGTCTCATTCCTCAGTATCATCAGGTTTCTCAGCTACAAAGGCCTACGCCAAAGCTCAAGCAGCTAAAGCTCAACTCACCTATGCTGTAAAAGAGGCCAACATGATGAGACAAAAGGCTGATTTAGATGCCAGTCTCCACATCCTGAAATGTGAAAAAGAGGTAGCAGCAGCTGAGGCAGAATTTGCAGCCTATGAAGAATTAGAAAGTCAGAGCGGGGAGTCAGAAATAGGACCCCTCCTCCAAGGTCAATCCTTTAATGCAGTGCAACGCACAAGTGAATATGTGGAACAACAACGCAAGTTACTGGAGCCTTCAAATGCTTTGAAACAACCAGTTGACCAAGTTACAACTGCAGCTCAGCATGTCCACTCACCAATAAAAAGTGAAATGAAACATGAATCAAACGTAAAAGTAGCTCCAAGCAACAACTATGCACTCAATCCTCTAGCTCACAACTTCAAGCCCACAAACAACAACCAAGCAGAACTAAATGGGGCACATGATTTCGCCAAATATCTCATCCGCAAAGAACTAGTCAGCACTGGTTTACTGCAGTTCGATGACAAACCAGAAAACTATTGGGCATGGAAAGCCTCATTTGTCAGTGCAACTAAAGACTTAAATCTGTCAGCTAGAGAGGAGCTAGATCTGTTAACAAAGTGGTTAGGCCCAAAATCCTCAGAACAGGCTAAAAGGATGCGCGCAGTACACACCCTCAATCCCACTGCTGGCGTAAAAATGGTTTGGGAACGTCTTGAGGAATGCTATGGCTCCTCAGAGGCCATTGAGGACGCACTCTTGAAAAAGATTGAAGAGTTTCCGAGACTGACTAACAAAGATAGTAGCAAGCTAAGAGAACTTGGTGACATCTTGTTAGAGTTACAGTGTGCTAAGTCTGATGGTACACTACCAGGGCTCGCGTACCTGGACACAGCCCGAGGGGTAAGACAAATAGTTGAGAAACTCCTTCAACTTGCAGGAAAAGTGGACAACTGTAGGAACACAGTTCAAAGAGGCTCACACAGTGTCATTTCCCCCTTTCTCAGTTTTTGTACAGTTTATCCAGCACCAAGCAAAAATGAGAAATGACCCAAGCTTTGCTTTAACCAGCCATAACAGTCAAGCTTCCACTCGCATGGAAAAGTCCTCATTCAATCGCAAGGCCACTGTGTCAGTACACAAAACAGACATTGCAGACAAAAAACAAAGTGGTCTTGAACAGAAGAAAATTGAAGAACCAGATCGACAATGCCCAATCCATAAGAAGCCACACCCCCTCAAAAAATGTAAGTCATTTAGAGACAAACCAATTGAGGAACGTCAGGCTTTTCTCAAAGAGCATCGTATCTGCTATAGATGTTGTGGCTCAGTGCAGCATATTGCCAAAGATTGCAAGGTGACAGTTAAATGTGTAGAGTGTGACAGTCCAAAGCACTTATCAGCACTTCATCCAGGTCCCACTCCTGTCTCAAAAGCAGACACCTCAGAGACTGCAGACACTGAGGAGCAAAAAGAGCGCGCTCCTGCAGTGGTCTCTAAGTGCACAGAGGTATGTGGTCAGAGTGAAAGCCCACGCTCTTGTTCCAAGATCTGTTTAGTAAAAGCATATCCAGAAGGCCAGAAAAGTAGAGCTGTTAACATGTATGCAGTGATTGACGAGCAGAGCAATAGGTCCCTGGCCAGGACAGAGTTCTTTAACCTGTTTAAAATCAAAACAGCACCTTCCCCGTACACATTAAAAACCTGCTCAGGAAAAGCAGAAACAGCAGGCAGGAGAGCAGTGAACTTTGTCATAGAGTCTATGGATGGAAACATAAATATCAAACTGCCTCCTCTAATTGAATGTGATTCAGTCCCGGACGACAGATCTGAAATCCCTTCACCTGAGATTGCGCAGCATCACCCCCATCTTCTCCCCATTGCAAACAAAATCCAGCCTGTTGATCACCACGCTCCAATCCTCCTCCTGCTGGGAAGGGACATCCTCAGTGTTCATAAGGTACGTGAGCAGATTAACGGGCCTAACAACGCACCTTATGCCCAAAGACTGGACTTGGGTTGGGTTGTAGTGGGAGAAGTATGTCTAGGCAAAGTTCACAACACTACAGAGGTCAATGTTTACAAGACACACATGTTAGATAATGGACGCACAACATATTTTGAACCATGTCCAAACATCTTCACAGTGAAAGAAGATTACAGTGTTAAGCCCCAAAACACACTAACAGTCATAAACTGTGTGGACATTACAGAAAACTCGGACAAGCTAGGTCAGTCCGTGTTTGTCAGAACAGAGTCAGATGACAAGGTAGCACTGTCTATTGAAGATAAAACCTTCCTAACGATTATGGACAATGCAGTTTGCCAAAACCAAGAAAACAGTTGGGTAGCGCCTTTGCCCTTCCGCTCTCCAAGAAGGAGGCTTCCAAGCAATAGAGACCAAGCCCTAAAACGCCTCTATTCACTCAAAAAGACATTAGAAAAGAAACCAGAAATGAAGGATCACTACATCCAGTTCATGCAGAAAATGCTGGATAACGATCATGCCGAACTTGCACCACCTCTGCCCGAAGGCAAAGAACACTGGTACCTCCCGACATTCGGCGTATACCACCCGCAGAAGCCAGATCAAATTCGTGTTGGTTTTGATTCCAGCGCAGAGTGTGAAGGCACGTCTCTAAACCAAGTGCTTCTAAGCGGACCCGACCTGAACAACTCCCTGTTAGGAGTGCTGTTGCGATTTAGGAAAGAGCCAATAGCCCTGACAGCTGACATACAGCAAATGTTTTATTGTTTTGAGGTGTGTGAAGACCATAGAGACTATCTTCGCTATCTCTGGTTCGAGGACAATGACATTACAAAAAACGTGATTGAATATAGGATGAAAGTACATGTTTTTGGTAACAGTTCATCTCCCGCTGTTGCCATTTACTGCATGCGACGGGCAGCAAAAGAGGGTGAGCAAGAACATGGCACAGACGTCAGACAGTTTGTTGAGAGACAGTTTTATGTTGATGATGGGCTCACATCTGTCGCCACCCCAGAACAAGCGGTCGACCTGTTAACAAGAACACAGAACATGTTAGCAGAATCCAACCTGAGACTCCACAAAGTGGCATCTAATTGTAACCTAGTCATGGAATTATTTCCTGTGGTGGACCGTGCAAAAGACTTAAAAGATTTGGATCTTGGAGTAGATCCCCTGCCGGTCCAGAGGAGCTTAGGCCTGTGTTGGAACTTGCAAACAGACAGTTTCACGTACCTTGTATCAAATGAGACTAAACCATTCACACGCAGGGGAGTACTGTCAACTGTCAATAGCCTGTATGATCCTTTGGGTTTTGCCGCTCCCATAATCATGCAGGGAAAAGCACTTCTCAGAGAATTGTCATCTGAAGAGAGAGACTGGGACGCACCTCTTCCTCCAGGAAAAGAGGAAATCTGGAACTCATGGAAAGACTCGTTAAAGGCCCTGGAGGATCTGCAAGTCAAAAGGTGCTACACCCCAGGTTCGTTACGTGACATGAAAAGTAATGAACTTTGCATTTTCTCTGATGCATCTACTGTAGCTATAGGGGCAGTAGCTTACTTGCGCTCTTTAGACAGTCAAGGTCAGCACCACATAGGGTTCGTAATGGGAAAGTCAAAACTTGCGCCCCGACCTGCACACACTGTCCCACGGTTGGAACTTTGTGCCGCTGCATTTGCGGTAGAACTGTATGAGTTAATCAGGGATGAGTTAGACATTAATATTGACAATGTTAAGTTTTTCACTGACAGTCGTATTGTGTTAGGGTACATACACAACTCCTCAAAGAGATTCTACATGTATGTAGCAAACCGTGTCATTCGCATTAGGTTATCCACACAACCTGCCCAGTGGCACTATGTGCCAACAGGTTCAAATCCTGCTGACCAAGCAACTAGATTCATCCCAGCCGCTGAACTCAGAAACAGTAACTGGTTCATAGGCCCAAGGTGTCTGTATTCAGGAAAACTCAGTGATTCACAAAAAGACCGTTCATTCTCACTTGTTGAACCTGAAAATGACAAAGAAATACGACCAGAAGTCAAAACACTCAAAACTACTGTATCAGGGCCTCAGCTAGGTTCAAAACGCTTTGAAAAATACTCAAGCTGGACAACAGCGTGCAAGGCTGTAGCAAAACTCATTCATGTTGTCGCTTCTTTCAAACAAAACACGGGTGGACAAAAGGTATGGAAAAGTATGAAAGAATGTATAAATGTGAAAGAACTCACTCAAGCCAAAAATGTTATCATTCTTGCAGTTCAACATGATGCATTCAAAGAGACATTGATAAAGATTAAAGAAGGAAAAAAGATCAACTCAAAAAATGACGTACTCAAAAAGCTAAATCCAGTTGTGGATAATGATGGACTTTTGCGGGTTGGTGGACGTCTCTCCTCCGCTGACCTCACAGAAAACGAAAAACACCCTCTCATTATCCCTTCCTCCAACCACATTGCCACGCTTCTCGTCAGACACTTCCACGAACAGTCAGCTCATCAAGGACGACATATTACGGAAGGAGCTGTTCGCAGTGCTGGTTTCTGGATAGTTGGAGGGAAGAGGCTTGTGTCCTCTGTAATACATAACTGTGTCACTTGTCGCAAATTGCGAGGTAAAATGCAGGCCCAGAAAATGGCTGACTTACCTGCAGATCGACCTACACCTGAACCTCCATTTACTACAGTTGGCTTAGATGTGTTCGGGCCATGGACTATAATCACACGCCGCACTAGAGGTGGCAGTGCCTTAAACAAACGGTGGGCTGTTATTTTTTCATGCATGACGACTAGGGCCGTGCACATTGAACTTATTGAAACTATGTCCACAGACAGTTTTATAAACGCATTGAGAAGATTTTTCTCTATTCGTGGTCCAGCAAAGCTCTTGCGCTTCATCCACAAACTTTGTCATTTTTGTTTTTTTTGTCGTGTTTGTAAATGCTTTGAATTCATGACAGGGCTCAATTAAGTTTGATGGACCAGATTCTGCTACACTGAGAATGTGTCCCTCAGTGACCGAGGCAGCGTGCTGATCAAACGGATGGGGTTTGCATAGTACTTGGGCTATTATCTCATCACTTGCATTACCAATGCCTTCGGTTGGTCCAACTATTCCTGCCATTTGATTCCAGTCTTTATCTAAACGTTTAAGGCTTGGTGATGTCCTGGTTGAAGAGAATTTCAGCAGACTCAGGGTCGACTCGTTGTTAGTTCCAGTTTTTTTTGGAGAAGGGAGAAGAATCTGAGGAAAACAAAAGAAAAAGGAATTAAAGACAGAGAGTCACTGCTGACGCTGTAATCTGGACATGGAAGGAAAACCATTTCACCACAGACATAAACTGTGGGCATTAAAACCACTGAATATTGTTTCAGCCCAAGACAGAGCTTCTCAAAGTGTGGGGTGCGCCCATTTAAGGGGACGCAGAGTCGACCGGGGGGTGGGGGGGCATTATGCGATGACAAAAGACACTGTTACACAGTTTCAAGAACTACTTGTTACCTTGATGAGTCTCAGACTTAACTTGTCTTTGCAAGATCTTGCATACAGATTTTCAGTCTCTCAGTCCACTGTGTCTAGAATCTTTGACAAGTGGGTAGATGTTTTAAATGTGAGATTGGACTTTTTGATTATATGGCCAGAAAGAGAAGATTTGATCGAAGCCATGCCCAACTGCTTCAAGGAAAATTATGGTAACCGTGTAGCTGTGATAATCGATTGTTTTGAGGTTCTTATCAACAGACCCTCGAGCTTGCTTGCACAAGCAATCACGTGGTCAAACTACAAGCACCACAACACTGTCAAGTTTTTGATTGGTATTACACCGCAAGGAGTTATATCATTTATATCAAAAGCATGGGGCAGCAGGGCCACCGACAAACATGTTACTGACAATTGTGGAATATTAGAAAATCTCATTCCTGGTGATCTTGTACTTGCTGATAGGGGGTTTGACATCGCAGAAAGTCTAGGACTATATCAAGCATCATTGAAAATCCCAGCCTTCACACGTGGAAAAAAAAACAACTTTCTGCTAATGAAATTGAGGACACTAGAAAAATTTCAAATGTCAGAATTCACATAGAAAGAGTCATTGGTTTGGTAAGAAGAAAGTATGTTATTCTTCAAAGTACTTTACCGGTAGAATTTGTTTCTGTGAAATCTGGTCAAACTGAAGCACCCATCGACAAGATAGCCAAAGTATGCTGTGCTCTTACAAATCTTTCAGAGTCAGTTGTACCATTCAATTAACTTACTATTTATTTCATATTACATATATTAATTAAATACCAGTCAACAAGTGTGAAATTTCAATTTAATATAGTGGTTGTTGACATTTGAGTGATTAAAAAATATAATAATAATAAAAAAAGAGATAGAAAGGAACTAATACAGTAAATATGTTGTAGAACAAATGCTGGAAAACTATTAAACAAAAACAAAAAAGTACTAACAAATAGTAGTTTGTTAATGATAAATTGTCAGTATCGCTCAACCATTCAATGAAAGCCTTCATTGTATTTTTCGTTGCTTGATTGAGTTCTGGTTAAGTGGTACTGACAATTTACCACTAAAAAGTTTAAAACAACTTTACATTTCTATGACTATTTTCTTACTCTGAATCAAGCACAAACTATTGTCTACATGAAGGGCAGTATGGGGCGCCAAGTGTAACACACTTAATTTCGTGGACGAAATGCCTTTCGTGCCACGAAATGGATAAAATGATCACGAAATCGTAAAACACTATGACGCCTTTTGTCCACGGAATGCGCACATCAGCTAGCATTGTGTCCACGAAATGATGAAGAGAACACATCGTTTCGTGGACAAAATACAAAACAGGTTATTAATTACGTGCACGAAATATATTGCTGACTTTGCCTTTTGTGTACATATGGCTGAACATATGGCTGAACTCACTTTCGTGGACAAAATACATTTGTTTTTGAGAGAAGTAATTTTGTCCACGAAATAAATGACATTTATGCTTATGTGCCACAAAATGCAGAGTGTTTTCCTTTTGTGGACAAAAGTCATTTCGTAAATCACGGAATATATTTCGTGGACGAAAGGCGGATACACAGTCACGAAATCCGTTTCGTGGACGAACGGCGTCTGCAGACTCATTTCGTAAATCACGGAATACATTTCGTGGACGAAAGGCGTATACACAGTCACGAAATCTATTTCGTGGACGAAAGGCGTCTGCATTTCGTAGTAGCCTTTTTTTTTATCTCTAAGTCCATTTGGTGCTCAAAAGGCCTGTCTACAATTTACATGACCAGTAGGCGACACAAGGTGGCAATGTTGTACAAGGCTTTCGCTATCCCATCTCTGGCTAAAGCATTTTGTACCATATAACAGAATTTTGGAAACCTACATTTATGTAAACAAATAAATCATTAGGCTTATGTAATTCTTGTCATGTAAAAACTATTTTAAAAAAAGACCTAGGCTACTTTCTGTAGTTCACGCTTATCGCTCATTCAAATTAGGCTGGCGCCATATTCTCCTAAGGTCATACAGAACTGTTGGGTACGGTAGATCAGTTTGGAGAGTTATCATGGGTGATGTGAACGGCTTAATACGCCAAGTTAAAGATAATATTAATGCGCTTCTTGTGTCATTAAATGACGCTACAACTACAAACCCGAGTGATTCTCGTCGGGATGGAATACCTAGGCCCAATGTTCAGCTAGCTACGGTAAGTCACTTTTGTAGCCTACAATGTTCTGTGTCCTGTATGCCTAACATTGAAATGTGCAGTCAGCGCTGTTGTTTTTAGGGTTGTGTGAAATCGCTTTAAAATAATGGGCTATCAACTAATTTCCACACCAAGGTCAAGTAATTTCTCGACCATAGGCAGTGTGTAACTATTATAAGATAGTAATTGGCACAGGCTATATATATCTTACAGATCTATTTAGGCTACTTCATAGATCAAGAGCAAAATCAACAGATATAGGCCTAGTTTTCCATCTAAAAATGTTCCATCAGCGAACTAAAATGTATGCTAACTGCACTAGCAAGCTAGTAAAGCTGTGATTGTGTGTAAAATTATGTAGTTCTAAGCAATCATACTTTGTTGGTGTTTGAGCACTGACAACTCAGATGTTTTATTTGTTATGATCCTCAGGAAGAAGAACTTATCCAGAAAATCCGAGCCATGCTGTTACTGAAAATGAGCATAGCCGATGTGGCCAGAGTCACTGGGATCTCGCGTCAGGCAGTGTACAGGAAGATTAGGCAGCATAGAATTCCATTTGAGCATTACTCTGATGTTTCAGACGACCAATTGAGAGAAACTATAATGTCTATAAAGGCAACGCACCCATCAGTGGGAGAAGCATTTGTTATCGGACACTTGCGAGCTCGAGGAATATTTGTCCAAAGGAGACGTATTCGGGCCCTTCTACGTGATGTTGATAGGGAAGGCATCTCTGAAAGGACAACTAACACCGTCGTACGCCGGCTGTACTGGTGTCCCTGCCCTAACTTTGTGTGGCACATTGACGGGCTCCACAAACTAATCCGATGGAAACTAGTAATACATGCTGCTGTAGATGGTTTTAGTCGATTAGTCACCTTTTTACATTGCTCACCAGACAACAGAGCCTCCACTGTGCTGCACCATTTTCATGAGGCTGTTCAATTTTATGGATGGCCTTTACATGTAAGGTCTGACCAGGGTGGGGAGAACATTGGTGTGTGGAGGGCAATGGTAGAGCACCACCACTCAGCAAGTGCCGTCATTGTGGGATCCTCTGTCCACAACCAGAGAGTTGAGAGGCTGTGGCGAGATGTCAACAGAGTTGTCTCATCCCAGTTCAGAGAACAATTCTTTTCACTTGAGGCTGAAGGGCTGCTGAACCCCCTAAATGAAGCTGATATTTTCTGCCTCCACTGGGTCTACCAAGACTTGGTGAACAGAATCTTACATGAGCATCAGCATGCACACAACAACCACAGCGTATCTACTGAGGGATCCTACACACCACTACAGCTTCATCACTCAAACCTGCATCTGATGGAGCTTCATCAACACCACCCAACAAGTGACGATGCCACACCTTCACAAGTGAGCGGCGGAACTGTGACAGTAGAAACTTCACACTTCAGGCCACCTGCTGGACTCCTTCACCTTTGAGACATGAAATTCCCAGGGATGCCGTCACAATGTTAAATGCAAAGGCAGCATACCAGAGGGCTGTGCATTGCTTTGGGACATACATGTTAAATAGACATTAAGTGAAATAAAAACAGTTTTATTAATCAATACTGTTCAAACAATGTTTTATTCAAGCCCAGACACAAACATTCCATAAAAACTCTGAAAATAAAGGACCATTCTGAACATTACCTCTATGATATTCATAATTACAAACCTCGTTATCTGCCCTGGTGAAGCAACAAAAAAGGTATACCAGAAAATTGTTGTGCAGTCAACAAAACAGAACCACTGCTATATCACATCTGCAGATTATAAAATGTCAGTTTTAAATGTCTAAATTAAAATCATTTATAGTCTTCAAAAAATGCATCAAATTTGGTTGTATATAGTATTTTGGTAGTGTTGACCACAAAAGTTTTATGTAAGCAATGCCCTTTTGTAGGCTTTAAAAACATTACTATACACAATTTAAACAGAACTGAAAACAAGCCCATTCATCAGAGCGTCAACAAAAGCGAGAGCAAAGTCCTCACTGGACACACTGTCATTCACAAATAGGTGGAGTTCATTTGCACATGTGTGAGCAATGGGATGGGTTTTGGTGGCATCATGAACGAACACTAATTTTGGACTTGGTGAGAACCCCATGGCCGGTGCAACACTGCTGCCTGTAGCAAAAGCCAGTACGTTGCTTGGAGTTAATGCTCTAATAAACTGCATCTGCTTCTTTGTAAGGTCTTGCTCTTCTAACTGCTCCAGCAACTCGTGGTCTATAGAGACAAATAGTTTATGTATGTCACATTTTGTAATGAAATTCAAGCAGTTTAAGTCCAATAAATAACTTGAAAAGGTAGTGAACTGACAGAACTATAATAAAATAAGACAAGGTTACCCAGAAATATATAAGAATACACTTCTATAGAACTTTGTATATTTTGCATTTTAAAAAAAAAGCCTGTTCATGTGAACTTCTGGAACAGAGTTGAGTAATCTCCAACGAACATTATTTCCATTGGAGAAAAAATGCCAAGTGGGATCCATTGTGATATCAACAAAAGAAGGCTATGTTAATTACATTAATTATTATATTTTAGTTAATTTTAAGTTAAGCCTAATTTTAAAGTTAATTTGAACTTGTAAAAGTAATTATTAGTTATTTTAGACTACAATTCAACTTTGACGTGCATGAATTTAAATAAAAGCTGAAAAATTGGGGTGTTGTAAACCTTCAACCGGTAGTGTACATTTTGTTTTAAAATGTATACTTACTTTCTATACTTTGAAGGAAGTCTTTAAACCGGACAACCAGAAGCTCTTCTTTTGTTCTTCGGTTGCTCCCAATGACAGAGTATGATGGCTTAAAAAGGCCTGCAACAGTGTCCGCATCAACTGATTGGCGCTGAAAATCCAAGAGTGCCCTCATGCCTTGGTGCTGTCGAAGGAGGTCAATGATCTTGGCAAGACATGAAAAAGAAAGCTGTTTTAGAACAAGAAATGAAAAAGTTTCACAACACAAGTTTAATCTAGTCTAAATCTAAATGTGGACTCTAGGCAAACACCTGTATTCTGATATGTCTAAAACTTTCCCTGTATGTGCAACATAAATGTTTAAATTTCATTCAAATCTACATTTGTTTTCAAAATGACATGAAATGTAACAATTCCTTTTGTGTTATTAGCTTCAGAAATTTCTGTTCGCCTACCCCATTCACTTTGATATAAAGATCAAATTCCATTGTATGGCCATATAATGCAGAACAGAAGGTTATTGAAAAGGGTTCACAAAATGTTGAGCAGCACTATAAATGTGTCAAAGTTTTACCCCATAGTGAGACATGCCATGTACGAGCTCATCAAGGCAGGGTTTCCTGTACATGATTGCCCAGTACACAGTGGCGCACTGAACAAAGCTGGATTTGTTGGAAAGAGTGATTGAAGTTGGCCATCCTTCAATGGAGTAACGCCACTCGCAACCATCCAGTGCCTCCTCAAGCTCAGCCTCACTGTTTGACGTTTCAATCTTAACATAAGAGGAGAAAAGAAATAGAGACCATATTTCAAATAGGGTAACTGTAAAGGTAAAACACAAAGAGACAACACACACTGCAACTAAATGGTCATAATCTTTGACCAGAACTTCGTACCACAGTAGTAAATTTCATTACTAGTTAGTCTGGAGCCCTGTATTTTTCTGTACCTTACGTAAGGATTCCCTCACATCCACTTCAGGAATGTCATCCAGTGTAACTTGAGTCTGAGTCATATCTCCAGTTAAAATGTAATCCACCATACTTGGAGCGAAAAACGAGGGTGGTTGTCCTCCTTGTACAAGGATTGTAGAGATCATCTGCCCAATAACTCTGAATGTCCCATTACTGATAAGGGCTATATTCAGTTTTGGGACAAATCCATTGCAGGTCTCTAAAAGCAGATAGAAGGGTAGAAAATAACTGCAATGGTGACTTTACGACAAATTAAGAATTAATTATGAGGCACTACAGAACAGCCCATTACCCAGGAGAAGAAGGAAAGCTACTGTCTGAATTGTGTTTCAGAGTGGGGGAGGGGTGGATACTGGATATATAAAATTTGGAAGATATTTTATTGAAAACATCTATTACTACATCTACATACCTTGGAAGCCTCCACTGTCTTCAACAATGGCCTTTCCAAGTAGTTTGTAAAATTCCCTTCTTGGTCCTCCTTCGTCAATGGCATCCTCTTCCCTCTCATCACAAGCAAACGTCACACTGATTAGGCCAGCTTTGTTTGTGAAGCTCCGCCTTCTGAACTGCTCAATAGCAGTTTTCCAAACAGCCTTCCTGCTAATAAAAATTTTTCGTGATGGTGGGACCACCACTCTTTCACTGTGAGCAGTGAGGATGCCTGAAATTTCTTCTCGTGACAAACCATCTGCTGCTCTATAATGTCAGAAAACAGATGAGTATTTTTCTTATTTAATTAAGGTTGTTACTACATGTGTGCTCTTTGCAAATGCAAATAAATTACAAATAACAAAGAGACACATACCTTATGAAAGGTGCAAGGTGGGAATCAACTGAGTTAAGGCTCTCCAAAATTGCCTCTTGAATCACATCATCCTCATCTGATGAAATACATCTGATATATTGGAACACAACACAAAGGTAAAACAGTAATTAAAGGTTAGTCTGAAATTACAGCCAACAACACAATGCATACAAAACCTAATGAACAGTATTTTACATTATCTGTCATTTAGCTTAGATTCTTCTTATCCACACTGAGTGAACAGAATAGACCAGTACAGACCCAGTGATTTTAGTAATTTAGGATTAAATGCCTACTTTAGTAAATGCTGTTCTGTCTTTGGAACAAAAATACCACTTACACAAAATCTGCAAACTGAATTGAAGAGTTTCCCAATTGCTCTGCACGCACTTGTTCCTGATCTGTTGAAATCACACAGTCCTCTTCATCGGATTGCTCATTTGGTCGCACTTCCACTGTGTAAGGACACGCAAGATGTTTCAAACAGGACATTATGGGTATAGTATTATGTAAAAAGAGAATAGCTAATGTAATGTAAAGGCCAGTGTCAAGTTATACATTTGGCACCATGGCCAATATTGCTTAAAATGTTTTATAATGTACCTCTTCGCCTTGTTCTTGGTGGAGAAATTTCTGTTCCGCTACCATCTGACAATTCAGGCTTCATCAGAAAAAAAAACCCTTGTTAGTCCACTATACAGGCATTTACTACATTACACTTAGCAGATGCTTTTATGTAAAGCGACTTACAAAAAAGCTACAGACATGCAGAGGAACAGAGTAAACAAAAGCAAACACAACAAGGATTCACAAGATATGGTGAAAGCAGCTGATGTCACATTACCACAGACAAGAAATTTAAAGTTAGACCAATGTACCTGAGATTCATTAAAGTAACAAGTCAGGTCAAGTAGTATGTACAGTGCTCCTTGACCACAGAGGCTAAGTACTTCGGAGCCACTCCATACAAAAGTGGAACTTGTTTTCGGTACCATCAGAAAGCGAGCACCTGGCAAACACTACAGAACAAAATGCAAAGACTGTAAATTAACAGTCAAAACAGAACAAAGACTGTACCTCTGGGTCAAAGAATGTGGGATGTTTTCACCTGAAGAAACTGGAATGTCATTTCGGCCTGAGGAAACTGATCGCCGAAGAGGGAGTGAATTTCTGTTCTGACCTGCTCTGGAGACCATGCAGAATTTATGTTCATTTTGCCAATCAGACCCATGAAACCCAGTTTCTCTCTGTCGGGACCCCTCGGCACTTTCCACCTTCCATTACAGGAAGGGAAGTCCTTTGGCAGGCCAATTACGTCCTTGATGAAAATTCGTTCTCTTCCTGCTGGGGTCCCCCTTTTCCTGCCTGATTTTGACACTTTGCCACTGAATAGTGATGGCAAAGCTGGGAGTCTCTGTGGGGACATTTTTTCACATTTAAGAAAAACCAACCCAAAAAATAAAATAATTAATAATTAAAAGCTTAAGCAAACTATTTCTAAGAGTATGTAACTTTAGCACTTACATCCGGAACGCCTTCAGGCTCCACACTGATTTCTGTCTGTGGATACATTGTTAGGATTACAAATGTGTAATGTGTAATATCCATAATGTGCACAAATAAGATGTGATAGCCATCATTCAAAATGATTAGTTTAGTATAACGGGTATTAATCTTTTACTTGTAGTTTTATTTTAGTTACTTAAGTACATTTTACTTATCATACTCTGATACGCTCTGACCGCACAGACACCGCGCAGTGAACGCATGCGGTGTAAATACTCTTATCTGTTAACATGCATTCTAAACAATACCGGACAGAAACCGCCCGCACCGCTCACACAGATTCTGGTCTGAATGGGGCCTTAGCTAATTTTCAATTCAATTCAATTCAATTTATTTTGTAGCGCCCAAAATCGCAACAACAGTAGCCTCTAAGGGCGTTCCAAGATATGGATGAGTAAAACATACACACAGACATATCAAAACAGGAATAAACAACATTCATGTAAAGCAGCAAATGAAACATTGTCCAGTCATCCCCTGTCCTTAGACCCTCCTTCTCAGCAAGGAAATACTCCAAAAAACCCAGGGTCCTGGGAAAAAGAAGAAACCTCGGGGAGAACTACAGTGAAGGAGGGATCCACTCCCATGGACGGACAGGCTATAGATGTCCAGGCCCGTGGGCCAGTTCAGTATGACCACAGCTACCCAGGTGGGGAAGAGCCGGGCGAGGAGGAGGAGAAGAGGGGCGAGGAGGAGGAGCCGGGCGAGGAGGAGGAGCCAGGCGAAGAGGAGGAGCCAGGCGAGGAGGAGGAGAGAGGTCCAGCTGCCATCAGGCGTCTGAAAGAGTTCCACTCCACAGGGGGAGTGGGACAGGGGACAACATGTGAATAGCAATGAACAAACTACAGATGAGAACATAGTGAGTGATGCTGGTGAGAAAAAGGAGGAAACAGAGGACAGTGCTCAGGTTGCCACACTTCCCCCAGCTTGTTATCTCCTGCGGCAGCTTATCTTAGTGACATCAACTAAGTAACCTGGTCATAAGCTATTCCGAAGAGGAAGGTTTTAAGCCTGGTCTTAAATAAAGAGACTGTGGGTGCCTGTTTAACATCAACAGGGAGTTGATTCCATAACACAGGAGCTTGGTAACTGAAGGCTCTCCCCCCCACTGTACTTTTAGACACTCTAGGAACCACTAATAATCCTGCATTCTGAGAGCGAAGTGCTCTATTTGGCTGATAGGGGACAATGGCATCCTGAAGATATGATGGGGCCATATTGTTTAAGGCTTTGTATGTCAGAAGGAGAACTTTGAATTTAATTCTAAACTCGACAGGAAGCCAGTGAAGTGATTTTAACACAGGACTGATGTGATCACGTCTTTTAGTTCCTGTTAGGACCCTGGCCGCTGCATTTTGGACCAACTGGAAGCTTCTTAAAGTACCTTTAGTGCAGACGGTGAGCAGAGAATTACAGTAATCTAGTCTGGATGTAACAAATGCATGGATAAGTTTTTCAGCATCTAATGTTTTGTTAGCAGCAATGCTATCTGTGCTAACAATTTTACAAAGGTTTAGTCAAGTGGTCAATGTTAGGAGGTTTATGCAAGTAACTTTTTAAATTTTGAAAAACATATCAGTGGAAATCCTTGGCAAAGTCCAAGTCTAAAGAACCCTATGAAGTCAATTTCCAAACATATTTGCTCCAATGATCACGAACCTAGGCACATGCAAGCACACTTTTGCATTTTCTGTGGGAATGCAGTCTAGTTATCCTTAAAATGTGACAGATCTGGACAAGTATTAATTTTAACTCTCCAGATGAGTAAGCAGACCACAACGCACTACTGCACCCCCATACCATCATAGATGCTGCCTTTTGAACTGACCACTAAAACAAGAAGGATAGTTCATCTCCTAGGTAGCCTGAAGATGCAAGATTCTTTTCAAAAAGAAAATTTCCAACTTTGATCACCACAGAATAGTTTTCCATGTCTTCTGGGTCCATCTGAAATGTGTTTGGGCTAAGACAGTTAAACCTCATTTCCACATATCAAGTATTCTTGGCATAGTCAACTTTACCAGCTGTCATGGGTGGAGTGTCAAAGTATGTTTATAGACAATGGAGATTGCATCTCATTAACCCATACAATGACTTCCATTACAGAATTACATGTTATATATACACAATCTTGGTCAAATTAAATACTTTTATGTAATAAATGAGTAATGAATGCCTCCATATTCTTAATTCTGAGAGACTCAGCCTCTCTGTGATGGTCTTTCATATATACATTCCTGTTGGCAGTTAATATTACTCATTGTTTTAATGTTCCTCCTAGTGTTGTTTTTAGCATTATTCAACTTTTACGGTATTCTACTGGCCCTGTCCCAACTTTTTAAAGACATGTTGCTGGCCTCAAATTTGAAATGACCACCAATACACCAATATCCCATACAACAGTAAAAAAAACAAAAACAAATTTCAATAACTGATATGTTGCTCTTGGACTATTTTAAATAAATCTACTGCTTGTAATTATAGCATTTAATTTTTGTTTACATTTAACACAACGTCCCAAATCTTATGGAATTGGGATTGTACTTCTGTATAAATAGCAGGCTACAAACGGTGTACACCATAAATTAGCACTGTTCATATCATTAAACCATGAAAAGCTCCTCGAGGTGTGCACTGGACGGAATTAAACAACTTGGCCTAGCGTTGATTAATTCCGTCAAATACACGCCTTAGGTGGCTGTTATCCCTTACTTACAGCATGTTGACCATGGTCATAAGGGTTGTCCAAGACGGGTTCCACTCGACAACCCGACCGTGTTTGAATTGATAAACATTGGCACAAGAGAGAACGTAGTATATCTGCCACTTGTAAGTCACACAAAGCTATTCATTTTAAACTTACCATAGGTGGCTGACGAGTGGCTGGCGCTGGACGTGTTGTTCCGCTAGCAGACATGTCCTGTTAGTTGATTGACATTCAAACGGTTACCTCCCAGTACAAGGTAGTAGACCAGTGTTTCATTTTTAGAGTAAAAGTTTCCCAATCGACTAAATTAAACAAACCACCACATTCTAAACAGCCTCCAATTATCTTAAAATGATGTGGCATGGGTGCCAGTCAGACCAAATTAGTTAGACGTAATGACAACTGCATTGTAGCCTACTACGGTATTACAACGGCACAGTTTATTGTAGTTTACTCTCAAAAACTGCCTTTAGTTTTGTAAGAGATTATACAGAAAATTGCACAAAACTGCGACGTACCATAGCTAGCTGACCAGTGGGCCTAGCCATTCCATTACGACGACAATCACTCAGGTTTTCGGTCCCAACAGTCGTAGCAATGTCACTTATTGATTCCACGAGCACATTTACATTATCTATCACTCGGCGTATTAAGTTATTAACATCCGCCATAACATTACAGAATTTCAGTCGATTATACTACCCAACCTATCTGTAAGACACAACTCTACACACAGTCTTCCTTGAAAGAAAAAGGCGCTAGTCCCGTTTTTGGCGCTAATATACATGGGTGGGTGAACTATGACCTTTAACATAAGTGGACTTTAGAAATTATCCCAGGTCTTTATGTTTTGCATGAAAATAATTTCATAGGCATAATAATTCATTTCTCTATATTTTCACAATTTTATCACCAATATCTTTATTTACACAGTGTTTCCAATGAAGTGAGAGTGACCACCATGGAAGGTGTTTTAGAAATGGTAGGCTAAAATGGAAAGGCCAGGACCACTGAACATTTGTAAAATATATTAAGAGCCATTTTTTCATGACTTATATGCTTGTGATATCACATCTTGAAATCCCTAATGCTGACTAGCTTTAGGATGTTTCTTGTCTGTCTTCAACACTCAGCAGCTGGCCTAATCATCCCACTTTTAATATGTTTTGGGTGAAAACCAGATCCAATCCATGGTTTACCAAGGATCTTGTGGCATGTGTGTGTTTTTTAAAGAAATAAAGCCGTAGCAACATCAAGATCATTAGTAACGATAGAGGTAGCCTCTAGGCTTAAAAACTTTCTACCCCATCTCCATCAGACTCCCAAGTTGCTGATGGGAGTTGGTATCACTACCTCATAGGGCTCATTTTTTTCTTGAACTGCCATTGCACCTTTGCACAAAGACACCTTGGCACGTACAGACCATCTTACACACTGAATAGACAATTTATTTAACTGTACATTTTGCTTTTACTGGAACTTATTCCATTGCAGAGGATGGTCAGTGGATAGCAAAGAAAGAATTTCATTGTGCAGGGAAACAAGTAATAAACAGGGAAACAGGCAGGGAAACAGGTAATAACTTGAACTTAAAGTCCCAAATAAAATCTGAGGTCTTCAAATTATACCTTTCCATTTTTTTGCACCAGATAAATAGAACAAACCACACAAGAGGTGTTAAAATTACAACAGCGAACAGATTTGCATAGTTCTGCATTACCCTTGTGTATCCCAGGGCTGCACTGGCAGACCTAGGGATGTGTGTGTAATCAATTATGAATTTTTTGGGACAATATTTTCAGTATACTGATCCTTAGTTTAACTATGTCTATGCTGCCCTACAAGGGCAAAGTGCACTGCACTCAAAAAAATTATTGACCCTAACACATAGACTTTATGTAATTTAATCACATGACAATTTTCCACATGATTCAATTACATAAACTTTGAGTAAATGTCAAGCCTTATGGTCCACATTTTCTTAATATTAAGTGAATGTAAATAAATTATTTATTTTTATTTATGTAAATTCCTAAATAAACTTTACTTGGGCAAATGGACTCAATGTTAAGATGGAATTTCACTTACAGTTCATATGTTAATATTGAATAGAGTTTAAGTGGAGAATAAACTAATCTTTATATAATAAATCATATAAAGTTAATGTGGACACATGTGGTAGTATACATAAAATTTTTCCACACCAGGATCCAAAACATCTTATTTTATTTTAATTCAAACAAAGGCCAAATTGGCATGAAAATGACAATTGTTTTTTCTTTAACTTAACACAAGAGATGAGGAAAATGTCTGAGTGAGAATGAGATAGTGAGAGAGAATGAGAGAGAGAGTAAGAAAGAGTGAGTGAGAGTAAGAAAGAGTGAGTGTGTGAGTGAGAAAGTTAGTGAGTGAGAAAGAGTGGGAGTAAGAAAGAGTGAGTGAGTGTGAGTGAGAAAGAGTGAAAGAGAGTGAGTGTGTGAGTAAGAGAAAGTGTGAGTGAGAGAAAGTGAGAGTGAGTGAGAAAGTGTGTGTGAGTGAGTGAGAAAGAGTGAGTGAGAGAGAGATTTTACATTTAACACTACAACAAAATCCTTAATAAATCAGTTTTGTGAAAGCTTAAATATAGAACTTAATAACCTACAATGGTTTTTTTCAGAATTTGCAAAGAACCTGAAAGTGCCAGTGTCCGGTGTCATCAAAAAGTAAAATCTAAACAAAAACATCACAACATCTAAACAGAATCTAAACATCTAAACAGAAAAGACCAATGCACAGTGCAACAACACATCACAGTAGCAACTTAATTTTTAGTGATTGGACTTTGGGGGACATTTTTTTCCCGTCCAAGTTCATCAGGACTTTCTGGAGGAACTCAAATGTACATTTGAGGTCCTGTGGATAGTTCAGATTGAGAGCGTAGATTAGTCCAAATAAAATCACGAATGCGTAAGAGATGCTCCTGATGTCGTTGAAAAGCTCTAGACCCTCAATCACGATCCCTACAGCCTCTGGTTCCTCCACTTCATCAGCACCTTCACCTTCATCAGGACTTATGTTTTCGATATCTGTGTGTGTGAAATGTATTGTAAATGTTAGTCTTAAACACACAACCTTTAAACATGCATGTCACAGTTTCATGTTTCCGCAAATGTTCATTTACATGGCTGAAATATTCATGTTCATTTGATAGGTCCTGACAAGTACACAGCTGACAACAAAATGTAGCTAAGATTGAGGTCTTTGGAGAACTTTGAGTTTTGTGACTACAATACACGTCTCAAGAGACTATGCCAGAGCCTAAATGTGCAAGGACAATTAGAATATGGGCAAGGATGTCTGAACCCGTTCACATGGTGGCTATGCTTGAGCTTGCAATGTTTTAGCAATTCAAATCAACTCAGTACAGGTAACTTACACACCCAAACACTCATTCACATTTTATTCCTATAAAACAAAAGCAAGAAAAACAATGAGCAAGTTGAATACAGAAATACAGTCTTAATAAATGTCAACACACGTAGGGTTACTCACCTAAATAGAGCAGGTGCCCACACAAAAAGTTTGTTTTTTTCCCCAAGTTGTGTACCTGAAAGCAATACGGACAAAGTTTAACCAACACATTTTATTGCAATACATTATCATTTTAAATAGTGAATGTTAATTATGAATATCCGTATAACAAAGTTCAAATTCACTATAGTCTATACTGACGGGAATAATGTTAACCTACTCTATATATATGGGGATCCGTTGGGTGCATCCGCGGCGAAACTCGACATACCTCCGCCGCAAATACTTTGCCATGTGGGTAGTGAGCAGTGTTTCCCAGTGTTTAGACAACTACTGCCCCGCCTTGACTACGTCCCTCCGAACCACGAGAATCCTCGCAAGACCACGGTCTCCACGGCCCGGTCCTGGTATCTCTGCGCTCCCTCTGCTCCTCGCCCGGGCACGGCTCCGCACCCCGCTCTTCACCTTTTCGCCCGGCACGGCTCCGCGCACCCCGCTCTTCACCTTTTCGCCCGGGCACGGCCCGCGCACTCCCGCTCTTCACCTTTTCGCCCGGGCACGGCTCCGCGCACTCCCGCTCACCGCCCTCTCGCCCGGGCACGGCTCCGCGCACTCCCGCTCTGAACCTTTTCGCCCGGGCGCGGCGCCGCGCACTCCCGCTCTTCACTTTTTCCAGCGCACTCCCGCTCTTCACTTTTTCCAGTGCACTCCCGCTCTTCACTTTTTCCAGCGCACCCCGCTCTCAACTCTTCACTTTTCCGCTGGGGCACGGGTACATACAACTTTAAAACGTCTTTAGACGTTAAACGGTTATAGTGGCAACGGCAACGCATCGAAGACCTTTTAAAAGACGTTACATGCTAAACGCAATTTCCTACCAGTAAATTTTCTATGTAACCAAACCAACAACAACACAATACTTAAGTATAGTTCTCAAATGTCAAATATATTGTCTTAAGACATAAGTAGTGTTAAAGAGGGAAAGGATTAAAAGGGGATTTTTGAAACTCACCAGATTTGAAGCACCGAAATCGAGAGGAGCCCAGCTGCAGATGCCCGGGAAAAGTGGCGATTCAATCTAGACCGGAAACACGTCACATCTACCGTTGACTTTTATTTTTAATATTTATTTATATACATATATATTTTATTTACATTAGACAAACACATCATATATACCATAGACTTCTATGTTTTAATTATATTATTCGCGGACCGCAAGGCCGTTTTAAATTGGCAATTAATTGGCAGCTGCCTACTGTGCTGGAGTGTGATGTACATGTCCGTCCTTATGGGATCTTGTCAACTAAAGTTTACATGATTTGTTTACATATAGTTTATATGTGGCGAGTTCAAATACTGTTTATGTGATTTAATTGACTACATTTTAAATTTTACAAATTTCACTTACATTTTATGTATAAATATTTCTTTATATTTACGAGGATCAAGAATCTTTTTTTGTGTGTGGGTGAACACTGAAACTGAGAAAAATTTCTTTAAAGCTGCCAGTCAAACATGTATGAAAGCAGTGCTGCTTTTATGTAATTCCTTCATAGAAAGACACAGGAGGTGTACAAAGTCAATTTCCACTCTAAGCTGAATTTGACAAAATATGCACTTTTGGCTTGGGCAGCATGCAAGCAAGAGTTAATGTCACAAATTACTTATGATTGTCAGGTGAACTCAGGTACACTGGACCACTTTTTGACAAAATTTTGAAAGAACCATGAAAATACCATTCAACACCAAATAACCCCCTCCAAACCTCCAAAAAAAGATCAGATTTTTGGTCAGGTGTCCTGTATTTGATTATAATGAATACAATTTTCGTCTGTAATCCCTTGGCAGGTCAGCCTCCTTGTTCTTTTTTCTTGTCCATTTCCTGTGCAATGAGTAGAATGAACCTAATCTTATGCTTATGTATTGTGTGTTCATATGGTACTACCAATACAATTAGGCCTATACAGTATGGCTGTCTGTCACACATAATGTTAGAATTCCAATTGTTATCATTGTATATCTGTAAATATTATTATTTTGATTATTTATCCTGAAAATGATGGTGTAAATTTAGTAAAAATGGTGGCCCATTTTACCTGAGACCAAATGACCAATTTTATCTTAATAGATTCAGCAAAAAATGGGCCGGTAGCTGAAAGATGTTTTTAGTCAGATTTTTTTTGTGTGTGTGTGTAACTATAACAGTGTTTCTCTGTGAAATGATGTCAACACAATATTAATGATGTCTTATTGTCATTACTTTACTTCACTTACATTGTTTAACATTGTACCCACTTTAGCAACCTCAGATTAAGGAAATCATTGAAAACACATCAAGCACCGTTATAGCAACCATTTAAAGTTATTAACAGTGATTGGCTATTCAAATTTAAACATCTATGACACCTCAGCCTGGCCCAATTTAGCTGAGTTCACCCTGTAAAAAGATTTTTATTTTGCAGAGCGCCTAAATGACCACTGCAAAAAAGCGCCCTGAGGCTGTCTGATCTTGTCTTGGGAGAATTTCGCCACTCAGTGTCTTGCCCTGGGCCTCTCTATAACCAGTGCTTTAAGTGGAAAAAATAAGTGCCGGTACTCCCCTTGTTGCCTGGTAAATTCGGCGGTGGGTAACAGCAGATCATTAAGTGATATTTTTAATAGGACATGCTACTGATTTTCAAAAAGATTTTTTTGAAATCACCTTTTTATCGAGTGCTCATCATAGCTATCTGTCAACTTAACCAAGAATAAAGCCTTGTTTATTCCTGTTGCTCACTTTGTTATTTAAAAAGAAAACGAAACAGAATAATACATTTCTTTCCCCTTCATTTTCAATGTTAGTCCTAAACCACTGTGGATGCAATATATGTTTGGCCTCTACGCAAGTTTGGCGCTGTTCTGAGTTTGATAAAGAGGCGCACAGCAACTCAGAAACACTTTGAAGCAGGTAGGCCTACGAACAATCGTAGCGGTCACAGGTCCAACCCCCAGTCGAAAAGCAAAAAAGCGTGTAGTGCCTTGCTGTGCCGTGCTAAACAGCGCTGGTGGAAAATGCCTAGCTAATGAGAAGTCCCAGTACGCAGTGTGAGAAGTGCCTGTACTCACTGGTGCGTAGGCCTACTGGCCCAGTTAAAGCACTGCCTATAACATTAACAATGTGAATCCTGATTTTGTCATGAACTAAACATTTCGCCGTTTTCGAAAGGCAACTGCAGACACAAAGCAAGAAGACAAATTATATAGTGAATTGTCAAACTATATAGTCAATTAGCCCAAATAAAAAAATAGGTGAGTTCATGGGTGGTGAATAAAAACACGATGTTTTCATCCGACAAGTCATGATGAATGGATGATGAATGAATGCACCCGAGAGTAAGGAGTGAACATACAGTTCACCACTGCTGCTCAGCCTAATATGGAATTCCATCCTGCCGGCGCCCTGTTCGTAGAATATGCATAGGCCTAATAGTAATTCATAGGCTGCGTAGGTTTCTACCATTCTGGTATATGGTACAAAAAGATATGCTTTCGCCAGATGGGATAGCGAAAGCCTTGTACAACATTGCCACCTTGTGTCGTCTACTGGTCATGTAAATTGTAGACAGGCCTTTTGAGCACCAAATGGACTAAAAAAAAATAGGCTACTACGAAATGCAGACGCCTTTCGTCCACGAAATAGATGTCGTGATTCACGAAACAGATTTCGTGACTGTGTATACGCCTTTCGTCCACGAAATGTATTCCGTGATTTACGAAATGAGTCTGCAGACGCCGTTCGTCCACGAAACAGATTTCGTGACTGTGTATCCGCCTTTCGTCCACGAAATATATTCCGTGATTTACGAAATGACTTTTGTCCACAAAAGGAAAACACTCTGCATTTTGTGGCACATAAGGATAAATGTCATTTATTTCGTGGACAAAATTACTTCTCTCAAAAACAAAGTGTATTTTGTCCACGAAAGTGAGTTCAGCCATATGTTCAGCCATATGTACACAAAAGGCAAAGTCAGCAATATATTTCGTGCACGTAATTAATAACCTGTTTTGTATTTTGTCCACGAAACGATGTGTTCTCTTCATCATTTCGTGGACACAATGCTAGCTGATGTGCGCATTCCGTGGACAAAAGGCGTCATAGTGTTTTACGATTTCGTGATCATTTTATCCATTTTGTGGCACGAAAGGCATTTCGTCCACGAAATTAAGTGTGTTACACTTGGCACCCCATAGGGCAGTACCATTTTCCCTTGGGTGCTAGACAGTCCATGTGAAACCACACAATATCACAGTTTTCACTATCACATCCTATAAGTCTGCATCCTTCTAAATGTTCTTGGCAATAACACCAAGGTCCCTCCTCATCAGACTCTTCACCACTGTTAGTCACAGCTGATCTGGAAAACCACCTGCCCACAATCTCTGGGAGAATAGCTAACTTAAATAGCTTGGTTGCCTTGTGGGAAAGTGAACTTTCCCCAAAATAAATGGTCTGGCAATACTCTCTCAATGTGGATATCCTTTTGTGTCCAAACAACAAAGTCACAATAATCAATATTGCAAATAAAAATCTGGGCCTGTACTTGATAATAGTAGGCGTAACTCTTGTCCAGAGTTAAAGTACCATCCTCTTCAGTCAGAAAAAAGTTCCTTTTTTTTTTTGCAGCTTCGGACAGCATTTGGCTTTTGACATACACCTGTGCCACAACAGTCACAGTTCACAAAGCCATCTGGCGATGCACCCATATGTGGCCATTTTTTGTTTATGTTTAAGCCACTATAGCTAACTACAAAATGTTCATGCAAGGTGCACATTTTCCTTTCATATGCTTGTCTAGCAGTGTTTTCATGGGTGCAACCCCATTCAGTAGCAGCTGATTTGAACTGCTGAGCTTTAGGATAGCAAATGGATTTAATAAGACTCTTTGATGGTTTCATTGGGTCTGTATGACAAGCTGCTTTCAGTTTTGATGCTGTGATACGGCCACTTCTATGTTCAAACCAGTCATTACATGTACTTTGTTTTCTGGTTAATCGTTCAATGATGCCACATTCTTTTTCAGTTATTAAAATTTCAGTGTTGTTGCATACATTTAACAACTGTTCATAGTTGAGTTGAATGAAACTTTGTTTGTGAAGATTTTTTAAACTTGAAATTTGTTTCTTTTGGCTTGAAGTTTTTATTATATGGAGGCACAACTGATAATACTGCTGATCTGACTTTTGAATGTGAGAGTCTCTTGAAAAAAATCTGTTTTTTCAGCTGGTGTTGGTTTAGGAACTATTTCTCTTTTTGGTGGAGGTGGCTGTACATTTTCTTTATCATTCTCTATCTCTTTATACCGTCTCTTCGCAGAGGCAAAATCCACTTCACTCACAGGAAGATATGGTACTTTTTTCACATGTGAAGGTAGCCATTTACTTATTTCTTGAGTACATGTGACAGATTTCCTCATTTTAACTGCTGTTTCGCAAGCAAAGAGAACAGCTCCTATGTGCGAGCAGGCTTCACCGAGTCCAGCCATACAGGAACAATGAGCTAGCGCCACATCACCAGATTTTTCAGCTAGCAGCCATGTCTTGAGAGGTGGTTCTCTTGTTCTTTGAGAATGATTAACCTGAAATAATCATAATAAAGAATAATACTAAACATTTTTTTAACAATAATAATAATAATAATAATAATAATGCATCAGTTTTATATAGCGCTTTTCAGGACACTCAAAGACGCTTTACAACCAAGACAACAGGTACGAGCTATTAAAGCATGGTCTTTTGAACAGGTGTCGAAGCTAAGTGTGTTGTGTTTATCGACTCGGTTTTTCGGTAGTAAACTTACCCTTGCAAATACAACCACTCGTTCACCACCACTTTCTTTCGTTATAAGACCACTAAAAAAGTTATACGCTTCCAGGCTTTTGTAGGCCTTAATTTGACTGCTGTTCAGCCACGAGGTTTGAAGTACCAAATAGTTCACGATGTCTGGGTATTCGACTGACGGTAATTCAGCAATATCTTCCCTAAACTCGGAACATTTTAAAAAATATGGGTCAAAGCCGCATATTTTAAACTTCTCCTTATATCTTGTCTTAGCAGAAGCTTCTAAATTCGAATAATAGTCAGATAACTGGATGTCACAAGTAGAAGTCGCCATTTTGTTTAGAACGTTTATCATCCAACATGGCGTCGCTTGATGACGTAATGTTTTTTTTGTCACGTGGTTGCAACCCAAGAATAGGATGGATCCTATTTTCTGAAATTATGAAGGACGTGCTGCTCCATACGCGCGCTTAGCGCGAGCAGTGGAGCCTCATCCACTTGCGATGCATGTGCAAATGTAGTTTTTAGGCTTGCGTAGGGCGAAATATGTATGCAGTGGACCAAGGGCCAACATGTCTGTCTGCCACGCGCACTTCTCCTCCAAGGTAGATTTGTATTGGCAAATCTACCTTGGGGTCAGGATATGTAAATAGTAGTAGATTTGCATATATATGCAAATAGTAACTAGGAACAGCAAAGATACTGCGCAGAACTCTCAAGCTCCCAGGCGTCTGGTAGAGGACCACCTCAGGTGCTATGAGGATTGGGCAGCAAACTGCCCCCGCGACCCAACTGGATTAAGCGGGAGAAGATGGATGGATGAATGGATGGATATTATTTATTATTATATTTTGCGGAGCCGAGGTTATCCACACAGTTCATGCGGGGCGTGGGGTTGGCTGGAACAGAGGTTTCAGACGGAACGTCATGGAATAGACAGGGAACGTCACGGACAAGATGGACAATGTTTCCACGCTGTCAGTTAAGTGAGCAAGATGCGCAGGTCGCTGCGTTAACGTTTCAGAGTTTGGCACAGACGCACCTTTTAGGTGAGGGGGCGCAATATCAGCGGCACCAGACACCGGGATGTCAGAGTGAAAATGATAAGCGCGGACGCGCAGGCGCGCGCTTCAGATCCTGAGCCTCTGCGCTCTACAATATTACTGCTGTGTTTAAATAGGCCTAGGGCCCACATCTTACTCAATATTTCCTTGTAGTCAATGGGAAATCCTTTTTCTTTTTAATATGACCTATATTTAGGTCTAGCTTAGTGTCCCACTTTACCTGAACAGACCCACGGCTCGAGAAAGAGGGGCTTATGGGACATTTCGAGTGACAGTTCCTAAAATATTTGGTTTATTGATTAAACCAATAGGTCTATTTAAAAATGACAAATAAATAAAACTAATTTAAAAACACTAAAACAATGCAAGTTCAACACATTTTAATGTCCCACTTTACTAGAATTCACCCCAGCCTGAGATCGGATTTATTTTCTTTTTTCAGCAAGAACATTGCGATTTTATTCAATATGGCTATTGAAAAAGTCCATTTGAAAAAAACAAAAAACCAAAACAAAACTTAAACGTTAATTACATAGGCAAAATGCAGCAAAAAATAAAAGATAAAAATAGGCCTACACAAAACGCGTGTTAACAAACCCAACTCTGGTGATGTTCTTGAGGGAAAAAAACACTAGGCCGTTTTCACTACTTCGTGGTCGCTGGAGAGAAACGAAATCGAGTGACCGAGGCGCTACTGAGCAGCACAGAACGTCTAAAACGTGTTAAATTAATATTATAAAGTTTGGAAAAATATCGGATTAAATTTATACTTTTGTTTATTAAAATAAAATGGCAAATATTGTCCGGGACTATTTTGTCTTCCTCATTTCCTGATGTAGCCTATTGGTTGTAACATCTCGCCACCTTCCCTATGGAAATCTACGCCCTTGTAACTAACATCAAGTGGCCTATTCTACCAAAGGGAAACCCTGTCACTGTTTCTCGCCCTCCAACACTTAACTTTACCTTGGGTCAAGTTTTCGGCCTATTGTCTTCACAGATCATAACAGAGCCGTGTCCATGAGGCCTAGGCTCATATTTGCCAACAGGCCTATGACCACGAGGCGCGGCGCGAATCTGGCGTCGAGGCGGCGGTTTTCAGCGTTCAGGCGTCGGCGTCAGAGGTTGAAACTGAACTTTTGGCGTCGGCCGCCCCCGGGCCTTGCTTCGCGGATCCGGGGCTTTCTCCGCCGCGCCGGACCGTTGCTCAGCCGGACCGGGGCTTGTGGGTAATCTCTTTTTACTTTGCGCGCAGGCTCAGGTGCTGGTCGCGTGCAGCTCTGTGGCTCTGTAAACAGAACTGAGCCCCTCCCTCCAGACTCGCACTCGCGGGGCCCTAATGTAAGTGAATGAGGCGACTATTTTATATTCAATTTCAAATCTAGACATAGGCATTTTCATAGATGAAAACCTGGTACTCCAACCTGCTACAACATTATGACATTTCCCTATTATACAGATCACAGGCCCGTAGCCAGACTTCCAAGGGGGGTGGGTCGTTTTTTAAGCCAAAAGTGACCTTTTTATACGGGTGCCTTTGCGACCCAGTGATTGTACTATAAGTACATGCTCTATGGCATGTGATGCAATGGGTTCAGGGGCATCCTCACCCAGAATGTTTTTAAGTAAAGAGCCTGTTTTAGCACATATAAAAGTTAAGGCTGTTGCATATGCTGAATATAAATAATTATCATGATTTAAGGGTGTACACAGAGGATAAGGTGATATTTTACCTTGATTAACTATTAGTATAGAATCATTGGGATGACAAAGGTATTGAAATTGAAAACCCTTAATGTCTACAATTTAAAAATTATGGTAAACTCTTCGAGTCTTTGGGAAATTACTTTTTACTTTGTAATGGATAAGAAGTGTACAAAACCCAGAATTTTCACCTAATGATATAACACACATGTATGTATTTTAACATAAAATAGTTCTTTTAGAAGAAATCAATCAGGGATCAAAATATGCTTTGGCTGTATGGTGTGCATCCCTATTATTTTCAAGAACTTTATGCACAATGTTAAGACATTGAAAGAAATTGATTTTGTTTTGGTTACTTACCTGAAGTTGAGTTGATGTACTTAGATCAGGGGTGGCGAACAAGTTTCACACAATGAGCCGAAATTTTTAACTGTGAGAGTGAAAGAGCCACAGCACACACTGACCTGCCAAGACAGACACACACGCAATTAAAACCATATTATTTCCCATAACACAGTCCTGTCCTTACAATACAACAATACAATACAACAATACAATACAACACAGTATTATACTGTTATATGTGTTCATTTCAAGGAAAGTGCCCACCCTCAACACACACATCAAATGCAACTTAGAATTGCTGGCCTTACTGTATGTGACAGATTAAAAAAGGGGGGTCAAAGATTTAAACTGTTATTAAAAACATGATCATTTCATACTATTTTGTTGAATTAAAAAAGAGAATTAATTTGGTACCATCCCGCTTAATCCGGCTGGGCCTCATAGCACCTGACCTCCCCTCAGCTGGGAGAGGCCGCGGCAGCTGGTGGAGAAGAAGAGAGTGGCCAAGGGCGTGGCCAGTCTACAACAAGCACGAGCTGGGCATGTTTTGAGTTGATGGGGGAAACCGGAGCCAGCCGGAGGAAACCCAACCAGATACGGAGGAGCATGCAACTCTGTCCCCACACAGAAAGGACACCTTATGAGAAAGCCTCAGAGCAGCCTCAGAGCTCAGAGGCTCTGAGAGCAGAGCCTCATATTTAAAACTGTTATTTACGGTTATTATACAGTAACTTGTGTTACTGAGTGAAGTGAGTGAGTAAATCAGTGAAGACGTGCGCTGCGTCTCTGTTCTTTTATCTTCACAAAAAGCGAACGTCTTCACCTGTTGCTCCACAGGCTCCTCCCCTGAGTGACTCACTTTTCTTCACAACCGTATGAACCTGTTGCTTCTAGGCTCAGTGACTCATCTTGAGCGGACTAAAGCCACTGATGCTCTCAGAAGGAGCTGTGAACACACAGCTTTCTTCACTCAACTCAACTCAATGCATGCTGTGCATCAATGCTCAGCCCCTTCCTCAGAAGGCTCAGAAAGCCTCGGGCGACCCGGGGCCCCGCAACCTTCTTCAGGCCTGTAGCCGGGGGGGGTCGGACGACAAATACATACATGTGTGTTATATCATTAGGTGAAAATTCTGGGTTTTGTACACTTCTTATCCATTACAAAGTAAAAAGTAATTTCCCAAAGACTCGAAGAGTTTACCATAATTTTTAAATTGTAGACATTAAGGGTTTTCAATTTCAATACCTTTGTCATCCCAATGATTCTATACTAATAGTTAATCAAGGTAAAATATCACCTTATCCTCTGTGTACACCCTTAAATCATGATAATTATTTATATTCAGCATATGCAACAGCCTTAACTTTTATATGTGCTAAAACAGGCTCTTTACTTAAAAACATTCTGGGTGAGGATGCCGCATATTAATTTGGTACAAAAATTGTACTATTTACATATTTAAAACTGTTATTTACGGTTATTAAACAGTAACTTGTGTTACTGAGTGAAATGAGTGAGTAAATGAGTGAAGACGTGCGCTGCGTCTCTGTTCTTTTATCTTCACAAAAAGTAACCACTGAATACAACTGCAACAAACTGTAATTTACCGCTGCTGTCTTCTCACATGAGTCGTTTAATCCGCATTTTGCGAAAATGTTAATTCATTTTATGCCCGCCCATTTTATGCTCGCCCATTTTACAGGTGTAGAGTTAACTTTGTACCTTGTCTCTGACGCCCCCTGTTGGACTTCTCTTGCAAGTATCTCTGTGTTGTGCACTTTTAGGTCAAAACATCCCACTCTACGTACTGTATAATTAATACTGATTATCCCGTTAACACATTGATTTGCCTTTTTTTTATTACTGTACGTATTTGTAGTTATCGGTATGTGTGTGTACAGTTCTAATCATTTGTATATATTTCTTTTTGTTTATTACAGAAAACCACACCCCCTCATATGCATACAAGTCAACCCTGTCATTATTAAACTTCCTCCTATATAAACTTCTGGATCCCGCTGTGATCTTTCTGACCAAAGACTTAGGCCAGACTCCCGTAGGTCAGCAGACATTCTACTTATAATATGTCAAAATCTGAAACTACTCCCTAATTTATTTATTTTTTAATTTAACCTTTATTTTACCAGGTAGGTCGGTTGAGAACCAATTCTCATTTTCAACGACGACCTGGGTGTGGCACCTGGAATTCCCAGTGTCTCCCATCCAAGTACTAACCAGGCCCGGCCCTGCTGAGCTTCTGAGATCTGCCGGGATCAGACTTTGACAAGAGGGTATGGCCACTAAAAAACACTTTTTATTTTTTCTACCCATCTGCTGGGTTAGGGCGGTTGGGTTATTGGGTCGTTTTAACCCAGATGCTTGAGACGTTTCAAATCTAACATAATGATACTTTTTTTTTAGACATTTTTCCGCCTTTTTCTGGTCTACATTCTGGGTCAAATCATCTCAAAGATCTCAGCAAATCGGGTCAAAGACTTCAACTGTCAACAGCGGCCATTACTCACCTCCTCTTCAGAGAAACAACTGTGAGCCCCTTCAGTGTGTCCTGAGTGTGAACACCATCACAGGGAGGCATCCAGGAGGTATGTGGAACAGATGCCCTCCCGTCAGAAGGCTCCTCTCCATGTGGAGGAGCAGCGGCTCTACACTGAGCTCCACCCTAGTGAGCCTCCAGCCACTCTGCACAGGGAACTCATTTCGTCCACCACGTTGTCTTTTCGGTCATGACCATAGCTTGGTTCTGTTTTCTAAATTTTACCGCATGTATGTTTCATAGTAGAGCATTAAACTTGACACGAGGAAGAGACAAGCCGCTGCAGCAACTTACAGTTCAGATCCATGGAGAGGTGACCCCATTCAAAGCAATAATATTTTTACACCCGCAACAGAATGAATGCACGTTATTTAAGTTTAATGCCATACTGTGGAACATTCAAAGCAAAGCAATAACATGTCCTATAATTCCTCACCAGAAAAGTTACACCTTTAAGTTAACCTTAAAACTATAAATCTTAATTGATCAATACAAGACCAATCACTTTGAAATATGAATCATAAAACCATATTTCAACTGTAAAATAAAAACAGCAGCTGATTTTACACAAAGTTTAGTTTATTTTCAAGTAGAAAGTTACAGCGGCCGCAGATATTTACACTCATGTACAGTTAAACGGGCACAAAGCTACGTCTATGGAGACTTAAACAGCAAAACTCCAACAGAGGAAACACAGGTCATCCTTATGAACTACGACTGCTTATATTTACAGAGCAGACAACTCAAACTGCAGCTCCCAACAGATAAATAACAACATATTTAAACAATAAAAAACTCAAAGTGATTATTTAACAGTGCTCTGTCAGTGTCGGCTCCAGGACCTGCACAGGAAACACAAAACAACACAGTTAAAATACTAAAATTGATATTACAAACTTCATCTTAGAATAAAAAGTGGTACAGTAGGCAAAATGTGTACTCAAGAGAAAAAGTACAGTAGTAGTAGTCCAATAAATGAAAAAATAAGTACGAGTAGCTGTCTGGGCACAACATTTGTTTATATTTTGATTTTAATTTTAACTTTTTTTTAACTTTTGAGCTTTAAGTCATGTGATAATGTGGTTTCCTCTTCAAAAACAGACCTGGAGTTGTGTTTGTTTCATTGACACGTTTGAGTAACTCTTTATTATTAGTCTGTCTACATGTCCCAAGCTCAAAAAGCTCTGTTCCACCTTATGATGTCATGTAGTGGTAGTCTTAAAGTTTAAAGGTGGAACTTGAGAGAAGAACTCAGCCTAAATGTGCAGGATTTGTGAGTTAAACGATGGGAGAATGAAACAAAACACAACTCCAGGTCTGTTTGTGATGAGGAAACGACATTAAAACACAGATAATAAATGGTTTAATATGGACCCTTTAAGTTATAAAATGTGAAAGGCCGAGATTAAGCTGTCTACAGTGCGGTAAATTCACATAATCGTGTACGGACTTCACGTGTGAGCGCTCTCAGATGTCCGTCTTAAAGGTGCACTGTGTAACTTTTCGGTTCGGGGTCCGTCGCCTGTTTGTTTCTATCATTGCAGATCAGGACACGGCTCCAGATCCACTCGTCTTTGTAAAGTTTTATCAAAATTAAAGTATTTCGCCGGGTTTGGTGAATTCTCAAACTGACTTTTGGCGCCCTCTTGTGTCTGTTTAAGAGACGGCAGCTTTGACTGTGATTAGAAGCGCTTGGAAGTGTAAATGCAGAGGCTGTTATTACGGAAGTGGAGCATAACTGAGCCTTTATTTAACCGTTTTAGGATATTAAGAGTAAATAAAAGTAATATATAACTGAGATTTTATATTTTAGTACCTATTTTTCTCTTTTATTTGACTTGTAGATGCACATTTATACAATTATGTCTTATTTGATACCCGTCTCTTGCTCTTTCTTGCTGCTTTTTTCAGAATTTATTATTACCATTTGTATTTTTCTCTTTGTTATTATATTATATTGTGATGTGTGAGCTACTGTGTCCAAATAATTTCCGTTGTGGGTCAGTAAAGTTTGTCTGATCTAAAATAAGTTAAAAGTCTTACCTCTTGTGTCCTGATCACACTATCGTCACTGGACTGATGACTGGACCTGCATTCTGCCAAGAGAAAAAACACACAATACTTAGATTATTTTCAGTATTATTGCATTTTTTATACTGTAAAAGGTGCATCATGTAACATTTCTGAAAGTTGCTTGACTCTGCATAGATGTTCTTGTTTTTCCTGGAGTATTTTAGAGAATGGCGTTTAATTTAACAACCTTTAACGACAGGTCAGATCTGCAAATTGGCCCATTCACGGTAAGAATACATGTTGTTGTTTTTTCAATTCAATTTTATATTCGTAATCAGACATAAAAATCAAATAACATTTACATTTTTTCCCCCAAAGTCCCCAAAAATCCCCCAAAATCTCCAGTCCCGAGCTCATGGCGACGTGTTTAACTCTTTACTCCTATGAGAGATAAAGGTAAGAGGCTCTTATAAAGTTGTGAGCGCGATCAGCTGTTTCCTGTCTACAGTAAAACCACTCGCCCTGAGTCAAAACTGTGTTAAAAATGGATCTTAAAGTTGAACTCCGGCACGTTTGAAGCTAAAGTCCGTTGCTAGAGGAGGTCGAATTCTGTCGGAAGCCAAAAAGCGGCACAGATCAGTGTTTCCTCAGTGGAGATCTCACTGTGGCAGTGAGTCTGTCAAGGCAACAAACTAGTGTCGTGATGGGGGCAAGTTCTTAACTTCCCCGTAAAATGGCAATCCACGAGTCTAACAAACAAAACGCTCTGCCTGGTTCACTCATTAGTGCCTGGAAACGTTATAAAACAACTTTATAAGCGGCCTTACACTTACCTCTGTTGGTAGCTGCCAGAAGCAACAAGTGAGGATCGACTACTGACTGTGAAGAAGAAGAGAAACTGAATGTTGTTGAAAGAAAATGGTTTGGGAATGTATTGTTTACCGTTTTCCAAAAAATATAATTCACTTGTAAATAAATGGGATTAGAAACAACATTGACGATCGAGTCTTTCAGTTTCTCTTCTTCGTCAGCGTCAGTAGTCGATCCACACTTGTAGCTTCTGGCGGCTACCAACAAAGGTTAAGGCTGCTTATAAAGTTGTTTTTGGTGTTTTACGTGGAAGTTAAGAACTTGTCCCCATCACTACACTAGTTTGTTGCCTTGACAGACTCACTGCCACAGTGAGATCTCCACCGAGGAAACACTGATCTGTGCCGTTTTTTGGTTTCTGACAGAATTCGACCACCTCTAGCAACGGACTTTAGCTTCAAATGTGCTGGAGTTCCCCTTTAAAATAAAGTAATTCACAGGCAAAACTATCAGTATGTTGGTGCATGTTGGTACAAATAGGTGTTGAAAACTGAGCAATATTTACTTATAAAATGTTCTCACTTTCTTAAAAATATTCCAAAAGTAAATCACAAAAATATAAAACGCTGAATCTTGAGTCATGTTCGTGTTTCTCACTGACGTCCGTGCAGCGTCACAGTGGGCGGTACCTGAACATGTGGAGGTTGAGGGGCCCCAGGAGGCTGCAGGACGAGGGGCCCACGGCAGCGGAGGGGTCCGAGGTCACGGATATCTTGAAGGGGTTGGAGTGGTCGAACACGGACACGGCGATGGAAGCTCTGGTCCGGGCTCCTACACAAGACACAGGGACATTCACTGAAGCTGCACCGTGTAACTCTTCTGCTGGAGGGTCCGCAAAATGCTTTTCTCCATGGAGATGTCACGGCTTTGTCTGGAATGCTCCACAATACGGCATTAAACCTTCCTATCTTCATGGAGACCAAACCACACTAAGTCACAGGTCAATTACAGGTGGCTCTAAAACCACCTGTAATTGAATAAACGTAAAGTAGAGCTGTTTAATGTCGCACTGCGGAACAATGCAGGCAGAGCAGTTACGTATCCATAGAAACAGGTGACGGACGCCCAACCAAAAAGTTACATAGTGCAGCTTTAAGTATGGAGAAAAGGACAGGAAAGGAGTTTAACTGAACTAACACAAGTGCAGCATCATGACGTCTTCTCCAAGTCTGTAGTCGACTAAAGAAATTAAACTGAATAAAGAGTTTTTTTATCATAATTGTGGCATCGGAATCGGTTTTGAGCATCGGGTCTGTTCCTTAGTATCGAAATTGAGTTTTAAATGTTTGTGTACAGTAGTGACAGCGCTTGTGTGTGTGTGTGTATAGTGTGTGTATGTTAATTTACTCATAGAATTAGTGTTTTATGCTTTATTTTAGATCACTTAAATCTTATATTATTGTTTAGAATAAGTGATTTTATCTTATTTTGAGATTTATGAAGGCCTCGATATGTTTTCTTGATAAGTAAATTTCACTTCCTGCACTGTCAGATCATTTCACGTGTTTCTAGAGCATTTTAACTTAAAACAAGTGTATTTTTCTCGTTTTAAGGAGGGCATTTGTGCAGTGCACCTTTAGTTCAACTGTATTTATTATTTTTCTCTGATCTTAAATGTGTTTTTCCTCTTCCTCAGGGATTTGCGGGTGGACAGCTCTACGTCCCCGGACTCACAAAGTTCTCTGTGGGGAGTCCTGAGGATATTAACAGGGTCAGACGCTTCTTTATGGATCTATTTTTGAGCACTGCTTTCTTACACTGTCTATTTAACAAATTCTAATCAAACCATCATTAAATCGTTGGCCATCGTCAGTATATTAGAGCTGTAACACTAATCTGCTGCAATTATTTAATAGCATAATGTCTGCAAACGAAATATTATCCATTGTATGAGGTCTGACTCAGGGCGCAGTACCATCGCAGGCCAGGAGAGGGCGCACTGTGTCCAGTAAAGAGCAGTGCCTCAGCCATTTGGAAAGAAATAACAACTCTGAACTGAAATAGTGCATTATATTTTCTGTTAAATTGGGAGGTAACTTTGTTTGATATGACACACCTAGTTTAACTCTATTTTTCCAAACTGTCCACTCATGTTGTTTGGTTTCCCTCACATGTTCTTGTTATGTTTGTATTTTTTGCCACATTGTTCGCTGTATTTTTCACATCTGTCTGTAAACTGTGCCGTTGTCTTGCAGGTATTTGAGCTGGGCCACATGAACAGAGCCACGGCCTGCACTAACCTGAACGAACACAGCTCTCGTTCCCACGCTCTCCTCATCATCACCGTGTCCGGGTACAACTCCACCACTGCCACTCACACGCAAGGTACAGATACGAAACTACTATATGGGATTTATTATTATGATTTTCTTTATTTTTACTCACTACTTTTACTTAATACTACTGATGCATCACTCTCATTGCTCTTTTCTAACCAAGTTCCACCAGATCTAAACCAGGTCTTAAAAAGTATTAAACTGTTCTAGGTCTAAACTAAAGGGCTAAACCAGGACTAAAACGGATTACACGTGCACTATATAGTATTTCTAAACATTTTCAGCTGTATTCCAGGTCTATAGGTATGAATGATGACAGTTTTGATGTAAAATATTCACACACGGAGCCACTTTGAAGCCTGTAGAGGTTCCTGAAGTAAATTTCCCACACCTTTTCCCATTAACTAAGAGGCTCTGTATGTAACTATGTATTTCCAGTGTGTAAAAAAAAAAAAAAAAGATCTTTTAGAGCAGGGGTGGGCAATTATTTTTTCCATGGGACCACATGAGAAACAGAAAATATTGTGGAAGGCCTAGTATGAATTGTATTTCTTTATAAAAAGCAGTAAATAACATTGTTTTGACACGCTGGTCAGACCGGGAAGAGTTTATGTTATGACTAAGTGTTGGAAAGGCAGTAGGTTGGTGAGGAGCGCCCACTAGTGGTGCTGATAGTTAATACACATTTTAGTTTAGAGCACGCTGCACCGCTGTTTAATTAGTTCACAAGGCTCGAGCGTGTCATCTGTTAGCGCAAGTTGTGCGTCGCTGACAAAGAAGTAAGTTATGTTCTTCAGGGCTGTTTAGACGTTTTATAAGTCTTTTAGTATTGTTTATGCAAGTCGGGGTATGTTGTTTATGTTTGTTATATATCATCTGTTCAGTTTTGATCTATAAGTAAGTTAGCGTAGCTTAGAAGCTAATGCTATTTCGGGTGTGTGATGCCGTGTACATTCATTATTTATAGTTAGATTACGTCTTTATTCAGTCCCTCCTATTTAGTCACCCTGTGTTATGTATGTCTGTTTTTGAGTTTACTGTGTTGCTATATAGTGCAATAGACTTAATTTGTTTTATTCTTTCTTTTTCTTTATAGAAACCACACACACACACACTCATACCCAGAGTGTCCTGTGATGATGCTCGAGTTTCAATAAAACCCTAAAATTACCATCTGCATCCTGTCTCCTGTGTCCTGACCGACACTCCAGGGCGAATATCACTCACCGGACTAAAACCTATACAGTCCTTAAGCCTAAGAGATAGTACCATCTTGAATACTAAGCAATGAAAAAGTGAGGCTGCCTTAAAAAAAAAAAATCATTTACCCTTTAAACGCCGGCGGCAGGTGTATATTTGATAAATAACCGGCGGTTCCAAAGAAACGCTGCGTCTAAAACAAATCAAGGAAAAAGACGTGACCACTGACGCTGCATGTTTTTCTTCTTCACCGGTTTTATTTTGGTTTGTTTTTACGTAGCCCATCGCGTTTTCTTTCTTTGACTCCGGTACAGCGAAAAAATAAACAATACGGCTTAAAATTTAAACTTTCCGTGGTAAAAAGCTGAGGGAAACTCGGAGGAATATTACTTCAGTTTGGCAATTCGGAGGAAGCAACAATGTTATTGTAGCTGCTGTGGTGTAAGAGGAAAATTGTGGCAAAGGGGCGAGAAAAGGCAGGGGACGAGGCGGCAGGAATCATGCCGACGAGGTAAAGGCAAAGAAGTCACCAGGCCTTCGTATAACGGTGACGTCTCCTCCGAGTTGTGCCGTAAAAACTATAAATTATAGTCGTACGCCGCAGTGTCACTGGTGATTCCCGTGGTTTATAAAGGGTTAAAAAACACCTCTAAAATAAAAGTAATGCAGCTTTAGTCCATGTAGGTAAAGTATAAAATATGTTTGTTTTGCAATTACAAATGGGCTTAAACAGGCCTGTCAGAGTCAAACAAAGGGCTGTACAGGTCTGTTATAGGGTATATACAGTATATACTCACCCTGAGCAAGCTTTTTATATATTTTTTCAAAAGGTCTTTGGAAAAATTTATGGGAAATTTGTCACTGTTGAGCTCCATTTTATCAGTAGAGGAATTAAAAACTAAATCATCCTATATAGACTAATAATAAAGGGTTACTCAAACATGTGTGAATTAAACAAAACACAACTCGTCTGTTTTTGAGGAGATGCAAACATAACATGGCTTAAAGCTCACGAGAATCCATTTTGTGTAATATACTGTAGATTTACACACTTCAACGTTCATATTTATGCAATTTTATGGGATTTTAAATTGTCTTGACGTCACCCTTGCGTCTCTGTCTCTCGTAGGTAAGCTGAACCTGGTGGACTTGGCGGGCTCGGAGCGCATCAGTAAATCGGGCGCAGAGGGAAGCCGTCTCCGGGAGGCTCAGTGCATCAACAAGTCTCTGTCGGCGCTCGGAGACGTGATCAACGCCCTGCGGAGCAAACACGCCCACGTCCCCTTCAGGAACTCTCGCCTCACGTACCTGCTGCAGGACTCTCTGAGCGGGGACAGCAAGACGCTCATGATGGTCCAGGTCAGTGTGGACGATGTTAGGGTTGCTAGGGTTGGGCGGTAATATGGTAATACGTTCTATTAATATGGTAATAGAACTCAGCCTAAATATGCAGGATCTGTGTGTTAAAAATGTGTGAATGAAACAAAACACAACTCCAGACGTGTTTGTGATGAGGAAACATTATAACAGATGAGAAAATATAGTAACATGAGCCCTTTAAGAAAACTACTGATGAGACTAGATCAACTGTATCATTCAATAGACAAAACAATTATTTTTGGGGTCAGTATTTACCGAGAGTTTCTTTTTGTTAGTGGGGAACCGAGTTATTTTTTTAAATACAACACATTTATTCATCCCTCTACAGCTCAAATCTTAAGTGTTTCATTTATTCCATTAATGTAAATAGAATTGTTTTTTTTGCTTTAGTTTTACTACTGTGTCATCTATATTTTCATTTGCATTTTATCATACTTTTTTATTGTGACAAGCCTACGTCCTTTTGTTTTCTGACCGATTACACAATTAAATGCCAGTTACAGGAAAGTGTGAGTGTTATGCAATGAAACGTGATTAAGATTATGATGTTTTTTTAGACAATTTACAAATAATACCTACATATTCATAAGAAAATTGAATAGTAAAGTAGTAAACGGGTCTACATGTGGCAAGTTTGAAAGGTGACTCCTGCCCCCTTCTGGCCAAACCCTCTTACTGCAGCATCTGGTCTGCAATATTGTCCAATCCGTTTTATTTAAATAGATAATGCTTATCATAAGACAGTCATGTGAAGTGCGGCAAAACAAAACAAGTGTCATCTTCTCTGCTTTTGTAATTCAATATCTTTTGTGTTTCTTTCATGTTTCAGGTTTCCCCTTTGTCGTCGAACATGAGCGAGTCCGTCTGTTCGCTGAAGTTCGCTCAGAGAGTTCGGACGGTTGAACTCGGCTCCGGCTCCTCGTCGTCATCGCGGAAACTCGAAAACTCCTCCACCTCGTCCTCGCCCACCCACGACAGTGTAGAGGTAACGGGCGACACTACGGGATCGGCTGTCAAACGCTGGACACAGGTTTCACGTTCTAGTCGAGTTTTAATTTGAGTTATTTCATGAAACGGGGGCAATGTGCAGTTTATATTAGCCTTAACAGGAGAGATGCATTGGACTGAATGACTTTTTGGATTCTTTACCATACAAAAATGTGTTTGCGCTCTCTCTCACCCAAATTAAATTACGTGTGGTTGTATTTTCACTTTCATGCTACGTCCTGGTTCAGTCCTCAAAAACATACCAAGTTATTTGTTTCATTCACGCATGTTTGAGTAATCCTTTATTAGTCTGTCAAAGCTCAAAATTCTCTGTTCCACCTCCCTACAGCTACATTTACCTTTTGGTTTAGTAAGGATCGGCAAGTCCAGGGCTGAAATTATCCAAATGATTCTAGTGAAGCTGTGTGGAGTTTCAGAGTGTTTTGTTTGCAAAAAGAACTGTGCAGGTTTTGTGTGTTAAACGTGTGCGAATGAAACAAAACAGAACTCCAGGTCTCTTTGCGACAAGGAAACAACATTATCACGTAATATGGCTCCTGATTATTCATAAAACACACATATTATTATATTTTATAGCATAACAAAACTCTAAATCTCCCCCCGTCTGCCCCTCTGTCAGCTGGACTCTCCCCCCTCCACCCCCGGTCCCCTGCCCATCTCCAGAGCCAGCAGCGCCGGCTCCACCCTCTCCACCCTCTCCACCGCCTCCAGGACCACCTCTGGGTCCCGCAGGAGGTCCCAGTCCCAGCTGTCTGCAGGTAAGGCACACGCACCCGGGGCATTGTGGGAAACGTAGGAGAGCGGAGATGTGTCTGAAATCACTCCCTGGCTTTGTTTGGTTTACATGATTTACTTTAATGTTGTTTCTTTGAACTCCAACGAGGTTTTTAGTGTAACAGTAACTGACAAGTGAAGGGATTAGCCTGGATTATCGTGAAGTACATATGACAGATTAAACATAAGGACAAATTCACTCATCGGTTTCTTGAAACGGGTGCGTTGGGCGAAAGGGAGCATCCCGCACATCGTCTTACCTGCGAAATGTGAGATTTATTAGGACATTCTTTATGATTGATTTTTCTCTATTAAAACATAGTTAACAATTATATTTTAAGGTAAATTGTGTACATTTTCTTGTGGAGGGTCCGTCAAACGTTTTTCGAGATGTTATTGCCTTGTCTGGAACATTTCACAGTATTGTACTAAACCTTTCTGAGAAGAAACCAGACCAAGTTACGAGTCAGATCTGCGGAGAGGCGACCCCGTTCACAGTCGGAATGCCTTTTTACATTTTTTCTAGGTGTTTTTGAGCCACAAAACCACCTGTAATTGAATAAATATACTGTAATTAGAGCGGTTTGGTTTGGTTTGGTCAAGTTTATTTCGAACATCAAAAATATATAAAAACATACATGTACGTATACATGTGTACAATAGATATCAGAACAATTGTTCGAAAAGGAGTGGGTAGAAGTGCAACCTTATGTACACCCACCCCATTTCACTTTGCATAGTATAAATATAACAATTTACAACATGGTCATATCAGTCCTTCACAAATTTAAAGAAAATCAAAATCACAATTTAAGGAATACACAACACTATTTCCAAAATGAAAGAAAACAAAAATCAAATCCACTCCTCAGCGTTATACACTGTAAAAACAGTGTGCTTATAAGGTTTAATGTCATACTGTGGAACATTCCAGGCAGAGCAATGACGTAGCCAACAAAAAATGTATAGTGCACCTTTTAAGAATGCCTAGTTTTTTGTCGTTTTTAACTTTTAATGAACCATATAAATTTACTTCCTGGTTAAACACGGGCAGATATGAAATACATAAACATTCGGTAATTTCATAACTGTCACTTCGCAATAATAATGTTAACAAGGACCAAAACTTGTTTAAATTAATGTTTTTGTTTTATTTGGACAACTAAATGTACAAGACAGCATTTTTATTATGTTAAAATGAGTGTTTAAACGTCCTTTCCTGTAAATTGTCCTTGTATTGTTAATGGAGTTTTGTGCGCTGGTGACATAGATTCAGTTTTAAAACTCAAGGCCCGATTTGACGATGACGATTTAACCAGCGAATGGCGATGTATGAAAAATTTGGCGAATACGCTGCCATGCTAAGGATAAGTTATAGATAAGTTTTGTGTAAGTTATGAACACACTGAAACATGCTGGCATCTAAAACGCTCTATATAAGTTATTAATATGTTTTGTATAAGTCCAACTCGTTATGAAGACGCTATGTATACACCCAAAAATGAAAAAAAAAAAACATAGATAGTTCAGCGTGTGCCAGCGTTTTAGGGAAATTTTGGTACATTGTCAAACGCTGGCTAAATCGTCAAAGTGTGACAGGGCCCTCAGCGCTAGTACTGCCTGTATTTTTGTAATTTCTTAGAGGAGAACTCAGGCACATTTGAAGCTAAAGTCCGATGCTAGAGGAGGTCGAATTCTGTCAGAAACCAAAAAACGGCACAGATCAGTGTTTCCTCGACGGAGATCTCACTGTGGCAGTGAGTCTGTCAAGACAACAAACTAGTGTAGTGATGGGGGCAAGTTCTTAACTTCCACCTAAAACGCCAATTTGCTTCACACTGAAGAAGCTTCACACCACTTTAACCCATCTGACAACAGCCACGAGTCTAACAAACAAAACACTCTGCCTGGTTCACTCATTAGTGTCTGGAAACGTTAACAACTTTATAAGCGGCCGTAGCATTAGCTTGTTGATTTTCTACTGAGCATGCAAAAGCCCAAAAGACTCGATCAAATCAAAGTTTATTTATAAAGCGCTTTTCATACAAAAAATGTAACAAAAAGTGCTTTGCAGTGATTAAAAACAATCCCACATTTCCTTCCTCCCACCCAACCCCAAAACTGCCCGACCCGACACAACCAAACAACCCAGACACACACACACACACACACACGCACACACACACACACACACACACACACACACACACACACACACACACACACACACACACACACACACACATGAACACTCTAAAATACAAAGTAAAACATGAGGCATGAGGCTGGGTACAGGTGAACCAGTTGAGAAAGCAGAGGAACCGTCTACACCAGGAGCAGAGCCATCCGCCGCCACCAGGGAGCGCTGTAGGCCCCAGGGGAGAGACGGGCCCAGGCACCATCCCCCCACCAGGACACAGGGCCCAGGGGAGAGATGAGGCCTAAGCACCGTCTCCCACCAGGAGCCCACGGGACAGACCCCGGCACCCACAGCCGAACACTGCTCCTGGTGCAGAGGCTCCTGCAGAGGAAACACTGGAAATCCTAAAAATATGTCTAAAATAAATAAATATAATAAAATGTGCATAATAAAAACAAGTGAAAGTATAAAATTTCAATTAAAAGCTAAGCTAAAAAGTGAGGAAATAAAAATGAATAAATATAATAAAAGCTAAGCTAAAATGGTGAGTCTTAAGCCTACTCTTAAAAACATGAACGTTCTCTGCAGCTCTGAGCTGATCATTGATGTTGTTTCTAATCCCATTTATTTACGAGCGAATTATATTTTTTTGAAAACGTTAAAAAAATACATTCCCAAACCATTTTCTTTCAACAACTCTCGGTTTCTCTCTTCTTCTTCACCGTCAGTAGTCGATCCTCACTTGTTGCTTCTGGCGGCTCGAGCCTCTCGCCCTCGCTGGAGTCGACAGTCGAGTCTTTTGGGCTTTCGCATGCGCAGTGGGAAATCAACAAAGCTAATAAAGTTGTTTTATTACGTTTCCAGACACTAATGAGTGAGCCCATCTTACAACAGTCACGAGTCTAACAAACAAAACGCTCAGGAAGAACGTTTTGTTTGTTAGACTCGTGGCTGTTGTTAGATGGGGTAAAGTGGTGATAAGCTTCTTCAGTGTGAAGCAAATTGGTGTTTTACGTGGAAGAACTTGCCCCCATCACTACACTAGTTTGTTGCCTTGAGAGACTCACTGCCACAGCGAGTTCTCCACCGAGGAAACACTGATCTGTGCCGTTTTTTTGGCTTCTGACCGAATTCGACCACCTCTAGCAACGGACTTTAGCTTCAAACCTGCCGGAGTTCCCCTTAAAACTAAATATTTTCTGCAGCTACTAACCCACCAAACCAAGTAATAATCAGAAAAACATGAAAACCTGTCATATGCACTTTGAATGAGTTGGATGTAGACTTCATCCTTTAACATTTGATATTTATGAACTTAAAAAATGTGAAAAATATATTCTACAAACCACGTGGGATTCTTTGTGAGGTGATTTCAGACACAGCGTTTTGTATGATCCCAAATCCAGGTGTGTTTCCCATCTGTTCCTCTTCTTCCCCATTCTGTGGTCTGATTGGCCGGTGCTCAGACAGGCAGGTAGACCGAGCCAGCCCATTGGTGGACGGTGGGCAGGTAGGTGGGCTCAGAGAAGCCGATTGGTGGAAAGCTTTGGCATGGACGTGCTCGGCATGGCATGGCCCCCCCAGCGTGGTGTCAGTGTGGACCCCGACATTAACCCCGCCCCCTCCTCCTTAAAGACACTGTGACCCTAACAGAGAGACTGAAGGGCCCCGCAGAGGCCCCGAGCGCGAGTGGCAAAGCTCAGAGGGTTTTAGGTTTGGGCAGTGGGTCCATCTCTGCTGCTGGAGCTCAGGACTAAACCAGGACTAAACCAGGGTCTAAACCAGGGTCTAAACCAGGACTAGACCAGGACTGAACCAGGGTCTAAACTAATGTCTGAACCAGAATCTAAACCAAAGTCTAAACTAAGGTTTGAATCATGGTCTAAACTAGGGTCTAAACTAAGGTCTAAACTAGGATCTAAATCAGAACTAAACCAGGATCTAAACCAGGGTTTGAACCAGAATCTAAACCAGAATCTAAACCACAGTCTGAACCAGGATCTAAACTAAAGTCTAAACTAAGGACTAAACCAGGGTCTAAACTAAGGTCTAAACTAGGATCTAAATCAGAACTAAACCAGGATCTAAACCAGGGTTTGAACCAGAATCTAAACCAGAATCTAAACCAGAATTTAAACCAGGGTCTGAACCAGGGTCTAAACTAAGGTCTAAACTAAGGACTAAACCAGGGTCTAAACTAAGGTCTAAACTAAGGACTAAACCAGGGTCTAAACCAGAGTCTAATCTAAGGTCTCCAGAAAAGTTACAGAATCCAACTTTTTGGATCAGGGTCCGTCACCTGCTTGTGTCTATGGATATTGCGCCTGCTCTGCCTGGAATGTTCCACAGTGTGGCTTTAAACAGCTCTACTTTATATTTATTCAATTACAGCTGGTTTTATAGCTCAAAAACATCTAAAAAACAGGGATTCTGACTGTGAGTGGGGTCGCCTCTCCACAGATCTGACCTGTAACTCAGTCTACGTTGGTCTCCATGAAGATAGAAAAGGTTTAATGCCGTACTGTGGAACATTTCAGACAAAACAAAAACATCTAAAGGGAGAAAAGCTTTTGACGGACGCTCCAACAGTAAATTTACACCTTTAAAGCGGCGGGTAAGTAAAGATAGATTAGTAAATGACTTGGTAAACTTCATTTTTTTATGTTTAATTATACGAAAAGCGTCACTAAACATCTGGATCTGTGCAGGAAACAGAACAGCAGAGATGAACCACTCCCCAATCTGCTTTTATCTGGACAAACTTGGAGTGAATGTTGAATGAATGACCTCTGTGACTCACTTTCCACTTTTTGTTTATTTCCCCGCTGCTCTGTGTCTGCTGGCCCTGTGCTGACGAGCAAAGGATTGTGGGAAATCTAACATTGTGTTTGCTAAAACTAAAACTCACTGATGGAAATGTATGGAACTGTTGTCGAGTAACGGCTTTTATTTCACCCTCACTTTCCCAAACGCTACGCCATGTTTTCAGGCAAATTGTTTAAAATTTTACTTTAAAGGTGCAACTTTTTGTGTAACTTTTTGTTTGGGGGTCCGTCACCTGCTTGTTACTATGGAGATGTCATTGCTCTGCCTGGAATGTTCCACAGTGTGACATTAAACAGCTGTACTTTACATTTATTCAATTACAGGTGGTTTTATACAGTCAGAATAACTAGAAAAACAGGCAGTTGACCTGTTTACATGAGAGCTTTAAATCTGATTAAAAATAAATTAATTCGGAATAAAAATTCAACAGTAGTAAGTTTAAGTCACTGATTTATGTTATATGTTCTGTTACGTGTGAACAACAAGAGAGTCGCAGTTTAACGAAATTCACTTTACTTTATCCTTGTTAAGAGTCTAGTAACATTAGCTATTGTAATTGTTTGAGATATTTTGTCATTTCATTTAAAAAATAGTCAATCGGGGCAGGAAAGAGGGAACGGAACTTACTTAGCAGAGAAACGTGCTAACTGTCAATCAAACCTGTTGCTAACGCTCGGGGGAGGGACTTCGGGGAGTGAAGGCGTCTGATTGGTCCGTTATTTATGTTCATATCTTGATTTAGGAACAAAACAACAAAATGAAAAATTCAGGATCATGTGTCGCGGGTTCATACGAACATTTAAGACCAAAATGACGAGGCCACAGCAGCAGTTACAGAGAGAGGAGCGATAAGATCCTAATGTGAGTCAGTGGGAAAAAGGGAGAGAAGGAGCCGGAAGAGCCTCCTGGAGCACTTCCTGTTTAGCACGCGGCGGCTAACGCTTTAGCTCTGTCCACTCATATGCGGTCATTTATTAAACCTCATTTGAGCGGCACTAAACGCTGTGGGTGACGTCACACTCACTTAGTCCACTCATATATACGCTCTATGGTGATAAAACCACCTGTAGTTGGATAAATGTAAGACAGATTAGTTTAATGCCGCACTGTGGAACATTTAAACCAAAGCATTAACATCTCTGTTGAGACAAACGGGTTGGGGAAACCTTTTCAGAAAAGTTACAAAGTGCAACTTTTTGATTGAGGGTTGTTCGTTTCTATGGATATGTAACTGCTCTGCCTGGAATGTTCCACAGTGTGACATTAAACAGCTCTACTTTACATTTATGCAATTACAGCTGGTTTTATAGCTCAAAAATACCTGGAAAAACACATATTCTTACTGTGAACGGGGTCGTCTCTCCACAGATCTGACTTGTAACTTGGTCCAGTTGGTCTCCATGAAGATAGAAAGGTTTAATGCCGTACTGTGAAACATTCCAGGCAAAGCAATAACATCTCCATGGAGAAAAGCAAACCCATTTTTAAAAATGTGTTCAGAAATTGCGAGTGGGCGGTGAAAATGTAGATAGATTGAAGCAATGACGTTTGAATACAGAAGAATAAAGAAGTTACTGAAACATGCATGAATCACTCTAAATATAACTTTGTGAAGGTAAATGAGACGAGGAAACAACTAAAAAGTGGATTTTGCTCAGTATTTTTCATCAAATCCCTGTTAAAACACAAATGAATTCACAGACGACTACAGTTCCAATACTTCCATGATTTAAACTGCACAAAACTGATGCATATTTTGGTTTTTTTCTTTGCAGGACGATTGAAACTAACCGCCTGAAGCGTCTCCGGGACCTCCTCCTCTGACCCTCCGCTGGGTGCAGACGAAGGCACCACAAGGACTTGAACAGAATAAAACGAGGCGTTTATGAGCAAAGAAAACTATTAAAAACATTTATTGCAATGATGAAGATTGAACAGCTTGAACGGACTGGCTTATTTCCATGTGTGAATCGTCTTTCAGTATACGCTTTCCGATCACAGTATTCTCTTTATTTTGAATTGTACAGTTGCACTTTAAACTAGATAATGCCCTAACCCGAAAAGTGGGGGATCCATTTATTATAATATAAGCGTTGTATTTATGTGTTTTGATGCTTTCATTTTAATTTCATCAAGAAGGAAGCGGACTGCTGAGGCGCGGCGGTGTTTTAAGGAAGATTCCTGAACTTGAAATTGCGTTTTTAACCTTAAACTAGCCACGAATTCACTTGTAGTTTAGTATATTTAGTCTATACTCTGCTTTGTATGTTATCAGATGGAAGTGAACCGACTGACTGAGCTCTACAGCGCCACCTCATGGTTTCAGAAGGAAGTTTTTTCCCCCTTCATAGACTTTTTGGAAAAAATGTGCATGTTCTTGAAGAGTTTTAAATCAATTCGAGGCTAATTTTGCTGCACTAGTTTGAGTTTAACCTTTATAAACGCCTATATACTAGTGTAGTTTTGATTTAAAATAAGTCGTGAGGCTTAAAGCTGCACTGTGTAACTTTTCTGATAGGGGAAACACCATCTTCTGCACAATATGGCATTAGTTTAATTCCATGTGTTTTTATTATATTGTGACGGGGCTCGTCTCTCCACAGATCTGACCCGTAACTTTATCCGGTGTTGTCATCTGCTTGCGCGCGCACATTTTAATGCCATACTGTGGGACATTCCTGGCAACACAATAACATCCCCGTGGAGACGAGCCATGAAGTAGTGAATTTAAACCAAGGCTGAGAACAAAACCGCTACAGGGAAAAGTTATAATATTTGTAGAATTTTGATTTTAATAATGATCCGAAACGTGATTAAAACAAGTGCAAATTTAAAGATGCACTGTGTAACTTTTCAGGTAATGACCCACCACTTAATTGTATCCACGGCGATGTCATTTAGTCCACACTATTATATTAAACCTTTCCATTTTGCAGCTGTCAAATCACAGATGTTTTACTGGTCAAACGCGTTCTTACTGTGAGCCTCTCCACAGATCTGACCTGTAACTTGGCCGAGTGACGCCATCTGCTTTTCTGTGTTTAATGCCACACTGTGAAACATTCTTGAGAGGAAAATGAGTGTTTTTGTCACTGCTGATTCTCTCTTCATGTGCACAGGTTTTTGGAGTTTTCTGTGGGACAAAACTTATTTAAAAGACATAATCAGAAGCTTTTGGTGCGACTGAGCAAAACAAGGCCGTACTAGTCTAATCTAAGTCTAATTCTAGTCTAATTCTTTGTCTTTCCTTCGTCCCAGAACCTTTCCTGATCTCATGGAGGACTGTGCTGTGCTGTAGTTTGAAATGCAAAAAGCTGCTTCTCATTGTAGAACTCTGATTGGTTCATCTACTGCAGTCTGTTTTTTATTATTTTTAATAAACTCATCAAAACCACATTGTGTGAGTTTGTACAAAACTCAGTAGGGCTGTGTGTGTCACACATTCCCCTTATTGTGTGGACACTGTATCACACTGTGTTTGTATGTGCACGGGTCCCAGCTAGTGAGCGGAGAGAGAGCAGAGGAAAGAGAGAGGAAAGAGAGAGAGAGGAGAGAGCAGAGGGGAGGAGAGGGAGAGCAGACACCAACTTCCTGATGAGGCGTTATGAGGGCGTCAGTGACGCAGGTTACGCATGATGCAAAATTACACCATGGACAGTGTAAGGAGACTTTCTTAAAGCGATGGGCTCGATGCGAAAACTCGAGGCATTACTTCTAGGCTCGTTTAGCCCATCATTAATATACAGTGGTAAAAATGACAGAAAACACTGTACAGTGTGCAAAATTATACTGAATAATATAGTAAAGTATAAACTATGACACTGCTTCAGGCTCAGAATTCATATTCACAGGGCTCAATACCTGCATTATACAAATGTTACAGATGTAGAAAAAATATATGCATTTATATTTTTATTCCAAATTCTGTACATAGTGATCTTGTTTTCATGGCTTTTTATGCAAGAATTTATAGAATTTATATAAGGGGACGAAAGGGACTGAAATACAACACATTTGGGCTTTGGACTAGAAAATTTACAGTAATGGATATAACATTTTGGATTAGGTTCAACACATATATTTATTTTGCAGCAATATTAAAACACCAAATCGGAGCTCCATGTTTTGCATTAGATTGTAGGTCCGTATCAAGCTTCCTATTCACAAACAAAAATATGTCAAATATTAGTGAATGAGCATTTCCTAAACACTGCGGAAAAATGAGATGAGATGATCTACTTTTAAGCAAAACTTTGAAATGACGTTAACAGAGTAACATCTATGCAGCATTTTCAAGCATAGGTCTTAGTTGTTACAAAATATTTCCAATATTTGCAAACATTGTTCCAGTTAATGTCAGTAAATCTGTTGTTCCAAACAAAAACAGAAGCTGGTTTATTTGTCATGTCTTTGTTTTAAAGACATTTGTAATTTCATAAAGTTAATTAAGTTAGTTAAAAAGTTATAAATAAGTTACTAAATGCTCAATAAATAGGGTCACTTAATTTGTTTACTGTTAAAAACACTATGTTAAAAATGTCAGAGTGAGACATCTGTCCTTTAAGGATCATTTAAGTTTCAGCGCAGAGTGAGCGCTCCTGTTATGCATAGAGGATCTTTGACGTTTTTTCCTTGTGTAAAAAACTAGCAAACGCCACATCAGAAAAAGGCAGTCAAAGTGACTCAAAACACGCTGAATGTATTCTAAACGTTTGAACCTTGGCAAACTTTCGTCTTTTTATTACAATTATACATATATGTACATATGTGAACAAGAAACTTCAAGTAAAAGCAAGAAAAGCAAGCCTTGTGTACGGAGTTTCTTTAGTAGTTCGCTGGCTGTCTAGCTTCACATAGTCACGTGTCGTGAGGACAGCACAGTAAAAAGACGACTACTCGGCGGGTTCAAGCAGCACAGAGCTACATTAAGTCAACATGAGTCTACGTTCAGGAAGAAATTATCTGCGAGAGTATGATCAGCAGAATGAAGTAGACGCAGAGTTCGAGCCAGATGTCGTTTCGAGCAGCAACCAGACCAGCTAGATCCTGCAGACCAAATGTCGCCAGAGAGGCCACAGCCGTCGGAGAAGCAACAACCTTCACCTCCACGCAGTGCCAGGTCCAGGGCTACCAGCAGGCGGTCTCATTCCTCAGTATCATCAGGTTTCTCAGCTACAAAGGCCTACGCCAAAGCTCAAGCAGCTAAAGCTCAACTCACCTATGCTGTAAAAGAGGCCAACATGATGAGACAAAAGGCTGATTTAGATGCCAGTCTCCACATCCTGAAATGTGAAAAGAGGTAGCAGCAGCTGAGGCAGAATTTGCAGCCTATGAAGAATTAGAAAGTCAGAGCGGGGAGTCAGAAATAGGACCCCTCCTCCAAGGTCAATCCTTTAATGCAGTGCAACGCACAAGTGAATATGTGGAACAACAACGCAAGTTACTGGAGCCTTCAAATGCTTTGAAACAACCAGTTGACCAAGTTACAACTGCAGCTCAGCATGTCCACTCACCAATAAAAAGTGAAATGAAACATGAATCAAACGTAAAAGTAGCTCCAAGCAACAACTATGCACTCAATCCTCTAGCTCACAACTTCAAGCCCACAAACAACAACCAAGCAGAACTAAATGGGGCACATGATTTCGCCAAATATCTCATCCGCAAAGAACTAGTCAGCACTGGTTTACTGCAGTTCGATGACAAACCAGAAAACTATTGGGCATGGAAAGCCTCATTTGTCAGTGCAACTAAAGACTTAAATCTGTCAGCTAGAGAGGAGCTAGATCTGTTAACAAAGTGGTTAGGCCCAAAATCCTCAGAACAGGCTAAAAGGATGCGCGCAGTACACACCCTCAATCCCACTGCTGGCGTAAAAATGGTTTGGGAACGTCTTGAGGAATGCTATGGCTCCTCAGAGGCCATTGAGGGCGCACTCTTGAAAAAGATTGAAGAGTTTCCGAGACTGACTAACAAAGATAGTAGCAAGCTAAGAGAACTTGGTGACATCTTGTTAGAGTTACAGTGTGCTAAGTCTGATGGTACACTACCAGGGCTCGCGTACCTGGACACAGCCCGAGGGGTAAGACAAATAGTTGAGAAACTCCCCTTCAACTTGCAGGAAAAGTGGACAACTGTAGGAACACAGTTCAAAGAGGCTCACACAGTGTCATTTCCCCCTTTCTCAGTTTTTGTACAGTTTATCCAGCACCAAGCAAAAATGAGAAATGACCCAAGCTTTGCTTTAACCAGCCATAACAGTCAAGCTTCCACTCGCATGGAAAAGTCCTCATTCAATCGCAAGGCCACTGTGTCAGTACACAAAACAGACATTGCAGACAAAAAACAAAGTGGTCTTGAACAGAAGAAAATTGAAGAACCAGATCGACAATGCCCAATCCATAAGAAGCCACACCCCCTCAAAAAATGTAAGTCATTTAGAGACAAACCAATTGAGGAACGTCAGGCTTTTCTCAAAGAGCATCGTATCTGCTATAGATGTTGTGGCTCAGTGCAGCATATTGCCAAAGATTGCAAGGTGACAGTTAAATGTGTAGAGTGTGACAGTCCAAAGCACTTATCAGCACTTCATCCAGGTCCCACTCCTGTCCCAAAAGCAGACACCTCAGAGACTGCAGACACTGAGGAGCAAAAAGAGCGCGCTCCTGCAGTGGTCTCTAAGTGCACAGAGGTATGTGGTCAGAGTGAAAGCCCACGCTCTTGTTCCAAGATCTGTTTAGTAAAAGCATATCCAGAAGGCCAGAAAAGTAGAGCTGTTAACATGTATGCAGTGATTGACGAGCAGAGCAATAGGTCCCTGGCCAGGACAGAGTTCTTTAACCTGTTTAAAATCAAAACAGCACCTTCCCCGTACACATTAAAAACCTGCTCAGGAAAAGCAGAAACAGCAGGCAGGAGAGCAGTGAACTTTGTCATAGAGTCTATGGATGGAAACATAAATATCAAACTGCCTCCTCTAATTGAATGTGATTCAGTCCCGGACGACAGATCTGAAATCCCTTCACCTGAGATTGCGCAGCATCACCCCCATCTTCTCCCCATTGCAAACAAAATCCAGCCTGTTGATCACCACGCTCCAATCCTCCTCCTGCTGGGAAGGGACATCCTCAGTGTTCATAAGGTACGTGAGCAGATTAACGGGCCTAACAACGCACCTTATGCCCAAAGACTGGACTTGGCTTGGGTTGTAGAGGGAGAAGTATGTCTAGGCAAAGTTCACAACACTACAGAGGTCAATGTTTACAAGACACACATGTTAGATAATGGACGCACAACATATTTTGAACCATGTCCAAACATCTTCACAGTGAAAGAAGATTACAGTGTTAAGCCCCAAAACACACTAACAGTCATAAACTGTGTGGACATTACAGAAAACTCGGACAAGCTAGGTCAGTCCGTGTTTGTCAGAACAGAGTCAGATGACAAGGTAGCACTGTCTATTGAAGATAAAACCTTCCTAACGATTATGGACAATGCAGTTTGCCAAAACCAAGAAAACAGTTGGGTGGCGCCTTTGCCCTTCCGCTCTCCAAGAAGGAGGCTTCCAAGCAATAGAGACCAAGCCCTAAAACGCCTCTATTCACTCAAAAAGACATTAGAAAAGAAACCAGAAATGAAGGATCACTACATCCAGTTCATGCAGAAAATGCTGGATAACGATCATGCCGAACTTGCACCACCTCTGCCCGAAGGCAAAGAACACTGGTACCTCCCAACATTCGGCGTATACCACCCGCAGAAGCCAGATCAAATTCGTGTTGTTTTTGATTCCAGCGCAGAGTGTGAAGGCACGTCTCTAAACCAAGTGCTTCTAAGCGGACCCGACCTGAACAACTCCCTGTTAGGAGTGCTGTTGCGATTTAGGAAAGAGCCAATAGCCCTGACAGCTGACATACAGCAAATGTTTTATTGTTTTGAGGTGTGTGAAGACCATAGAGACTATCTTCGCTATCTCTGGTTCGAGGACAATGACATTACAAAAAACGTGATTGAATATAGGATGAAAGTACATGTTTTTGGTAACAGTTCATCTCCTGCTGTTGCCATTTACTGCATGCGACGGGCAGCAAAAGAGGGTGAGCAAGAACATGGCACAGACGTCAGACAGTTTGTTGAGAGACAGTTTTATGTTGATGATGGGCTCACATCTGTCGCCACCCCAAAACAAGCGGTCGACCTGTTAACAAGAACACAGAACATGTTAGCAGAATCCAACCTGAGACTCCACAAAGTGGCATCTAATTGTAACCTAGTCATGGAATTATTTCCTGTGGTGGACCGTGCAAAAGACTTAAAAGATTTGGATCTTGGAGTAGATCCCCTGCCGGTCCAGAGGAGCTTAGGCCTGTGTTGGAACTTGCAAACAGACAGTTTCACGTACCTTGTATCAAATGAGACTAAACCATTCACACGCAGGGGAGTACTGTCAACTGTCAATAGCCTGTATGATCCTTTGGGTTTTGCCGCTCCCATAATCATGCAGGGAAAAGCACTTCTCAGAGAATTGTCATCTGAAGAGAGAGACTGGGACGCACCTCTTCCTCCAGGAAAAGAGGAAATCTGGAACTCATGGAAAGACTCGTTAAAGGCCCTGGAGGATCTGCAAGTCAAAAGGTGAACTTTGCATTTTCTCTGATGCATCTACTGTAGCTATAGGGGCAGTAGCTTACTTGCGCTCTTTAGACAGTCAAGGTCAGCACCACATAGGGTTCGTAATGGGAAAGTCAAAACTTGCGCCCCGACCTGCACACACTGTCCCACGGTTGGAACTTTGTGCTGCCGTACTTGCGGTAGAACTGTATGAGTTAATCAGGGATGAGTTAGACATTAATATTGACAATGTTAAGTTTTTCACTGACAGTCGTATTGTGTTAGGGTACATACACAACTCCTCAAAGAGATTCTACATGTATGTAGCAAACCGTGTCATTCGCATTAGGTTATCCACACAACCTGCCCAGTGGCACTATGTGCCAACAGGTTCAAATCCTGCTGACCAAGCAACTAGATTCATCCCAGCCGCTGAACTCAGAAACAGTAACTGGTTCATAGGCCCAAGGTTTCTGTATTCAGGAAAACTCAGTGATTCACAAAAAGGCCGTTCATTCTCACTTGTTGAACCTGAAAATGACAAAGAAATACGACCAGAAGTCAAAACACTCAAAACTACTGTATCAGGGCCTCAGCTAGGTTCAAAACGCTTTGAAAAATACTCAAGCTGGACAACAGCGTGCAAGGCTGTAGCAAAACTCATTCATGTTGTCGCTTCTTTCAAACAAAACACGGGTGGACAAAAGGTATGGAAAAGTATGAAAGAATGTATAAATGTGAAAGAACTCACTCAAGCCAAAAATGTTATCATTCTTGCAGTTCAACATGATGCATTCAAAGAGACATTGATAAAGATTAAAGAAGGAAAAAAGATCAACTCAAAAAATGATGTACTCAAAAAGCTAAATCCAGTTGTGGATAATGATGGACTTTTGCGGGTTGGTGGACGTCTCTCCTCCGCTGACCTCACAGAAAACGAAAAACACCCTCTCATTATCCCTTCCTCCAACCACATTGCCACGCTTCTCGTCAGACACTTCCACGAACAGTCAGCTCATCAAGGACGACATATTACGGAAGGAGCTGTTCGCAGTGCTGGTTTCTGGATAGTTGGAGGGAAGAGGCTTGTGTCCTCTGTAATACATAACTGTGTCACTTGTCGCAAATTGCGAGGTAAAATGCAGGCCCAGAAAATGGCTGACTTACCTGCAGATCGACTCACACCTGAACCTCCATTTACTACAGTTGGCTTAGATGTGTTCGGGCCATGGACTATAATCACACGCCGCACTAGAGGTGGCAGTGCCTTAAACAAACGGTGGGCTGTTATTTTTTCATGCATGACGACTAGGGCCGTGCACATTGAACTTATTGAAACTATGTCCACAGACAGTTTTATAAACGCATTGAGAAGATTTTTCTCTATTCGTGGTCCAGCAAAGCTCTTGCGCTCAGACAGAGGGACTAATTTTGTTGGAGCTTGTAAGGAACTGGGTTTAGACACGGACAAGTCAGCAGTTGGAAAGTACCTCCAAGGAAAGGGGTGCTCATGGACATTCAACCCCCCACATGCGTCCCATATGGGAGGGTCCTGGGAACGTCTCATAGGAGTGGCGAGGCGTATCCTAGAGGCAACGTTGTTACAAAATGCTCAAACATGTCTTACTCATGAAGTTTTAAGCACGTTTATGGCCGAGGTAATGGCAATCATAAATGCAAGGCCTCTTGTTCCAATATCTACTGATCTGGACTGTCCGACAATACTCACACCAGCAATGTTACTAACACAAAAGTCAAGCACAGTGTCTGCTCCATCAGGAAACTTCTCCTCTGGACAGTTGTATGGAAAACAATGGAAACAGGTACAACAACTAGCAGATACATTTTGGAAAAGGTGGAAAGGAGAATATCTGTCTACGCTGCAAAAACGCACAAAATGGACTGAAAACCAACCAAATGTCAAAGAAGGAGATGTAGTGCTGTTAAAGGATGCACAAGCTCACAGAAATGAATGGCCCATCGGACTAATAGTGAAGACTTTACCTAGCAGAGACAAAAAGGTCCGAAAGGTGGAAGTACGGATTGTGAAAGAAGGGACTGCAAAAGTGTTTCTAAGACCTGTTTCAGAGATTGTTGTTTTACTTTCAGAGACATAGAGAATATGCCATGTAACACTTGTAATTTTTCCTGTGTTTTTGGTGTCTATGGTGATATAATGTGATTATATCAAGCGGGGAGTGTCATGTCTTTGTTTTAAAGACATTTGTAATTTCATAAAGTTAATTAAGTTAGTTAAAAAGTTATAAATAAGTTACTAAATGCTCAATAAATAGGGTCATTTAATTTGTTTACTGTTAAAAACACTGTTAAAAATGTCAGAGTGAGACATCTGTCCTTTAAGGATCATTTAAGTTTCAGCGCAGAGTGAGCGCTCCTGTTATGCATAGAGAATCTTTGACGTTTTTTCCTTGTGTAAATAACTAGCAAACGCCACATCAGAAAAAGGCAGTCAAAGTGACTCAAAACACGCTGAATGTATTCTAAACGTTTGAACCTTGGCAAACTTTCGTCTTTTTATTACAATTATACATATATGTACATATGTGAACAAGAAACTTCAAGTAAAAGCAAGAAAAGCAAGCCTTGTGTACGGAGTTTCTTTAGTAGTTCGCTGGCTGTCTAGCTTCATATAGTCACTTGTCGTGAGGACAGCACATTATTGTTAGACTCCCTCGTGATAAGTTCTCTTCTATATTTGTTATTTGTTTTAATGCTTAAAAACGTGTCAGAGGTACCATCTTTAGAGGTGTGTATATAAGTGTTATGACCCAGCTCTGCTAGGGACAGGGGACGTAACAAAAAACCAAGATGTTAAAGGTGTGATTTATTTAAAAGGATGTAAAGGTAAAAAGAGGGAGAGAGAAATATTTACAAGGATTAACAACAAGAAGCTCTAAACAGAGTAATCAAAAACTAAGTAAACAGAACTAAATTATACAAATTACAGTAACAGAAAAACAAACCAGTCTCAACCAAACAATACTAAAGAGACACAAGTGACTCGCAGCTCACAGGCAGAACAGCAGCCCTGAGGCAGGGGAAGGAGCCTTTAAGGTGCGGCAGCCTCAGGTGTAAACCCAGGATTGGCCAGACGTTAAGGTGATGCACCAGTCAGCAGGAAGGGGACTTCATTAGGGAAGTAGTCTTGTAGTCTTTTTGTTTCTTGTCAGATGAGTTTGGGGCCAGCAGGTCTCTGCTACTGCTTCCATCTCGAATAAAGAACTGCCTTTTTTTCCCCCCCTTTTCTTCTGCCTCAAACGTGTGAAAGAGTTTTTCTATGCAAATTACATGATGAGGAACTACATCTACCTCAATGACAAACTTTCCAGAGGGGGTCGAATTCTTGTTGAGAACTTCCACAAATCGAGGAGGTCTGAAGCATTTGTCTGCTGTGTTTTTATACTCAAAACATTGTTTAATAGCTTCCCTTACATTGTTATCGTATTTTTCTATTTCATTGCTCTCAACTTTAACACCACATATTTCTCCATGTGGTGTGTCTTTTATTCCAAAATGTATTGTGCCATTGCTCTGTTTGTTCATACAAGCAGCTCCAAAGCGGATAACTTCATCCACAAACTTTATCATTTTTGTTTTTTTTGTCGTGTTTGTAAATGCTTTGAATTCATGACAGGGCTCAATTAAGTTTGATGGACCAGATTCTGCTACACTGAGAATGTGTCCCTCAGTGTAAGAGACCGAGGCAGCGTGCTGATCAAACGGATGGGGTTTGCATAGTACTTGGGCTTCTATTATCTCATCACTTGCATTACCAATGCCTTCGGTTGGTCCAACTATTCCTGCCATTTGATTCCAGTCTTTATCTAAACGTTTAAGGTGATGTCCTGGTTGAAGAGAATTTCAGCAGACTCAGGGTCGACTCCTTGTTGTTAGTTCCAGTTTTTTTTGGAGAAGGGAGAAGAATCTGAGGAAAACAAAAGAAAAAGGAATTAAAGACAGAGAGTCACTGCTGACGCTGTAATCTGGACATGGAAGGAAAACCATTTCACCACAGACATAAACTGTGGGCATTAAAACCACTGAATATTGTTTCAGCCCAAGACAGAGCTTCTCAAAGTGTGGGGTGCGCCCATTTAAGGGGACGCAGAGTCGACCGGGGGGTGGGGGGGCATTATGCGATGACAAAAGACACTGTTACACAGTTTCAAGAACTACTTGTTACCTTGATGAGTCTCAGACTTAACTTGTCTTTGCAAGATCTTGCATACAGATTTTCAGTCTCTCAGTCCACTGTGTCTAGAATCTTTGACAAGATGTTTTAAATGTGAGATTGGACTTTTTGATTATATGGCCAGAAAGAGAAGATTTGATCGAAGCCATGCCCAACTGCTTCAAGGAAAATTATGGTAACCGTGTAGCTGTGATAATCGATTGCTTTGAGGTTCTTATCAACAGACCCTCGAGCTTGCTTGCACGAGCAATCACGTGGTCAAACTACAAGCACCACAACACTGTCAAGTTTTTGATTGGTATTACACCGCAAGGAGTTATATCATTTATATCAAAAGCATGGGGCAGCAGGGCCACCGACAAACATGTTACTGACAATTGTGAAATATTAGAAAATCTCATTCCTGGTGATCTTGTACTTGCTGATAGGGGGTTTGACATCGCAGAAAGTCTAGGACTATATCAAGCATCATTGAAAATCCCAGCCTTCACACGTGGAAAAAACAACAACTTTCTGCTAATGAAATTGAGGACACTAGAAAAATTTCAAATGTCAGAATTCACATAGAAAGAGTCATTGGTTTGGTAAGAAGAACGTATGTTATTCTTCAAAGTACTTTACCGGTAGAATTTGTTTCTGTGAAATCTGGTCAAACTGAAGCACCCATCGACAAGATAGCCAAAGTATGCTGTGCTCTTACAAATCTTTCAGAGTCAGTTGTACCATTCAATTAACTTACTATTTATTTCATATTACATATATTAATTAAATACCAGTCAACAAGTGTGAAATTTCAATTTAATATAGTGGTTGTTGACATTTGAGTGATTAAAAAATATAATAATAATAAAAAAGAGATAGAAAGGAACTAATACAGTAAATATGTTGTAGAACAAATGCTGGAAAACTATGAAACAAAAACAAAAAAGTACTAACAAATAGTAGTTTGTTAATGATAAATTGTCAGTATCGCTCAACCATTCAATGAAAGCCTTCATTGTATTTTTCGTTGCTTGATTGAGTTCTGGTTAAGTGGTACTGACAATTTACCACTAAAAAGTTTAAAACAACTTTACATTTCTATGACTATTTTCTTACTCTGAATCAAGCACAAACTATTGTCTACATGAAGGGCAGTACCATTTTCCCTTGGGTGCTAGACAGTCCATGTGAAACCACACAATATCACAGTTTTCACTATCACATCCTATAAGTCTGCATCCTTCTAAATGTTCTTGGCAATAACACCAAGGTCCCTCCTCATCAGACTCTTCACCACTGTTAGTCACAGCTGATCTGGAAAACCACCTGCCCACAATCTCTGGGAGAATAGCTAACTTAAATAGCTTGGTTGCCTTGTGGGAAAGTGAACTTTCTCAAAATAAATGGTCTGGCAATACTCTCTCAATGTGGATATCCTTTTGTGTCCAAACAACAAAGTCACAATAATCAATATTGCAAATAAAAATCTGGGCCTGTACTTGATAATAGTAGGCGTGACTCTTGTCCAGAGTTAAAGTACCATCCTCTTCAGTCAGAAAAAAGTTCCCTTTTTTTTTGCAGCTTCGGACAGCATTTGGCTTTTGACATACACTTGTGCCACAACAGTCACAGTTCACAAAGCCATCTGGCGATGCACCCATATGTGGACATTTTTTGTTTATGTTTAAGCCACTATAGCTAACTACAAAATGTTCATGCAAGGTGCACATTTTCCTTTCATATGCTTGTCTAGCAGTGTTTTCATGGGTGCAACCCCATTCAGTAGCAGCTGATTTGAACTGGTGAGCTTTAGGATAGCAAATGGATTTAATAAGACTCTTTGATGGTTTCATTGGGTCTGTATGACAAGCTGCTTTCAGTTTTGATGCTGTGATACGGCCACTTCTATGTTCAAACCAGTCATTACATGTACTTTGTTTTCTGGTTAATCGTTCAATGATGCCACATTCTTTTTCAGTTATTAAATTTTCAGTGTTGTTGCATACATTTAACAACTGTTCATAGTTGAGTTGAATGAAACTTTGTTTGTGAAGATTTTTTAAACTTGAAATTTGTTTCTTTTGGCTTAAAGTTTTTATTATATGGAGGCACAACTGATAATACTGCTGATCTGACTTTTGAATGTGAGAGTCTCTTGAAAAAAATCTATTTTTTCAGCTGGTGTTGGTTTAGGAACTATTTCTCTTTTTGGTGGAGGTGGCTGTACATTTTCTTTATCATTCTCTATCTCTTTATACCGTCTCTTCGCAGAGGCAAAATCCACTTCACTCACAGGAAGATATGGTACTTTTTTCACATGTGAAGGTAGCCATTTACTTACTTCTTGAGTACCTGTGACAGATTTCCTCATTTTAACTGCTGTTTCGCAAGCAAAGAGAACAGCTCCTATGTGCGAGCAGGCTTCACCGAGTCCAGCCATACAGGAACAATGAGCTAGCACCACATCACCAGATTTTTCAGCTAGCAGCCATGTCTTGAGAGGTGGTTCTCTTGTTCTTTGAGAATGATTAACCTGAAATAATCATAATAAAGAATAATACTAAACATTTTTTTAACAATAATAATAACAATAATAATAATGCATCAGCTTTATAAGACGCTTTACAACCAAGACAACAGGTACGAGCTATTAAAGCATGGTCTTTTGAACAGGTGTCGAAGCTAAGTGTGTTGTGTTTATCAACTCGGTTTTTCGGTAGTAAACTTACCCTTGCAAACACAACCACTCGTTCACCACCACTTTCTTTCGTTATAAGACCACTAAAAAAGTTATACGCTTCCAGGCTTTTGTAGGCCTTAATTTGACTGCTGTTCAGCCACGAGGTTTGAAGTACCAAATAGTTCACGATGTCTGGGTATTCGACTGACGGTAATTCAGCAATATCTTCCCTAAACTCGGAACATTTTAAAAAATATGGGTCAAAGCCGCATATTTTAAATTTCTCCTTATATCTTGTCTTAGTAGAAGCTTCTAAATTCGAGTAATAGTCAGATAACTGGATGTCACAAGTAGAAGTCGCCATTTTGTTTAGAACGTTTATCATCCAACATGGCGTCGCTTGATGACGTAATGTTTTTTTGTCACGTGGTTGCAACCCAAGAATAGGATGGATCCTATTTTCTGAAATTATGAAGGACGTGCTGCTCCATACGCGCGCTTAGCGCGAGCAGTGGAGCCTCATCCACTCGCGATGCATGTGCAAATGTAGTTTTTAGGCTTGCGTAGGGCGAAATATGCGTGCAGTGGACCAAGGGCCAACGTGTCTGTCTGCCACGCGCACTTCTCCTCCAAGGTAGATTTGTATTGGCAAATCACTTAACACTTAAACACTTAACTTTACCTTGGGTCAAGTTTTCGGCCTATTGTCTTCACAGATTATAACAGAGCCGTGTCCATGAGGCCTAGGCTCATATTTGCCAACAGGCCTATGACCACGAGGCGCGAATCTGGCGTCGAGGCGGCGGTTTTCAACGTTCAGGCGTTGGCGTCAGAGGTTGAAACTGAACTTTTGGCGTCGGCCGCCCCCGGGCCTTGCTTCGCGGATCCGGGGCTTTCTCCGCCGCGCCGGACCGTTGCTCAGCCGGACCGGGGCTTGTGGGTAATCTCTTTTTACTTTGCGCGCAGGCTCAGGTGCTGGTCGCGTGCAGCTCTGTGGCTCTGTAAACAGAACTGAGCCCCTCCCTCCAGACTCGCACTCGCGGGGCCCTAATGTAAGTGAATGAGGCGACTATTTTATATTCAATTTCAAATCTATACATAGGCATTTTCATAGATGAAAACCTGGTACTCCAACCTGCTACAACATTATGACATTTCCCTATTATACAGATCACAGGCCCGTAGCCAGACTTCCAAGGGGGGTGGGTCGTTTTTTAAGCCAAAAGTGACCTTTTTATACGGGTGCCTTTGCGACCCAGTGATTGTACTATAAGTACATGCTCTATGGCATGTGATGCAATGGGTTCAGGGGCATCCTCACCCAGAATGTTTTTAAGTAAAGAGCCTGTTTTAGCACATATAAAAGTTAAGGCTGTTGCATATGCTGAATATAAATAATTATCATGATTTACACCCTTAAATCATGATAATTATTTATATTCAGCATATGCAACAGCCTTAACTTTTATATGTCACGGATCTCTTGAAGGGGTTGGAGTGGTCGAACACGGACACGGCGATAGAAGCTCTGGTCCGGGCTCCTACACAAGACACAGGGACATTCACTGAAGCTGCACCGTGTAACTCTTCTGCTGGAGGGTCCGCAAAATGCTTTTCTCCACGGAGATGTCACGGCTTTGTCTGGAATGCTCCACAGTACGGCATTAAACCTTTCTATCTCCATGGAGACCAAACCACACTAAGTTACAGGTCAATTACAGGCGGCTCTAAAACCACCTGTAATTGAATAAACGTAAAGTAGAGCTGTTTAATGTCGCACTGCGGAACAATGCAGGCAGAGCAGTTACGTATCCATAGAAACAGGTGACGGACACCCAACCAAAAAGTTACATAGTGCAGCTTTAAGTATGGAGAAAAGGACAGGAAAGGAGTTTAACTGAACTAACACAAGTGCAGCATCATGACGTCTTCTCCAAGTCTGTAGTCGACTAAAGAAATTAAACTGAATAAAGAGTTTTTTTTATCATGATTGTGGCATCGGAGTCGGTTTTGAACATCGGGTCTGTTCCTTAGTATCGAAACTGAGTTTTAAATGTTTGTGTACAGTAGTGACAGCACTTCTGTGTGTGTGTGTGTGTGTATAGTGTGTGTGTGTGTGTGTAATAGTGTGTGTGTGTGTAATAGTGTGCGTTACCTCTGCCCTTCATGATGTAGTTTGTGTGTATTGTCTGTGTATTGTGTGTGTGTGTGTGTGTGTGTGTATAGTGTGTGTGTGTGTGTGTGTGTGTATGTTAATTTACTCTTAGAATTAGTGTTTTATGCTTTATTTTAGATCACTTAAATCTTATATTATTGTTTAGAATAAGTGAGTTTATCTTATTTTGAGATTTATGAAGGCCTAGATATGTTTTCTCGATAAGTAAATTTCACTTCCTGCACTGTCGGATCATTTCACGTGTTTCTAGAGCATTTTAACTTAAAACAAGTGTATTTTTCTCGTTTTAAGGAGGGCATTTGCGCAGTGCACCTTTAGTTCAACTGTATTTATTATTTTTCTCTGATCTTAAATGTGTTTTTCCTCTTCCTCAGGGATTTGCTGGGGGACAATCCCACGGAGAAGTTGGACATAAAGATGCAGCCCGATGGGAGTGGACAGCTCTACGTCCCCGGACTCACAAAGTTCTCTGTGGGGAGTCCTGAGGATATTAACAGGGTCAGACGCTTCTTTATGGATCTATTTTTGAGCGCTGCTTTCTTACACTGTCTATTTAACAAATTCTAATCAAACCATCATTAAATCGTTGGCCATCGTCAGTATATTAGAGCTGTAACACTAATCTGCTGCAATTATTTAATAGCATAATGTCTGCAAACGAAATATTATCCTTTGTATGAGGTCTGACTCAGGGCGCAGTACCATCGCAGGCCAGGAGAGGGCTTACTGTGTCCAGTAAGGAGCAGTGCCTCAGCCATCCATCCATCCATCCATCTTCTCCCGCTTAATCCGGCTGGGTCGCGGGGGCAGCTTGCTGCCCAATACTCATAGCACCTGACCCCTTATGAACCCCTCTGCAGGTGGTGAGCCCACAGGAGGTGCCTCAGCCATTTGGAAAGAAATAACAACTCTGAACTGAAATAGTGCATTATATTTTCTGTTAAATTGGGAGGTAACTTTGTTTGATATGACACACCTAGTTTAACTCTATTTTTCCAAACTGTCCACTCATGTTGTTTGGTTTCCCTCACATGTTCTTGTTATGTTTGTATTTTTTGCCACATTGTTCGCTGTATTTTTCACAACTGTCTGTAAGGTAAGGTAAGGTTTATTTATATAGCGCTTTACACAGACACATGTCCCCAAAGCGCTTTACAGTTGTACTGTTGTAGCCACAGTTGCCCAGTTACGGCAGACTGACGGAGGCGCGGCTGCCAAGCCAAGCGGCGCCAACGGTCCCTCCGACCACCACCAACACTCACACCTACAGCTACAGTGCATGTTTTTTGAGTTGATGGGGGAAACCGGAGTGCCCGGAGGAAACCCATCCAGACACGGGGAGAACATGCAAACTCCACACAGAAAAGCCCGGGCGACCCGGGGATCGAACCCGCAACCTTCTTGCTGTGAGGCATGAGTGCTAGCCACTCAGCCACCGTGCCACCGTCTGTAAACTGTGCCGTTGTCTTGCAGGTATTTGAGCTGGGCCACATGAACAGAGCCACGGCCTGCACCAACCTGAACGAACACAGCTCTCGTTCCCACGCTCTCCTCATCATCACCGTGTCCAGGTACAACTCCACCACTGCCACTCACACGCAAGGTACAGATACGAAACTACGGGTTATATGGGATTTATTATGATTTTCTTTATTTTTACTCACTACTTTTACTTAATACTACTGATGCATTACTCTCATTGCGCTTTTCTAACCGAGTTCCACCAGATCTAAACCAGGTCTTAAAAAGTATTAAACTGTTCTAGGTCTAAACTAAAGGGCTAAACCAGGACTAAAACGTATTACACGCGCACTATATAGTAGTTCTAAACATTTTCAGCTGTATTCCAGGTCTATAGGTATGAATGATGACAGTTTTGTATTAATATTCACACACGGAGCCACTTTGAAGCCTGTAGAGGTTCCTGAAGTAAATTTCCCACACGTTTTCCCATTAACTAAGAGGCTCTGTATGTAACTATGTATTTCCAGTGTGAAAAAAAAAAAAAAAAAAGATCTTTTAGAGCAGGGGTGGGCAATTATTTTTTCCATGGGACCACATGAGAAACAGAAAATATTGTGGAAGGCCTAATATGAATTGTATTTTTTTATAAAAAGCAGTAAATAACATTGTTTTGACACGCTGGTCAGACCGGGAAGAGTTTATGTTATGACTAAGCAATGAAAAAGTGAGGCTGCCTTAAAAAAAAAAGTCATTTACCCTTTAAACGCCGGCGGCAGGTGTATATTTGATAAATAACCGGCGGTTCCAAAGAAACGCTGCGTCTAAAACAAATCAAGGAAAAAGACGTGACCACTGACGCTGCATGTTTTTCTTCTTCGCCGGTTTTATTTTGGTTTGTTTTTACGTAGCCCATCGTGTTTTCTTTCTTTGGCTCTGGTACAGCGAAAAAATAAACAATACGGCTTAAAATTTAAACTTTCCGTGGTAAAAAGCTGAGGAAAACTCGGAGGAATATTACTTCAGTTTGGCAATTCGGAGGAAGCAGCAATGTTACTGTAGCTGCTGTGGTGTAAGAGGAAAATTGTGGCAAAGGGGCGAGAAAAGGCAGGGGACGAGGCGGCAGGAATCGTGCCGACGAGGTAAAGGCAAAGAAGTCACCAGGCCTTCGTATAACGGTGACGTCTTCTCCGAGTTGTGCCGTAAAAACTATAAATTATAGTCATACGCCGCAGTGTCACTGGTGATTCCCGTGGTTTATAAAGGGTTAAAAAACACCTCTAAAATAAAAGTAATGCAGCTTTAGTCCATGTCGGTAAAAGTATAAAATATGTTTGTTTTGCAATTACAAATGGGCTTAAACAGGCCTGTCAGAGTCAAACAAAGGGCTGTACAGGTCTGTTATAGGGTATATACAGTATATACTCACCCTGAGCAAGCTTTTTATATATTTTTTCAAAAGGTCTTTGGAAAAATTTATGGGAAATTTGTCACTGTTGAGCTCCATTTTATCAGTAGAGGAATTAAAAACTAAATCATCCTATATAGACTAATAATAAAGGGTTACTCAAACATGTGTGAATTAAACAAAACACAACTCGTCTGTTTTTGAGGAGATACAAACATTATAACATGGCTTAAAGCTCACGAGAATCCATTTTGTGTAATATACTGTAGATTTACACACTTTAACGTTCATATTTATGCAATTTTATGGGATTTTAAATTGTCTTGACGTCACCCTTGCGTCTCTGTCTCTCGTAGGTAAGCTGAACCTGGTGGACTTGGCGGGCTCGGAGCGCATCAGTAAATCGGGCGCAGAGGGAAGCCGTCTCCGGGAGGCTCAGTGCATCAACAAGTCTCTGTCGGCGCTCGGAGACGTGATCAACGCCCTGCGGAGCAAACACGCCCACGTCCCCTTCAGGAACTCTCGCCTCACGTACCTGCTGCAGGACTCTCTGAGCGGGGACAGCAAGACGCTCATGATGGTCCAGGTCAGTGTGGACGATGTTAGGGTTGCTAGGGTTGGGCGGTAATATGGTAATACGTTCTATTAATATGGTAATAGAACTCAGCCTAAATATGCAGGATCTGTGTGTTAAAAATGTGTGAATGAAACAAAACACAACTCCAGACGTGTTTGTGATGAGGAAACATTATAACAGATGAGAAAATATAGTAACATGAGCCCTTTAAGAAAACTACTGATGATACTAGATCCACTGTATCATTCAATAGACAAAACAATTATTTTTGGGGTCAGTAGGCTATTTACCGAGAGTTTCTTTTTGTTAGTGGGGAACCGAGTTATTTTTTTAAATACAACACATTTATTCATCCCTCTACAGCTCAAATCTTAAGTGTTTCATTTATTCCATTAATGTAAATAGAATTGTTTTTTGCTTTAGTGTTACTACTGTGTCATCTATATTTTCATTTGCATTTTATCATACTTTTTTATTGTGACAAGCCTACGTCCTTTTGTTTTCTGACCGATTACACAATTAAATGCCAGTTACAGGAAAGTGTGAGTGTTATGCAATGAAACGTGATTAAGATTAAGATGTTTTTTTAGACAATTTATAATACCTACATATTCATAAGAAAATTGAATAGTAAAGTAGTAAACGGGTCTACATGTGGCAAGTTTGAACGGTGACTCCTGCCCCCTTCTGAATAGTAAAGTAGTAAACGGGTCTACATGTGGCAAGTTTGAAAGGTGACTTCTGCCCCCCTTCTGGCCAAACCCTCTTACTGCAGCATCTGGTCTGCAATATTGTCCAATCCGTTTTATTTAAATAGATAATGCTTATCATAAGACAGTCATGTGAAGTGCGGCAAAACAAAACAAGTGTCATCTTCTCTGCTTTTGTAATTCAATATCTTTTGTGTTTCTTTCATGTTTCAGGTTTCCCCTTTGTCGTCGAACATGAGCGAGTCCGTCTGTTCGCTGAAGTTCGCTCAGAGAGTTCGGACGGTTGAACTCGGCTCCGGCTCCTCGTCGTCATCGCGGAAACTCGAAAACTCCTCCACCTCGTCCTCGCCCACCCACGACAGTGTAGAGGTAACGGGCGACACTACGGGATCGGCTGTCAAACGCTGGACACAGGTTTCACGTTCTAGTCGAGTTTTAATTTGAGTTATTTCATGAAACGGGGGCAATGTGCAGTTTATATTAGCCTTAACAGGAGAGACTGAATGGACTTTTTGGATTCTTTACCATACAAAAATGTGTTTGCGCTCTCTCTCACCCAGATTAAATTACGTGTGGTTGTATTTTCACTTTCATGCTACGTCCTGGTTCAGTCCTCAAAAACATACCAAGTTATTTGTTTCATTCACACATGTTTGAGTAATCCTTTATTAGTCTGTCAAAGCTTAAAATCCTCTGTTCCACCTCTCTACACCTACATTTACCTTTTGTTTAGTAAGGATCGGCAAGTCCAGGGCTGAAATTATCCAAATGATTCTAGTGAAGCTGTGTGGAGTTTCAGAGTGTTTTGTTTGCAAAAAGAACTGTGCAGGTTTTGTGTGTTAAACGTGTGCGAATGAAACAAAACAGAACTCCAGGTCTCTTTGCGACAAGGAAACAACATTATCACGTAATATGGCTCCTGATTATTCATAAAACACACATATTATTATATTTTATAGCGTAACAAAACTCTAAATCTCCCCCCGTCTGCCCCTCTGTCAGCTGGACTCTCCCCCCTCCACCCCCGGTCCGCTGCCCATCTCCAGAGCCAGCAGCGCCGGCTCCACCCTCTCCACCCTCTCCACCGCCTCCAGGACCACCTCTGGGTCCCGCAGGAGGTCCCAATCCCAGCTGTCTGCAGGTAAGGCACACGCACCCGGGGCATTGTGGGAAACGTAGGAGAGCGGAGATGTGTCTGAAATCACTCCCTGGCTTTGTTTGGTTTACATGATTTACTTTAATGTTGTTTCTTTGAACTCCAACGAGGTTTTTAGTGTAACAGTAACTGACAAGTGAAGGGATTATCCTGGATTATTGTGAAGTACATATGACAGATTAAACGACTCATTTTAAGAGTTAAAATAAGGACAAATTCACTCATCGGTTTCTTGAAACGGGTGCGTTGGGCGAAAGGGAGCATCCCGCACATCGTCTTACCTGCGAAATGTGAGATTTATTAGGACATTCTTACGTTTTATGCCTGATTTTTCTCTATTAAAACATAATTAACAATTATATTTTAAGGTAAATTGTGTACATTTTCTTGTGGAGGGTCCGTCAAACGTTTTTCGAGATGTTATTGCCTTGTCTGGAACATTTCACAGTATCGTACTAAACCTTTCTGAGAAGAAACCAGACCAAGTTACGGGTCAGATCTCCGTTCACAGTCGGAATGCATTTTTACATTTTTTCATAGTTGTTTTTGAGCCACAAAACCACCTGTAATTGAATAAATATACTGTAATTAGAGCGGTTTAATGTCATACTGTGGAACATTCCAGGCAGAGCAATGACGTACCCAACAAAAAATGTATAGTGCGACGTATGAAAAATTTGGCGAATACGCTGCCATGCTAAGGATAAGTTATAGATAAGTTTTGTGTAAGTTATGAACACGCTGGCATCTAAAACGCTCTATATAAGTTATTAATATGTTTTGTATAAGTCCAACTCGTTATGAATACGCTATGTATACACCCAAAAATGAAAAAAAAAAAACCCAGATAGTTCAGCGTGTGCCAGCGTTTTAGGGAAATTGTGGTACATTGTCAAACGCTGGCTAAATCGTCAAAGTGTGACAGGGCCCTCAGCGCTAGTACTGCCTGTATTTTTGTCATTTCTTAGAGGAGAACTCTGGCACATTTGAAGCTAAAGTCCGTTGCTAGAGGTGGTCGAATTCTGTCAGAAACCAAAAAATGGCACAGATCAGTGTTTCCTCGACGGAGATCTCGCTGTGGCAGTGAGTCTGTCAAGACAACAAACTAGTGTAGTGATGGGGGCAAGTTCTTCACTTCCACGTAAAACACCAATTTGCTTCACAGTGAAGAAGCTGAACACCACTTTAACCCATCTGACAACAGCCACAAGTCTAACAAACAAAACGCTCTGCCTGGTTCACTCATTAGTGTCTGGAAACGTTATAAAACAACTTTATAAGCGGCCGTAGCATTAGCTTGTTGATTTTCTACTGAGCATGCAAAAGCTCAAAAGACTCGATCAAATCAAATCAAAGTTTATTTATAAAGCGCTTTTCATACAAAAAATGTAACAAAAAGTGCTTTACAGTGATTAAAAACAATCCCACATTTCCTTCCTCCCACCCAACCCCAAAACTGCCCGACCCGACACAACCAAACAACCCAGACACACACACACACACACACACACACACACACACACACACACACACACACACACACACACACACACACACACACACACACACACATATGAACACTCTAAAATACAAAGTAAAACATGAGGCATGAGGCTGGGTACAGGTGAACCAGTTGAGAAAGCAGAGGAACCGTCTACACCAGGAGCAGAGCCATCCGCCGCCACCAGGGAGCGCTGTAGGCCCCAGGGGAGAGACGGGCCCAGGCACCATCCCCCCACCAGGACACAGGGCCCAGGGGAGATGAGTCATAAGCACCGTCTCCCACCAGGAGCCCACGGGACAGACCCCGGCACCCACAGCCGAACACGGCTCCTGGTGCAGAGGCTCCTGCAGAGGAAACACTGGAAATCCTAAAAATAGGTCTAAAATAAATAAATATAATAAAATGTGTATAGTAAAAACAAGTAAAAGTATAAAATTTCAATTAAAAGCTAAGCTAAAAAGTGAGGAAATAAAAATGAATAAATATAATAAAAGCTAAGCTAAAACGGTGAGTCTTAAGCCTACTCTTAAAAACATGAACGTTCTCTGCAGCTCTGAGCTCATCATTGATGTTGTTTCTAATCCCATTTATTTACGAGTGAATTATATTTTTTTAAAACGTTAAAAAAATACATTCCCAAACCATTTTCTTTCACCAACTCTCGGTTTCTCCTCTTCTTCACCGTCAGTAGTCGATCCTCACTTGTTGCTTCTGGCGGCTCGAGCCTCTCGCCCTCGCTGGAGTCGACAGTCGTGTGGGAAATCAACAAAGCTAATAAAGTTGTTTTATTACGTTTCCAGACACTAATGAGTGAGCCCATCTTACAACAGTCACGAGTCTAACAAACAAAACGCTCAGGAAGAACGTTTTGTTTGTTAGACTCGTGGCTGTTGTTAGATGGGGTAAAGTGGTGTTAAGCTTCTTCAGTGTGAAGCAAATTGGTGTTTTACGTGGAAGAAGTTGCCCCCATCACTACACTAGTTTGTTGCCTTGACAGACTCACTGCCACAGTGAGATCTCCGCCGAGGAAACACTGATCTGTGCCGTTTTTTTGGCTTCTGACCGAATTCAACCACCTCTAGCAACGGACTTTAGCTTCCTAAAGTCCTGCCGGAGTTCCCCTTAAAACTAAATATTTTCTGCACCTACTAACCCACCAAACCAAGTAATAATCAGAAAAACATGAAAACCTGTCATATGCACTTTGAATGAGTTGGATGTAGACTTCATCCTTTAACATTTGATATTTATGAACTTAAAAAATGTGAAAAATATATTCTACAAACCACGTGGGATTCTTTGTGAGGTGATTTCAGACACAGCGTTTTGTATGATCCCAAATCCAGGTGTGTTTCCCATCTGTTCCTCTTCTTCCCCATTCTGTGGTCTGATTGGCCGGTGCTCAGACAGGCAGGTAGACCGAGCCAGCCCATTGGTGGACGGTGGGCAGGTAGGTGGGCTCAGAGAAGCCGATTGGTGGAAAGCTTTGGCATGGACGTGCTCGGCATGGCATGGCCCCCCCAGCGTGGTGTCAGTGTGGACCCCGACATTAACCCCGCCCCCTCCTCCTTAAAGACACTGTGACCCTAACAGAGAGACTGAAGGGCCCCGCAGAGGCCCCGAGCGCGAGTGGCAAAGCTCAGAGGGTTTTAGGTTTGGGCAGTGGGTCCATTTCTGCTGCTGGAGCTCAGGACTAAACCAGGACTAAACCAGGACTAAACCAGCACTGAACCAGGGTCTAAACTAATGTCTGAACCAGAATCTAAACCAAAGTCTAAACTAAGGTTTGAATCATGGTCTAAACTAGGGTCTAAACTAAGGTCTAAACTAGGATCTAAATCAGAACTAAACCAGGATCTAAAGCAGGGTTTGAACCAGAATCTAAACCAGAATCTAAACCACAGTCTGAACCAGGATCTAAACTAAGGTCTAAACTAAGGACTAAACCAGGGTCTAACCCAGGGTCTAAACCAGGGACTAAGCCAGAGTCCGAATCAGGATCTAAACCAGAGTCTAATCTAAGGTCTCCAGAAAAGTTACACAATCCAACTTTTTGGATCAGGGTCCGTCACCTGCTTGTGTCTATGGATATTGCATCTGCTCTGTCTGGAATGTTCCACAGTGTGGCTTTAAACAGCTCTACTTTATATTTATTCAATTACAGCTGGTTTTATAGCTCAAAAACATCTAAAAAAACAGGGATTCCGACTGTGAGTGGGGTCGCCTCTCCACAGATCTGACCTGTAACTCGGTCTACGTTGGTCTCCATGAAGATAGAAAAGGTTTAATGCCGTACTGTGGAACATTTCAGACAAAACAAAAACATCTAAAGGGAGAAAAGCTTTTGACGGATGCTCCAACAGTAAATTTACACCTTTACAGCGGCGGGTAATTAAAGATTAGTAAATGACTTGGTAAACTTCATTTTTTTATGTTTAATTATACGAAAAGCGTCACTAAACGTCTGGATCTGTGCAGGAAACAGAACAGCAGAGATGAACCACTCCCCAAACTGCTTTTATCTGGACAAACTTGGAGTGAATGTTGAATGAATGACTTCTGTGACTCACTTTCCACTTTTTGTTTATTTCCCCGCTGCCCTGTGTCTGCTGGCCCTGTGCTGACGAGCAAAGGATTGTGGGAAATCTAACATTGTGTTTGCTAAAACTAAAACTCACTGATGGAAATGTATGGAACTGTTGTCGAGTAACGGCTTTTATTTCACCCTCACTTTCCCAAACGCTACGCCATGTTTTCAGGCAAATTGTTTAAAATTTTACTTTAAAGGTGCAACTTTTTGTGTAACTTTTTGTTTGGGGGTCCGTCACCTGCTTGTTACTATGGAGATGTCATTGCTCTGCCTGGAATGTTCCACAGTGTGACATTAAACAGCTCTACTTTACATTTATTCAATTACAGGTGGTTTTATACAGTCAGAATAACTAGAAAAACAGGCAGTTGACCCGTTTACATGAGAGCTTTAAATCTGATTAAAAATAAATTAATTCGGAATAAAAATTCAACAGTAGTAAGTTTAAGTCACTGATTTATGTTATATGTTCTGTTACGTGTGAACAACAAGAGAGTCACAGTTTAACAAAATTCACTTGACTTTATGCTTGTTAAGAGTCTAGTAACATTAGCTATTGTAATTGTTTGAGATATTTTGTCATTTTATTTAAAAAATAGTCAATCGGGGCAGGAAAGAGGGAAGGGAACTTACTTAGCAGAGAAACATGCTAACTGTCAATCAAACCTGTTGCTAACGCTCGGGGGAGGGACCTCGGGGAGTGAAGGCGTCTGATTGGTCCGTTATTTATGTTCATATCTTGATTTAGGAACAAAACAACAAAATGAAAAATTCATTTTTCATGTGTCGCGGGTTCATACGAACATTTTAGACCAAAATGACAAGGCCACAGCAGCAGTTACAGAGAGAGGAGCGATAAGATCCTAATGTGAGTCAGTGGGAAAAAGGGAGAGAAGGAGCCGGAAGAGCCTCCTGGAGCACTTCCTGTTTAGCACGTGGCGGCTAACGCTTTAGCTCTGTCCACTCATATATACGGTCATTTCTTAAACCTCATTTGAGCGGCACTAAACGCTGTGGGTGATGCCACACTCACTTAGTCCACTCATATATACGCTCTACGGTGATAAAACCACCTGTAGTTGGATAAATGTAAGACAGATTAGTTTAATGCCGCACTGTGGAACATTTAAACCAAAGCATTAACATCTCTGTTGAGACAAACGGGTTGGGGAAACCTTTTCAGAAAAGTTACAAAGTGCAACTTTTTAATTGAGGGTTGTTCGTTTCTATGGATATGTAACTGCTCTGCCTGGAATGTTCCACAGTGTGACATTAAACAGCTCTACTTTACATTTATGCAATTACAGCTGGTTTTATAGCTCAAAAATACCTGGAAAAACACATATTCTTACTGTGAACGGGGTCGTCTCTCCACAGATCTGACTTGTAACTTGGTCCAGTTGGTCTCCATGAAGATAGAAAGGTTTAATGCCGTACTGTGAAACATTCCAGGCAAAGCAATAACATCTCCATGGAGAAAAGCAAACCCATTTTTAAAAATGTGTTCAGAAATTGCTAGTGGGCGGTGAAAATGTAGATAGATTGAAGCAATGACGTTTTGAATACAGAAGAATAAAGAAGATACTGAAACATGCATGAATCACTCTAAATATAACTTTGTGAAGGTAAATGAGACGAGGAAACAACTAAAAAGTGGATTTTGCTCAGTATTTTTCATCAAATCCCTGTTAAAACACAAATGAATTCACAGACGACTACAGTTCCAATACTTCCATGATTTAAACTGCACAAAACTGATGCATATTTTGTTTTTTTTCTTTACAGGACGATTGAAACTAACCGCCTGAAGCGTCTCCGGGACCTCCTCCTCTGACCCTCCGCCGGGTGCAGACGAAGGCACCACAAGGACTTGAACAGAATAACACGAGGCGTTTATGAGCAAAGAAAACTATTAAAAACATTTATTGCAATGATGAAGATTGAACAGCTTGAACGGACTGGCTTATTTCCATGTGTGAATCGTCTTTCAGTATACGCTTTCCGATCACAGTATTCTCTTTATTTTGAATTGTACAGTTGCACTTTAAACTAGATAATGTCCTAACCCGAAAAGTGGGGGATCCATTCATTATAATATAAGCGTTGTATTTATGTGTTTTGATGCTTTCATTTTAATTTAATCAAGAAGGAAGCGGACTGCTGAGGCGCGGCGGTGTTTTAAGGAAGATTCCTGAACTTGAAATCGCGTTTTTAACCTTAAACTAGCCCCGAATTCACTTGTAGTTTAGTATATTTAGTCTATACTCTGCTTTGTATGTTATCAGATGGAAGTGAACCGAGTGACTGAGCTCTACAGCGCCACCTCATGGTTTCAGAAGGAAGTTTTTTCCCCCTTCATAGACTTTTTGGAAAAAATGTGCATGTTCTTGAAGAGTTTTAAATCAATTCGAGGCTAATTTTGCTGCACTAGTTTGAGTTTAACCTTTATAAATGCCTATATACTAGTGTAGTTTTGATTTAAAATAAGTCACGAGGCTTAAAGCTGCACTGTGTAACTTTTCTGATAGGGAAAACACCATCTTCTGCACAATATGGCATTAGTTTAATTCGATGTGTTTTTACTATATTGTGACGGGGCTCGTCTCTCCACAGATCTGACCCGTAACTTTATCCGGTGTTGTCATCTGCTTGCGCACGCTGTTTTAATGCCATACTGTGGGACATTCCTGGCAACGCATAATAACATCCCCGTGGAGACGAGCCGTGAAGTAGTGAATTTAAACCAAGGCTGAGAACAAAACCGCTACAGGGAAAAGTTATCATTTTTGTAGAATTTTGATTTTAATAATGATCTGAAATGTGATTAAAACAAGTGCAAATTTAAAGATGCACTGTGTAACTTTTCAGGTAATGACCCACCACTTAATTGTATCCACGGCGATGTCATTTAGTCCACACTATTATATTAAACCTTTCCATTTTGCAGCTGTCAAATCACAGATGTTTTACTGGTCAAACGCGTTCTTACTGTGAGCCTCTCCACAGATCTGACCTGTAACTTGGCCGAGTGATGCCATCTGCTTTTCTGTGTTTAATGCCACACTGTGAAACATTCTTGAGAGAAAAATGACAAGCTGTTGGTGGATGCTCCATTAGAAAAGTTCCAGAGTGCGTCTTTAAAGAGTGTTTTTGTCACTGCTGATTCTCTCTTCATGTGCACAGGTTTTTGGAGTTTTCTGTGGGACAAAACTTATTTAAAAGACATAATCAGAAGCTTTTGGTGCGACTGAGCAAAACAAGGCCGTACTAGTCTAATCTAAGTCTAATTAGTCTGATTCTTTGTCTTTCCTTCGTCCCAGAACCTTTCCTGATCCCATGGAGGACTGTGCTGTGCTGTAGTTTGAAATGCAAAAAGCTGCTTCTCATTGTAGAACTCTGATTGGTTCATCTGCTGCAGTCGGTTTTTTTTTTATTATTTTTAATAAACTCATCAAAACCACATTGTGTGAGTTTGTACAAAACTCAGTAGGGCTGTGTGTGTCACACATTCCCCTTATTGTGTGGACACTGTATCACACTGTGTTTGTATGTGCACGGGTCCCAGCTAGTGAGCGGGAGGAGAGAGCAGAGGAAAGAGAGAGGGGGAGGAGAGGGGAGAGTGAGAGGGGAGGAGAGGGAGAGCAGACACCAACTTCCTGATCAGGCGTTATGAGGTCGTCAGTGACGCAGGATACGCATGATGCAAAATGACACCATGGACAGTGTAAGGAGACTTTCTTAAAGCGATGGGCTCGATGCGAAAACTCGAGGCATTACTTCCAGGCTCGTTTAGCCCATCATTAATATACAGTGGTAAAAATGACAGAAAACACTGTACAGTGTGCAAAATTATACTGAATAATATAGTAAAGTATAAACTATGACACTGCTTCAGGCTCAGAATTCATATTCACAGGGCTCAATACCTGCATTATACAAATGTTACAGATGTAGAAAAAATATATGCATTTATATTTTTATTCCAAATTCTGTACATAGTGATCTTGTTTTCATGGCTTTTTATGCAAGAATTTATAGAATTTATATAAGGGGACGAAAGGGACTGAAATACAACACATTTGGGCTTTGGACTAGAAAATTTACAGTAATGGATATAACATTTTGGATTAGGTTCAACACATATATTTATTTTGCAGCAATATTAAAACACCAAGCGGAGCTCCATGTTTTGCATTAGATTGTAGGTCCGTATCAAGCTTCCTATTCACAAACAAAAATATGTCAAATATTAGTGAATGAGCATTTCCTAAACACTGCGGAAAAATGAGATGAGATGATCTACTTTTAAGCAAAACTTTGAAATGACGTTAACAGAGTAACATCTATGCAGCATTTTCAAGCATACGTCTTATTTGTTACAAAATATTTCCAATATTTGCAAACATTGTTCCAGTTAATGTCAGTAAATCTGTTGTTCCAAACAAAAACAGAAGCTGGTTTATTTGTCATGTCTTTGTTTTAAAGACATTTGTAATTTCATCAAGTTAATTAAGTTAGTTAAAAAGTTATAAATAAGTTACTAAATGCTCAATAAATAGGGTCACTTAATTTGTTTACTGTTAAAAACACTATGTTAAAAATGTCAGAGTGAGACATCTGTCCTTTAAGGATCATTTAAGTTTCAGCGCAGAGTGAGCGCTCCTGTTATGCATAGAGGATCTTTGACGTTTTTTCCTTGTGTAAAAAACTAGCAAACGCCACATCAGAAAAAGGCAGTCAAAGTGACTCAAAACACGCTGAATGTATTCTAAACGTTTGAACCTTGGCAAACTTTCGTCTTTTTATTACAATTATACATATATGTACATATGTGAACAAGAAACTTCAAGTAAAAGCAAGAAAAGCAAGCCTTGTGTACGGAGTTTCTTTAGTAGTTCGCTGGCTGTCTAGCTTCACATAGTCACGTGTCTTGAGGACAGCACAGTAAAAAGACGACTACTCGGTGGGTTCAAGCAGCACAGAGCTACATTAAGTCAACATGAGTCTACGTTCAGGAAGAAATTATCTGCGAGAGTATGATCAGCAGAATGAAGTACACGCAGAGTTCGAGCCAGATGTCGTTTCGGAGCAGCAACCAGACCAGCTAGATCCTGCAGACCAAATGTCGCCAGAGAGGCCACAGCCATCGGAGAAGCAACAACCTTCACCTCCACGCAGTGCCAGGTCCAGGACTACCAGCAGGCGGTCTCATTCCTCAGTATCATCAGGTTTCTCAGCTACAAAGGCCTACGCCAAAGCTCAAGCAGCTAAAGCTCAACTCACCTATGCTGTAAAAGAGGCCAACATGATGAGACAAAAGGCTGATTTAGATGCCAGTCTCCACATCCTGAAATGTGAAAAAGAGGTAGCAGCAGCTGAGGCAGAATTTGCAGCCTATGAAGAATTAGAAAGTCAGAGCGGGGAGTCAGAAATAGGACCCCTCCTCCAAGGTCAATCCTTTAATGCAGTGCAACGCACAAGTGAATATGTGGAACAACAACGCAAGTTACTGGAGCCTTCAAATGCTTTGAACTTGCAATCTACCAAACAACCAGTTGACCAAGTTACAACTGCAGCTCAGCATGTCCACTCACCAATAAAAAGTGAAATGAAACATGAATCAAATGTAAAAGTAGCTCCAAGCAACAACTATGCACTCAATCCTCTAGCTCACAACTTCAAGCCCACAAACAACAACCAAGCAGAACTAAATGGGGCACATGATTTCGCCAAATATCTCATCCGCAAAGAACTAGTCAGCACTGGTTTACTGCAGTTCGATGACAAACCAGAAAACTATTGGGCATGGAAAGCCTCATTTGTCAGTGCAACTAAAGACTTAAATCTGTCAGCTAGAGAGGAGCTAGATCTGTTAACAAAGTGGTTAGGCCCAAAATCCTCAGAACAGGCTAAAAGGATGCGCGCAGTACACACCCTCAATCCCACTGCTGGCGTAAAAATGGTTTGGGAACGTCTTGAGGAATGCTATGGCTCCTCAGAGGCCATTGAGGACGCACTCTTGAAAAAGATTGAAGAGTTTCCGAGACTGACTAACAAAGATAGTAGCAAGCTAAGAGAACTTGGTGACATCTTGTTAGAGTTACAGTGTGCTAAGTCTGATGGTACACTACCAGGGCTCGCGTACCTGGACACAGCCCGAGGGGTAAGACAAATATTTGAGAAACTCCCCTTCAACTTGCAGGAAAAGTGGACAACTGTAGGAACACAGTTCAAAGAGGCTCACACAGTGTCATTTCCCCCTTTCTCAGTTTTTGTACAGTTTATCCAGCACCAAGCAAAAATGAGAAATGACCCAAGCTTTGCTTTAACCAGCCATAACAGTCAAGCTTCCACTCGCATGGAAAAGTCCTCATTCAATCACAAGGCCACTGTGTCAGTACACAAAACAGACATTGCAGACAAAAAACAAAGTGGTCTTGAACAGAAGAAAATTGAAGAACCAGATTGCCAATGCCCAATCCATAAGAAGCCACACCCCCTCAAAAAATGTAAGTCATTTAGAGACAAACCAATTGAGGAACGTCAGGCTTTTCTCAAAGAGCATCGTATCTGCTATAGATGTTGTGGCTCAGTGCAGCATATTGCCAAAGATTGCAAGGTGACAGTTAAATGTGTAGAGTGTGACAGTCCAAAGCACTTATCAGCACTTCATCCAGGTCCCACTCCTGTCTCAAAAGCAGACACCTCAGAGACTGCAGACACTGAGGAGCAAAAAGAGCGCGCTCCTGCAGTGGTCTCTAAGTGCACAGAGGTATGTGGTCAGAGTGAAAGCCCACGCTCTTGTTCCAAGATCTGTTTAGTAAAAGCATATCCAGAAGGCCAGAAAAGTAGAGCTGTTAACATGTATGCAGTGATTGACGAGCAGAGCAATAGGTCCCTGGCCAGGACAGAGTTCTTTAACCTGTTTAAAATCAAAACAGCACCTTCCCCGTACACATTAAAAACCTGCTCAGGAAAAGCAGAAACAGCAGGCAGGAGAGCAGTGAACTTTGTCATAGAGTCTATGGATGGAAACATAAATATCAAACTGCCTCCTCTAATTGAATGTGATTCAGTCCCGGATGACAGATCTGAAATCCCTTCACCTGAGATTGCGCAGCATCACCCCATCTTCTCCCCATTGCAAACAAAATCCAGCCTGTTGATCACCACGCTCCAATCCTCCTCCTGCTGGGAAGGGACATCCTCAGTGTTCATAAGGTACGTGAGCAGATTAACGGGCCTAACAACGCACCTTATGCCCAAAGACTGGACTTGGCTTGGGTTGTAGAGGGAGAAGTATGTCTAGGCAAAGTTCACAACACTACAGAGGTCAATGTTTACAAGACACACATGTTAGATAATGGACGCACAACATATTTTGAACCATGTCCAAACATCTTCACAGTGAAAGAAGATTACAGTGTTAAGCCCCAAAACACACTAACAGTCATAAACTGTGTGGACATTACAGAAAACTCGGACAAGCTAGGTCAGTCCGTGTTTGTCAGAACAGAGTCAGATGACAAGGTAGCACTGTCTATTGAAGGTAAAACCTTCCTAACGATTATGGACAATGCAGTTTGCCAAAACCAAGAAAACAGTTGGGTAGCGCCTTTGCCCTTCCGCTCTCCAAGAAGGAGGCTTCCAAGCAATAGAGACCAAGCCCTAAAACGCCTCTATTCACTCAAAAAGACATTAGAAAAGAAACCAGAAATGAAGGATCACTACATCCAGTTCATGCAGAAAATGCTGGATAACGATCATGCCGAACTTGCACCACCTCTGCCCGAAGGCAAAGAACACTGGTACCTCCCGACATTCGGCGTATACCACCCGCAGAAGCCAGATCAAATTCGTGTTGTTTTTGATTCCAGCGCAGAGTGTGAAGGCACGTCTCTAAACCAAGTGCTTCTAAGCGGACCCGACCTGAACAACTCCCTGTTAGGAGTGCTGTTGCGATTTAGGAAAGAGCCAATAGCCCTGACAGCTGACATACAGCAAATGTTTTATTGTTTTGAGGTGTGTGAAGACCATAGAGACTATCTTCGCTATCTCTGGTTCGAGGACAATGACATTACAAAAAACGTGATTGAATATAGGATGAAAGTACATGTTTTTGGTAACAGTTCATCTCCCGCTGTTGCCATTTACTGCATGCGACGGGCAGCAAAAGAGGGTGAGCAAGAACATGGCACAGACGTCAGACAGTTTGTTGAGAGACAGTTTTATGTTGATGATGGGCTCACATCTGTCGCCACCCCAGAACAAGCGGTCGACCTGTTAACAAGAACACAGAACATGTTAGCAGAATCCAACCTGAGACTCCACAAAGTGGCATCTAATTGTAACCTAGTCATGGAATTATTTCCTGTGGTGGACCGTGCAAAAGACTTAAAAGATTTGGATCTTGGAGTAGATCCCCTGCCGGTCCAGAGGAGCTTAGGCCTGTGTTGGAACTTGCAAACAGACAGTTTCACGTACCTTGTATCAAATGAGACTAAACCATTCACACGCAGGGGAGTACTGTCAACTGTCAATAGCCTGTATGATCCTTTGGGTTTTGCCGCTCCCATAATCATGCAGGGAAAAGCACTTCTCAGAGAATTGTCATCTGAAGAGAGAGACTGGGACGCACCTCTTCCTCCAGGAAAAGAGGAAATCTGGAACTCATGGAAAGACTCGTTAAAGGCCCTGGAGGATCTGCAAGTCAAAAGGTGCTACACCCCAGGTTCGTTACGTGACATGAAAAGTAATGAACTTTGCATTTTCTCTGATGCATCTACTGTAGCTATAGGGGCAGTAGCTTACTTGCGCTCTTTAGACAGTCAAGGTCAGCACCACATAGGGTTAAGTAATGGGAAAGTCAAAACTTGCGCCCCGACCTGCACACACTGTCCCACGGTTGGAACTTTGTGCCGCCGTACTTGCGGTAGAACTGTATGAGTTAATCAGGGATGAGTTAGACATTAATATTGACAATGTTAAGTTTTTCACTGACAGTCGTATTGTGTTAGGGTACATACACAACTCCTCAAAGAGATTCTACATGTATGTAGCAAACCGTGTCATTCGCATTAGGTTATCCACACAACCTGCCCAGTGGCACTATGTGCCAACAGGTTCAAATCCTGCTGACCAAGCAACTAGATTCATCCCAGCCGCTGAACTCAGAAACAGTAACTGGTTCATAGGCCCAAGGTTTCTGTATTCAGGAAAACTCAGTGATTCACAAAAAGACCGTTCATTCTCACTTGTTGAACCTGAAAATGACAAAGAAATACGACCAGAAGTCAAAACACTCAAAACTACTGTATCAGGGCCTCAGCTAGGTTCAAAACGCTTTGAAAAATACTCAAGCTGGACAACGGCGTGCAAGGCTGTAGCAAAACTCATTCATGTTGTCGCTTCTTTCAAACAAAACACGGGTGGACAAAAGGTATGGAAAAGTATGAAAGAATGTATAAATGTGAAAGAACTCACTCAAGCCAAAAATGTTATCATTCTTGCAGTTCAACATGATGCATTCAAGAACATTGATAAAGATTAAAGAAGGAAAAAAGATCAACTCAAAAAATGACGTACTCAAAAAGCTAAATCCAGTTGTGGATAATGATGGACTTTTGCGGGTTGGTGGACGTCTCTCCTCCGCTGACCTCACAGAAAACGAAAAACACCCTCTCATTATCCCTTCCTCCAACCACATTGCCACGCTTCTCGTCAGACACTTCCACGAACAGTCAGCTCATCAAGGACGACATATTACGGAAGGAGCTGTTCGCAGTGCTGGTTTCTGGATAGTTGGAGGGAAGAGGCTTGTGTCCTCTGTAATACATAACTGTGTCACTTGTCACAAATTGCGAGATAAAATGCAGGCCCAGAAAATGGCTGACTTACCTGCAGATCGACTCACACCTGAACCTCCATTTACTACAGTTGGCTTAGATGTGTTCGGGCCATGGACTATAATCACACGCCGCACTAGAGGTGGCAGTGCCTTAAACAAACGGTGGGCTGTTATTTTTTCATGCATGACGACTAGGGCCGTGCACATTGAACTTATTGAAACTATGTCCACAGACAGTTTTATAAACGCATTGAGAAGATTTTTCTCTATTCGTGGTCCAGCAAAGCTCTTGCGCTCAGACAGAGGAACTAATTTTGTTGGAGCTTGTAAGGAACTGGGTTTAGACACGGACAAGTCAGCAGTTGGAAAGTACCTCCAAGGAAAGGGGTGCTCATGGACATTCAACCCCCCACATGCGTCCCATATGGGAGGGTCCTGGGAACGTCTCATAGGAGTGGCGAGGCGTATCCTAGAGGCAACGTTGTTACAAAATGCTCAAACATGTCTTACTCATGAAGTTTTAAGCACGTTTATGGCCGAGGTAATGGCAATCATAAATGCAAGGCCTCTTGTTTCAATATCTACTGATCTGGACTGTCCGACAATACTCACACCAGCAATGTTACTAACACAAAAGTCAAGCACAGTGTCTGCTCCATCAGGAAACTTCTCCTCTGGACAGTTGTATGGAAAACAATGGAAACAGGTACAACAACTAGCAGATACATTTTGGAAAAGGTGGAAAGGAGAATATCTGTCTACGCTGCAAAAACGCACAAAATGGACTGAAAACCAACCAAATGTCAAAGAAGGAGATGTAGTGCTGTTAAAGGATGCACAAGCTCACAGAAATGAATGGCCCATCGGACTAATAGTGAAGACTTTACCTAGCAGAGACAAAAAGGTCCGAAAGGTGGAAGTACGGATTGTGAAAGAAGGGACTGCAAAAGTGTTTCTAAGACCTGTTTCAGAGATTGTTGTTTTACTTTCAGAGACATAGAGAATATGCCATGTAACACTTGTAATTTTTCCTGTTTTTGGTGTCTATGGTGATATAATGTGATTATATCAAGCGGGGAGTGTCATGTCTTTGTTTTAAAGACATTTGTAATTTCATAAAGTTAATTAAGTTAGTTAAAACGTTATAAATAAGTTACTAAATGCTCAATAAATAGGGTCATTTAATTTGTTTACTGTTAAAAACACTATGTTAAAAATGTCAGAGTGAGACATCTGTCCTTTAAGGATCATTTAAGTTTCAGCGCAGAGTGAGCGCTCCTGTTATGCATAGAGGATCTTTGACGTTTTTTCCTTGTGTAAAAAACTAGCAAACGCCACATCAGAAAAAGGCAGTCAAAGTGACTCAAAACACGCTGAATGTATTCTAAACGTTTGAACCTTGGCAAACTTTCGTCTTTTTATTACAATTATACATATATGTACATATGTGAACAAGAAACTTCAAGTAAAAGCAAGAAAAGCAAGCCTTGTGTACGGAGTTTCTTTAGTAGTTCGCTGGCTGTCTAGCTTCACATAGTCACGTGTCGTGAGGACAGCACATTATTGTTAGACTCCCTCGTGATAAGTTCTCTTCTATATTTGTTATTTGTTTTAATGCTTAAAAACGTGTCAGAGGTACCATCTTTAGAGGTGTGTATATATGTGTTATGACCCAGCTCTGCTAGGGACAGGGGACGTAACAAAAAACCAAGATGTTAAAGGTGTGATTTATTTAAAAGGATGTAAAGGTAAAAAGAGGGAGAGAGAAATATTTACAAGGATTAACAACAAGAAGCTCTAAACAGAGTAATCAAAAACTAAGTAAACAGAACTAAATTATACAAATTACAGTAACAGAAAAAACAAACCAGTCTCAACCAAACAATACTAAAGAGACACAAGTGACTCGCAGCTCACAGGCAGAACAGCAGCCCTGAGGCAGGGGAAGGAGCCTTTAAGGTGCAGCAGCCTCAGGTGTAAACCCAGGATTGGCCAGACGTTAAGGTGATGCACCAGTCAGCAGGAAGGGGACTTCATTAGGGAAGTAGTCTTGTAGTCTTTTTGTTTCTTGTCAGATGAGTTTGGGGCCAGCAGGTCTCTGCTACTGCTTCCATCTCGAATAAAGAACTGCCTTTTTTCTCCCCCTTTTCTTCTGCCTCAAACGTGTGAAAGAGTTTGTCTTTGCAAATTACATGATGAGGAACTACATCTACCTCAATGACAAACTTTCCAGAGGGGGTCGAATTCTTGTTGAGAACTTCCACAAATCGAGGAGGTCTGAAGCATTTGTCTGCTGTGTTTTTATACTCAAAACATTGTTTAATAGCATCCCTTACATTGTTATCGTATTTTTCTATTTCATTGCTCTCAACTTTAACACCACATATTTCTCCATGTGGTGTGTCTTTTATTCCAAAATGTATTGTGCCATTGCTCTGTTTGTTCATACAAGCAGCTCCAAAGCGGATAACTTCATCCACAAACTTTGTCATTTTTGTTTTTTTTGTCGTGTTTGTAAATGCTTTGAATTCATGACAGGGCTCAATTAAGTTTGATGGACCAGATTCTGCTACACTGAGAATGTGTCCCTCAGTGTAAGAGATCGAGGCAGCATGCTGATCAAACGGATGGGGTTTGCATAGTACTTGGGCTTCTATTATCTCATCACTTGCATTACCAATGCCTTCGGTTGGTCCAACTATTCCTGCCATTTGATTCCAGTCTTTATCTAAACGTTTAAGGCTTGGTGATGTCCTGGTTGAAGAGAATTTCAGCAGACTCAGGGTCGACTCCTTGTTGTTAGTTCCAGTTTTTTTTGGAGAAGGGAGAAGAATCTGAGGAAAACAAAAGAAAAAGTAATTAAAGACAGACAGTCACTGCTGACGCTGTAATCTGGACATGGAAGGAAAACCATTTCACCACAGACATAAACTGTGGGCATTAAAACCAATGAATATTGTTTCAGCCCAAGACAGAGCTTCTCAAAGTGTGGGGTGCGCCCATTTAAGGGGACGCAGAGTTGACCGGGGGGTGGGGGGGCATTATGCGATGACAAAAGACACTGTTACACAGTTTCAAGAACTACTTGTTACCTTGATGAGTCTCAGACTTAACTTGTCTTTGCAAGATCTTGCATACAGATTTTCAGTCTCTCAGTCCACTGTGTCTAGAATCTTTGACAAGTGGGTAGATGTTTTAAATGTGAGATTGGACTTTTTGATTATATGGCCAGAAAGAGAAGATTTGATCGAAGCCATGCCCAACTGCTTCAAGGAAAATTATGGTAACCGTGTAGCTGTGATAATCGATTGTTTTGAGGTTCTTATCAACAGACCCTCGAGCTTGCTTGCACGAGCAATCACGTGGTCAAACTACAAGTGTTACGGGTCCGGTCTAGGGGGCGGACCCGCACAGAAGAAAAGCCTGAATAAACAGGAAAAATAAACAAACAGGCAGTGAGTTTTGGTTCAGTGCAGCCTCGCTTCATTGTATATTTTACAAAATAATCAAAATTACATTTTTTTTTACATTGCGTTTCGCCATACATTTTTGTCCACTAATCACAATGTTATTTTGCTGAAATACATGTACATCTGTATAACTATACAATAAACAAGCTCAGTTTCGTACTTGAGTCTACACTGAAATAATATTCATATTTTTAGAGCTTGGCTTACACATGTACACATTTTATATTTGCAACAATAACCTCAACGGTCTTTTACATTACTGATTTATCTTAACTGAAATGAGACATCTAAACAATACAACACAACAATCTGGGATACTACATGCTTATTATGCCAGTGAGTTCAAGTTACGGAGGGGCGCCGCCATTACAGAACCTCGTGCTCGCCTAGCAAAGCCTAGCAGAACTTACGAACAACGAACTACCGTGGTCTATCTTTATAAAACCATTCTTATGTCGGCTCTAAACAACCAAAATAATATAGTCCTTTTGTATGGATTTTGCGAATGTTTCACATTAGATTACCTGAATAAACAGGAAAAATAAACGAACAGGCAGTGAGTTTTGGTTCAGTGCAGCCTCGCTTCATTGTATGAAGGGGAACGGCACCAGACTCTTCAAGAAGGGCCCTGGCTGAGAAACCCGCGATTGACTCACTATACTGCCACCTTCTGGCGCACCCCGGGAATGAAAGAGTACCTCAAGGTCAAACAAAACCTAAATAAATCCTGATGATTTAATGCATTTTTTTCAGTAAGGGAGCTAATATCAATACAAATACAAATTTCCAATTTACCAAATAACATAAAATGTGACTGCACATTTTGTGTGCGTCACACAAGCACCACAACACTGTCAAGTTTTTGATTGGTATTACACCGCAAGGAGTTATATCATTTATATCAAAAGCATGGGGCAGCAGGGCCACCGACAAACATGTTACTGACAATTGTGGAATATTAGAAAATCTCATTCCTGGTGATCTTGTACTTGCTGATAGGGGGTTTGACATCGCAGAAAGTCTAGGACTATATCAAGCATCATTGAAAATCCCAGCCTTCAAACGTGGAAAAAAAACAACTTTCTGCTAATGAAATTGAGGACACTAGAAAAATTTCAAATGTCAGAATTCACATAGAAAGAGTCATTGGTTTGGTAAGAAGAAAGTATGTTATTCTTCAAAGTACTTTACCGGTAGAATTTGTTTCTGTGAAATCTGGTCAAACTGAAGCACCCATCGACAAGATAGCCAAAGTATGCTGTGCTCTTACAAATCTTTCAGAGTCAGTTGTACCATTCAATTAACTTACTATTTATTTCATATTACATATATTAATTAAATACCAGTCAAGTGTGAAATTTCAATTTAATATAGTGGTTGTTGACATTTGAGTGATTAAAAAATATAATAATAATAAAAAAGAGATAGAAAGGAACTAATACAGTAAATATGTTGTAGAACAAATGCTGGAAAACTATGAAACAAAAACAAAAAAGTACTAACAAATAGTAGTTTGTTAATGATAAATTGTCAGTATCACTCAACCATTCAATGAAAGCCTTCATTGTATTTTTCGTCGCTTGATTGAGTTCTGGTTAAGTGGTACTGAAAATTTACCACTAAAAAGTTTAAAACAACTTTACATTTCTATGACTATTTTCTTACTCTGAATCAAGCACAAACTATTGTCTACATGAAGGGCAGTACCATTTTCCCTTGGGTGCTAGACAGTCCATGTGAAACCACACAATATCACAGTTTTCACGATCACATCCTATAAGTCTGCATCCTTCTAAATGTTCTTGGCAATAACACCAAGGTCCCTCCTCATCAGACTCTTCACCACTGTTAGTCACAGCTGATCTGGAAAACCACCTGCCCACAATCTCTGGGAGAATAGCTAACTTAAATAGCTTGGTTGCCTTGTGGGAAAGTGAACTTTCTCAAGATAAATGGTCTGGCAATACTCTCTCAATGTGGATATCCTTTTGTGTCCAAACAACAAAGTCACAATAATCAATATTGCAAATAAAAATCTGGGCCTGTACTTGATAATAGTAGGCGTGACTCTTGTCCAGAGTTAAAGTACCATCCTCTTCAGTCAGAAAAAAGTTCCTTTTTTTTTGCAGCTTCGGACAGCATTTGGCTTTTGACATACACCTGTGCCACAACAGTCACAGTTCACAAAGCCATCTGGCGATGCACCCATATGTGGCCATTTTTTGTTTATGTTTAAGTTTACTTTTACTCAGTGCTTTGTGTGGAATTACATTTTCAGGGCTTTGAACATTTAACCTGGCATCAGATGCAGCTATATTTGCTGCCAGCTCCATTTCTTCCAGTTTCGCAGTTATTCTGGCCTTTTCTATTTCCATTGCATGCTTCTCTGATAAAACAGCCATACGAGCTTCCATAGCAGCCTTTTCAGAGGCTAATCTCAAACGTTCTCCTGAGGCACTGGAGTTTTGAGATTTACCAGATTTTGTGCTTTTTTTTAGACACATTTGATACACTGTCTTTTGGATCCACCAAGTTCTGTGGGTCTGGATCCACAATCCAAGTTTCCACGGCCATGATAAATGCAATGAATATGTCCATTTTAGGTTCATACCAGTTTCATTTTCCTGTATTTCTTAGGGTAAAAGGTTTTGCACTGCTGCATGACATGCTTTAAATTCATTTAATGACATTTTAAATTGTTCAAAACTATTTCCTCCTCCTCCTCTCCCGGCCTCCCCTCCTCCCCGGCTCCTTCCCCACCTGGGTAGATGTGGTCATACCGAACTGGCCCACGGGCCTGGGCATCTATAGCCTGTCCGTCCATGGGAGTGGATCTCTCCTTCACTGTAGTTCTCCCCGAGGTTTCTTCTTTTTCTTAGGATCCTGGTTTTTTTTTTGGAGTTTTTCCTTGCTGAGAAGGAGGGTCTAAGGACAGGGGATGACTGGACGATGTTTCATTTGCTGCTTTACATGAATGTTGTTTATTCCTGTTTTGATATGTCTGTGTGTATGTTTTACTCATCAAAATCTTGGAACGCCCTTAGAGGCAACTGCTGTTGCGATTTTGGGCGCTACAAAAATACATTGAATTGAATTGAATTGAATTTGCAGCATGATCCATATTTTGAGGATCTGACATGAGTGTTTTAATTTAATTCATTCGTCTTGTACATGCACCCAGCTTCCCTCTCCGACTGGCACTGAGCCTTTTCAGGCCATTTTCAGTTTCATTCTTCTCCGCAACGTCATCGCCGTCGTTTTGAGTATTTTCCTCCTCATTTCCTTGTTCTACAGTTTCGTCCGTTTTTATTTCATTTATTTATTTATTTTTACAAATCAGTTCCAATTTTATTTAATTTCCTTTACAATCCGCGTACTTGGTAATTCAGTGCGTAATTGTTCGCATTTCCAGGGCGCTCGATAGAGCTTTAGTTTACTCATGGCACGCGCGCCTTGCGTCCTTACGCGTCCAGCGTCGCGGCGCCTTTGATTCATTCATAATTCTAAACTTGCGTCCGCGTCGCAGCGTCTTTACTCCATTCTGCAGGCCCGGATTCCAGCGTAGCCGAAGTCTTTGACTTTGTTATGGCTTCTGATTTGACTTTAGCTGTAAGACATGAATATCATTCTTGGAGTGTCCGCTTCCGCTTTACAGATTATCATCGTCGTTCGTGCGCGTGCCACGCGTCTCCCTATTTGACCGCCCTCTTATATTCCAAACAAAAGGACCTAAACTGACTGAAAATAACTTAACTTAGGACACTGAAAACAATATTTTTTTTATAATTGGTTTTAAGAAAGAATAAAAATATGAATTTATGGTAAATAAAATGACTTCTTAAATAAATTAAATTAATTAAACTATGGCTCTAACATTGTTGGACTTTAGGGGGAATTTACAACATTAAGTTTACATGTGTGTCAATTTGTTAGTGTTTTGGCTTTACGTATTTGTGCATAAATGACGAGTCAGTAAATTCTCTCAATGACCTCGTTAAATATAGTTTGCTGTGCTGATTTTACCGTTTGTTCTGTGTATTTTTGCCCCCTATCCAACTTAATCTCCTTGTAACTTTGTCACTTTACCACCGATCCCCCATTAAACGCGCTTTGTACCTTGTCTCTGACGCCCCCTGTTGGACTTCTCTTGCAAGTATCTCTGTGTTGTGCACTTTTAGGTCAAAACATCCCACTCTACGTAGTGTATAATTAATACTGATTATCCCACTAACACGTTGATTTGCCTTTTTTATTACTGTACGTATTTGTAGTTATCGGTATGTGTGTGTACAGTTCTAATCATTTGTATATATTTCTTTTTGTTTATTACAGAAAACCACACCCCCTCATATGCATACAAGTCAACCCTGTCATTATTAAACTTCCTTCTATATAAACTTCTGGATCCTGCTGCAATCTTTCTGACCAAAGACTTAGGCCAGACTCCCGTAGGTCAGCAGACATTCTACGTATAATATGTCAAAATCTAAAACTACTCCCTAATTTATTTATTTTACCAGGTAGGTCGGTTGAGAACCAATTCTCATTTTCAACGACGACCTGGGTGTGGCACCTGGAATTCCCAGTGTCTCCCATCCAAGTACTAACCAGGCCCGGCCCTGCTGAGCTTCTGAGATCTGCTGGGATCAGACTTTGACAAGACGGTATGGCCACTAAAAAACACTTTTTATTTTTTCTACCCATCTGCTGGGTTAGGGCGGTTGGGTTATTGGGTCATTTTAACCCAGATGCTTGAGAAGTTTCAAATCTAACATAATGATACTTTTTTTTAGACATTTTCCCACCTTTTTCTGGTCTACATTCTGGGTCAAATTATCTCAAAGATCTCAGCAAATCGGGTCAAAGACTCTTCAACTGTCAACAGCGGCCATTACTCACCTCCTCTTCAGAGAAACAACTGTGAGCCCCTTCAGTGTGTCCTGAGTGTGAACACCATCACAGGGAGGCATCCAGGAGGTATGTGGAACAGATGCCCTCCCGTCAGAAGGCTCCTCTCCATGTGGAGGAGCAGCGGCTCTACACTGAGCTCCACCCTAGTGAGCCTCCAGCCACTCTGCACAGGGAACTCATTTCGTCCACCACGTTGTCTTTTCGGTCATGACCATAGCTTGGTTCTGTTTTCTAAATTTTACCGCATGTATGTTTCATAGTACAGCATTAAACTTGACACGAGGAAGAGACAAGCCGCCGTAGCAACTTACAGTTCAGATCCATGGAGAGGTGACCCCATTCAAAGCAATAATATTTTTACACCCGCAACAGAATGAATGCACGTTATTTAAGTTTAATGCCATACTGTGGAACATTCAAAGCAAAGCAATAACATGTCCTAATAATTCCTCACCAGAAAAGTTACACCTTTAAGTTAACCTTAAAACTATAAATCTTAATTGATCAATACAAGACCAATCACTTTGAAATATGAATCATAAAACCATATTCCAACTGTAAAATAAAAACAGCAGCTGATTTTACACAAAGTTTTGTTTATTTTCAAGTAGAAAGTTACAGCGGCCGCAGATATTTACACTCATGTACAGTTAAACGGGCACAAAGCTACGTCTATGGAGACTTAAACAGCAAAACTCCAACAGAGGAAACACAGGTCATCCTTATGAACTACGACTGCTTATATTTACAGAGCAGACAACTCAAACTGCAGCTCCCAACAGATAAATAACAACATATTTAAACAATAAAAAACTCAAAGTGATTATTTAACAGTGCTCTGTCAGTGTCGGCTCCAGGACCTGCACAGGAAACACAAAACAACAGAGTTAAAATACTAAAATTGATATTACAAACTTCAACTTAGAATAAAAAGTGGTACAGTAGGCAAAATGTGTACTCAAGAGAAAAAGTACAGTAGTAGTAGTCCAATAAATGAAAAAAAATAAGTACGAGTAGCTGTCTGGGCACAACATTTGTTTATATTTTGATTTTAATTTTAACTTTTTTTTAAACTTTTGAGCTTTAAGTCATGTGATAATGTGGTTTCCTCTTCAAAAACAGACCTGGAGTTGTGTTTGTTTCATTCACACGTTTGAGTAACTCTTTATTATTAGTCTGTCTACATCTCCCAAGCTCAAAAAGCTCTGTTCCACCTTATGATGTCATGTAGTGGTAGTCTTAAAGTTTAAAGGTGGAACTTGAGAGAAGAAGCCTAAATGTGCAGGATTTGTGAGTTAAACGATGGGAGAATGAAACAAAACACAACTCCAGGTCTGTTTGTGATGAGGAAACGACATTAAAACACAGATAATAAATGGTTTAATATGGACCCTTTAAGTTATAAAATGTGAAAGGCCGAGATTAAGCTGTCTACAGTGCGGTAAATTCACATAATCGTGTACGGACTTCACGTGTGAGCGCTCTCAGATGTCCGTCTTAAAGGTGCACTGTGTAACTTTTCGGTTCGGGGTCCGTCGCCTGTTTGTTTCTATCATTGCAGATCAGGACACGGCTCCAGATGCACTCGTCTTTGTAAAGTTTTATCAAAATTAAAGTATTTCGCCGGGTTTGGTGAATTCTCAAACTGACTTTTGGCGCCCTCTTGTGTCTGTTTAAGAGACGACAGCTTTGACTTTGATTAGAAGCGCTTGGAAGTGTAAATGCAGAGGCTGTTATTACGGAAGTGGAGCATAACTGAGCCTTTATTTAACCGTTTTAGGATATTAAGAGTAAATAAAAGTAATATATAACTGAGATTTTATATTTTAGTACCTATTTTTCTCTTTTATTTGACTTGTAGATGCACATTTATACAATTATGTCTTATTTGATACCAGTCTCTTGCTCTTTCTTGCTGCTTTTTTCAGAATTTATTATTACCATTTGTATTTTTCTCTTTGTTATTATATTATATTGTGATGTGTGAGCTACTGTGTCCAAATAATTTCCGTTGTGGGTCAGTAAAGTTTGTCTGATCTAAAATAAGTTAAAAGTCTTACCTCTTGTGTCCTGATCACACGATCGTCACTGGACCGATGACTGGACCTGCATTCTGCCAAGAGAAAAAACACACAATACTTAGATTATTTCCAGTATTATTGCATTTTTTATACTGTAAAAGGTGCATCGTGTAACATTTCTGAAAGTTGCTTGACTCTGCGTAGATGTTCTTGTTTTTCCTGGAGTATTTTAGAGAATGGCGTTTAATTTAACAACCTTTAACGACAGGTCAGATCTGCAAATCGGCCCATTCACGGTAAGAATACATGTTGTTTTTTTTTTTTTATTGGTTAAGATCAATTTTATATTCGTAATCAGACATAAAAATCAAATAACATTTACATTTTTTCCCCCAAAGTCCCCAAAAATCCCCCAAAATCTCCAGTCCCGAACTCATGGCGACGTGTTTAACTCTTTACTCCTATGAGAGATAAAGGTAAGAGGCTCTTATAAAGTTGTGAGCGCGATCAGCTGTTTCCTGTCTACAGTAAAACCACTCGCCCTGAGTCAAAACTGTGTTAAAAATGGATCTTAATGTTGAACTCCGGCACGTTTGAAGCTAAAGTCCGTTGCTAGAGGTGGTCGAATTCTGTCAGAAGCCAAAAAACGGCACAGATCAGTGTTTCCTTGGTGGAGATCTCACTGTGGCAGTGAGTCTGTCAAGGCAACAAACTAGTGTCGTGATGGGGGCAAGTTCTTAACTTCCCCGTAAAATGGCAATCCACGAGTCTAACAAACAAAACGCTCTGCCTGGTTCACTCATTAGTGCCTGGAAACGTTATAAAACAACTTTATAAGCGGCCTTACACTTACCTCTGTTGGTAGCTGCCAGAAGCAACAAGTGAGGATCGACTACTGACTGTGAAGAAGAAGAGAAACTGAATGTTGTTGAAAGAAAATGGTTCGGGAATGTATTGTTTACCGTTTTCCAAAAAATATAATTCACTTGTAAATAAATGGGATTAGAAACAACATTGACGATCGAGTCTTTCAGTTTCTCTTCTTCTTCAGCGTCAGTAGTCGATCCACACTTGTAGCTTCTGGCGGCTACCAACAAAGGTTAAAGCTGCTTATAAAGTTGTTTTTGGTGTCTTACGTGGAAGTTAAGAACTTGCCCCCATCACTACACTAGTTTGTTGCCTTGACAGACTCACTGCCACAGTGAGATCTCCACTGAGGAAACACTGATCTGTGCCGCTTTTTGGCTTCTGACAGAATTCGACCACCTCTAGCAACGGACTTTAGCTTCAAATGTGCCGGAGTTCCCCTTTAAAATAAAGTAATTCACAGGCAAAACTATCAGTATGTTGGTGCATGTTGGTACAAATAGGTGTTGAAAACTGAGCAATATTTACTTATAAAATGTTCTCACTTTCTTAAAAATATTCCAAAAGTAAATCACAAAAATATAAAACGCTGAAACTTGAGTCTTGTTCGTGTTTCTCACTGACGTCCATGCAGCGTCACAGTGGGCGGTACCTGAACATGTGGAGGTTGAGGGGCCCCAGGAGGCTGCAGGACGAGGGGCCCACGGCAGCGGAGGGGTCCGAGGTCACGGATATCTTGAAGGGGTTGGAGTGGTCGAACACGGACACGGCGATGGAAGCTCTGGTCCGGGCTCCTACACAAGACACAGGGACATTCACTGAAGCTGCACCGTGTAACTCTTCTGCTGGACGGTCCGCAAAATGCTTTTCTCCACGGAGATGTCACGGCTTTGTCTGGAATGCTCCACAGTACGGCATTAAACCTTTCTATCTTCATGGAGACCAAACCACACTAAGTCACAGGTCAATTACAGGCGGCTCTAAAACCACCTGTAATTGAATAAACGTAAAGTAGAGCTGTTTAATGTCGCACTGCGGAACAATGCAGGCAGAGCAGTTACGTATCCATAGAAACAGGTGACGGACGCCCAACCAAAAAGTTACATAGTGCAGCTTTAAGTATGGAGAAAAGGACAGGAAAGGAGTTTAACTGAACTAACACAAGTGCAGCATCATGACGTCTTCTCCAAGTCTGTAGTCGACTAAAGAAATTAAACTGAATAAAGAGTTTTTTTTATCATAATTGTGGCATCGGAGTCGGTTTTCAGCATCGGGTCTGTTCCTTAGTATCGAAACTGAGTTTTAAATGTTTGTGTACAGTAGGGACAGCGCTTGTGTGTGTGTGTGTATAGTGTGTGTGTGTATGTTAATTTACTCTTAGAATTAGTGTTTTATGCTTTATTTTAGATCACTTAAATCTTATATTATTGTTTAGAATAAGTGATTTTATCTTATTTTGAGATTTATGAAGGCCTAGATATGTTTTCTTGATAAGTAAATTTCACTTCCTGCACTGTCAGATCATTTCACGTGTTTCTAGAGCATTTTAACTTAAAACAAGTGTATTTTTCTCGTTTTAAGGAGGGCATTTGTGCAGTGCACCTTTAGTTCAACTGTATTTATTATTTTTCTCTGATCTTAAATGTGTTTTTCCTCTTCCTCAGGGATTTGCTGGGGGACAATCCCACGGAGAAGTTGGACATAAAGATGCAGCCCGATGGGAGTGGACAGCTCTACGTCCCCGGACTCACAAAGTTCTCTGTGGGGAGTCCTGAGGATATTAACAGGGTCAGACGCTTCTTTATGGATCTATTTTTGAGCGCTGCTTTCTTACACTGTCTATTTAACAAATTCTAATCAAACCATCATTAAATCGTTGGCCATCGTCAGTATATTAGAGCTGTAACACTAATCTGCTGCAATTATTTAATAGCATAATGTCTGCAAACGAAATATTATCCATTGTATGAGGTCTGACTCAGGGCGCAGTACCATCGCAGGCCAGGAGAGGGCGCACTGTGTCCAGTAAGGAGCAGTGCCTCAGCCATTTGGAAAGAAATAACAACTCTGAACTGAAATAGTGCATTATATTTTCTGTTAAATTAGGAGGTAACTTTGTTTGATATGACACACCTAGTTTAACTCTATTTTTCCAAACTGTCCACTCATGTTGTTTGGTTTCCCTCACATGTTCTTGTTATGTTTGTATTTTTTGCCACATTGTTCGCTGTATTTTTCACATCTGCCTGTAAACTGTGCCGTTGTCTTGCAGGTATTTGAGCTGGGCCACATGAACAGAGCCACGGCCTGCACCAACCTGAACGAACACAGCTCTCGTTCCCACGCTCTCCTCATCATCACCGTGTCCGGGTACAACTCCACCACTGCCACTCACACGCAAGGTACAGATACGAAACTACGGGTTATATGGGATTTATTATTATGATTTTCTTTATTTTTACTCACTACTTTTACTTAATACTACTGATGCATTACTCTCATTGCTCTTTTCTAACCAAGTTCCACCAGATCTAAACCAGGTCTTAAAAAGTATTAAACTGTTCTAGGTCTAAACTAAAGGGCTAAACCAGGACTAAAACATATTACACGCGCACTATATAGTAGTTCTAAACATTTTCAGCTGTACTCCAGGTCTATAGATATGAATGATGACAGTTTTGATGTAAAATATTCACACACGGAGCCACTTTGAAGCCTGTAGAGGTTCCTGAAGTAAATTCCCCACACGTTTTCCCATTAACTAAGAGGCTCTGTATGTAACTATGTATTTCCAGTGTGTAAAAAAAAAAAAAAAAAGATCTTTTAGAGCAGGGGTGGGCAATTATTTTTTCCATGGGACCACAGGAGAAACAGAAAATATTGTGGAAGGCCTAGTATGAATTGTATTTTTTTTTTTATAAAAAGCAGTAAATAACATAGTTTTGACACGCTGGTCAGACCGGGAAGAGTTTATGTTATGACTAAGCAATGAAAAAGTGAGGCTGCCTTAAAAAAAAAAAATCATTTACCCTTTAAACGCCGGCGGCAGGTGTATATTTGATAAATAACCGGCGGTTCCAAAGAAACGCTGCATCTAAAACAAATCAAGGAAAAAGACGTGACCACTGACGCTGCATGTTTTTCTTCTTCGCCGGTTTTATTTTGGTTTGTTTTTACGTAGCCCATCGTGTTTTCTTTCTTTGGCTCCGGTACAGCGAAAAAATAAACAATACGGCTTAAAATTTAAACTTCCCCTGGTAAAAAGCTGAGGGAAACTCGGAGGAATATTACTTCAGTTTGGCAATTCGGAGGAAGCAGCGATGTTATTGTAGCTGCTGTGGTGTAAGAGGAAAATTGTGGCAAAGGGGCGAGAAAAGGCAGGGGACGAGGCGGCAGGAATCATGCCGACGAGGTCAAGGCAAAGAAGTCACCAGGCCTTCGTATAACGGTGACGTCTCCTCCGAGTTGTGCCGTAAAAACTCTAAATTATAGTCATACGCCGCAGTGTCACTGGTGATTCCCGTGGTTTATAAAGGGTTAAAAAACACCTCTAAAATAAAAGTAATGCAGCTTTAGTCCATGTCGGTAAAAGTATAAAATATGTTTGTTTTGCAATTACAAATGGGCTTAAACAGGCCTGTCAGAGTCAAACAAAGGGCTGTACAGGTCTGTTATAGGGTATATACAGTATATACTCACCCTGAGCAAGCTTTTTATATATTTTTTTCAAAAGGTCTTTGGAAAAATTCATGGAAAATTTGTCACTGTTGAGCTCCATTTTATCAGTAGAGGAATTAAAAACTAAATCATCCTATATAGACTAATAATAAAGGTTTACTCAAACATGTGTGAATTAAACAAAACACAACTCGTCTGTTTTTGAGGAGATACAAACATTACAACATGGCTTAAAGCTCACAAGAATCCATTTTGTGTAATATACTGTAGATTTACACACTTTAACGTTCATATTTATGCAATTTTATGGGATTTTAAATTGTCTTGACGTCACCCTTGCATCTCTGTCTCTCGTAGGTAAGCTGAACCTGGTGGACTTGGCGGGCTCGGAGCGCATCAGTAAATCGGGCGCAGAGGGAAGCCGTCTCCGGGAGGCTCAGTGCATCAACAAGTCTCTGTCGGCGCTCGGAGACGTCATCAACGCCCTGCGGAGCAAACACGCCCACGTCCCCTTCAGGAACTCTCGCCTCACGTACCTGCTGCAGGACTCTCTGAGCGGGGACAGCAAGACGCTCATGATGGTCCAGGTCAGTGTGGACGATGTTAGGGTTGCTAGGGTTGGGCGGTAATATGGTAATACGGGATCCCGCGGTATCACAAAGCAGCAACGGCATCAGTTTCATTACCGTCATTAAAAAATCTGCATTAGGATCTCAAACTACAGCGTGGACTTCCTCCCCTCCGCTCTCTCTCCTCTTCAAACGTCGTTACGCAGGAGATTTCCATCCGCACGCAGCAAGGAAGAAGAAAAAAGCCTGACTGACGCTTCGTGTGTGATGTTGAGCCGAAAAGTTTGCGATGGAGACGTTTTACTGAACGCCGAGAGTCGAGAGCGGACGAGGCGCTGAAGAGGAGAAAGTTCTCTGCTTGAAGCGAAATCAGATTTTCACGGAGGAGACGGTAAAGCCGCACAGTGTCCGCGTCGACCAACGTGCACCTCCCAAACTTTCTAACTACGCGTCAAAAGGAGCGGCTGTGATTTGTCCTCTCGACCACCGCTCTGCATTTCCATTACTCTGCTCATTATACACTTTGAGTAATAATGTTTTTATTGCAGCTTTGCACACATTTGTTTACGTTTTACAGAAACTAAACTTAAAACCGTATGGCTCATTTGCATACAGTATAAGCATTTATAAAAACAGCTCGTGCGCTGATGCTGATGCGATCGAACGAGCTGCAAAGTTTGGTTTGATCAGAATCAGAAAATATAAAGCTGCTCTTCTGTTTCTGAATGCTACAAAATAATTCTTAATTAGTCGCGGTAATACTGTATACTACGGTAAAATGCTGAGAAGGTTTAACGGTATCAAAATTTGGATAGCGCCCAACCTTATTAGGGACAAAACTAAATGTACCTAATTCACACCAGAACATTTATGACTTAAAAATTATTATATATAAAAATTTACTCTTTTGAGCTTTTTATTATGATGTGATTCCCTCATGAAGAACATAACCAGAGTTGTGTTTTGTTTCATTCACACATGTTTACATCTCCAAAGCTCAAACTGCTTTGCTCCTCCTCGTGATGTCATGAAGTGGCAGTTTTCACGTTAACCGCTACAGTACCTCCCGTCTTTTGTTCAGTAGAGATGGACAATTCCAGGGCTGAAATTATTATTGCCACACGACCTCATAAGAGCTGGTTCCTGCACGAGTGACACGGGGAGCCAAAGTGTTCAAATAAAAACAAAGCCATATGAAAACAGATGTCACAGCGAGGAAAAAACAATCACAGATCACATCATCTGTGCATTATTTATCTGCTCCAAACTCTGCTGCAACATGTGCTGTGGAGAAGGCGGCAGCGACACTGAATCCAAAGATGGAAACTTACCGGATAGAGCAAATGTTTGGTCTCCTCTGCCGACCACTGCGCAATCTTCTTGCCAGCTGATTTCTCCACCCACACGTTTTCTTTGTTTGTTTTACCCTGTGTGACCCGGAAGAACCTGCTGACGTCTACTGTGTCGTCACCGTTCACTTAGAAAAAATGAGATTTAACAGTCGGTTTAAGTTTGGATGCGGGAAGCAGCACCTCCGTCGGCCTGAAAACGCTGAAGGTTTTTTGTTTGAGAGAAGAACTCAGCCTAAATATGCAGGATCTGTGTGTTAAAAATGAAACAAAACACAACTCCAGACGTGTTTGTGATGAGGAAACATTATAACAGATGAGAAAATATAGTAACATGAGCCCTTTAAGAAAACTACTGATGATACGAGATCAACTGTATCATTCAATAGACAAAACAATTATTTTTGGGGTCAGTATTTACCGAGAGTTTCTTTTTGTTAGTGGGGAACCAAGTTTTTTTTTTTAAATACAACACATTTATTCATCCCTCTACAGCTCAAATCTTAAGTCTTTCATTTATGTAAATAGAATTGTTTTTTTGCTTTAGTGTTACTACTGTGTCATCTATATTTTCATTCGCATTTTATCATACTTTTTTATTGTGACAAGCCTACGTCCTTTTGTTTTCTGACCGATTACACAATTAAATGCCAGTTACAGGAAAGTGTGAGTGTTATGCAATTAAACGCGATTAAGATTATGATGTTTTTTTAGACAATTTACAAATAATACCTACATATTCATAAGAAAATTGAATAATAAAGTACACTCAACAAAAATATAAATGCAACACTTTTGTTTTTGCTCCCATTTGTCATGAGATGGACTCAAAGATCTAAAATTCATTCCAGATACACAATATTACCATTTCTCTCAAACATTGTTCACAAATCTGTCTAAATGTGTGATAGTGAGCACTTTTGCTTTGCTGAGATAATCCATCCCACCTCACAGGTGTGCCACATCAAGATGCTCATCAGACACCATGATTAGTGCACAGGTGTACCTTAGACTGCCCACAATAAAAGGCCACCCTGAAATGTGCAGTTTTGTCTCACAGCAAAATGCCACAGATGGCGCAAGCATTGGGGGAGCGTGCAATTGGCATGCTGACAGCAGGAATGTCAACCAGATCTGTTGCTCGGGCATTGAATGTTCATTTCTCCACCATAAGCCGTCTCCAAAGGCGTTTCAGAGAATATGGCAGTACATCCAACCGGCCTCACAACCGCAGACCACGTGTAACCACACCAGCCCAGGACCTCCACATCCAGCAGGTTCACCTCCAAGATCGTCTGAGACCAGCTACTCAGACAGCTGCTGAAACAATTGGTTTGCATAACCAAAGAATTTCTGCACAAACTGTCAGAAACCGTCTCAGGGAAGCTCAACTGCATGCTCGTCGTCCTCATCTGGGTCTTAACCTGACTCCAGATCGTCGTTGTAACAGACTTGAGTGGGCAAATGCCCACATTCGATGGCGTCTGGCACGTTGGAGAGGTGTTCTCTTCACGGATGAATCTCGGTTTACATTGTTCAGGGCAGACGCCAGACAGCGTGTGTGGCGTCGTGTGGGTGAGCGCTTTGCTGATGTCAATGTTGTGGATCGAGTGGCCCATGGTGGTGGTGGGGTTATGGTATGGGCAGGCATCTGTTATGGACGAAGAACACAGGTGCATTTTATTGATGGCTTTTTGAATGCACAGAGATACCGTGATGAGATCCTGAGGCCCATCGTTGTGCCAAACATCCATGAACATCACCTCATGTTTCAGCAAGATAATGCACGGCCCCATGTTGCAAGGATCTGTACACAATTCTTGGAAGCTGAAAATGTCCCAGTTCTTGCATGGCCAGCATACTCACCGGACATGTCACCCATTGAGCATGTTTGGGATGTGCTTGACTGGCGTATACGACAGCGCGTACCAGTTCCCACTAATATCCAGCAACTTCGCAGAGCCATTGAAGAGGAGTGGACCAACATTCCACAGGCCACAACTGACAATCTGATAAACTCTATGCGAAGAAGATGTGTTGCACTGCATGAGGCAAATGGTGGTCACACCAGATACTGACTGGTTCTGAGTCCCCAGACCCCCAATAAAGCAACAACTGCACATTTCAGGGTGGCCTTTTATTGTGGACAGTCTAAGGTACACCTATGCACTAATCATGGTGTCTGATGAGCATCTTGATGTGGCACACCTGTGAGGTGGGATGGAGTATCTCAGCAAAGCAAAAGTGCTCACTATCACACATTTAGACAGATTTGTGAACAATGTTTGAGAGAAATGGTAATATTGTGTATCTGGAATGAATTTTAGATCTTTGAGTCCATCTCATGACAAATGGGAGCAAAAACAAAAGTGTTGCGTTTATATTTTTGTTGAGTGTAGTAAACGGGTCTACATGTGGCAAGTTTGAAAGGTGACTCCTGCCCCCTTCTGGCCAAACCCTCTTACTGCAGCATCTGGTCTGCAATATTGTCCAATCCGTTTTATTGAAATAGATAAAGCTTATCATAAGACAGTCATGTGAAGTGCGGCAAAACAAAACAAGTGTCATCTTCTCTCCTTTTGTAATTCAATATCTTTTGTGTTTCTTTCATGTTTCAGGTTTCCCCTTTGTCGTCGAACATGAGCGAGTCCGTCTGTTCGCTGAAGTTCGCTCAGAGAGTCCGGACGGTTGAACTCGGCTCTGGCTCCTCGTTGTCATCGCGGAAACTCGAAAACTCCTCCACCTCGTCCTCGCCCACCCACGACAGTGTAGAGGTAACGGGCGACACTACGGGATCGGCTGTCAAACGCTGGACACAGGTTTCACGTTCTAGTCGAGTTTTAATTTGAGTTATTTCATGAAACGGGGGCAATGTGCAGTTTATATTAGCCTTAACAGGAGAGATGCATTGGACTGAATGACTTTTTGGATTCTTTACCATACAAAAATGTGTTTGCGCTCTCTCTCACCCAAATTAAATTACGTGTGGTTGTATTTTCACTTTCATGCTACGTCCTGGTTCAGTCCTCAAAAACATACCAAGTTATTTGTTTCATTCACGCATGTTTGAGTAATCCTTTATTAGTCTGTCAAAGCTCAAAATCCTCTGTTCCACCTCTCTACAGCTACATTTACCTTTTGGTTTAGTAAGGATCGGCAAGTCCAGGGCTGAAATTATCCAAATGATTCTAGTGAAGCTGTGTGGAGTTTCAGAATGTTTTGTTTGCGAAAAGAACTGTGCAGGTTTTGTGTGTTAAACGTGTGCGAATGAAACAAAACAGAACTCCAGGTCTCTTTGTGACGAGGAAACAACATTATCACGTAATATGTCTCCTGATTATTCATAAAACACACATATTATTATATTTTATAGCGTAACAAAACTCTAAATCTCCCCCCGTCTGCCCCTCTGTCAGCTGGACTCTCCCCCCTCCACCCCCGGTCCCCTGCCCATCTCCAGAGCCAGCAGCGCCGGCTCCACCCTCTCCACCCTCTCCACCGCCTCCAGGACCACCTCTGGGTCCCGCAGGAGGTCCCAGTCCCAGCTGTCTGCAGGTAAGGCACACGCACCCGGGGCATTGTGGGAAACGTAGGAGAGCGGAGATGTGTCTGAAATCACTCCCTGGCTTTGTTTGGTTTACATGATTTACTTTAATGTTGTTTCTTTGAACTCCAATGAGGTTTTTAGTGTAACAGTAACTGACAAGTGAAGGGATTAGCCTGGATTATCGTGAAGTACATATGACAGATTAAACGACTCATTTTAAGAGTTAAAATAAGGACAAATTCACTCATCGGTTTCTTGAAACGGGTGCGTTGGGCGAAAGGGAGCATCCTGCACATCGTCTTACCTGCGAAATGTGAGATTTATTAGGACATTCTTACATTTTATGCTTGATTTTTCTCTATTAAAACATAGTTAACAATTATATTTTAAGGTAAATTGTGTAAATTTTCTCGTGGAGGGTCCGTCAAACGTTTTTCGAGATGTTATTGCCTTGTCTGGAACGTTTCACAGTATCGTCCTAAACCTTTCTGAGAAGAAACCAGACCAAGTTACGGGTCAGATCTGCGGAGAGGCGACCCCATTCACAGTCGCAATGCCTTTTTACATTTTTCTAGGTGTTTTTGAGCCACAAAACCACCTGTAATTGAATAAATATACTGTAATTAGAGCGGTTTAATGTCATACTGTGGAACATTCCAGGCAGAGCAATGATGTAGCCAACAAAAAATGTATAATGCACCTTTTAAAAATGTCTAGTTTTTTGTAGTTTTTAACATTTAATGAACCTTATAAATTTACTTCCTGGTTAAACACGGGCAGATATGAAATACATAAACAGTCGGTAATTTCATAACTGTCACTTCGCAATAATAATGTTAACAAGGACCAAAACTTGTTTAAATAAATTTTTTTGTTTTATTTGGACAACTAAATGTACAAGACAGCATTTTTATTATGTTAAAATGAGTGTTTTAATGTCCTTTCCTGTAAATTGTCCTTGCATTGTTAATGGAGTTTTGTGCGCTGGTGACATAGATTCAGTTTCAAAACTCAAGGCCCGATTTGACGATGACGATTTAACCAGCGAATGGCGACGTATGAAAAATTTGGCGAATACGCTGCCATGCTAAGGATAAGTTATAGATAAGTTTTGTGTAAGTTATGAACACGCTGAAACACGCTGGCATCTAAAACGCTCTATATAAGTTATTGATATGTTTTGTATAAGTCCAACTCGTTATGAATACGCTATGTATACACCCAAAAATGAAAAAAAAAAAACATAGATAGTTCAGCGTGTGCCAGCGTTTTAGGGAAATTCTGGTACATTGTCAAACGCTGGCTAAATCGTCAAAGTGTGACAGGGCCCTCAGCGCTAGTACTGCCTGTATTTTTGTAATTTCTTAGAGGAGAACTCTGGCACGTTTGAAGCTAAAGTCCGATGCTAGAGGTGGTCGAATTCTGTCAGAAACCAAAAAAGTGTTTCCTCGACGGAGATCTCGCTGTGGCAGTGAGTCTGTCAAGACGACAAACTAGTGTAGTGATGCGGGCAAGTTCTTAACTTCCACGTAAAACACCAATTTGCTTCACACTAAAGAAGCTTAACACCACTTTAACCCATCTTACAACAGCCACGAGTCTAACAAACAAAACGCTCTGCCTGGTTCACTCATTAGTGTCTGGAAACGTTATAAAACAACTTTATAAGTGGCCGTAGCATTAGCTTGTTGATTTTCTACTGAGCATGCAAAAGCCCAAAAGACTCGATCAAATCAAATCAAAGTTTATTTATAAAGCGCTTTTCATACAAAAAATGTAACAAAAAGTGCTTTACAGTGATTAAAAACAATCCCACATTTCCTTCCTCCCACCCAACCCCAAAACTGCCCGACCCGACACAACCAAACAACCCAGACACACACACACACACGCACGCACACGCGCACACACACACACACACACACACACACATATATGAACACTCTAAAATACAAAGTAAAACATGAGGCATGAGGCTGGGTACAGGTGAACCAGTTGAGAAAGCAGAGGAACCGTCTACACCAGGAGCAGAGCCATCCGCCGCCACCAGGGAGCGCTGTAGGCCCCAGGGGAGAGACGGGCCCAGGCACCATCCCCCCACCAGGACACAGGGCCCAGGGGAGAGATGAGGCCTAAGCACCGTCTCCCACCAGGAGCCCACGGGACAGACCCCGGCACCCACAGCCGAACACTGCTCCTGGTGCAGAGGCTCCTGCAGAGGAAACACTGGAAATCCTAAAAATATGTCTAAAATAAATAAATATAATAAAATGTGTATAATAAAAACAAGTGAAAGTATAAAATTTCAATTAAAAACTAAGCTAAAAAGTGAGGAAATAAAAATGAATAAATATAATAAAAGCTAAGCTAAAACGGTGAGTCTTAAGCCTACTCTTAAAAACATGAACGTTCTCTGCAGCTCTGAGCTGATCATTGATGTTGTTTCTAATCCCGTTTATTTATGAGTGAATTATATTTTTTTGAAAACGTTAAAAAAATACATTCCCAAACCATTTTCTTTCAACAACTCTCGGTTTCTCCTCTTCTTCACCGTCAGTAGTCGATCCTCACTTGTTGCTTCTGGCGGCTCGAGCCTCTCGCCCTCGCTGGAGTCGACAGTCGAGTCTTTTGGGCTTTCGCATGCACAGTGGGAAATCAACAAAGCTAATAAAGTTGTTTTATTACGTTTCCAGACACTAATGAGTGAGCCCATCTTACAACGGCCACGAGTCTAACAAACAAAACGCTCAGGAAGAACGTTTTGTTTGTTAGACTCGTGGCTGTTGTTATGTAGATGTTCTGGTCTGGTCACCCAAGGTTTAGGCAGAGAGACACAGGAGACAGAGTTCTGGATGCTGTTTTCCTTTAATGCCAGATGAGCCCTTTAAAACAATGGCAGGAGGCACAATGTTAGTGGCACAGCAGCTCCCTCTCACAGCACAGGCTGCTAATCTCTACTGCTTTCCACACCAAAAACAAATGTACAAATTGTTAGTTTTGTTTACAATAGGTATACAAGAAAAAAAAAGAAAAAATCTTCAGCATAAAGTATAAATTACAGCACCAGATATTTTATATACAAAGTAGTCCTTCACAAACCTTTAAAACAATGGCAGGAGGCACAATGTTAGTGGCACAGCAGCTCCCTCTCTAGAGCAGAAGAAAAACGAACAGTCAACTATGGAGCAAAAATGCGTTTTCATGGGCTAAAACTATCTCATGACCCCATTAAACTTAAATTTATAACGTTACTTTTGTGTTTTTACCATGTATATTACAGTATATAACAATTAAATGAGCTTAAAACATGCTAGCTTAAATAAAAAGAGGACACGAGGAGCTCCACTTACCACAGCACAGGCTGCTAATCTCTACTGAGAGACTGAGCAGACCCGCACGCGGATAAGGGGGGTGTGTCACATTAATTACTGCCCCTGCGCAACAGGTACCAAAAGGGAACCATAACATGTAGTAATAAGACTAATATATATATAACAATTATTTTACATAATAATTCGCAAAACAGATATTGCAAAAAAAATAAAAGGTTTACACTGTGAGGTTTTGAGAATGTTCACAAAAAAAATTAATTTGCTACATACTCCCTGCTGAACTTCTCAAAACTGTAACGATACACATCAGACTGGACCCAGAGCAACATACTTGCCAACCAACATGGACAATGACTTTACATGTCTGCGACAAAAACGTCTTCCTCCACAAAAGGAAAAGTAACACCGAAGAGTTGGCCAGACTCAACAGTGTACACTTGCAATAAGATAGTGCCGTATACACAACCTCTTACAGTTAAGGTAGTGGCTGTTACTCTCCAATAAACTTGAGCTAATTGGCAAATTACAATATGCACAGTGACTTATCAACACTCGGACTATAACCAAAATCTTGAATGCGCTTACAAAAATAAACTTCTTGCAAAATCTGAGACTGCATTACGTGTCCGGACGTTCTTTTGCGTCATATTTTGTATAAGTCTGTTAACTGGTTTCACAATCCTACCAGCCCTGGTTTTGAAAAGGCTCACTGTATCAGGCAACGGAACATCGGACCCAAGAGCAGATGCATCATTGGACTGGACATGGAAGTCTCTTAAGTTTGATTCTGGACTAACAGTGTCTCCTTCACTTCTCTCAAACTCTCGAGGATAGTCAGGAACAGACTCATTAACAAGGTCTGGCTCTACCTGAGAGAGACATGAACAAGAGTCTGTGGGGGGCACTGTTTTTGCTACCCACTCTGCAGTACGTTCTGTTGCATTGGGCCCTGAGTCAGCGACTGAATTGTCCTGATTGGCACTGGTTGCATTACTCAGTTCATGAGATGTGTCAAAGGAAAATACTGACTCCTGCTCATGGTGAAGTTCGAGTGGCAAGAAATTTGCCAACAGGAGCAAGTTCCGGTGAACGACTTTCTCTTGCCCCGTGACTGTATTTCTGACTCGGTAAATGTGACATTTGGGATCTTTGTACACAACAGTGTAAATGTCAGAACACCACTTATCAGCAAGCTTCCTGCGACCTCGTTCACCCTTGTTTGCCAGGAGAACTTGGTCTCCCTCCTCAATGTCAGTACCTTTAACCTTTAAGTTATACACGCGGGCTTGGCGCTGTCGACTGGCATCAGAATTGGCCTGAGCTGCAGTAAGGGCTTCCTTAAGATTGTCTCTGATCTTTTTGACATAGCTGTTGTAGTCAGTGATCTCATTGTCTCTCTCTGCATTGTGAAACATTACATCCACTGGGAGTCTGGGTATGCGGCCAAACATTAAGTAAAATGGTGCGTATCCAGTCGACTCATGGGCTGTGCAGTTGTAGGCAAATGTCAACGTTTGAAGCATTTGTGGCCATTTACTCTTATCACGGGGCGGCAAGGCTCTGATCATGTTCCCTAAAGTTCTATTAAACCTTTCAGTCTGGCCATTGCCCATTGGGTGATAAGGCGTGGTCCTTGATTTCTTCACTCCAGAGATCTTTAGCAGTTCCTGTATCAGTTCACTTTCAAAGTTTGCACCTTGGTCTGCATGGAGTCTCTGTGGGAAGCCATAGACGCAAAAATATTTGTCCCATAACTGGCGTGCCACTTGTTTCGCTGACTGATCGGGGCACTGAAACGCGTGGGCCATTTTGGTAAAATGGTCGGTGGCAACTAACACGTCCACACTCCGACCTTTTGCGTCCTCTGCCGACCAAAAATCGAGACACACTAGCTCAAGGGGACCTGTGGTCTTGATACTTTCTAGGGGTGCTCTTCCCTCTGGTTCAAGAGTTTTGCTCACCACGCAACGCTTACAGCACTTAACATGCTCGCGGACACTGAGCTCCATATTAAGCCAAAAGAAGCGCTGTCTGGCAAGATGTAGTGTTCGACTCTGACCTTGATGCCCAGCGTTATCGTGCACTCCTTGAAGGACATGACCAACAAGAGACAGGGGAGTGACAAACTGATGTCGCTTTTTGCCACTCACCAAATCTTTGGAAACCCTGTATAGAATGTTATCGAGCATTTTCAACTTCTCCCACTGTTTCAGAAGTTTCAGAACGTTTGGGGACAGTCTGGACTTTTCTCTCCTAGATGGCCGCCTACCACGTATTACAAACGAGATTACTTGTGACAGAGTAGTGTCGTTCTGTTGTGCATCTTGGAGTTCCTGAACAGACAATACAGGTAAAGTGACTTGACCTGGGGGCTCTAGCCTGTCTAAATCTTGAGCTAGCCATGAGAAAACCCTTTCTTCAGAAATATTTTCCCCCTGTAACTGACCTGACAGGACTGCTGACACTTCTTCACTACCCAGCGACTGATGTTCTAAACACTGAACAATCTGGAGGCATTGAACTTCTTGGCAATCTGTACTGGCTCTAAAGACATCCTGAACTGCATCCTCTCTTAACTGCTCTGACTCTTTCAACAAGCTTTCATAGGGCTCAGTCACAAGTCTCTGGGAAACACGGGTTTTGACAAAGGGCTGGCGGCTAAGGGCGTCTGCGACTATGTTTTTATTGCCAGGTATGTACTTGATGCTGAAGTTGTAAGGGGACAACTTTGCCACCCACCTTTGCTCACACGCGTCGAGTTTAGGCTTTGTGAGAATATAGGTCAGGGGATTATTATCAGTCCATACCGTAAATGAATTCCCCTTTAGCCAATGACTAAACTTATCGCAGACTGACCACTTTAGCGCTAGAAACTCTAAGCGATGGGCTGGATATTTGCTTTGCGCACGCGTGAGCGCTTTACTGGCAAATGCAACGGGTCGCGCCTTTGTCTCTCCATCTGTGACTTGGGATAACACAGCACCTAATCCGTCGGTTGAAGCATCCGTAGATAGAATGAACGGGCGACTGAAATCTGGGTGCGCTAGGACAACGGACTCCAGGAGGGCAGTTTTAAGGTGCGCAAATGAGTCTTTGTGCTCTTGTTTCCAGTCGCTTGAATGCAACTTTTTAAACACAGCAGCACCACGAGTATTCCCTTTTCTCCCTTTAGGGGCAGCAGTGAGTGCAAAAAGGGGCTTGGCAATGCTAGAACAATCTTGGATGAACTGCTGATAGTACATGACCATACCCAGGAATGACTTGATTTTCTTTTGTGAGGGTGTTTTACCATCCTCCATCATGAGATCTGTTTCAGTAATTGCAGTTATAGCTTTTATCTTATCGGGATCAGTTGAAACTCCACTCCCATCCACGACATGTCCGAGAAACTTTACTGTCTTTCTGAGGAGCTGACATTTCTTAGGGGCTAACTTAAGTCCGTGAGCTCTTAACCGGCTAAAAACCATTTCCAACCTTTTTAAAGCCTCTGCCTCATCAGGTGCATAGACCAACACATCGTCCAAGTAACAGAGCAGTGTCAAGAAGTTTTGATCGCCAAATATACCCATCATGAGCCGCATGAAACTGGCTGGACTGTTGCATAGCCCTTGCGGGAGTCTGTTGAACTCGTACAGACCCATGGGGGTTGTGAATGCTGTGAGCCTCTTGTCCTCTTCAGCCATCGCAATATTATAGAAGCCGGAGGTGAGATCCATCGCACTGAATATGGCGCTACCACCCAGCGCAGCCAGACAGTCTGCTTGGTGGGGCAGAGGGTGTGCGTCTTTGATTGTGCGCGCGTTTAGCCAGCGATAATCAACACAGATCCTCAAGTCCCCGTTCTTCTTCCAGACAAGGACTAACGGCGATGCCCATTCACTGTTTGATTTACGAATGATTTCCAGCTCTTCCATTTCTGAGAGAACTTGTCTGAGTTTGTGATAATGCGCTGGGGGCACTCGGCGGTATGGGAGTCTGAATGGCCGGCTGTCAGAGAGGTGAATTCTATGGACAAAGTCTTTTGCGGAGCCACAGTCGAGTTTGTTTCTTGAAAAGACATCCTCATACTTTTGAATGAGCCGCAGGAGCTGACTTTTCCAATAGGGCGACACCTCACAAGAATCAATGTCCAGACTTTCAAGTCCCATTTTAACTAAAATGTCTTTGTGGCTCTGAGATTGGTCGGCTTGTTCACATGACACTGTCTGTTTATTTTGCTCCAGTGAGTCGACGACACCTGAGTCCTCATCTAAATCCTCAACAGCAATGCAGGCGGACACCTCTGCAATCTTTATGTTGCGTCTCAGAGTCACTGGTTTGTTGGAGGCGTTTAGCACTCTAACTGGGATCCACCTGTCACCATGCATGTTGGATACAGACCTGCACACGATGATGTCATTTCTGTGGGTCCGGGTCTTTGGTGGCTCGACCAGCACTGCGCTGCCCATGGAAATGGCTGAGTTAGCTGGTAACTTGCTCCACACGAGGTGTTCCTGCCTGGGCTGGAGAGTCACGGCCTTAGTCAACTTGGCTGTCCCAATAACATCAGGAATACTGTCACCTCTCCACCTGTTAATGCCAGAAAACATATTAAGGAACTGCATAGTCTCTGATGTCTCTGCTGACTCAGGTTTACTTAGGACTTGCCAGAACTGAGCGGACTGTTTGAACTGGTTGAGGAGGTATTTAATGACATTAGTCCCAATGATCATTTGATCCTTTTGCCCTGGTACTACTAAGGTTGGAACTCTGAATGTACACCCATATACTTCCACCTTTAAATCATAAACAGTCTTGGGCTTAACTTTAACGCCACCACAACCTACAAGCACGATGTCAGGGCATGCATCGGTGGGCAGGGCTTTAGAGTCAGCACTGCATAACATCTGTTCAGCCTCTTCACTAATGGTGCATGCCATTGAACCAGTGTCGAGTAGTGCTTTGAGTGAGACTACATCCTCCACTTGAGCATTGGTGTAAAACAGACTGTCAGCTTTTTCAAGTTTGGTTATATTCTGGAACAGTACAACAGTATCTGGAGGTGAGGATGTCACACATTCAGAGTATACAGACTGAGCATCATCATCAGCTTTGAGGGTCTCCGTTTTGTCACTCACACTGTCCCCTCCCGCATGTGAGTGCCTTAGTTTCCCTGACTGATTGTCTGAGGCATGGGGGACTTGGGACAGTCTTTTCGCTGGTGTCCGATTTCTAGACAACCCAAACATCTTTTCTCTCTCATACAGTGGGTACGTGTTGAATGTGAGTTTTGTTTACAGACACGACATGGAGGTGGTCGGCCAAATGGGAAAAACGGTGCTTCGGTAGCAGCAGATACGGGCTGGCTTGTACGTTCTAGCACTCTCTCCAACATACTTAGCACTCTCTCCAATGCACTAGACTCTGGGACTGTTACTTCACTCACTTTGACTGGGTTAGTTAACTTGGCAGTATTTACATTAGTGTATTCTGCGTTATGTGTCGGGGTTTCACTCTCTGCTACAGCAGTGGCAACACAGATGGCAGGAGCTTTGGGCATGCTTACAGGGGGCTTTTTGATTTGGTGCTCTCTCTGATGCTCATCAATAGCTTCCTGCACCTCAGTGAGCGACCATTTACTGATGGGCTTACATTTAAAAACGCATGCGAGATCAGAGTCTGGACAGTTTCTGATAAACATCATAGCTATTTCTGAGTCCATATTGTCCAGTTTACCACCTTGGCACTTTAAATGTCTGTCAGCAACTTCAGCGGCTGTGTTTAACCTGACCCAGTAGTCTACTGGTGTTTCTCTAGCTGCTGGCCGGGTGGCATAGAAATCAGCTAGTGGCAGACAGGAACCAGGGGTCTCACTGAAGTAGCGCCTGAGAATGCTATATATTGTCTCTGGGGTTACTGGAGTGCTGCCTGAGGAGCTGCTTTTCAGTCCTACTTTGACAATATTTTTTGCTCTGCCAAGAAGGTGGTTCAAAACTTCATCTACTTGTTCACCTTGTGGGAGATCTTTTTTATGCAAATATACTTCGACTGTTTCTATCCATTCTTGGATGGAGTACTTGTCTGTGCCATCACCACGATACATAGGTGGGTCTTTAACATCTGATTTAACTATCAGACTAACTTTGGAGAGATCAGCGATAGTGTTAAATGTCTCTGCTCTGGGTGAGTTAGCTAGAGGCAGCTGTGCGCTGTGGGTCTGCTGACTGGCTAAAAGACGGCCAGCAATAGACTCGCCTATCTGACTTCCCAATTCACCGATAAGTTCACGTAACTGATGTGTGGTTTCACTGGGATTTGCAGGTGTAGAAAACTGTGGTACATGCCTATGGTTGACACCATCTGACTCAAACAGTGTTCCAGGGACACGTCCCGGACTTTCATTCACAAACGTAAATAAACCTCTCCCTCTGCCAGCAGGTGAAAGTACATCATATGTCTCTTCACGTTTGTATGCCATAGTTTCAAAAGCAAATGAACAGAAAGATACCACAAAATAATGATTAACTCAAAATAAAATTCACAGTTGGCAGGTTTCTCACTGTTACTATAATATAGAAGCTATGTTATACACAGTCTCATGCCTAAAGCCTCTTTAAATGGTGACCGACACAGGAACCAACAGGATCCACTTGAAGACCAGCTTGGACTCCGGGCGTCACGAGCACACAGCAGAACCTCGGCGATCGGCAGCGGCTAATCAGGGGATCCGGGTCACGGCACCAGTTTTATGTAGCGGTTCTGGTCTGGTCACCCAAGGTTTAGGCAGAGAGACACAGGAGACAGAGTTCTGGATGCTGTTTTCCTTTAATGCCAGATGAGCCCTTTAAAACAATGGCAGGAGGCACAATGTTAGTGGCACAGCAGCTCCCTCTCACAGCACAGGCTGCTAATCTCTACTGCTTTCCACACCAAAAACAAATGTACAAATTGTTAGTTTTGTTTACAATAGGTATACAAGAAAAAAAAAGAAAAAATCTTCAGCATAAAGTATAAATTACAGCACCAGATATTTTATATACAAAGTAGTCCTTCACAAACCTTTAAAACAATGGCAGGAGGCACAATGTTAGTGGCACAGCAGCTCCCTCTCTAGAGCAGAAGAAAAACGAACAGTCAACTATGGAGCAAAAATGCGTTTTCATGGGCTAAAACTATCTCATGACCCCATTAAACTTAAATTTATAACGTTACTTTTGTGTTTTTACCATGTATATTACAGTATATAACAATTAAATGAGCTTAAAACATGCTAGCTTAAATAAAAAGAGGACACGAGGAGCTCCACTTACCACAGCACAGGCTGCTAATCTCTACTGAGAGACTGAGCAGACCCGCACGCGGATAAGGGGGGTGTGTCACATTAATTACTGCCCCTGCGCAACAGGTACCAAAAGGGAACCATAACATGTAGTAATAAGACTAATATATATATAACAATTATTTTACATAATAATTCGCAAAACAGATATTGCAAAAAAATAAAAGGTTTACACTGTGAGGTTTTGAGAATGTTCACAAAAAAAATTAATTTGCTACAGTTAGATGGGGTAAAGTGGTGTTAAACTTCTTCAGTGTGAAGCAAATTGGTGTTTTACGTGGAAGAACTTGCCCCCATCACTACACTAGTTTGTTGCCTTGACAGACTCACTGCCACAGTGAGATCTCCACCGAGGAAACACTGATCTGTGCCGTTTTTTTGGCTTCTGACCGAATTCGACCACCTCTAGCAACGGACTTTAGCTTCAAACCTGCCGGAGTTCCCCTTAAAACTAAATATTTTCTGCAGCTACTAACCCACCAAACCAAGTAATAATCAGAAAAACATGAAAACCTGTCATATGCACTTTGAATGAGTTGGATGTAGACTTCATCCTTTAACATTTGATATTTATGAACTTAAAAAATGTGAAAAATATATTCTACAAACCACATGGGATTCTTTGTGAGGTGATTTCAGACACAGCGTTTTGTATGATCCCAAATCCAGGTGTGTTTCCCATCTGTTCCTCTTCTTCCCCATTCTGTGGTCTGATTGGCCGGTGCTCAGACAGGCAGGTAGACCGAGCCAGCCCATTGGTGGACTGTGGGCAGGTAGATGGGCTCAGAGAAGCCGATTGGTGGAAAGCTTTGGCATGGACGTGCTCGGCATGGCATGGCCCCCCCAGCGTGGTGTCAGTGTGGACCCCGACATTAACCCCGCCCCCTCCTCCTTAAAGACACTGTGACCCTAACAGAGAGACTGAAGGGCCCCGCAGAGGCCTCGAGCGCGAGTGGCAAAGCTCAGAGGGTTTTAGGTTTGGGCAGTGGGTCCATCTCTGCTGCTGGAGCTCAGGACTAAACCAGGACTAAACCAGGACTAAACCGGGTCTAAACCAGGGTCTAAACCAGGACTAAACCAGGACTAGACCAGGACTGAACCAGGGTCTAAACAAATGTCTGAACCGGAATCTAAATCAAAGTCTAAACTAAGGTTTAAATCATGGTCTAAACTAGGGTCTAAACTAAGGTCTAAACTAGGATCTAAATCAGAACTAAACCAGGATCTAAACCAGGGTTTGAACCAGAATCTAAACCAGAATCTAAACTAAGGTCTAAACTAAGGACTAAACCAGGGTCTAAACCAGGGTCTAAACCAGGGACTAAGCCAGAGTCGGAATCAGGATCTAAACCAGAGTCTAATCTAAGGTCTCCAGAAAAGTTACACAATCCAACTTTTTGGATCAGGGTCCGTCACCTGCTTGTGTCTATGGATATTGCACCTGCTATGCCTGGAATGTTCCACAGTGTGGCTTTAAACAGCTCTACTTTATATTTATTCAATTACAGCTGGTTTTATAGCTCAAAAACATCTAAAAAAAAAAACAGGGATTTGTGAATTATTTTCTTGAAACTGTGAATTATTTTCTTGTGTTAATATTAAGGAATGATTGAAGGAAACACATGGGTGCTTTGATTCTATTTTAACTTGAACATATGGACCCTATGACAAATGGAGTTTAACCTGTTGACCTTGTGACCCTTGAAGTGGGCTATTTAAAGAAGTGAGATGGCTCTGTAAAGACTTGTGTGTTATCTTATATGGTGAGCTAGAAGCATAACATATGGGATCTATACATAAACAACAAGGATAGAATAGCAGCTGCATGCATCAACAGGTGGGATAATGTTTGAGTTTAACTATAAAAGAGGTCTCGCAGAAGGAGGCCCTTCAGAGACGAGGAGGGAAGACCCACCATAAAGGCCTGTATCCTGTTGTAGCCCGAATAAAGATCTTTTTGAAACTGCTCCACGCCTTCTACGTTTTTGTTCTGAGGTGTCTTAAAGAACCAGAAGCTTACAGATTCTGACTGTGAGTGGGGTCGCCTCTCCACAGATCTGACCTGTAACTCGGTCTACGTTGGTCTCCATGAAGATAGAAAAGGTTTAATGCCGTACTGTGGAACATTTCAGACAAAACAAAAACATCTAAAGGGAGAAAAGCTTTTGACGGACGCTCCAACAGTAAATTTACACCTTTAAAGCGGCGGGTAATTAAAGATAGATTAGTAAACGACTTGGTAAACTTAATTTTTTTATGTTTAATTATACGAAAAGCGTCACTAAACGTCTAGATCTGTGCAGGAAACAGAACAGCAGAGATGAACCACTCCCCAAACTGCTTTTATCTGGACAAACTTGGAGTGAATGTTGAATGAATGAATGACTTCTGTGACTCACTTTCCACTTTTTGTTTATTTCCCCGCTGCTCTGTGTCTGCTGCCCGTGTGCAAAGGATTGTGGGAAATCTAACATTGTGTTTGCTAAAACTAAAACTCACTGATGGAAATGCATGGAACTGTTGTCGAGTAACGGCTTTTATTTCACCATCCATCCATCCATCTTCTTCCGCTTATCCTCCCGAGGGAGGCGTCCAGGAGGCATCCGGACCAGATGCCCGAACCACCTCAGCTGGCTCCTCTCGACGTGGAGGAGCAGCGACTCTACTCCGAGCTCCTCCCGTGTGACCGAGCTCCTCACCCTATCTCTAAGGGAGCGCCCGGCCACTCTGCGGAGGAAACTCATTTCGGCCGCTTGTATCCGCGATCTCGTTCTTTCGGTCATTACCCAGAGCTCATGACCATAGGTGAGGGTAGGAACGTAGATTGACCGGTAAATCGAGAGCTTCGCCTTTCGGCTCAGCTCCCTCTTCACCACAACGGTCCGATACAGCGACTGCATCACTGCCGACGCCGCACCGATCCGCCTGTCAATCTCGCGCTCCATCCTCCCTCACTCGTGAACAAGACCCGAGATACTTGAACTCCTCCACTTGAGGCAGAGACTCCCCACCCACCCGGAGAGGGCAATCCACCTTTTTCCGGTCGAGAACCATGGCCTCGGATTTGGAACAGCTGATTCTCATCCCGGCCGCTTCACACTCGGCTGCAAACCGCCCCAGTGCCCGCAGAAGGTCCTGGTTAGATGGAGCCAACAGGACAAAAACATACCCACAAAGAAGCGATGAAATACTGTGGTCCCCGCACTGGACCCTCTCCGGCCCCTGGCTGCGCCTAGAAATTCTGTCCATAAATACAATGAACAGAACCGGTGACAAAGGGCAGCCCTGGCGGAGTCCAACATGCACCGGGAACAGGTCTGACTTACTGCCGGCAATGTGAACACAGCTCCTGCTCCGGTCATACAGGGACCGGACAGCCCTTAGCAAAGGGCCCCGGACCCCATACTCCCGGAGCACCCCCCACAGGGCACCACGAGGGACACGGTCGAATGCCTTCTCCAAGTCCACAAAACACATGTGGACTGGTTGGGCAAACTCCCATGAACCCTCGAGCACCCGATGGAGGGTGTAGAGCTGGTCCAGTGTTCCACGACCAGGCCGAAAACCACACTGCTCCTCTTGAATCCGAGGTTCGACTATCGGCCGAACTCTCCTCTCCAGCACCCTGGCATAGACTTTACCGGGGAGGCTGAGGAGTGTGATTCCCCTGTAGTTGGAACACACCCTCCGGTCCCCCTTTTTATACAGAGGGACCACCACCCCGGTCTGCCAGTCCAAAGGCACTGTTCCCGACCGCCACGCGATGTTGTAGAGACGTGTCAGCCGAGACAGCCCCACAACACCCAGAGACTTAAGGTACTCAGGACGGATCTCATCCACCCCCGGAGCCTTGCCACCGAGGAGCTTTCCGACCACCTCAGTGACTTCGGCCAGGGTGATGGATGAGTCCGCCTCTGGGTCCCCAGCCTCGGCCTCCTCTTCGGAGGACATGACGGTGGGATTGAGGAGATCCCCAAAGTATTCCTTCCACCGCCCGACAACATCCCCAGTCGAGGTCAGCAGCTCTCCCCCCGCACTGTAAACAGTGTTGGTGAAGGACCGCTTCCCCCTCCTGAGGCGCCGGACGGTTTGCCAGAATTTCCTTGGGGCCGTCCGATAGTCCTCCTCCATGGCCTCCCCGAACTCCTCCCAGACCCGAGTTTTTGCCTCTGCAACCGCCCGGGCTGCAGCACGCTTGGCCCGACGGTACCCGTCAGCTGCCTCAGGAGTCCACCGGGCCAGTAAGGCCCGGTAGTACTCCTTCTTCAGCTTGACGGCATCCCTTACTTCCGGTGTCCACCACTGGGTTCGGGGATTGCCGCCGCGACAGGCACCGCAGACCTTACGGCCACAGCTACGAACGGCCGCATCGACAATGGAGGCCGAGAACGAAGCCCACTCGGGCTCCATGTCCCCAGCCTCCCCCGGGATCTGGGAGAAGCTCTCCCGGAGGTGTGAGTTGAAGGCCACACTGACAGAAGGTTCCGCCAGACGTTCCCAGCAGACCCTCACGATACGCTTGGGCCTGCCAGGTCTTTCCGGCTTCCTCCTCCGCCAGCGGACCCAACTCACCACCAGGTGGTGATCAGTTGACAGCTCTGCCCCTCTCTTCACCCGAGTGTCCAAGACACACGGCCGGAGGTCAGATGACATGACAACAAAGTCGATCATCGACCTCCGGCCTAGGGAGTCCTGGTGCCACGTGCACCGATGGACCCCCTTGTGCTCGAACATGGTGTTCGTTATGGACAAACTGTGACTAGCACAGAAGTCCAATAACAGAACACCGCTCGGGTTCAGATCAGGGAGGGTGTTCCTCCCAATCACCACTCTCCAAGTGTCACCGTCGTTGCCCACATGGGCGTTGAAGTCCCCCAGTAGAACAACGGAGTCCCCGGTCGGTGCACTATCCAGTACCCCTCCCAGAGACTCCAAGAAGGCCGGGTACTCTGCACTGCTGTTCGGCCCATAGGCCGACACCACAGTGAGAGACCTGTCCCCGACCCGAAGGTGCAGGGACGCGACCCTCTCGTTCACCGGGGTAAACTCCAACACGCAGCGGCTGAGCTGTGGGGCTATAAGCAAGCCCACGCCAGCTCGCCGCCGCTCCCCGCGGCCCACGCCAGACAAATGGAGAGTCCAGCCCCTCTCAAGGAGTTGGGTTCCAGAGCCCAAGCTGTGCGTGGAAGTGAGGCCGACTATATCTAGCCGGTAACGCTCGACCTCCCGCACAAGCTCAGGCTCCTTCGTCCCCAGCGAGGTGACATTCCATGTCCCCAGAGCTAGTCTCCATGTCCGGAGATCTGGTTGCCGAGGCCCCCGCCTTCGACTGCCGCCCAGATCTTTTTGCACCCGGCCCCTATGGCTCCTCCCGCGGATGGTGGGTCCAGGGGAGGGCGGTCCCACGTCGCTCCTTCGGGCTGTGCCCGGCCGGGCCCCGTGGGGAAAGGCCCGGCCACCAGGTGCTCGCCCACGTGCACCCACCCCAGGCCTGGCTCCAGGGTGGGGCCCCGGTACCGCCTTTCCGGGCGACGTCACTGACCTTGTTTTTAATCTCATCATAGGGGCTTCTGAACCGCTCTTCGTCTGACCTGCATGAACAATTCTCCCAGACTGGCTGAGGTTGTGTATGTCCCACGCACAAAAAGCACAAACAAAACATACCTAAACTCTGATAGGAAAGGTATCAGATCTCCTAACTCAATAGAAATAAATACATGCATCGCAAATAAACAAAATAAATGTATAAAAAGCACAAATAAAACTCAACTAAAGTCTGATAGGAAAGGCGTCAGGTTTCATAACTTAATAAAAATAAATAATTGTGTTGCAAACAAACAAATTAAGCATGTAAAAAGCACAAATAAAAGTCAACTGAACTCTGATAGGAAAGGCGTCAGATCTCATAACTTAATAAAAATAAATACATGTGTCGCAAATAAACAAAATGATAAGTGTGTAAAATGTGGACTGCTAAACATCAGGTCCCTCTCTTCTAAATCTCTTTTAATAAATGAATTAATTGGCGACTTTAATATTGATCTTCTAGCTTTAACTGAAACATGGCTTCAGGAAAATGATTATGTTAGACTAAACGAATCTACACCTCCAAGTCACGTGAACTTTCAAAGTGCCAGGAGCACTGGTCGAGGTGGCGGTGTGGCCGTCATTTCTCACTCCAGCCTAATTCTCAGCCTCAAATCTAATTATACATTCCGCTCCTTTGAAAGCCTCGCACTATCTATTACGTGCACCAACTGGAAAAACCAAAAAGCTGTTATATTTATAACAATCTACCGACCTCCTGGTCCTTATGCCGAGTTTCTGACAGAGTTTTCTGACTTTATTTCAAGTTTAGTTTTGGAATGGGAAAGGATTGTTATAGTTGGAGATTTCAACATTCATGTTGATAACAGCAGTGAGTGCCTCAGCAGTGCTTTTGGTGCTCTCCTGGATGGGATCGGTTTTACCCAGAGTGTGAACAAGCCGACTCACTGTCACAATCACACTCTCGATCTCGTCCTAATTTATGGTATTGAGATTAGTGATTTACTTGTAATTCCTCAAAACCCTATACTCTCTGACCATTTTTTAATAACCTTTCAATTCGTACTAAAAGACTATCCAGCTCAGCAGGAGAAAACTATAATGAAAAGAACAATATCAGAAAAATCGGTAGCCGAGTTCAAAGAAATAATCGTATTAAATGATATGCCATGTGACAATGAGAACAACTTTAATCCAATTATCATGGATCAGTTTGTTGATAGGACAATGCTCACCTTAAAATCTGCTCTCGATGTTGCAGCTCCGCTAAAACAGAAAAGCATTAAACCAAGACCTCCGGCTCCTTGGTTTACTCCAGAACTGCGATCACTCAAACAACACGTAAGACGCACAGAGAAGCTCTGGCGCCGCTCGCGCTCCGAGCAGTCTCTGAAGGCATGGAAGCTCTGCCTGCTCTCTTATAAGGCCGCTCTGCGAAAAGCACAAACCAGATACTATTCAAACCTCATAGAAGTAAACAAAAGCAACCCCAGATTTCTGTTCAGCACTGTAGCCAGGCTGACAAACTCGCATACTGCCCCTGAGTCTCTTCTCCCTTCGAAGTTCAGTTGTGATGACTTTCTTGAATTCTTCGATTACAAAATTATAACCATTAGAGACAAGATCAATGAAGCCACTCCAAAAATCAGCCCCGAGCAAATTCAGCAAATCCAGTCTGTAACACCAATATCCCACATAAATCCTCTAACAGCATTAGACAAATTTACTCCTGTCGATGAGGTGGAGATTACCTCAGTCATCATGTCGTCCAAACCATCAACTTGTTTGCTCGACCCTATTCCAGTCAAACTCCTCAAAGAAGCTCTCCACTTAATAATAGGTTCCATCCATAACATAATAAATATGTCATTAGAAAATGGCTTTGTTCCTCAGTCCTTTAAATATGCTGTAATTAAACCGCTTTTGAAAAAACCTAGCTTAAATCCTGATGAACTAGCCAACTACAGACCTATCTCGAATCTTCCATTTCTCTCAAAGATTCTGGAACGAGTTGTGGTGAAACAGCTTTGTCACCATCTGCAGGGCAATAATTTATATGAAAAATTTCAGTCTGGTTTCAGAGCTCACCACAGCACAGAAACTGCTCTGCTTAAAGTGACATGATTTGCTACTAGCTGCTGATAACGGGCTGGCTTCAGTCCTGGTCCTACTGGACCTCAGTGCAGCGTTTGACACCATTGATCACAACATTCTACTGCAGAGGTTAGAATGTGACATAGGTGTCAGAGGGACCGCCCTCAAATGGTTTAAATCCTATCTATCAGATAGGTACCAGTTTGTCAGTGTAAACCAGTGCACCTCTCCCTGCTCTAAAGTAGCTTGTGGTGTTCCACAAGGATCTGTGCTTGGTCCAATCCTGTTTACTCTGTATATGTTGCCATTAGGTAACATTATCAGAAAACATGGCATTAATTTCCACTGCTATGCTGATGACACTCAGCTGTACTTATCAATGAAACCTAATCAGACCGATCAAATCGATAAGCTCAGTGCCTGTGTGAAGGACATCAAAACCTGGATGACCCTGAATTACCTCCTCTTAAACCCTGAAAAACAGAGGTCATTGTTGTCGGTCCTAAAGGTCAGAGAGATTCTCTGTCAGACCAGATAATCTCACTTGACAATGTGAGTATAGCCTCTAGCTCTACTGTAAAAACCTTGGAGTCGTATTTGACCAAAATCTCTCATTCACAGCTCATATAAACCAAGCTTGTAAAACTGCATATTTTCACCTGTAAACATAACTAAAATCAGAAAAATCTTGCCTAAAAATGATGCTGAAAAACTTATCCATGCATTTGTTACATCCAGACTAGATTACTGTAATTCTCTGCTCACCGTCTGCACTAAAGGTACTTTAAGAAGCTTCCAGTTGGTCCAAAATGCAGCGGCCAGGGTCCTAACAGGAACTAAAAGACGTGATCACATCAGTCCTGTGTTAAAATCACTTCACTGGCTTCCTGTCGAGTTTAGAATTAAATTCAAAGTTCTCCTCCTGACATACAAAGCCTTAAACAATATGGCCCCATCATATCTTCAGGATGCCATTGTCCCCTATCAGCCAAATAGAGCACTTCGCTCTCAGAATGCAGGATTATTAGTGGTTCCTAGAGTGTCTAAAAGTACAGTGGGGGGGAGAGCCTTCAGTTACCAAGCTCCTGTGTTATGGAATCAACTCCCTGTTGATGTTAAACAGGCACCCACAGTCTCTTTATTTAAGACCAGGCTTAAAACCTTCCTCTTCGGAATAGCTTATGACCAGGTTACTTAGTTGATGTCACTAAGATAAGCTGCCGCAGGAGATAACAAGCTGGGGTGGCAACCTGAGCACTGTCCTCTGTTTCCTCCTTTTTTCTCATCAGCATCACTCACTATGTTCTCATCTGTAGTTTGTTCATTGCTATTCACATGTTGTCCCCTGTCCCACTCCCCCTGTGGAGTGGAACTCTTTCAGACGCCTGATGGCTGCTGGACCTCTCTCCTCCTCCTCGCCTGGCTCCTCCTCTTCGCCTGGCTCCTCCTCCTCGCCTGGCTCCTCCTCCTCGCCCGGCTCCTCCTCCTCGCCCCTCTTCTCCTCCTCCTCGCCCGGCTCTTCCCCACCTGGGTAGCTGTGGTCATACTGAACTGGCCCACGGGCCTGGACATCTATAGCCTGTCCGTCCATGGGAGTGGATCCCTCCTTCACTGTAGTTCTCCCCAAGGTTTCTTCTTTTTCCCAGGACCCTGGGTTTTTTGGAGTTTTTCCTTGCTGAGAAGGAGGGTCTAAGGACAGGGGATGACTGGACAATGTTTCATTTGCTGCTTTACATGAATGTTGTTTATTCCTGTTTTGATATGTCTGTGTGTATGTTTTACTCATCCATATCTTGGAACGCCCTTAGAGGCTACTGTTGTTGCGATTTTGGGCGCTACAAAATGAATTGAATTGAATTGAATTGACCCGTCCCCCCGGACCTGTTTGCCTTGGGTGACCCTACCAGGGGCATAAAGCCCCCGACAACATAGCTCCTGGGATCATTCGGGTACTCAAACCCCTCCACCACGTTAAGGTGGCGGTTTCACCCTCACTTTCCAAACGCTACGCCATGTTTTCAGGCAAATTGTTTTGCTTTTTGTGTAACTTTTTGTTTGGGGGTCCATCACCTGCTTGTTACTATGGAGATGTCATTGCTCTGCCTGGAATATTCCACAGTGTGACATTAAACAGCTCTACTTTACATTTATTCAATTACAGGTGGTTTTATACAGTCAGAATAACTAGAAAAACAGGCAGTTGACCCGTTTACATGAGAGCTTTAAATCTGATTAAAAATAAATTAATTCGGAATAAAAATTCAACAGTGGTATGTTTAAGTCACTGATTTATGTGATATGTTCTGTTACGTGTGAACAACAAGAGAGTCGCAGTTTAACGAAATTCACTTTACTTTAGCCGCTGTGTGCTAAACAGGAAGTGCTCCAGGAGGCTCTTCCGGCTCCTTCTCTCCCTTTTTCCCACTGACTCGCATTAGGATCTTATCGCTCCTCTCTCTGTAACTGCTGCTGTGGCCTCATCATTTTGGTCTTAAATGTTCGTATGAACCCGCGACACATGATCCTGAATTTTTCATTTTGTTGTTTTGTTCCTAAATCAAGATATGAACATAAATAACGGACCAATCAGACGCCTTCACTCCCCGAGGTCCCTCCCCTGAGCGTTAGCAACAGGTTTGATTGACAGCTAGCACGTTTCTCTGCTAAGTAAGTTCCCTTCCCTCTTTCCTGCCCCGATTGACTATTTTTTAAATAAAATGACAAAATATCTCAAACAATTACAATAGCTAATGTTACTAGACTCTTAACAAGCATAAACTTACTTAGCAGAGAAACGTGCTAGCTGTCAACCAAACTCCTGAGAGGGAGAGACCTGAAAAACAGGTTTGGAATCCTCAGGGTGTCATTGTTATATGAGCTCACCTCACTGCTATGAGCCGGACACTCCGAGGAGGGTCGGTCTGCAGCGTGGGCGTTCTGGACGTGCCACAGAAACGCCCCAATGGGCGTTCCCGTAGCATTTAATCAACCAGTCAGGAACTCACTCTCTCACACTCGCGGGAACTTGCATTTTTCCGCTTTCCGGTTTCTTTCAAGCCAAAGTCGGCAAAAAGTTTGAGGAGGGTAACGAAGTTTCGATATCACGTGTCTCATTGGAGATTATGTCCGTAAGTATTATTAATTTGTACAGTTTGAGCAATTCCAGCTTCATGTTAAATGTTCATAAACATTATCAAAAATGTGATTAGACCCTCTCCGGTAACAACGAAAGCAGTTGCTAACTTAGTTAACTTAGCAACTAAGCTTTCGGGAAACTCACCACATGGAGGAATAGCTTGTTTGATTTTAATGATTGCTTAGAGTAAGTTAAATACTGACAAAACTAGGTATCGTGTTTTTGTCACATATCACAACGCACATTTGTTTCTTTCCATCTAAACGTCATTCAAAGTGAAGATGTAAAGAACATTAACCATCCGTGTTGCTTGTTTGTTTAACACATTAACGCAGCAAATTCAAGCAGCAGTAAGTAAGATGGCATAAGAATATATTTGAGTTTGGTCACTATTCTCCATATGTCTTCCTTCCACTGTAGTTACATTGTTCAATCCTGCCCAGTGGTCAGAAGCTGCTTTTACAGCAGTGTCAGGAGGGGGGGTGCACACTGTTCCACTGCCCTTTCTGTCCCCAATACAAGGGTGACTATGCCAGGGTGGAAACCCATCTGCAGAGCCACCTTAAAACTGTTGTTCGTCATGGAGGTATGTTTTAGATTGATTGATAAGCCTTTGTTGGTAGGCACAGGTACATACACATAAAATCATGTTTACACACTATAAGCAAAACGCATGCATTCACAGAGAGAAGTATTCAAGTAACACACAGTCCACAATCTGCATCACAATCACAAGTGTTCATCTTCTATTGCACACAGCCTCATTACCTCATGTACTGCACACAGCCTACAACATTATTGGATATCCTAGATCATGACCTTCCTTTAAATATTGTCCCATCAGTATAGTAAGTAAATTAATTCATGCAGACCCACATAAACACACACATATAGACCACATATCCCTCCACCAATTAGGCGTCATAAGATTCTCCCCACCTGTTATACAAAATCCATAAATCTACATCACTTCATTACAAGCCCATAAAGTTCTAAAGAGTTTATTCTGTATTGCACACTAACTCATGTATTGTACACAGCCTGTCACGTATATTGCACTGTGCATGGACTTTAATGAAATCTTGATGATTGATTATGAAATTAAAAGTAATATTATTAGTGATGATTTTACTGATGGTCAGCTGTCTGCCATATTTGTCAAGCCATTGTTTCCTATTATTTGGGCCAGCCATTTGATTGTTTAAAACCTTCTTTTTTTTTTTCCAGAGTTTGTGATGTACAAATGCAATATGGGCTGCAAAAAATGCAGTCACTACCACTGCTGTGGTTGTGGCCTCACTTTTCTGAAGAGGAATATCTTGACAAAACACCTCAGCACCTGTCATCCTCTGCAACCTGAATGCCAATCCCAGAATTTACAGGGTGCAAACCAGAGGCCAGAGTACCAGCCCCAGGCTCACCCTGTACTGGATGAAGTGACCCCAACACCAACAATGGCAACTGTTGGCAGATCTTCTAAAGTAACACGTGTGCAGTGCACAAAATGTGCAGTTGTACTGAATAAAAAGAATATCAAACAACACATGAGGAGACGACACCCGGTTGTCAGAGAAGATATAAGAGTGGATCGCCATTTAGCATGCGAATGTCTGGACACTGATATGTTTTAAAGTCATTTAACAGTAACAGTGGGCCCATTCACGTCCAGAAACAAACATCTGGCACGAACCACCAAATTAGGTGTGCATTGGATGCCTGTATCCGAAACACGGAGGTAATGCACAGGAGTGGTTTTGTTACATATGACTGTGCCCATATTCAGTCATTAAGGTACTGTCCGCCACTCCTCACCTCTAAGATCCAGCTTAAGGTAGATGTCCTCAGAGAAATTGTGAGCAGCAAGTGGTTCAGTGAAGAGAAAAAGAAGATATGTCTCCAGAAACAAGCAGCAGCAAGTGATGAAGGCATCCCTTTCAGTATTGAGGTTCAAGTTGGAAGCTCTTTCACAAGGAAATTTGTGTCTGTTTATGAGCCACACCTCTCCTACTGCAACCACTTTGGCAGAATGATGGTTATGTTTGATGTAGTGAAAAACACATGGCACTGTCATTGTGCTACAGGAAAACAGGCTTGTATTCACAAGTGCATTGCTAAGTGGCACTTATTTCAAACAATGAAAGAGCATTTTGAAAAAACAAATGATGAGGATGAAGAAGAAGAAGTAGAAGAGGAGCCTGTAACAGAACACTGCTCTCTTGATCACAGGTACCCTCCTCAAAAAGAAAACCTAAAAAGAATAGTGAAATACATCTACAAGGAAAAAAAGCTTCCTGCAGACTTGCCGACAGAGTTCTGTGGTTTGGCGAGTGAGGCTGAACTTCCAATGCATCTGATCCCAAAGGAACAACTTTGTCCAGAATGTCCAAATGTTCCTCTCAGTAAACCCTTCATAATAACCAAATCAGCAAAAATAATCTCACTGAAGGGAGTTGTTGAGGGTAAGTGTCATGTAAAATTAACAGTGAGTTATATTTATTGCATTTATTGTTCCAAGTTTTAGGTGACACTTCAGTAATGATTTTTTCATGTAATACAGGTGTGACAACTTATTCCAAAAAATGCAGTTCATGTGGCATGATGATTCGCTATCAGGAATGGGAGGATGGTGTACATAATTTTGATGACAGAGTCATTCTTACGCTCCATTTTTGTATTTACCTTCGAAACTGCCTTCAGGTAATCATACACTTTTCAAGATGCGAATTGTGATATTTCATACATGTGTGTTTCATATAAATTTTTATTGAAAATCTTATTCCAGACACACACAGCTCTAGGTCGAGCTATTGAAACCTGTGAGTTGACCTCAGGACAAAAATACCCCAACAAAAACACACTGATACATGGGTACCTTCATTTTGAAGCCTTAACAGCTCATAATTATGATTTTGTCTGCGTTCGCTGTGGACATCACCCACCTATTGTTGTTATGGATCTGCACAAAAATTGTGTTTTTAGTATGGCAGGTACAGTCCAGGTTTTATTCTAAAAAAAAAATGCCACATCCCATTTATTGTCCACTATATTAATATTTCTTATATCTTACAGTCAGCGAACTAGAGGATCCACCTGCTGGTTTTAATGGAAAGGTGGACATAAACGACTTCTGGGATTCTGTATGTCTAGAGAGAATCGCACGGGCTTTTGTTCTAAGTAAGTGACTTTAATCTCAAAGAATTGTCATGAAAATCAATTCTCCTCAACACTACTACACTCTGTCCCTGGCTATCTGACCTTACAAACCCTAATACTGATTTCTTTCAGGTGACAGGCAAAATCCTTTCCAAGTTCAACCCACATACAACCACTGGGCCCCTTGGATTGGCTCTCATACTCGCAAATCGAACATGGTGCTCAACACAGAGTATGAGAAGGTCCACATGTCCATGCAGCCAAATGAATGTAGGGAGATGGACGTGACAGAAGACCGGTTACTGGATGAAATATCGAATCTGAAGGTGAGATTATCTGCATTTCCTGAACATGATCTTAACCTTAAACTCACACTATACTGAATTTGCATACATTCTCTCTTCAGCACTTATGAACACATTCAAACGCATTGCATTATCCACGCACGCACACACTCACTCACACTCACTCACACTCACTTTTTTTTTTTCATATAAATCTCCCTCTATTTCATGGACCTTTCTTACATCTCTCGACACATAATATTCCTCTCTACCCTCACTACTCTCCATCCCTTGCCATTATGTGAGACCTCTCACACACACCAGCACACTGCTTCCCCTCCCCTGTATCACCAATCACCAGTAATCTCAACACCCTCCTACATACACATAATACACTGGCCCTCTTACATACACACAGCACACTGTGCATGTACCATATAAACTTTTACCATATAAACGTCTCTTTTTAAAAAATTCTATCCAAACAATACAGCAGTTGGCAATTCCACCTTTAATTTTTACATTACAGGTCCCTGCCATCCGCAAACTTTGTAAGGAGTGCGGCATTGATTCCAAGGGTTCAAAAATGGAAATGATCTTGCGTTTAAGAGAAGACATGGCCACTAGAAGCAAGTATGATAAAATATTTCAGAAGGTTTGGGGTGCATCTGGTAAGTTAAAATAACTCAACACAAGTGTTTATCACTGTTTACTGGTAATGTAGTTGGATATCATTGGGTATTTTCTTTCTACTACAGGTGGTTGGGCAGTACTTATGTGCCCCTGTGGACAAGTTGTCTCTTTAAAATGCAACATCAGGGCAGAAAGTCCACGAGACTATGCAGACTTGTTGCTGTCATGGAAACATATGCCCAATATAAGCATCTTTGATTTTGCTCGAGGGCTTGCTGTACACACTAACCTGAGAGAACCTGACGTGGTCCCTTTCAGCCCTCATGAGGGTCGACTGCTGGACCCCACCTCTGAAAACCTGCAGTGGGCATCCAAAGGAGGCAAAGTCAGTTTACCCTGGCTCAAAACCAAGAAAACATTCCCAGACCCAAAAGGCCATCCTTTGACTGGGTCCAAAGAGCACTATTGTCTCTATGACACCTTTCATGAGAAAAACACAAAAGACCCAAAAGATATCCTCCGGACGTTAGGGATGGTACCAGAACTTGCTGGAAGAATAAACAGCCAAGTAGCTGAACAGCTATTCTCCATCATGAAGAAAAACAATTACTTCATGAATATGCTCTCTCCTTCTGCACATGTCTTCACAATGCGAAATATCATCCATCACTACAACCAACGGAAAAACAAGACTGTCATGGCAGAGTTAAGGAAACTTGTGAGCCCTGACATTCCACTGACTATGAATGAATATGGACAGGCAGAATTCTGCCTCTTGCCCTCTTCTCAGACAAGAGAATGTGATCTTCTCCCAGACATACATGATGCCATGGACACTTCACAGATAATGGTGTTGCACCCACATTTCCCACCACAATATCAGCGTAAGAGACATTTTCAAGTTGTTTTCAGTAGTGATTGTATACAGTACACACAGTATATGTTTCCAATAATACTTTCAATGTTCCTGTCTGTCTCTGATTTCAGCTGTTCACCCCATTAATGTTGACTCCATAGTTGTGAATTGGAGAAAAACGCCACATTCAAGACTCTCTCAAAGAGTAAGGTGTAATAGTAATATTTTCCAATCAGCGTCTTTAATCATGCATGCATGTACGTAATCTTATGCATATTTCCCCATAGATAGACTATGTGTTGGACTTGAATGGCAACCCACATGAGCCAATTGTCCTAGCCAACTCTCAGATTCTCAGAAGGTCAGACTTTTGGACACTTGGCCTGGAACAAGATTTAGAAGCAACGGCAAGTATAAACTTTGTGTCTTTTCTTTTATCTGTATTTATGTGTGGACTTACAGTATGAATAATCTTATTGTTTCCTTTTAGATTGCAAATTGTTGTTTCCACATAATCGCAAACACTGCAAATGAATATGTAAGTCAGTAGTTTATTCATAATAAGAAACAGACTTATGGTCTGATTTTGGTGTTTTTTTTACAGCTGAATTTGATGTAGTGAAGGCATTATATGTTTCTATGTGTTTTTATTAAAGGGCATAGCAACCATTGCTGTGGATGCCTATGTGGTATTTACGTGGCTTCCTCCATTATCAGCCAGTCCTGCTGATTCCATGATTGTGAGTAGTGATGTAAAATAATTTGTATGTACCTTGTCTATCTACCTGTTTACCTCATTTTTTGAAAAGTTTTGTTTTTGTCTCCAGTGTGACTTTGCATCCAAGGATGTTGTGATTGTTCCAGCCTGTCAGCCAGGACACTGGATTTTGTGTGTAAGTAATCTCACCTTAGCATATTGTTCTTTGAAATACTATATTTTAATACAACCATCATCCTTACATTATGCATGATGCAGTACATCGCAACATTGTCATCCACACTGGGGTTGGGAAGTGATTCTGAAGAATGCAAAAAAGACTTTCCTGGAATTTGTTTTTATAATAATATGAAATGGCCACAAATGCAAATATAATTTAAACCTATATTTCTTTCATCAGTTGCCTTGCCTAGGGTAAGTCAAGAGCTTAGTCCATTAGAGAAATAAAACATCTATGATATAGGGCTGATTAGCTCATAAGGTAGACTGACTGAGAAACATCAGCTGTGAAGTGCTTTATGATTGGAATTGAGTCCTTCACCAACCCATGTCCTGCTATTCCATGCAATTAAACTTTTAACAGGTTCTCAAACCAAGACAAAGGACCATGCACTTTTTTGACTCCAGAGATCCTAGTGGCTTTGGAGATGGCAGCTACCTAGATGTTTTCAGGTTTTTCCAAGACATCCAATTGCTGGTTCTTTATGTTCATGGAAAACACTGGGCATCTTGAAGCATTGTTCATCCCTATGTCTAAACCATTAAGAGAAGTTGTTGTAGTTTCTATTTGATTCAAATGAAGACGGTCCTTTCTTCACTGGAAGTAACTCATTAGATAGAAATATTAAGTGGGCTTTTAAAACACTGCTTCATGAACAGAGTTTTCTTATGGAAGTATAGTAGTTCTGTTTTAAACTATAACTTCCTTTTTTTTTTTCCCAACCCCCCCCCCCCTTTCCTTGTTCATACGTTCCATATGTTCCTAAGTCTCTATTAGGAATTGCTGCTACTCCCAGACCAGTTACTAGTACAGGTATAGTTTGCACCTTATTCAGTACACTAAGCTGTGCTCTCAAGGTGGGTATGTGTAGGCAGGGCAGAGTATGTAGTAGAGGCAGAGTATTGGCAATTCCTCATTAGGGCTTAATGTTATTTTTGAAAGAGGTGAATTGCAACTAATATTTATTAAATTATTTTCAGTACCCTCGCACGTATGGTGTCTGATGAACAGTGGAACATCCTTTTCCTGTCAGACTACGAGGTAAAACACTGGCATGTGTGGATGGAGCTCTAATGCATTACTAATTGCTATAGCAGCATAGACAGTCATGTGGTCCTATGTGACACTTGCTGACTGTAGTTGCTGTAAAAATGTATTGTCTATTAAAGCATATTGTGGTAGAAATAAAGAAAGAGAAAGAAGCAGGTTTAAATGCAATTTGATTTGGAGAGTGAATGCAAATATGTCATGCTCTGTATGTTTTTTTCTAGGGTACATCTCATCAGCATCTTAGCAATAACTGTGGGGTGTTCATGCTGATGGTGAGTTGTAGCCTAATGTTTTCTGTAATGTGATTAATTGACTTCTTCTGAATGAGTAACTTTTTTTATATCTTAATTTTAGTATGCTATGTATGTAACCTTCCAAAAGCCATTTGACTTCACTGAGGTGTGTTTTTATCTTAAAATCTTAATCAGATGTGGATAATATTAAATATTATATGTTCAGTCATTTACTCATCCTATTGGGAAGTTGCTGACCACGATACTTTTCAGGCGGACATGACACATATTAGAAGGTGGTGGTGTGCACAGGTGTTGCAGACATTTGCTGTTGAAAGGTATCACATTGTATCATTAGTTTGTGATTTACCTACATTTGATGATGTAGGCCAATATGCTAAACTCTCTCCATCTCTCAGCAATACTGAACCAGTGACCACATCTGCAACGGAAAGAGACCAAGAGCTGGACCAGCCATTTCTCCCTCCAGAGATTTTGCAGAAGATCATTGGGATTACCCTTAGAATGGACATGACCATGCTTGAAGCTTTTAATAGGGTCTCTAAATTATTTCGAGATCTTTCAAGGCCTTTTCATCCAATGATCCACATTAATGATAACTTCGCTTGTGATCTTGATAGAAATCCGGTGCATATCAGCATAGACAAAATCTATAACACGGCAGGCCGTGGTAGTGGCCTTGTGCTCCGACTAGCACATTTGTTTTCTTCCAAAAAAAATTGGAGGAAAGCATCCTTGGTGCTTAGACTAACCAGATATGGAAGGTACTTGGTACAAGATGTGCAATTTTCAAAGTAGGATGGACACATTCAGAAAAGTTCAAATCTTTATTTAAATAAAGTTCAATTATGTTTACTACATGAAATAAATGGTCTTTGTGTCTTTATTGAAAGTATCCACATTCAGCCAAGTATTAGTCTTTGTGAACTATGCTGCCAGATTGTAAATGAATGCTTCTTGAAATTTAAACAAATTTGCTCAATGCCCAGTTGATATTAAAATTAACATTTCATATTGGCCATTTTTGGAATATACACAGGAAATGTGAAATGTCATGCAAAGACAGGCCTAGGCCTAATACTAGATATTGGCCTGTGACATTCAGTGAATGGTATAAGGTTTGTGGAGATTAATCTAAGTCCTGAATGCAAAGCAGTATCTGACCCACAGGCTGACAGTTATGCTTCCCCTACTTATCTGTGACTGATGAAAGTGACAGGAAAACTGTACTGCAATATTTTCATGTCCAAAATACTGCACTGTGCAGTATGCCCAAGTACAGTGGTAACACTAGTTTATGAATGCAGTTTCTTCGTATCCAAATTATTTCACGTGAATGCACTGTGTTGGAAATACTTTTTGTATGGGGACATGTAAACTATTTGATAAATAAAACAATGCACTGCACAGCCCAACATTTTACTGCGATGTTCGTTAGCGCAATATTTTACTGCGATGTTCGGTAGCGGGTTTAGCGTTAAAAGTAAAGTTCTTTCTACTCGGAGCAATGCTAACGCAATGTACAACTTTTATTTTGATATATAGACCGGATGTTGACAGTTCAGCGTGGAAACGGAAGATGTTTCTGGACACTCCAGGAAACTGCTGTAAACTTTAGGACTTCATTCTCCTGCCGCTCTCTTACGGGACACCCCAAGTATCACGGCAGCTTTGGTGAGTGAAGACAAATATTAATATATATTTGTACAGCAGATGATTTAGGATCACAAATGTGTGTGTGTGTGTGTGTACTGAGCACCCACTTTATAAAGCAAACCGGCGCCTTCACTCCGGTGAAGTTGGTAGGATGATGTAAGAACGATGTGCCAGGCTGTCATGGCAGTTTTTATATATATATACAGTATGTATATATCTATCTATATATCTATATCTATATCTATATCTATATCTATATCTATATCTATATCTATATATATATATATATATATATATATTTTTTTTTTTATTAAACTGTGTGTGTGTGTGATTTTTTTTTATTTTTTAAACCAGGCCTGCTCAGAACCAATTCTCATTTTCAACAACGACCTGAGTGTAGCACCTGGAATTACCAGTTGTCTCCATCCAAGTACTGACCAGGCCCGGCCCTGCTGAGCTTCTGAGATCTGACGGGATCAGGCTTTGACGAGCCGGTGTGGCCACACCGGTTTGAGTTTGTGGTGAGTTCCATGGTCTAAAAAAGCAAAACGTCCTTGTACTTGCCGTTGTAAAGCAGGGAAATAGGAGGTGAGGCCACAGGTCTATGGGCAGCGCTGACTCAGCAGGACGCGTTCATTCAGTGCGCTCCCTCACTGTTCCCTCACTGTTTCTCCATTTAAAGTGATCAAATATCTTCTATGTGGACTTTTTTCAAGAGTTTTGTCTTCTTATCGTCAGGAAGGAGCACGTTTAGTGAATTAATGTGATATTAAACAGTGTTAGAGCCGAGGTGAGGCTGGCCCACAGCTGTGAAGGGCCCCACCTCTCGAGTCTCTATTAGTAAATCTTTCTTTTGTGTCAATCTACAGTCTTGACTGGACTGGACAGCATCAGGGCACTGATGTGACACTGTCAGATCCGACCACAGAATTATAATAAAATCATCCATGGATCTAACCCAGGGTCAACCTGCATTCAGCCACTTTACTTTCCTCACAGCTACACGTCAACTGAAGTGCGAGCGTGGGGTTTATGGTTGTCAACATTGCCCACAGTAGTAATATGAAGGATATTGATGAACATTAGCCAGACTCTGCCAACTCAACTGGTGACTAACATTAGGTAAACATTAACTTTCAAATACTTTAAATTATGTTCAGCCACGAATAAAGGACTTTACACAAGTTAAATTATAAGGAGGTAAAGAATATTGTACTTAGAGCTTCCCCTATGAACTACTCCTCTATGCCACAACTACTATGGGCAATAGTAGAACAGTGTTGTCAACCATAAACCCCACGCTCGAACTTCTGTTGATGTGATTTTCTTAAAAACAACAAAACACATTTGTACATCGAATGTTGTCAGGAAGGTCTCAAATACCCACAGATAAATGCAGGGGGCGTCACAAACATGTGCGGTGGTTTGTAAATGCAGGTAATAAATGTAACTGCACTGACATTTGTGAACTGCATAACATTTTCTTTTGAGTGGAGAAATGCTTCTGTGAATGTTGTTACATTTATTTGCAAGTCATGAATTATATTTGTGAATTTCATATTTGTCTCTGGACGAAGAAATGTATTTGCGAATGAGCTGATATTTATTTGATAATAAAGACTCTAACCTATCTCCATATTTTTAGCATTTGTAAGCATTATGGGTCAAAATATGGTGCTAAAAAACCTTAGTTAATGGACCTGTGTGGCTGCACCATGTGTGTGCCATCAGGCCGCTCTGGTAAAGCGCAGAGGACACAGACTGGGCGGTACAAACCACCACACCCACCATGTGATTTTGTAAAATATGTAGGTGATGTAGGACAGGCAATCTGTGCTGAATAACCCGCTCAGTCAGTAAAGAGTCAGAAGAAATACTGACTCCTTTTCTGTGTTACAGAGCATCGTGTCTTTGTCTCCTGAGCCAACAAAGATCAGACAGTGCCTCAAAAGAGAAAGGTAAGCGGGGGACTTGTTATTCACATGCTTAATTACAAATTATAGTTATTGTGGTGTGTGCACGAACACAAATGATGAGGCAGATGGATGGAGTTTCCCATTTTACTTTTCAGTCTGCTCAGAACACTCATACACTGCACCTACAGACATCGCGCCGCTGTTCCCACTTATCACCACTTATCTACGCACATGCGCATTACACATCTGATGCATTCACTGACAGTCTGTGTTCATAATGATATAACATTATAGCACGCTTTTTTTCACAGATCAGTAATAAAATGTAACTGGACCAGGCCAAAGCATAATACATTTCACTGTGCAGCTTTAAGTGACATTTTAATTGAATTATATTAATGAAACTGCTGAGACCATCAGTGTTAGAACATGTGTCCAATACCTGGATCCCAAAAGTAAAGTTATGTAGTTCATCTTTGTTTTGATTTCCTCAGAATAAAGACATGGAACGTCCTCCAGACACAGAAGCCGACCCTGAGTCTGCCGAAATACTCGACCAGAACATCAGAAAAAAGAAAGCCAAACAAAGACTATGGGATCCCCACCCATTTGGTCTGTACACTGAGGAATTTGTTTATATTGAGGGAACCACTCTCAGTGTAGCAGAATCTGGTCCATCAAACTTAATTGAGCCCTGTCATGAATTCAAAGCATTTACAAACGCGATAGATGAAAAAACAATGACAGCACTTATATCTAAAATGATCAAATTTGGAGCTGCTTGTATGAACAAACAGAGCAATGGCACAATGCATTTTGGAATAACAGACGACCCACATGGAGAAATTTGTGGTGTTCCAGTTGATATTAGCAAGAAAGAAATGTTTGATAAAGCACTAAGGGAAGCTATTGAAAAGTGGTTTGAGTTTCCTGAAACAGCAATGAAATGCTTCAGGCCTTCTCGATTTGTGGAAGTTTTCAGTGAGAATTCGACCCCCATTGGAAAGTTTGTGATTGAGGTGGATGTAGTTCCTGATTATGAAACTTGCAAAGATAAACTTTTTTACATTTTTTTGCCTCAAACTAAAGATACTGAAACTATAATTACTGAAACTAGAGATGCTGAAAAAATAATCAAGCAATTCTTTATTCGAGACGGAAGCAGCACCAGAAACCTGCTGCTCTCACCTGACAAAAAACCTGTGAAAATAAACATAGAAGACCACCAGTGGTATGTCGATAATGTGAAAGATTTATCAAAACTCAGAAAACAATTAGAAGAGCAGCACTCAACAAGCATCAAGAATCTTTATAATATATTACATTTGATATACTTAAAATCTAGAGAAAACAGAGATTATAAACAATATAGCAGAATTGTATATACAATACTATTCAGAAATGACTTGATTCAAATGGGAGAACATTTTGGACCTGCCAAACCCACTGTTAATGCAGGAAATAAAAAAATAAAAGATAAAGAAATATTATGTGATCCCCATCCATTTGATCAGCACGCTGCCACTATCTTTTATATTGAGGGCCACGTTATCAGAGGAGAATCCAGTGCATCAGACTTAATTTGGCCCCGTCATGAATTCAGTGCATTTACAAACACGACAAACATGGAATTGGAGGAAAAACTTAAAATCTTTGCTGTTGAAGTTATCCTGTTTGTAGCTTCCTGTTTGAACAGTCGCATAAATGGCACAATACATTTTGGAATAGACAAGAACAGACGAATTTGTGGTGTTCCAGTTCACAGCAACGATAAAGAGGAATTTGAAAAAGAGATTTTGAAGGTGATTCATTATTGTGATGATGATGATAATGAGTATGCCTATTTGTCGTTTAAACACAAAAACAAAGTAAATTTATGCGTCAGACCACCTCGATTTGTGGAAGTTCTCGACCAGAATTTGATCCCATGTGGAAAGTTTGTTATTGAGGTGGATGTAGTTCCTCATTATAAAATTTGCAAAAATGAACTTTTTTACACTTTTTTGCCCAAGTCTGATCCTGGGCATCCTAATAAAAAAAATCCTAATAAAAAAGACACAAAATTATTTGTTCGATACGGAAACACCAGCATAGACCTGCTGGATTCAAACACATATGACAAAAATAATATAGACCATCAGTCTTTTGTTGATAAAGTGAATGTTTTATCAGAACTCAGAAAACAGTCAGAAGATAATCATCTGAGTGACATTCAAGTATTTAAGATGAACAAATCTTTTATTATAGATAACTTAAACAAACAAGCAATTTTTAAACTAAACTGTGCTCATCTGTATTTTAAGATCACATGGTCCCTTTGTGAGCAGCGTGCAGATCAAACTCCAATTTCATTTTTAAAATCGTGTTATAAAACTTTTAGAAACAAGGTTTTACACATGATGAACTATGTCCTCCAGACAGGGGTTTTTCCTGCTGCTTTTAAAGCAGAAGTGGGGAGGCTCCTGCTGACAAGCAATTTAAAATTTTATTATTTTAACAATACATTTTTAAGCAAAATCTTCCAAAAGTTATTTTTTAACCAACTTAATGATTTTTTTGATAAAAAATTGTCTGGTTCTGCAGTGAACTACAGCATTGAGACGGCCTTTTCAAAAACTTTAAATCATTTTAGAGTAAAGTGTGATTCACAGGAGACATTGTTGGTTCTGTTGGATTTAAGTGCTCCCTCTGACACAGTAAACCACATTATTCTTTTAAATTTAACATCAGATGTTCTTTTTAATTACATTCCAGATATCAAATCCTGGGTGGCAGAAAACTTTCTCCAGCTTAATCAGGTCAAAATTGAGGTTTTAGTCACTGGTCCTGAGGCCCAGAGGCAAACTGCAAACAACAAGCGCCGTTTTTTAACCAGTCTCCACAAGTGGAAAAACTGGTTTGACATCACTTTTGACTCAATAAACAATACAATAAACATCACAAAATATCATCTAAAAAACATGGGCAGAGTCACATGGAGACACTGATCCATACTTTTCACCAGTCGAATATCACTGTAAGAGAAGCCTCAGGGCCCACCTCTTCACTTTTTATAACTATTGTTAATTATTATTAACAATTTTAATAATTTAGATAAATAAATAGGTATTTTTTAATAATAAACAGGTCTTTATTTTTTAAGTTAAGCAGTTTTCGATGCTCCAGTGTTTTTTGTCTCTGTAAGAGCCCTCTGTGCTGGGAGCAGTGGTTGGCTGTGGCTGCTGGGGCCTGTGTCGTGGGCCCTGTGGTGGAGAGTTGGTCTTTAGGCCTCATCTCTCCCGGGGGCCCGTGTTGTGTCCTGGTGGCTCCGGGCGGCTCTCTGGTCCCGGTGGTCGGCTCCTTTGATGATTCTTCACTTGGTTCTTCTGTACTCTGCTTAATTTATCTGTATCTGTATATTTTCGTGCGTGTGGGTGTGAGGCTGTACAGCCACAAGGACATACACTAAAATATTGACTAAAATATTTAAAACAATTAAAACAATTTAAAAAAATAAAATATTATATATATATATATATATATATATATATATATGTATATGTATATGTATATATATATATATATATATATATATATGTATATGTATATGTATATGTATATATATATATATATATATATATGTATATGTATATGTATATGTATATGTATATGTATATATGTGTGGCCTTACCGGCTTGTCAAAGCCTGATCCCGTCAGATCTCAGAAGCTCAGCAGGGCCGGGCCTGGTTAGTACTTGGATGGAGACACTGGGAATTCCAGGTGCCACAGGGGGGCGCCAGTCATAAAAACTGTCATTGTGTCCTTAGGCAAGACTCTTCACCCACATTGCCTAGTATGAAAGTGGTGTGTGTGAGACTGTTGGTGGTCACAGGGGCCGATGGTGCAGATTGGAGCCTCACATCTGTCAGTCTGCCCCAGGGCAGCTGTGGCTACAATAGCAGCACCTCCACCGGGTCTGGAGTGAGTGAATAATGCTCTGTAAAGCGTCTTTGAGTGTCATGAAAAGCGCTATATAAAACTGATGCATTATTATTATATAATAATTTTATGTTTTTTGTGTCTTGTTTTCATGTTTATTATTGAATTGTTTGTTATATTTGGTTTAATTTTTAAAAAGCACTTTGTATTACATTGTTTGTATGAAAAGTGCTGTGAATAAATTGATTTACCTCGATTTGTCCTTTAGTCATTTAATCAGTTCCTCAACTGGGTCTAAGTTGACTATTCAAACTTTGGTTGACTAACAAGTTTACTTAGGTTAAGGATTCACTTGGGCCTAAAAGGGGAGATGTACATACAGCGTGAGTCAGCTGAAGACCTGTGAATATATCAGAAGTTTTATCGGTCTTTTTTAGTTTTGCTTGAACTCAGGTGCACTTAAAATAAGTCTTTTGTGCAGGCCCGGCCCTAACCATTTTGACACCCTAGGCAAGATTTCAGGTGGCGCCCCTTGGATTGCAAAAAAAAAAAAAATACTGCCAATAGATGTTTCTGAAAAGCTCATTATATTATTAATTAATATACTGTATATACTGTATTAATAAGCTTATATTATTACAGTGGAACTAAAATAATCAATACGGATCCTAGAGTAAAGAGAAAGAGTTAAGTCCATCCATCCATCTATCCATCCATCTTCTTCCGCTTATCCGGGGCCGGGTCGCGGGGGCAGCAGTCTAAGCAGGGGCTCCCAAGCTTCCTTCTCCCCAGCCACTTCCTCCAGCTCCTCCGGACAGACCCCGAGGCGTTCCCAGGCCAGCCGAAAGACATAGTCCCTCCGGCGTGTCCTGGGTCTTCCCCGGGGCCTCCTACCGGTGGGACATGCCCGGAACACCTCCCGAGGGAGGCGTCCAGGAGGCATCCGGACCAGATGCCCGAACCACCTCAGCTGGCTCCTCTCGACGTGGAGGAGCAGCGACTCTACTCCGAGCTCCTCCCGTGTGACCGAGCTCCTCACCCTATCTCTAAGGGAGCGCCCGGCCACTCTGCGGAGGAAACTCATTTCGGCCGCTTGTATCCGCGATCTCGTTCTTTCGGTCATTACCCAGAGCTCATGACCATAGGTGAGGGTAGGAACGTAGATTGACCGGTAAATCGAGAGCTTCGCCTTTCGGCTCAGCTCCCTCTTCACCACAACGGTCCGATACAGCGACTGCATCACTGCCGACGCCGCACCGACCCGCCTGTCAATCTCGCGCTCCATCCTCCCCTCACTCGTGAACAAGACCCCGAGATACTTGAACTCCTCCACTTGAGGCAGAGACTCCCCACCCACCCGGAGAGGGCAATCCACCTTTTTCCGGTCGAGAACCATGGCCTCGGATTTGGAACAGCTGATTCTCATCCCGGCCGCTTCACACTCGGCTGCAAACCACCCCAGTGCACGCTGCAGGTCCTGGCTCGATGGAGCCAACAGGACAACATCATCCGCAAAAAGCAGCGATGAAATCCTGTGGTCCCCGAACTGGACCCCCTCCGGCCCCTGGCTGTGCCTAGAAATTCTGTCCATAAATACAATGAACAGAACCGGTGACAAAGGGCAGCCCTGGCGGAGTCCAACATGCACCGGGAATAGGTCTGACTTACTGCCGGCAATGTGAACACAGCTCCTGCTCCGGTCATACAGGGACCGGACAGCCCTTAGCAAAGGGCCCCGGACTCCATACTCCCGGAGCACCCCCCACAGGGCACCACGAGGGACACGGTCGAATGCCTTCTCCAAGTCCACAAAACACATGTGGACTGGTTGGGCAAACTCCCATGAACCCTCGAGCACCCGATGGAGGGTGTAGAGCTGGTCCAGTGTTCCACGACCAGGCCAAAAACCACACTGCTCCTCTTGAATCCGAGGTTCGACTATCGGCCGAACTCTCCTCTCCAGCACCCTGGCATAGACTTTACCGGGGAGGCTGAGGAGTGTGATTCCCCTGTAGTTGGAACACACCCTCCGGTCCCCCTTTTTATACAGAGGGACCACCACCCCGGTCTGCCAGTCCAAAGGCACTGTTCCCGACCGCCACGCGATGTTGTAGAGACGTGTCAGCCAAGACAGCCCCACAACACCCAGAGACTTAAGGTACTCAGGACGGATCTCATCCACCCCCGGAGCCTTGCCACCGAGGAGCTTTCCGACCACCTCAGTGACTTCGGCCAGGGTGATGGATGAGTCCGCCTCTGGGTCCCCAGCCTCGGCCTCCTCTTCGGAGGACGTGACGGTGGGATTGAGGAGATCCCCAAAGTATTCCTTCCACCGCCCGACAACATCCCCAGTCGAGGTCAGCAGCTCTCCCCCCGCACTGTAAACAGTGTTGGTGAAGGACCGCTTCCCCCTCCTGAGGCGCCGGACGGTTTGCCAGAATTTCCTTGGGGCCGTCCGATAGTCCTCCTCCATGGCCTCCCCGAACTCCTCCCAGACCCGAGTTTTTGCCTCTGCAACCGCCCGGGCTGCAGCACGCTTGGCCCGACGGTACCCGTCAGCTGCCTCAGGAGTCCACTCCTTCTTCAGCTTGACGGCATCCCTTACTTCCGGTGTCCACCACCGGGTTCGGGGATTGCCGCCGCGACAGGCACCGCAGACCTTACGGCCACAGCTACGAACGGCCGCATCGACAATGGAGGCCGAGAACGAAGCCCACTCGGGCTCCATGTCCCCAGCCTCCCCCGGGATCTGGGAGAAGCTCTCCCGGAGGTGTGAGTTGAAGGCCGCACTGACAGAAGGTTCCGCCAGACGTTCCCAGCAGACCCTCACGATAGGCTTGGGCCTGCCAGGTCTTTCCGGCTTCCTCCTCCGCCAGCGGACCCAACTCACCACCAGGTGGTGATCAGTTGACAGCTCTGCCCCTCTCTTCACCCGAGTGTCCAAGACACGCGGCTGGAGGTCAGATGACACGACAACAAAGTCGATCATCGACCTCCAGCCTAGGGAGTCCTGGTGCCACGTGCACCGATGAACCCCCTTGTGCTCGAACATGGTGTTCGTTATGGACAAACTGTGACTAGCACAGAAGTCCAATAACAGAACACCGCTCGGGTTCAGATCAGGGAGGCCGTTCCTCCCAATCACCCCTCTCCAAGTGTCACTGTCGTTGCCCACATGGGCGTTGAAGTCCCCCAGTAGAACAACGGAGTCCCCGGTCGGTGCATTATCCAGTACCCCTCCCAGAGACTCCAAGAAGGCCGGGTACTCTGCACTGCTGTTCGGCCCATAGGCCGACACCACAGTGAGAGACCTGTCCCCGACCCGAAGGCGCAGGGACGCGACCCTCTCGTTCACCGGGGTAAACTCCAACACGCAGCGGCTGAGCTGTGGGGCTATAAGCAAGCCCACGCCAGCTCGCCGCCGCTCCCCGCGGCCAACGCCAGAGAAATGGAGAGTCCAACCCCTCTCAAGGAGTTGGGTTCCAGAGCCCAAGCTGTGCGTGGAGGTGAGGCCGACTATATCTAGCCGGTAACGCTCGACCTCCCGCACAAGCTCAGGCTCCTTCCCCCCCAGCGAGGTGACATTCCATGTCCCCAGAGCTAGTCTCCATGTCCGGAGATCTGGTCACCGAGGCCCCCGCCTTCGACTGCCGCCCAGATCTCTTTGCACCCGGCCCCTATGGCTCCTCCCACGGATGGTGGGTCCAGGGGAGGGCGGTCCCACGTCGCTTCTTCAGGCTGTGCCCAGCCGGGCCCCGTGGGGAAAGGCCCGGCCACCAGGCGCTCGCCCACGTGCACCCACCCCAGGCCTGGCTCCAGGGTGGGGCCCCGGTACCGCCTTTCCGGGCGACGTCACTGACCTTGTTTTTAATCTTTAAAGAGTTAAGTATTGTTAGTATATCCATATAGTAAGCTTATTGCATGAGTACACTGATAGAAAGTTTAACACAACAAAAACACACAGTAATGTTTAGCTAACCAGGTGTCAAATACAGAACAACATAACAAGTGGCACCTGGTGAATAATCTAGATCTACAGTATTGCTATAGACCTTTTTACCTGAGGAAGCTAAGGAGGAGGCAATTACATTATTCGTTTCCGTTATAGCTTTGCCATTCTATCAAAGTCAGTTTAAAGCCATAGTGTGGGACATTCAAGGCAAAGCAATGCATCTCCTAATAACTCCTCTCCACAAAAGTTACTGGGGCCTGTCTCGTGGGCACATGGTGGAGGAACTACTACTACTACACTACTACTACTACTACTACTACTACTACTCCTACTACTACTACTACTACTACTACTACTACTACTACTACACTACACTACTACTACTACTACTACTACTACACTACACTACTACTACTGCTACTCCTCCTCCTCCTCCTCCTACTACTACTACTACTACTGCTACTGATACTACTACTACTGCTACTGATACTACTACTACTCCTCCTACTACTACTACTACTACTACTACTACTATTGCTACTGATACTACTACTACTACTACTACACTACACTACTACTACTACTACTGCTACTGATACTACTACTGCTAAATACTAGTCATCATCATCATATTAAGCAACGCGCTTAGCAACACTAGCTGCTGCTTAGTAACGATTAGCGCCTTAACCAACCACTACTAGCTACTAACTTAACCTTAGCAGCTACTAGCTTAACACAATACTGCTTAGCTGCTACTGATACAGCAGTGCTTAACTACTACTAACCTTAGCTACTAATATCATACTACTTAAAGCATGCGCACTATACTATTAACCTTAGCTAAGCAGCTGCTTAGCGATAACGCACTTACTATCTATTACTATTAATACTACTAATATTATTAATAGCGCGCTTTTAACAACCTTATACTAACAGCGCTTATACTAACCTTATTAATAGCATATAACCTTAAATTGTTAACCTTATTATAGCCGCGAACAATTAACCTTAGCAACATTATTTAGCAAGCAATAGCAACCTTAACTAGCGAACAACCACTTAACTTATATAGCTAAGTTTGTTTATAGCCTTACTACTTAACCTTACTGCGCTTACATACACCAACGCTTATAACCTTACTACCGCTTAAATAATAACCACTAACTACTACTTGCTGTTAACTAGCCTTAGCTACTAATACAAACCAATATTGCGACAACATTAGCCAATAACCTTAACTTATTAATATTACTACTGTAGCTGCTATTATTAGCACTTACTTAACCTTACTACTATACTGCAACTAACCTTAACCCAGCGCATTTCAGCAACTAACTACTAATAACCTTGCTTGTTTAGCGCCGCCGCTAGCCATTGGCAGCAGCGGTAACTAAAACCTTAATAGCCAGCAACAACATACTACTACTAAAGCGGTAGCAACATCAACAACCAACAAGCAATTCCTTTTAAATGAACCTTACAGCAGCAGCAACAACAGCTTGATTAATAGCTAGCAGCAACAGCAACTAACTAGCAGCAACAACGCGACAACAGCAATACATTAACTTACAGCAGCAGCATAACAACAGCAGCTACAACAAGCAACTAGCAAGCAATAACACCTTAGCAACAAACAGCAGCGACATGCAACATTAACGCGATTATACAATAGCAATGCAGCAACAACAGCAGCAGCGGTGCTTGCCAGCTTAGCAGCCTTAATAACTTAACAATATCAATTAGCAACAATATTGGTGATGCAAACAACTAGCCAGCAACAGCAGCAACAACCTTAGCAGCAGCATCGCCAATCGCCAACTAAGCAGCGCGACTTAACAGCATGGCAACCAGCAGGCTTACAGCAACGCTTAGCAGCAGCAACGCTACATGTTAACAAGCAAGCAGCGAAGCAACAACAACTATGACAGCGCAACTAGCAACGCTTAAGCAGCAGTAAAGCAACGTGAACCAACAACAGCAACAGCAACGCTTAACAACCAGCAGCAAATAGCGCTTAGCAGCGCATTATAGCGCTTGCGATACTACAGCAACTACGACAGCAGCAGCAACTACTACTACAGCAGCAGCGAACAACTAGCAGCAACCAGCAGCAGCAGCAGCAGCAGCTAGCTTAGCAACCACACAGCAGCGCAGCTACTACTACTACTAAGCAACAGCTAGCTACTACAACAGCAACAACGACAGCACTAGCAACTACTAGCACTACAACCAGCAGCAGCAGCTGCATAGCAACCAGTAAACTAGCAACTGACAGCAACAGCAAGCGCGAACAACAGTCAACAGCAGCAGCAGTACTAACCTTGGCCTACTACTACCACTAGCAACTAGCAACGGCAGCGGCTACTAACTAGCAGCAACACACTACAGCAGCAACAGCAACTACTACTAAAGCAACGCGGTGACAACAGCAACAGCAGCAACTATACTAATAGCTTAGCTACTACTAACAACAGCAGCAGCAACCAACAGCAACAGCAGCAGCACAACGCTACAACAGCAACTACTAACGCCAACAGCAGCAGCAGCAACAACTGCAACAACGCATAGCAACCATGCGCACTAGCAACATCATACAGCAATATATGATGCGCTACTAACAATGCCAACAACGCGACAACAACTAACTAGCAAGCGCTTACTACTAGCACGCTTACATACTACTAATCATGTTGCGTACTCCTATACAATAATACACTACAACTCGCCTAACAGCTACGCGCTTAACCACTAAGCAATCGCTAACTACTAATCATACTCATACTACTAAGCACTGCAGCACTACTATTACTACTTAATACTACTAACAGCGCTTAGCTACTACTACTACTATTAGCATATGCACCACTAGCAGCAAGCAGCTTAACGCACACTACTAACTACTAGCAACTACTACTACTAACCACTACTAGCAGCTTAGCGCTACTAACATAATGCTACTAGCAACACTAGCAACAGCAACTGCATAACAGCAGCAACCACAACACCAGCAGCAGCCGCGAACAACAGCAACTACTACTACTACTAGCAACTAACAGCTAGCAGCTAAACAACAGCAGCAAGCAGCAGCATACAGCTAACAGCAACCACTACTACCGCGTGGTACTACTTACTCCTAAGCAACTACTACTTAGCTACTACAACAGCTACTGTCGCAGCAACACCACTACTACTAATCGCTACTACTACTAGCAACAACTACTACGACAAGCAGCAACTAACCAATACTACTGCGCAACAAGCTGCTACAACTACTACTACTCCTGACAGCTCCCACTTACAACAACTACTACTACTAACAGCTACTAACGGCAACAACTACTACAACTAGCTACATACAAACTACTACTACTACTACAACAGCAGCTACTAGCACTACTACTACTCACTGCTCCCACTACAACAAGCAACTACTAGCAACAGCACTCGCTACTACTACTCCTACTACTACTAACCCAATTAAGCAACTACTGACAGCCACACTACGCTAATACTAGCAGCAACTACTACTACTACAACCAGCTACTACTACAACAGCAACCACTACTAAGCGCAATACTACTACTACTACAGCTAACTACTCCCACTAGCAGCAACTACTACTACTACTACAGCAACCAGCAGCTAGCAGCAATTAAAAACTTAGCGAACTAACTCAGCAGCAGCAGCACCATAGCAGCCACAAGCAACAGCAGCAGCAAATAAAAGCATTACTCCTACGCGTGAACAGCAGCAACTACTACTAGCGCCAACTAACTATAATACTAGCAGCATCACCACTTAGCAACAGCAGCAACAGCAACTAGCCCTACTACTCCAGCAACAGCAACAGCAACCAGTAATGCAATACTACTACTAGCGCCAACCAGCAGCAGCTAGCAGCAGCGAACAGCAATGCGTACTACAGCAGCAACCTTAGCAGCAATGTACTACTACTACTACCAGCAGCAACTAACAGCAACAGCAACAGCAGCAGCAACGCGGCAACAAGCAACAACCATTAACGGCAACAACAGCAAGCAGCATTAGCAGCAGCACTAGCAACAGCTTACTACTAGCTCGCAATAGCAATCATAACAACTATCTCGATGCGCTAGCAACTACCTGTGTCGCCAACAATGCATAGCCAATACTACATAACAGCAACCGTTTAAGCAACTACAGCAACAGCAGCTTAACTTAGCAGCAGCAGCACTAATACTACTAGCTACAGCACTACTACAACAACAGCAGCAACTACTACTACAACTAACTCTACTACTAGCAACTAGCAGCATAGCCACTACCAGCAGCAGCAGCAACTACTTAGCAGCAGCCAGCACTACTACTAACCGCAATGCATGAACTACATACTCCTAGCAAGCAGCAACGCGAACAACGCGCAAACCAGCTAGCAACCAGCAGCAACGCTACTAATAACAGCAACTACTACTACTAACCTACACACAGCAATGCTACCAATCCTAGCCACTATTAATCATCATCATCATCCTCCTACTACAACAACTAGCAGCTAATTACACTTAGCCAGCAGCATTAACAGCAACTACTAGCTAGCTACTAACAATAGCACTACTACTCCTCCTCCCATCTACTAACTGCTTAGCAGCTAGCGCAGCAACAAGCAGCAACATGCTCCTATAACCAACGCGAACTACTACTACTACTACTCCTACTACTACTCCTGCTACTACTACTACTACTACTACTACTACTCCTACTACTACTACTACTACTACTACTACTACTACTACTACAACTACTACTACTACTACACTACATTACTACTACTACTATTACTACTACTACTACTACTACTACTACTCCTACTACTACTCCTACTACTACTGCTACTACTACCAGGGACGCGCACAGGAATTTTGAGGGGCAGTTGCTGTGACATGAAGAAACGGATTAAGCATCGGACACATTGACGCTCGAACCTTCGCGTCACAAACGGTTCCCGCTACATAAACGTGCTATAAAATCCCTATTTTGTTCTGTTTCTTTCTGTTCAGTTCTGTCTCATTTTGAGTTGGAGCTTAGCCAGCTGACTTTGTTTTTTCCTTGAGACACTTTCTTATCCTGTAATTCTTTGTACATTTATTTTATTTCATTTTCAAGTTGCGCGTTAGTGCAGGCTTCACTTTTTTATAGGCCTAGTGTTTTTTCCTCATCAAGAAGGCCTATTTCTTTCATTTCTTTTTTTCATTTGGCCTATGTAATTAACGTTTAGGCCTAAGTTTTATTTATTTATTTATTTTTTCAAATGGACTTTTTCAATATAGGCCTACAGAATAAAATCGCAATGTTCTTGCTGAAAAAAGAAAATAAATCCGATCTCAGGCTGGGGTGAATTCTGGTAAACGTGGGACATTAAAATGTATTGAACTTGCATTTTTTTAGTGTGTTTTTAAATTAGTTTTATTTATTTGTCGTTTTTAAATAGGCCTATTGGTTTAATTAATAAACCAATTATTTTAGGAACTGTCACTCGAAATGTCCCATAAGCCCCTCTTCCTCGAGCCGTGGGTCTGTTCAGGTAAAGTGGGACACTAAGCTAGGCCTAGGTATAGGTCAAATGATCTGAAATCAAAGGATTTCCCATGGACTACAAGGAAATATTGAGTAAGATGTGGGCCTTAGGCCTATTTAAACACAGCAGTAATATTGTAGAGCGCAGAGGCTCAGGATCTGAAGCGCGCGCCTGCGCGTCCGCGCTTATCATTTTGACTCTGACATCCCGGTGTCTGGTGCCGCTGATATTGCGCCCCCTCACCTAAAAGGTGCGTCTGTGCCAAACTCTGAAACGTTGACGCAGCGACCTGCGCATCTTGTTCACTTAACTGACAGCGTGGAAACATTGGCTATCTTGTCCGTGACGTTCCCTGTCTATTCCATGACGTTCCGTCTGAAACCTCTGTTCTAGCCAACCCCACGCCCCGCATGAACTGTGTGGATAACCTCGGCTCCGCAAAATATGTGTCCATTGCGCGCGCTTCAGAGATATTTCACTTCGTAACTCCCGACTATTTCCTTCAATATACTGTAATGGCCTTTGTGATGTGCAATGCCCCGGCCACCTTCCAGCGTCTTATCAATGCGGTTTTGCAGAGGTTTCCGCATTGTAATGCTTCTCTGGATCATCTTGTGACAGTATGACCTGCAGGCGGGTCTTCTCGCTTTAAGAGACTGTTCTCATTGACCAATCGTGATAGCTGTCAATCAATAAATAGTGCTTCACTTGTGTCACTCGCTCTCGGACCTATGCACTTCCTGGGTCCCCCTCCCTCCGGTGTGCCTTCGTGTCCTCCGCTCTCCAGTGCCGGGGCCTGTTCTCTGGCGCCGCAGGTTGTGCTCCGTACGTGTGATCGCTGCTCCAGGATGGTTGCGGTGTCGCAGTCAAAGCCCCGCAATGCGCGTTCCTGTGAGGCGAAAGTGATGTGACTCCTGAGAGCTGCGGTGTGGGTGCTGAAGCCGCCGCCTTTCCCTTTTATTTGTTCTTTTGTACATGCCGCTTTTCCTTTTCATACATGTGTGATAGACTGGATATGTGATTGATCTGAACAAATGAAATTCACGGAACTTTATGTAAATGTCCTTTCATCTAAATTATGTGTAAAATAAACAAAACGACTGGTTTAACCATGGAACCTTGCCTCTGTTATCAAGAACGAACCTGTGTGACCTTTAGTTAAATTTCTGGGCTATGCCCAGTGGCGTTGCTGGTAGTTAATTTAATTATGTCATTTTATTCTTTTATTTCATCTCATCCTCGTCGTCACAATCTCATTGTGCATTGCCCCACTTAGGAGGACAAGCTTCCCTAGTTTGGTAAAGCTACAGTGGTTTACCTTGGTCGGGAAGTAAGCCATTTACGTACGCCCCGAGAGGTCAAGATCCATGCCTATAGTTGCGTGCCCGCATCCGTCTATTCGTCGTGCGCTCTGCCGCTTCTTGGGGAAGAGGAATGAGGGAGTGGGAAAGGATAGGTATTACCAGAGTTTCTGCAGAAATTTCTCCTCCGTTGCGCTACCCCTACAAACCTGCTCAGTGCCAAAGTTGATTTTGTTTGGTCGCCCGAGTGCCAGGAAGAAGGTATTATTGCTACTACTACTATTTGTCTATACATATCCTGCCAATACAAATCTACCTTGGAGGAGAAGGAGCCGCGGGTGGCAGACAGACACGTTGGCCCGAGGTCAACTGCACGCATAATTCGCTCTACGCAAGCGTAAATACTACAACATTTGGATGCGTAATTTTTAGAATGCATCACAAGTGGATGAGGCTCCACTGCTCGCGCTAGGCGCGTGTATGGAGCAGCACGTCCTTCGTAATTTCAGAAAATAGGATCCATCCTATTTTTTGACTTTCTACGCGAGCGTAGGCGCCTGAATCTATTGTTGCATTTGTGCATTTACCATCAGCACAACGTGCTCCTGGGACAGTTCCGTATCGTGTGAAAGAGCCCAGGTCCAGAAAGACTTTTAATTAGTGCTTTGAAATTTAGTTTTGAAACCCTCGCGTTTGCCGTGGTCAGCCTGTAAATACGGTAAATACAATCTGTTCAGCTGGTTAGTTTCACTGTAGACCTGATACAAGTGGCTAAACACGCCCAGTCGAGTTTAATCTGCTTTCCCATTGAGAAACACAGAACCAGTGCCGTGCGTATGTCCTGCTGGCGCTGCAGGTGGAGCGCGCTGTGGTCGCTGACGCGTGTAGTGGAGCCAGGACCTTTCACGCCTCATCAGGGCCCCCGGGACTGAGACCGTTACAGCCGAGCCAGAGTCCAGCAGTACCTGCTGCAGTAAATCAAGGGCTCATGGGCTCGCGGACGGGATTTACATACAACAAAAAGGAGCAAAGCAAAAGAGAACACGGGAGCAGAAGAATACAACACAAACGGGCCAAGGCTCGTAACAATAGGCGACACCACTATCGCAATCACTCACTGGGAAAAACAAAAGGAAGCTAAAGTGCTCGGAGTTGGGTCTGCATCATCCATCCACAAAAACTGAATTGAGGAAGTGCAGCTTTCTGTTAGAGAGCTCCACACTGGGAGAATTCTGTCCAAAAGCTCTTTACAGAAATAAAGAAACACATTTTACTGATATTTTAAACAAGATTTCAAATACATTTAAGTAAATAAAAAGGTGTTTTGAACAGTTATGGAATTCCCCAGTGTGATATCACAAATCACAATTTCCAACCAGGAAGTCAAATTTCAACCCTAAAAAAAAATCAGGGAAAAAATCTTAATATTTTTAGCCAAGTCTTCAATGTAATGATCTTTGTTTGTTTAAGTTAAATGAATCTAACCTGTCATAGCAATATTTTAGCCATAAAATGTGGATTAACTGTGTGCGTAATTTGCAGGTGCGTGTTGTTAGCATTAGCATTAGACACAGTGGCCACCCGTGGAAGAAGCATGCTCGAAAATCAGCACGACATCACTCGTTTACGTATCGAGTGGTAACCCCTTGGAACAGTCTCCCAGAAGAAATCGTAACAGCACCCAGCCTAAATGCCTTCAAAAATAGATTGGACAAGTTCTGGAAGAACCACCCTATGCGATACGATTGGGAAGCAGAAGGATGAGGGGTCTGCACGACTAAGAAGATCTGGGCATTGAGGCTTGACCTGCGCCCAGAATCGTCATAAGGAATCATAAGGAATTAGCATTAGCAGCGTGTCACGGTTGCTGGGCGACGGGCGGCTCCGTGGGCTGGACCTGTCCCATAGGAGGTGTGTTCGAACCCCAGAGCTTATTGCAACAGAAAACTGTATTTTAACAATAAAATGTTTAGCAGCCTACTCTGGTAGTCTATAAAAGTATATTCTCCCAAAGTTACTCTTCTGAAGAAAAGGCGTTCAGGAAACACATGAAGGCCTAGGCCTACAACACAGAGCAGTTTGGGTAAATTTGTGTGCCCATGATAATAAGGAGTCACACCCCCTCTTTAAAGGATAATGATGACAAAACAACTATAACTTTAAGGGTGAGGTTTTTATTTATCTTGAACAACTGTGCAATGTATAAATCGTTATTTCATTTGCAACACGCATACTGACATTAGACAGGACAATACGTTATGGAACAATACAAAACAGGCGCATACACCACCACAGCAGACGAGGTGTACAGTGTGTGCGTGTATGTGTGTCGTTTCCAGCCTGCTGCCTTTGGATCAAACTGGAGGGTGCCTCTCGTGCCTCTCGTGGGATGGTCAGCAGGAAGGCGGAGGACATGACCGAACCAGCGGGTGCGGCGTTGCGCCATGTTGCATCATGTATTTTAAATTTTGAGGAGAAAGTGGTTGGCTACCAGACAAAGAAAGAGCTAAAGAACATGGAGACAAATAATAATGAAATATGTTAAATAATAGAAATTGCATTTGTAGGAAATCGAGGAAGGTGGACCAGGGTGACTGAGGTGCTGTTGTGCTGACATTAGGCCTATACCATTTCTGAAGATATAGGGATTTGTTTAATTTAAAAAAAAAAAAGGTTGTATCATCTGCTAATTGAGATATTTTTACTTCTCGATCAACAACCCAAAAGAGCTCTGTCACACACCATTGTTAATAATAATCTGTATATACCATAGAGAAGCTCTATGATGATCCCTGGAGTGTCTGAAAAGCTTTGACAAAACAAACAAACAAACGAAAAAACAAACAAAATTAGAAAGGATAATGTATCAATAATAAATTTATGACTGAGAATGTCAAGTGCCTTTTGATAATCCAGAAAAAGATTAAGGGATCAACCAGAATCAATCAAATCAATAAAAAGTTTGAGCTAAAATGTCCTATTTTAAGTGAAATTATCTGCCAGTGCAGTAAGAAAATTTCACTTACCAAGTTTTCTTAAAACAAGAGGAAATACGAATCTTGTTCTAAGCAGAAAACAAGAGTTTCAAGTATTTATGGCAAGATTTTTCACCTTATTGGTTTGAGAAGGAAGTTAAAGAGGCTTAACCTGGACTGATTTAATATAAAAAGTGCTTAGAATAAGTTGTAATATCGAGATAAGATAAATCAGGATGGAATATCTTGAAACAAGTAAAAAAAAAAAAAAAAAACTCTTAAAATTGATCTTTTAAGATCCATCCATCCATCTTCTCCAGCTTAATCCTGCTGGGTCGCGGGGACAGTTTGCTGCCCAATACTCATAGCACCTGACCCCCTCCATGAACCCCTCTGCAGGTGGTGAGCCCACAGGAGATATAATAAATAATAATGCAATAATGCATCAGTTTTATATAGCGCTTTTCTGGACACTCAAAAAAAAAAAAAAAAAAAAAAAAATATATATATATATATATATATATATATATATATATATATATATATATATATATATATATATATATATATATATATATAATATTATATTATTATATATATATACATTTTGTCAAAGTGAAGAAGAAACCCTCCCCCATCTCTTTTTTACTGTAAATATTCAAAGGAACTATGGTGCCACACCTGTCTCCCTATTTGACCCAATTTCCTTAGAACCGCCCTCTTATAGGCCTATTCCAAACAAAACGACCTAAACTGACTGAAAACAACTTAATTTAGGACACTGAAAACAATATTTTTTATAATTGGTTTTAAGAAAGAATACAAATATGAATTCAGGGTAAATAAAATAACTTCTTTAAATAAATTAAACTATTAAGTTTAACTATTTACAACATTAAGTTTACATGTGTGTCAATTTGTTAGTGTTTTGGCTTTACGTATTTGTGCATAAATGACGAGTCAGTAAATTCTCTCAATGACCTCGTTAAATATAGTTTGCTGTGCTGATTTTACCGTTTGTTCTGTGTATTTTTGCCCCCTATCCAACTTAATCTCCTTGTAACTTTGTCAGTTTACCACCGATCCGCCATTAAACGCGCTTTGTACCTTGTCTCTGACGCCCCCTGTTGGACTTCTCTTGCAAGTATCTCTGTGTTGTGCACTTGTAGGTCAAAACATCCCACTCTACGTAGTGTATAATTAATACTGATTATCCCACTAACACGTTGATTTGCCTTTTTTATTACTGTACGTATTTGTAGTTATCGGTAGGCTATGTGTGTGTACAGTTCTAATCATTTGTTTATATTTCTTTTTGTTTATTACAGAAAACCACACCCCCTCATATGCATACAAGTCAACCCAGTCATTATTAAACTTCCTTCTATAGAAACTTCTGGATCCCGCTGCGATCTTTCTGACCAAAGACTTAGGCCAGACTCCCGTAGGTCAGCAGACATTCTACGTATAATATGTCAAAATCTAAAACTACTCCCTAATTTATTTATTTTTTAATTTAACCTTTATTTTACCAGGTAGGTCGGTTGAGAACCAATTCTCATTTTCAACGACGACCTGGGTGTGGCACCTGGAATTCCCAGTGTCTCCCATCCAAGTACTAACCAGGCCCGGCCCTGCTGAGCTTCTGAGATCTGCCGGGATCAGACTTTGACAAGACGGTATGGCCACTAAAAAACACTTTTTATTTTTTCTATCCATCTGCTGGGTTAGGGCAGATGGGTTATTGGGTCGTTTTAACCCAGATGCTTGAGACGTTTCAAATCTAACATAATGATACTTTTTTTAGACATTTTCCTTTCCTTTTTCTGGTCTACATTCTGGGTCAAATCATCTCAAAGAACTCAGCAAATCGGGTCAAAGACTCTTCAACTGTCAACAGCGGCCATTACTCACCTCCTCTTCAGAGAAACAACTGTGAGCCCCTTCAGTGTGTCCTGAGTGTGAACACCGTCACAGGGAGGCATCCAGGAGGTATGTGGAACAGATGCCCTCCCGTCAGAAGGCTCCTCTCCATGTGGAGGAGCAGCGGCTCTACACTGAGCTCCACCCTAGTGAGCCTCCAGCCACTCTGCACAGGGAACTCATTTCGTCCACCACATTGTCTTTTTGGTCATGACCATAGCTTGGTTCTGTTTTCTAAATTTTACCGCATGTATGTTTCATAGTACAGCATTAAACTTGACACGAGGAAGAGACAAGCCGCCGTAGCAACTTACAGTTCAGATCCATGGAGAGGTGACCCCATTCAAAGCAATAATATTTTTACACCCGCAACAAATGAATGAATGCACGTTATTTAAGTTTAATGCCATACTGTGGAACATTCAAACAAAGCAATAACATGTCCTAATAATTCCTCACCAGAAAAGTTACACCTTTAAGTTAACCTTAAAACTATAAATGTTAATTGATCAATACAAGACCAATCACTTTGAAATATGAATCATAAAACCATATTCCAACTGTAAAATAAAAACAGCAGCTGATTTTACACAAAGTTTAGTTTATTTTCAAGTAGAAAGTTACAGCGGCCGCAGATATTTACACTCATGTACAGTTAAACGGGCACAAAGCTACGTCTATGGAGACTTAAACAGCAAAACTCCAACAGAGGAAACACAGGTCATCCTTATGAACTACGACTGCTTATATTTACAGAGCAGACAACTCAAACTGCAGCTCCCAACAGATAAATAACAACATATTTAAACAATAAAAAACTCAAAGTGATTATTTAACAGTGCTCTGTCAGTGTCGGCTCCAGGACCTGCACAGGAAACACAAAACAACAGAGTTAAAATATTAAATTGATATTACAAACTTCAACTTAGAATAAAAAGTGGTACAGTAGGCAAAATGTGTACTCAAGAGAAAAAGTACAGTAGTAGTAGTCCAATAAATGAAAAAAATAAGTACGAGTAGCTGTCTGGGCACAACATTTGTTTATATTTTGATTTTAATTTTAACTTTTTTTTTCACTTTTGAGCTTTAAGTCATGTGATAATGTGGTTTCCTCTTCAAAAACAGACCTGGAGTTGTGTTTGTTTCATTCACACGTTTGAGTAACTTTTTATTATTAGTCTGTCTACATCTCCCAAGCTCAAAAAGCTCTGTTCCACCTTATGATGTCATGTAGTGGTAGTCTTAAAGTTTAAAGGTGGAACTTGAGAGAAGAAGCCTAAATGTGCAGGATTTGTGAGTTAAACGATGGGAGAATGAAACAAAACACAACTCCAGGTCTGTTTGTGATGAGGAAACGACATTAAAACACAGATAATAAATGGTTTAATATGGACCCTTTAAGTTATAAAATGTGAAAGGCCGAGATTAAGCTGTCTACAGTGCGGTAAATTCACATAATCGTGTACGGACTTCACGTGTGAGCGCTCTCAGATGTCCGTCTTAAAGGTGCACTGTGTAACTTTTCGGTTCGGGGTCCGTCGCCTGTTTGTTTCTATCATTGCAGATCAGGACACGGCTCCAGATCCACTCGTCTTGGTAAAGTTTTATCAAAATTAAAGTATTTCGCCGGGTTTGGTGAATTCTCAAACTGACTTTTGGCGCCCTCTTGTGTCTGTTTAAGAGACGGCAGCTTTGACTTTGATTAGAAGCGCTTGGAAGTGTAAATGCAGAGGCTGTTATTACGGAAGTGGAGCATAACTGAGCCTTTATTTAACCGTTTTAGGATATTAAGAGTAAATAAAAGTAATATATAACTGAGATTTTATATTTTAGTACCTATTTTTCTCTTTTATTTGACTTGTAGATGCACATTTATACAATTATGTCTTATTTGATACCCGTCTCTTGCTCTTTCTTGCTGCTTTTTTTCAGAATTTATTATTACCATTTGTATTTTTCTCTTTGTTATTATATTATATTGTGATGTGTGAGCTACTGTGTCCAAATAATTTCCGTTGTGGGTCAGTAAAGTTTGTCTGATCTAAAATAAGTTAAAAGTCTTACCTCTTGTGTCCTGATCACACGATCGTCGCTGGACCGATGACTGGACCTGCATTCTGCCAAGAGAAAAAACACACAATACTTAGATTATTTTCAGTATTATTGCATTTTTTATACTGTAAAAGGTGCATCGTGTAACATTTCTGAAAGTTGCTTGACTCTGCGTAGATGTTCTTGTTTTTCCTGGAGTATTTTAGAGAATGGCATTTAATTTAACAACCTTTAACGACAGGTCAGATCTGCAAATCGGCCCATTCACGGTAAGAATACATGTTTTTTTTTTTTTTTTTTTTTTTTTTTGTTAAGATCAATTTTATATTCGTAATCAGACATCAAAATTAAATAACATTTACATTTTTTCCCCAAAGTCCCCAAAAATCCCCCAAAATCTCCAGTCTCGAGCTCATGGCGACGTGTTTAACTCTTTACTCCTATGAGAGATGAAGGTAAGAGGCTCTTTTCACGCTTAAGGCCGCTACACACTACAGGATTTTTCTGTTTTAAACGATTTTTATACGTGCGACAAAAAGCGCACACCACAGACACAAGGAGAAACTTATGAGACTAGAAATCTCTTCAGCAGGATCTGTCTGCGGACCACAGGATATAAAGTTGTGAGCGCGATCAGCTGTTTCCTGTCTACAGTAAAACCACTCGCCCTGAGTCAAAACTGTGTTGTTATTATTTGTGAAATGTGGTGCAATACTTCAGATCAGGGCTCTACAGTGCGCCCATTTCACTCGCATTTGCCAGTAAATATTTCGCCGTGCGAACGAGGAAAACAAAACAGTCGCACCAGTGCGAGTGCTTCTGCAGCCACAACAAGAACTGCGCACACGCGTAACTGACGAGCTAAACGTTCTAAATGTATCAAACATTAGGGGCGCAGTCACATTAGGACTTTAGAATCGTGCCCAAGCCTGGATCACCCCTAAAGCACCTCACACATGCCCAGCGCGAGCACAACCGAACCGAACCGAGCCCAGGCACGACACCTCTGACCGCGCACGACCCCAACATATGAGCTCCGCATGTGCGGCGATATCACTCAGACGAACAAACTCCGCTTAAAAACACACCCATGCCCACCTTCAACGAGGAGCGCCCCGCAGCAGGACCTACACCTGTCCCACCACTCAGTAGACACCCCCGTGCCGCTGGACTTCCTCCTCTGACAAAGCGAGAGTTTTGTCTTGGTCTTGTCTCGGACTCGAGCGCATTTGGACTCGGTCTCGTCATGGATTCGGGGTCTGAATACTGAGTGCGGTCATATATCATTACGGCCGCTACTGCGGGCAATAAACTTGTACTGGTGTGCGGGACCTGTGCGCTGGAGCCCGCGGACACTGCGCGGCACCGCCAGCGCGCGGCTTGTCCACAGCGCCACCCTCAGCCTGCATCACAGGGCAGGTTAAACATCTCACCTGTCCATCCGCCTCGTCAAATACGCCAATACTAATTTCATGTCCGTGTCTGCACAGAGCAGACCTACGGCACAGAGCAGGTGATATGTGGGCTGAAGTTTTCCAAATAAATCTGTTTGTCACAATGTGCGTTTTGTTTGGTAAATGTGCAGAGGTTAATAACCACTGTAAAACCACTAAGAGAATGTAACTCCAGTTATGAATTTGAAAACACAGGTTTAAAAATCCTGCACACTTTTTACACTTTGAAACAGTGTTGTGTAAAGTGCCAGTGGAAGTTCTCTTAAAGAAGAGGTTCTCAAACTGTGGGTGAAGGTCCAAAAAGGGCCACAGAGTGTTTAAGTGCAGTACAGTTTGTTTGGCTTATTTTAAGTCTAAATATTAATCAGATAAAATGAAGATATATTTATAAAAACATTGCGATCATGCAGGAAAAGTACCGTCATAATTCTTTTGTTTTTTTGTATTAAATTTATTCACTGTTGGTGTTGGTGTGAGTAAGTTCTGCACTGTAATAATGTTCAAAAGAAAACCTACTTGTGCCCCCATTTTTTTTTCTGTGCTCCTAAAATTTTTAACTTAGGGGCACATGTGCTCCTGAAAAAAAAAGTTAGTGTAGAGCCCTGCTTCAGATACAGGATTTTTAAAGCATAAAAGGTTGGAGATAAAGTCCACAGGAAGTAGAGTCACTGTCGCTGATCTGCAGCTTTATGATCTGTGGACTTAAACACACGCAAAGGAACAAATAAAAAACGCCTCAAAATGAATTAACAGTGCGGTTTTGTGGACTGGATGTCATTATTTGTGGAGGACAGTTTCTATGTATGATGTGGATTAGATGCTGCACTTTAAATTTACCACTTTACGGGAGTTGAGTAATAAAGTCTTTATTTTCGCAATGTCCCGAGTTTGTATCTTGCGTCTCTGTGTCCGTCGCTCCTCTGCCCCTGACTCTGTTTTATCGTCTGTTTCCATCGTGTTGTTGATGTTTGGTGGTTCTGATCTGACACTGACTCCACACACGAGGAGCAGCAGGTTCAAAATCGCACACGGAGACAAAAAAAAATCAGGTCACGCGTCCTCGAACTCGGGAAGAAGAAATCGCAGCCAAAATCGGGCAAATCCTCCTGTCGTGTGCGCAAAACGCGTCTCCCTGGTTTGTGGCGTCAGCGTGAACAGAGCCGATATTCCATCCATCCATCCATCTTCTCCCGCTTAATCCGGCTGGGTCGCGGGGGCAGCTTGCTGCCCAATCCTCATAGCACCTGACCCCCCCTATGAACCCCTCTGCAGGTGGTGAGCCCACAGGAGGGTGGACATGGTCCTTGATGTTAGTTCATAGGGGTGCGGGCATGTTTTAGGTTGATGGGGGAAACCGGAGTACCCGGAGGAAACCCATCCAGACACGGGGAGGAACATGCAAACTCCACACAGAAAGGCCCGGGCGACCCGGGGATCGAACCCGCAACCTTCTTGCTGTGAGGCCTGAGTGTTGCCACTCAGCCACCGTGCCGCCTAGAGCCGATATTAATAATAATAATAATGCATCAGTTTTTATATAGCGCTTTTCTGGACACTCAAAGACGCTTTTTACAGAGCATTATTCATTCACTCCAGACCCGGTGGTGGTAAACTACTATTGTAGCTACAGCTGCCCTGGGGCAGACTGACGGAAGTGAGGCTGCCAATCTGCGCCATCGGCCCCTCCGACCACCACCAACACTCACGCACACACCACTTTCATACTAGGCAATGTGGGTGATGTGTCTTGCCTAAGGACACAACGACAGTTTTTTGCAACTGGCGCCCCACTGTGGCACCTGGAATTCCTTGTGGTCTCCCATCCAAGTACTAACCAGGCCCGGCCCTGCTTAGCTTCTGAGATCTGATGGGATCAGACTTTGACGAGCCGGTATGGCCACAATTACCCTCGAACTCGAGCGCAAACGGGTGAAGCTGGACTCACCGTTGAAATGTAGGGGCTGCTGTGGTGCTGTTTGTTGGCAGGCGGGGGGTTGGAGGAGGACGAGGAGGAGGAAGAGGAGGCCTGGCTCGGGTTCTGCTCCTCCTGCAGCGCCTCCTGCAGGTGAGACGACACGCAGCCGCTGTCCGAGCCCGTGGAGCCCGAGAGACACCGAGAAGAGGAGCCCGAGCTTTCTGTGGCTGCGAGAGGAAGAGGAGGAAGAGGAGGGAGAGGAGGGAGACACGTGAGTGATGCTACACAACACCAATGTGGAGCTTTTTGCTTTTGGAGGTCCTTCACCTGCTTGTTTCTATGGATACGTCATTGCTCTGCCTGGAATGTCCCACAGTGTGACATTAAACAGCTCTACTTAACATTTTATTAAATTACAGGTGGTTTTATAGCTCAAAAATACCTAGAAAAACAGGAATTCTGACTGAGCTGGGTTGTGATTGAATGTACATACCCATAGAAACAAGCAGGTGACGGACCCCCCCCCAAACCAAAAAAGTCCCAAAGTGCAGCTTTAAAGTGCACGTGAATGCATCATGACTCACTCATTGAGGGCTGGCTGCTGGTCTCGTGCTCCTGTTCGTCTTCTTCGATGCAGGAATTCATGAAGGAGCCCTCAGAGGCACCAGCAGGGGGCAGTGTTTGACTGAGAGACAAACGAGAAGGGCCCATAAGACGTCCACTTTACGCTAATCAGGTAAAGTTTATTTATCTATTTTAATTTATTCAACATAGGAAAACCAGGGAAAAGAGGAAAAAAAACTACATACTACATACATACATATTTTGGTTGTGTTTAGTTTCATTCACATTTACCCTTTATTATTCGTTGGATCGACTACTGACTGTGAAGAAGAAGAGAAACTGAAAGTTGTTGAAAGAAAATGGTTCGGGAATGTATTGTTTACCGTTTTCCAAAAAATATAATTCACTTGTCAATAAATGGGATTAGAAACAACATTGACGATCGAGTCTTTCAGTTTCTCTTCTTCTTCAGCGTCAGTAGTCGATCCACACATCTTGAGTCATGTTCGTGTTTCTCACTGACATCCGTGCAGCGTCACAGTGGGCGGTACCTGAACATGTGGAGGTTGAGGGGCCCCAGGAGGCTGCAGGACGAGGGGCCCACAGCAGCGGAGGGGTCCGAGGTCACGGATCTCTTGAAGGGGTTGGAGTGGTCGAACACGGACACGGCGATGGAAGCTCTGGTCCGGGCTCCTACACAAGACACAGGGACATTCACTGAAGCTGCACCGTGTTTGCTGGAGGGTCCGCAAAATGCTTTTCTCCATGGAGATGTCACGGCTTTGTCTGGAATGCTCCACAGTACGGCATTAAACCTTTCTATCTCCATGGAGACAAACCACACTAAGTTACAGGTCAATTACAGGTGGCTCTAAAACCACCTGTAATTGAATAAACGTAAAGTAGAGCTGTTTAATGTCGCACTGCGGAATAATGCAGGCAGAGCAGTTACGTATCCATAGAAACAGGTGACGGACGCCCAACCAAAAAGTTACATAGTGCAGCTTTAAGTATGGAGAAAAGGACAGGAAAGGAGTTTAACTGAACTAACACAAGTGCAACATCATGACGTCTTCTCCAAGTCTGTAGTCGACTAAAGAAATTAAACTGAATAAAGAGTTTTTTTAATCATAATTGTGGCATCGGAATCGGTTTTGAGCATCGGGTCTGTTCCTTAGGATCGAAACTGAGTTTTAAATGTTTGTGTACAGTAGTGACAGCGCTTCTGTGTGTGTGTGTGTGTGTGTGTGTTACCTCTGCTCTTCATGATGTAGTGTGTGTGTGTATTGTGTGTATAGTGTGTGTTACCTCTGCTCTTCATGACGTAGTGTGTGTGTGTGTAGTGTGTGTGTGTATTGTGTGTATAGTGTGTGTTACCTCTGCTCTTCATGATGAGGCGTGTGTGTGTATAGTGTGTGTGTATAGTGTGTGTTACCTCTGCTCTTCATGATGTAGTGTGTGTGTGTTGTGTGTGTATAGTGTGTGTGTGTGTATTGTGTGTATAGTGTGTGTTACCTCTGCTCTTCATGATGTTGTGTGTGTGTGCGTGTTGTGTGTGTGTATAGTGTGTGTGTGTGTATATAGTGTGTGTTACCTCTGCTCTTCATGATGTAGTGTGTGTGTGTATAGTGTGTGTGTGTGTATATAGTGTGTGTTACCTCTGCTCTTCATGATGTAGTGCACTGCTCGGTCACTAATGGCCGCGTCGCTCGGCTGAATGTCCAGAAACGGTTTGCTCCCGACGCCCATCGACACCATCTCCTTCAGACGCATCTCTGCAACACACTCACTCTTAACTAAAGCCACACTCTGTCACTTTTCTACCTTTTTTTTTTTTTTTTTCATTTTGGTTGATTTTATTGCAATAAAACCCCATGTCTTTAAGCTTCATTTATGCTCAGTGTTTTAGACAAATACGGATAAACACAGAGGCTGCCTGAATGAAATTGAGCAGTGGAGCTGTACATGAGCTGACCACTGGGGGCAGTACTGAACACAGCAACAGTGGAAACTAAACTTAAATAAAAAATAAATAAATATAAAATAACTAGAACCAGGTGCAAAACAAATAAATGCCTCCCTCACATCGTTTTCTTGGCTCTTTTCCATCACATGTGATCCAAAAACTGCTGTAGCGCCTCCGTGTTTGTTTATTTATTTGTATACAAAATATTAAAATATGTTTATTTCATCTACACTTTTCTTGTTAAGACCTCTTATATATAGTTGATATATATTTCTATTACTATTTTATTATTTTTACTTGTACATATCCATTTATACAATTATATTTGACACTGGTCTCTTGTTATTTTTACTACTTATTTTGAATGTATTATTTACCATTTATTATTATTTATTTATTGAATTATTTATTGTTGACTTTTATTATTTAATTTATTATTAGCATTTAGATTCTTGATCTTTGTAAGACACTGTAACATGTGAGCCACTGTGTCCAAATAATTTCTTTTGTGGATTAATAAAGTTTGTCTCAGTTTTAGTCACTTCTTAAACAGACTTTTATCGCCCTCTGGTGGTTGTTTACGAGAATGCAGCCTTGACATTACACATTTGGAGGTGTAAACGCAATCACAGTTACGCACAGATCTGTTTATGCACAAAAATGGTTAATAGATGAGCCTTTACACTAAGCGGGCCCGCTTTTCCACAAACCTGACTCTTAATTTGCCTAATGACAGCCTCCTTTTGCTTGTTTCTATAGAAATGTTCATATAATGTTATAAAAATTCACAGTACGGTATAAAATGTGTCTATCTCCATTGTCAGCATACATAAACACACATTTTATTATTTACTGACAATAGAAAAAGAAAGTGCTGCCAGTATTTTTTGTGGTTTGACTTTAAGACACTAGATTAAAACATAATAATTAAGTTTATAGAGGAAATCCCGAACCAAAAAATGATAAAGTTCAGTATTTGTGGATCATAAGCTTGGAGATTTCCTTCAGAAACACAGATTTCTAGCTCTGTAGGCCCCTGCTCTGTGTTTTCTCCTGTATAAATCCATAAACACACACGTATTTCCTGCCTGTACCTTTGTTGCGTGTGGCCTGGTTCCAGAGCAGCCGTGCGATGTCCCCGGTCCAGTTCTGTTTGACCTCTGAACTCGGCGCCTGCAGGACGAAGGTCTGGTTTTTGGAGGTTCTTCGTCTGAACCAGATCTCAAACTTCAGGCCATCGTCTCCCGTGGACTCAGTCAGGCCCACGTCTGCAGTCTGAAATCACAAGAGGGACGTCAAAAATAGCCGTGAAAAACATAATCTACAGTCAAAACAATATATAAATAAGAACGATGAGTATTTGTTGTAAGAATGCCACTCATGTTTAGTCTTTTTTAAATCCAGTTTTACTCAAATTCATGTTGAAATGTGCAAATTTGCTTCACTGACCTTATGTTCTGTAGATTCAAAGGTCCCAGAAGTACATTTTCCCTTATTTTTCCCCATAGTTATTGCTTTGTCTAGAATATTTCACAGTATTTTTTAAACCCACAAGGGAGCGAAGGGGTTTACGGCACTTACACTACATTACAAATCAGATCTGTGGAGAGTTTCCCCTATTCACAGAAGGAATGATTGTATTTTTGAGCACCTGTAGTGAATAAATGCGAGATGGAAATGTTTAGAGTCATTTGGTCCAAAAATTTTGACTCATTTTCAGCTCATTTTGTTGAGTTAAACCATCCTAACTCCTCCTTAAGATATTGTATATTTACATGTATAATTATTTATTTCAAACAAGGACAGTGTACAGAAAACCTTAGACTTAAAGAGAGAAGATGCTCTGTGCCAGATTGAGCTACAAGCAGGTATGGGACATGTAAAACTGCCCCCTAGAGGTGGGACTCTGGAACTGCTCCTGTCAAAAAGAGGATTTACCAACTTAAGACTTTTGCTCCTCACTGACTTCATATGGACTTTGGCGTAAGATGCTTTTTGTTAAATGGTCAAACTAAATTTTTGTTCTTAATAGAAATGTTCTCATGTGAATATCGAACTGTTTTATTCTTGTTGTCGAGTGGGCTGGTCTCACTTTATTCGTTGGTGGGATATGAGCTCCTGGACTAACCCTAACCCACAGCAAGAAAAATGATCTGGTGAAGACTTTTTGCTGAAACATTATTTAAAAATTAAAAGTTTTCGGACATCGGCGATCTGAGCGCAATTCATCTTTTAGTTGCTGCTCTTTGCATTTGCACCTCTACAAGAACTTTGGTCTGTCTTTTCTGTTTCATTAGAATTATAAATATTTACTTCCTCCCACTCCTTTTCAAACATTAGTAAAATCTGCGTGACATTTATTTTTGTTTAGTGTTATAGAAAAGCAGCGTTTGTTTTTTGTATTGCATCTATGTATTTACATTATAATTATGCCTGTTCTTTGCATTGCTGTCTGAATAAACATTCAATCAATCAATCAAACTTTATTTATAGAGCACTTTTCATACAAAAATGCAACACAAAGCGCTTTACATTGATTAAAAAAAGAACAATCCCACATTTCCCCTCCACCTCCCACCACAAAGCTAAGATAAACAGATGAGTCTAGAGATTACAATCCAACATAAAGAACTAGACAAGTGAGTCTAACTGTGACATAACTATCTTTATTTCCTACTAACTGAAACAGGAAACTATGAGATTACTACCGTGACAAACTATCTTTCATAACTCTTTCTTTCTATCTCTATACTATCCTCATACATTCATTCATTCATTCAGTGTTTAAAATCACACCATGGAACATTCCCGGCAAAGCAATGGCAAGTACCGTATTTTTTGGATTTTTTCAGGGTTTGGGTGGCTGCGACTTATACTCAGGTGCGACATATATATTACATTTGTCACACTGACAGCCCATAGACCGTATTTATGAATGGACCGAGCTAATGCACTTAGGATTTTGTCACTTCTCTTTCTGTTACTGCTGCTGTGGCCTCGTCATTTGGACCTTAAAATCTTTGGATGAACCCACTCTACATGGTCCTGAATTTATTTATTTTTTTGCTATTTTGTCCGTCCAAAAAATCCTCTTCATAACATAGAGATGGGTCCAGATTCGCTCCTGTAACATTTTATTACTATAACTTGCCTTTCAAAATAACATGTTGGTTCTTGGTCTCTGATTTTAGAAAATAAATTCCTTCAAAAAGTGAGACTTATAGTCCGGCGCGACTTATATATATATTTTTCTTCTTCATTACACATTTTTGAGCTGGTGTGACTTATACTCCAGTGCACCTTTACTTACCTTAAAGGAGTGTTTGTAGATGAACACGTCCAGGCCTCCCTCCATGCGTTTGGGTTTGCTGAACAGAACCAAGTCCTCGAACAGAAACACGTGACGCTGACATTTCCTCCTCCCGCTCCAGACCGTGAACTCGTCCTGACGAATGAGCTGGCCCTGCTCCTTCAGGTTCACCTGTGGAGACAAACACAAGACGCTGAACCCAATGACGGCGTAAAAGTCTCACTACAAGCCAAAAGGAAGTGATGGAAAATGAAATGTTCAGTCGACGGTTAATTTTTGATTCTTATTTGTAAACCAGACAAACACACCGTATTACCAATATGCTGTCAAAGCTTAAGGATCCTATAATACGCAAAACTGACTCTTGTGAGCTTTAAGTCATGTTATAATGTTGTTACCTCCTCAAAAACAAACCTGGAGTTGTGTTTTTGTTTCATTCACACACGTTTAACACACAAATCCTGCATATTTACACTGAGTTGCAATGCAAAGTGTAATGTTTTACCTGTAAATATTCAAAGACGGTTTGAGATGAGAACAAAACACTACAATTTAAAAGGAACCGACGTTAAAAAAAAAAACAGATTCAGAACCAAGTTTATGGAGAGTTCCACTGCTGTAAAAGGAGTTCATTTATGGAAAGTCTTAAAGAAATCAAAGGATCAAATACAATGACGGCTTTTAAAAAACACATTAAATCCAGTGCAATGTGTATGTATGAAAAAGAAAACTATGGTAAGCTGTTATGCATAAAAGTGAAGATTTCTGTTTGCAATTTATTAATAATTGTGATTAAATGTACTGATTTTAAATGTTTCGAAACAACTATGTCTGGAATGTCTGGAAAAGGGAAAAGGGGGCAGATAATGTAACTCTTCTTTCTGCTCCTTTTCATTCATTTCTTGTACGTTTGATACTGTGACCATGTCTTTTTATACTTTATGAATGAAATAAACAAACAGAAATAGATAAATCATGTCACTGGAATCATTTTGATAACTCCAGACTGGAATCACTCGGATAATTTCAGATCAGAAATGGCCGATCTCTACTGAACTTAACCCCTTGAGACCCTGTGGCCCCATACGAGGACATTACATTTTTGCCTCTTAGCACCATGATTTTCAATTATTTTAAACTTTCACCTGTAATCAACTAAAAACCTCTACAGCAGCTCCCGAAAGTAAAAAAAAAAACTGCATGGTAAAGTTTAGATGCAAAATTTATGAATAAAACCAATGCATTTATGTACAATAATGTCTCTTCATGTATCTTAATGTATCTTCATTTGGCATTAAAATTTGACACATTTTATTGACCACAGCAGACGAGAGCATCAGGAAATGTCATGTCCTCGTTTGAAGACATTGGGACTATGTTATATTATTGATTGTACATGTTGTTAGGTAAACTTGGGAATATTTAGATGAGTTTACAGTTATAAATTGCTGGACGTTTCTGCTGCTATAGGGAAACTGCTGCCTGTCTCCACTTTTTGCATCTCTACTTTTTTTTGTAACGATTGAAAACCAGAAAAAATTTAAACTGTGGACCACATTTTCAGGCCTTTTTGTGTGTTTTTAACCTCACTCACTGAACCCCAACCCGCTCACGGTCGACCTACGTCACATTTGGCAGGTTTAGGGCTTGAAATAAACAGCTAATTGCTGTTTGTTTGTTTTTTGTAATTTATTTATACATTTTAAAGTTTTAAAATTTTTTAACCAATGGTGTCATACAGAAGACTTACTTAGTAGGTCCTACTTATCCCAAATAGCAAGAAGAAATTAAAAATGCACACCAGACAAAAGCTCGGGTCTCAGGAGGTTAAGGTAAAACGTCGCTGTGGACTTCAAAAATATTATTTATATGACATCACGAGGTGGAACAGAGCATTTTGAGCTTTGGAGACGCAACCAGACAAAAAAATAACATCTTATTTGAACGTGTGAATGAACCAAAACACAACTCCAGGCATATAACACGCCTTAAATCGCACAAGAATCAATTTTCCGTAATAAAGGGCTTTTAAAAACAAATCCGTCCGACCGATTTCGACACGTTTCTGTTTCTCGTCCAGATCTTACGTCGCAGTCCCGGATGGCGTCCATGGCCAGCAGGTCGTTGCCGTGGCGCAGCTGGAACTTGACCATGTTGGTGGCGGCGTGCAGCGTGGCGAGCTCCGCCTCCTGCGACTGGGACACGCCCACTTCCTTGATGAGGTCGGACAGCAGCAGGGCGTATTTACTCATCCGCTGAATGGGCTTGAGCAGGTACGAGGACAGGTCCATCTTATCGCCCAGCTCCACCTGCTTCCTCTGCAGAAAGACGGATCACAACTTTAAGATACAAGATACAGGCACTTTTCGACGCCATTTTCATAACAGTCCAACGGAAATAAATACTTTAAGAGGGGTATTTTACTTCTGTGGGGTATTAACTGCTAACACATGACATATTTATTTTCATTTTCATGTTTTGAAAATGCTATATTTGCCGAAAACAATGTCCTAACATGTTTTTATTGGTTTCACTACTGTTTTTGAGTCTCCTCTCTCTTTGCTCTCTATGTTAAGTCACTCCCCCTTCAGAGCGCTATAACATTACAATCAACGTGCATCCCGCTAATGAAACTACTGCACATTGTATCAGGTTTGTCACGTTGTTGTGTGCGGTTTTGTGTCATGTTTTTGTACATTTATGGAGAATTGTCGCGTGGGAGCATTGGCGTCAATCAATCATCAATCAAACTTTATTTATAGAGTGCTTTTCATACAAAAATGCAACACAAAGCGCAAAATGCAACACAAAGACGTAGGTTTGTGGGCGGAGTCTCTGAATAGGGCCCGGGAGAGATCGCTAAATTACTCAAACATGCATGGATGACGTCTAAAACCTCTTCAGGTATGTTTAACTTTAACCACAATCAGAATATTAAGCAAAAACAACATCATTTTTGAGTTTGCATTCAAATTTACATGGCTAATTTCACTTTATGAGGAAAAAAAAATATGCTGCTCAAAAAAATTAAAAGAACGCTTTGAAAACGCATCAGATCTCAATATGAAACATAAAATACATGTTGATATCTATACAAATAATGTCTTAGGAACAAACCTCTCTTAAATTCATTGTTTTTACCTTGAGCTCTGATGTGTTTTCAACGTTCTCCTTTCATTTTTTTGAGCAGTGTGTATAAAAACAAAATGTTCTTTTACTATGTGCAGTCATTTCACTAAACAATCCATCACATATACTTCAGAAAATAAAGTTATGAGAGAATTTGTATAGAAGAAATGGCTGTAATTTTTAATGTTATCAAATTTACATCTTTTAAAGTTCCCATATTACACTATTTTCTGATCTATGTTATAATGTTTCTTCATCAAAAACATGGACCTGGAGTTATGTTTTGTTTCATTCACATGTTCAACACAAATCTTGCGTATTTAGTTCTTCTCTCTGAAAACTGAAAACACTCTGTTCCACCTTGTGATGTCATGTGGTGATGTTTTTACACTCCACACACCTTCACTAGAAACATCTGGATGATTTCAGCCCAGGAATTGTCCATCTCTACTGAACTACAGTTTAAAGGAGCTGTTAACTTAAAAACCACCACTAGATGACATCACAAAGTGGAACAGAGCATTCTGAGGTTTGACTAATAATAAAGAGTTACCCAAACATATATGAATGAAACAAAACACAACTCCAGGTAATGTTTTTGAGGAGGTAACAACATTATAACATGACTTAAAACTCACAAGAGTCAATTTTGTGTAATCTAGAACTAAACTTGTGTGTATAATGACTAGGGAAGATTTAATACATTTCAAATAGTCGAATATTCGTTATATCGTTGAATATCAAATAGTAATTTCGAATGAAGTTTTAGCCATATCTCACTTAAGAGACTCGCGGTCCTATTTGGCGAGAATTACAGCGAAGAGAGTGGAACATGCACAACTGAACTGACTCGGTAATGCCAGGATATATGGATATGAAGCAAACCGACGGAAATACCCCGCCTGGCAAAGTTAGCGAGCGCTTACTTGAGTGCGCCTGCGACGATTTTTCAAGAATTTTTGAATAGTTGATTTTCGAAAAGCGTTTTTTGCCAAAAGTCACATCCCTAATAATGACGAACAAAGAGGTTTTATACTTTTATTTATGTTAAAATCCCCAAATTCCTTTAAATCAGGAAGGGCGTATTTTACCCTGAAAAAGAGCTGTGAATAGTATTGAAATGTCAAGTGGTGGGAACACGGCTGATCTAAACAAACCATTGAAAATCGCACACAAAAGCGTAACGAGGGAGTGTGTGTGTGTGTGTTTGTCTAAATATGTGCGGAATGTGGAAACCAAAACGCCAAACGCCCGGGGTCAGAGGTCGCTGGGTGTCAGGAGGAGGAGCGGGGAGGGGGTCAGAGAGGCTGAAAGAGCGGAGTCTCACCCTGAAGAAGGCGTTTCCGTGGTGGGACAGGAGAGCGTCGGACTTGGGCTTGTTTTTGCTGTAGAGGGCGTAGAGGCCGAACTGCTCCTGCTGTTAGAACACAAGACAGAACACGTGTGAGTAAGTGCCGCACAAATAACCAGGCGTTTGAAGTCACTTAGGGGGGAAAGAGGTGGTTTCTATCTTTTCTTTAGTAATAACTGCCTTATTATTTTTATTTTTTGCATGATTTTTACAATGAGACAAAGCATATGTGCCAGCTACCCATGGGTTTCAAAGAGGGTTGAAAATCTAGCTCCGCACTGCAGTTACGATTACGATTGTGAGGACAACTTCCGGTGTAGTTCCGACACTGGGCTCGACCGACTGTGATCAAACCCACTGAAGTAAATGTGATCGTTGGTAAAATGAAGCCTGCAGACGTATGTGCTGTTTGGAATCGTCTTGAGTTTGTCGCCCTCGTCTCTTCTAATCGCATGGACCCAGTGCGCTCGGAGTCGTGCGTCAGTGGGGAAATGATGAAAACTGAGGTACGGTTGGAATTGTGGATGAGCCAAACATAATGAAACGCTACAATGACACGGAGATGAAGAAAACTGGGAAATTTCCTAATTTTTCCTAGATTTTGTCAGACTGTCTTCCTGGTTTATGACGTAAACGTGAATTAAAGTCTATTCAAAACAAAATATTACATCTTCTGAATGGGCAAAAGTTCTCAAGATATCACCTATAAACAATAAAGAGAAAATTGAAACCCCTGAATACGTTGCAGGAATATAGTCCCTGTAGTTAGAGTCTCTCACATGAGTCAAAGCCTGAAACAAGGTCTGACATCTTCTCTTGAATATGAACGTTCACGAATATTCTGTTTTGTGGCCAAACCTTCTTTTCAAAGCCTGATCTCGTCAGAAGCTAAGTAGAGCTGGGCCTGATTAGTATTTGGAAGGGAGACGGCCGAGAATACCAGGTACCACTGTGGGGCGGCAGTGGCAAAAACTGTCCACATTGCCTAGAATAACACAGGCATGTCCAAACTATGGTCCGGGGGCCAAATGTGGCCGTCAGACAAATTGTTTTGGCCATCAGGCTTCCAGGTGAATTGGCCCAAACAACTGCAAGTCGTACTTTTTACTGCATGTTTTTGAAATCTAGCAAGTGTAGTTTGTCCTTTTGAGGGTCTAAGCCTGAACAAAGGTCTGGAGGGTCATTTAAACCTGTTATAAATGCACAGATTTGAATTATTCACTGTTCTGACCACCAGTCTGTGACCCTCGATCAGCCCTCACACTGGTCTGTGTTTTAATATGTGGCCCTTGATGAAAAAAGTTTGGACACCCCTTGTATAAAGTATATGACCTGTGTTGGTGGTGGTCGGAGGGGCCGATGGGGCAGATTTGCAGCTTCGCTTCTGTCAGTTTCTTACCACCACAGAGTATGGAGTGAAAAAATAATCAAGCAACTTTGAATGTGTGGAAACCGCTGTAAAAGATGTATGCATTATTGTTATTATTATTTTATTTCTCTTTGAACTTTTATTCCTTGATATTCAGCCTTGCTATTTTAGGGTTTTATATTGTAATGTTTCTGTCTTTCTCTCTTGTAATGATCGATTTGGGCGTCATAGGTTGTTGTAAATGCGCTTTACAAATAAAACTGACCTTAATGTTGATTTTAAGGAGTTTGTGATAGTCTTTGCATTAAAAAGCTATGATATTTTGCTTAAATTGCTCATCTGAACCCCGTGAATATTAGTCATTAGTATCCGTTGCCTTACATGTCGGAGGAAGCAGTGTGGGACTCTGAGCGGGTGTCTCCAGCAGGCCTCCAGCTCTTTGAGGAAAAACTGGCTGTGGAAGTCCAGAAGTTTCTCCAGATTCCCAAACACCACGGAGCGCTTTCCCCTCAGGTCCTGGGGCAGATCCGGACGCTCCATCTCCGGAAAATAGTGATGGATGATGTACCGGAGCGAGCGCACGTACTCCCGCTCTGTGGTCACCATCTCCTCTAGGATGTGACGCAGTTTACTACAAAGAGGAAACAGAAAACTGCTGTTATAATCTATGACACCCGTGGAGCATTATGTTGTAATTTGGACATTTTAAGTCACAATATTCACCCAAAACGACTTAATAAAAGAAAGTAGTCCACTGATTTCCATGTTAAAACACAGCGGTGACCTGAGGTGAGGTGGCCCCCATTCAGGCAAAATTCAGAATCAGGTTTGTGGACTTGCAAGCCACAGTGCAAATTTCTCTGATCTGGCCAAGATTTTAAAACTTATATCAGCTTATTCATCTTGTTTTCTGATTTATTATCTACTTACTGGTTCTGAGACTGCTTCATTGTAGTCTAAAGGTCATTTATTTTAAGATAATTTGTCATGTAAAATGATCTGTCCATGCAGCAAGATAATTTCACTACTTTTAAAGGCCGATACACACTACAGGATTCTTCGGCCTTTTAAACGTGCAACAAAATGTGCAAATCACAGACATGAGGAAACACTTATGAGACTTAAAATCTCTGACCGCAAAGTCTGCAGCGGGATCTGTGTGTGTAAAACAGGCTGCAAAGCTGTGAGTGCGATCACGTCAGCTGTTTCCTGTCTACAGTAAAACCACTCGCAGTGAGAGTCTTAAGTGTTCAAAGATCAGAGCTCTGCACTTCTAGTTTAGACACAAGTCAAAACTGTGTTATTATTATTTGTGAAATGTGGTGCAATACTTCAGATACAGGATTTTTAAAACCATAAAAGATTGGAGATAAAGTCCACAGGAAGTAGAGTCACTATCGCTGATCTGCAGCTTTACGCTCTGTGGATGTAAACAAAACACATGCGAGGAACAACTTTTGCCTTTTTACTTTCAAAGAACGCTGCAAACTGGATTAATAGTGCGGTTTTGTGGACTGGATGTCATTATTTGCAGAGGACAATGTCTATGGATAATGTGGATGAGACGCTGAACTTTAAATGTACCACTTTATGGGAGGTGAGTAATAAAGTCTTTATTTTCACTATTTCCCGAGTTTGTCTCTGTGTTCGTCACTCCTCTGCCCCTGACGCTCTGTTTTATCGGCTGTTTCCATCGTGTTGTTGATGTTTGGTGGTTCTGATCTGACACTGACACCACACACGAGGAGCAGCGGTTTCAAAATCGCACACGGAGACAAAAAAAAATCAGGTCACGCCTCCTCGAACTCGGGAAGAAGAAATCGCAGCCAAAATCGGGCAAATTCTCCTGTAGTGTGTGGCGGCCTTAAGTCATTTTCTGATAGATTTAAGTGTTTATACCTTATGCTTCTTTGTAGTGCACATAAAAACAAACAAAATAATTTTAGCCTGCTCTGTTTTCAGCAAAAAACGTACATACTGGGGCTTTGATACCTTCTGAAAACCCCTATCAGGTCTCTCCAAAAACACACTAAAATATTAAATGTGATCAATATCGACTCTCAATACAACAGACTTTGATACAAAATACCAAAATGAAAAACAAACTGGAGTCACCCACCTCCCCCGGGGCCTCTGCTCTGCTGTGGAGCTCACACTGTTGATACTCTGGGTGCTGGGGCTCCGGGTGGCGTGTCCGGCCCAGCTCTGAGCTCCCGTCCTGGGGCAGAGCGTGCGGTCGGCTGCCTCTGTGCTCGACACCTCCAGCCCCTTTATGAAGACCCCCGTGTTCCCCCGCCGCGCCGGTTCACTCAGGGTCCTGGGGCAATATCAGAGTTTAATGTGGTGATTATTACGTGAAAAACCCCACCAAGATTTAATAATTATTTAGGATTATTGACACACAGGCCTGTCACAATAACTACTACTACTACTCCACAAAACTAGCATCGAAAACTATCTCAGGCTGCAGAAAAGTATGTAACAGTCTTTAGTAATTTGCTTTTGATTCATATTTTATAGAATAATACAGACTTTTCCACAGCCTGAGATAGTTTATCGACACTAGTTTTGCGGAGTTTGTCGCCGTGTGCTGAGTGGAAATGACGTCCTATAATTACAGCAGAAATAATAAATAATTTCAGAAATAAACTCGTACAAATGAAAATTGTCACGACACAAAACAGCACAAATGAAATACAAATGTTTTCTATAATTTTCTGCCTGTTTTGAGGCTGTTTCACATTTTAAGGGGCTGAATGACGTCATCGGGTGAAAATAAAACTGCAAATATCTTAAGAACCAGAATCGCACAAACGAAACTTTTTGCAGCACAAAACGGCACAAACGAAGCACAAACGACTGACTCCATTTTGGATGTTTTAGAGCATTTTTAAGCTTCCTGGGGGGCTGCTGACCCCAGTTTGACCTATAAAAGAATCGTTAATTTCTCCAAAACTAAAGAAGCACAAACGAAACTTTTTGCAGCACAAACGAAGCACAAACGATTGACATAGTTTTTGTGTAGGTTTGCGTTTGATGGGGGCAACTTCACGCAGGTCTTGATATATGATAGAAGAAAACAACCATATTTTGGCACTGGAAGGGAAGATTTTCTTATTTTTTGTAGTATTATACCTTAAATAAGAGATATAAGATCTGGAGACTGTTGTTGTGAATTACCTTTGGCTATAAACACAGATACCTGCATCTTATTACTGAATTGTTAATCTATGTTTGTGTATATGTCCCTGTTCAAATAAACAATAAATAAATTAGTATCGATTTAGGCCATGTACACACGTAGCCGGGTATTTTTAAAACCGAACATTTCCCCCCCTCCGTTTATAAAAATAGTTTTATCCACACCACCTCGTCTTCGAAAAAAATACCTTCCACACATAACCGAACATCTGCGTTTTCAACCACATTCATACACATTCCAAACCTGTAGATGGCGTTATTTCCATCACTTAACTGTCACTTCCGCCTAAACTTAAACAACAGAAAACAGGACGCCGAGCTCCTTTGTCTGGACAGACTCGGAGTCAGAATTGCTCCTAATTCTGCTCTCAACACACACACAGCTCTCAAGAAACGACTCCGATCCATAGTCTGCTTTGGCTTTGGCTTTGGCTATTGCAGTCGCCTAAACAAATGTCGCACGTTTGACGTCAGGGCAGATTCATATTTTTTGGCGCAGACAGTGACGTTTTAAAACGCAAAACCCCAGTTATCTCTGTCCACACAAACACGCATAAACGGAGTTTTCAAAAATCTTCACTTTGGCCGGAGTTTTCCCTGAATACTCGTTTTTGATGCGTGTTCGTGTGGATGACAGGTCAAAACGCAGCAAAACATCTTCGGTTTATCAGATACCCGGCTACGTGTGGACAAGGCCTTAATGGAAATGGGTTAAATTTGCTTCCAAAATGGACCACGATTATTTCTTTAATTCGTATGATTATATTTTATTTTATTTATTTATTTTTTTAACCTTTATTTACCCAGGAAAGTCCCATTGAGATTACTAATCTCTTTTTCAAGGGAGTCCTGCCATGCACACATCACTTTCATACTAGGCAACGTGGGTGAAGTGTCTTGCCTAAGGACACAACAACAGTTTTTGTGACTGGCGCCCCACTGTGGCACCTGGAATTCCCAGTGGTCTCCCATCCAAGTACTACCCAGGCCCGGCCCTGCTTAGCTTCTGAGATCTGACGGGATCAGGCTTTGACAAGTCGGTATGGCCATATTGTGACGTGGCTGCCAGTCAAACCATTATTTCTATTGTGTTTTTTTTAACACATTATCAACCAAATAAAGGAAAAAAGGAACACATATAACTGAATAAATGAAAGTTATACAAGTTAAAAGTTGCATTGTGCAACTATTCTGGCTCCATCAAATGCTTTTCTCCATAAATGAATATAGATTTAATGGAAATTAGTTAAATTTACTTTTACTTACCAAAATGGTCCATGATTATTTCTTTAAGTTGTACGGTTATATTGTGAGCTGAATTATTGAAGTAGTCGGCCAGTCAAAATATTATTTCTATTGTGTTTTTTTAACGCATTATCATCCAAATAAAGGAAACAACAACAAAAACACATTATACAAGTTGAAAGCTGCACTGTGTAACTATTCCAGCTCCATCAAATGCTTTTACCCGTGGAGATGTCATTGCTTTGTCTGGAATTAAACCTTTCATCTCCATGGAGACCAAAACAGACCAAGTTACAGGTCAGATCTGTGGCGAGGCGACCCTGCTCAACATCAGAGTGTCTGTTTTTCTAGGTATTTTTGAGCTATAAAACCACTGTAATTAAATAAATGTAAAGTGGAGCAGTTTAATGTCATACTGTGAAACATTCCAGGCAGAGAAATGACATATCCATATAAATAAATGGACAGACGCATCACCAGAAAAGTTACACAATGCACCTTTAATGCCATATTGTAGTGGTAAAATTAAATTTGCTTCTAAAGTGGTCGCGATTCCGATTTTTTTTGTTTTTGTTTTTTTATACCGTGACTTGAGCAATCCATTTTGGACATCCGTACCTGGGACTGGCTCCGTAGCGCGTGGGGTCCGGAGTGGGCGGACAGTCGAAACTTTGGGTCTTCCGTAGCTGCTGTCGTCTGCTGAGAGGAGTGAAAAAAGAAGACGAGACTGACGGAGAAGTGGAATTAAAACTCGCTGTGGAGTCTAGACGCTGCAGACTTGGCGCTGGCGAAGGCGGGATTTCGATTGAATCTTTAGTTTCATCCAAATTGGAAGGACTTCGGAATAGTCTTTGCAGAAGCGGCGTGTGTTGTGGCGTGGATGTGAAAGGAGAGCTTAAATTTCTTGGTGGTGATGGCGTAGACGACGAGCAGGTACTGGCCGTTTCATCGCTCTGGGCCGGGGACATTTGAGAGGAGTCCTTCGTACCCCAAATACCAGACAAAGACTTTCTGGAAAAACTGGAAGATGTTTTGCTTTGCTCGGAGTCGGGTCGGCGTCGCTGGTTGGAGTCTCTTGTCCGCAAAGCTGCTTCCATTTTCCGGTCGAACATTTTTTTAGTTTCTTGACACTTGGCCCACGCGAAGCTCCACTGTCTGAGGCCGCGATCCCCCCGAAGATCCCCGGCCAAAGCTCTCATCTCCTGGAAGTGGGAGTCGGGGATGGGGGGGTGGAGGCGGTTGTATTCCTCCAAACAGCTGATCACGACTGGGCATTTTTCGGGCAGAGAGCAGTCCTCCATGGTGACGCCAGCTAAGTGCCGCATACCTGCCAGAGCCCAGCCATAGGCCTAAAGAGAGGAGAAGGAAAGAGTCAGACAAATGTAAAATATTACAGAAAAGGCGTAGCTACATTTTTAAAGAATCCACATCCTAAAACATGTTTGTTATTTTCACACTGACAGCCACGAGGGGGCGCTCTTGGCTTCTGTATCTGCTACTCCCATTACTCCTGTACCAAAATGTAAAGTTTAAACATCAATTTATAAAGACAACTGAGAAAGACCAAACACAAATGCCCCCAAAAAATCATATTCTGCAGATTAAAAGCTGCAAGTGGTGAAACATGGAGCTGAAAACGGTGATCGAGCAGCGGAAAGAAAGTTTGGAGTGAGAGAGAAACTTGTGAGGGACTGAAGAAAAGCAAAGGATACTCAAACTGCAATGAAGAAGACAAAAAGCTGTTACCGCTTCATGCAATGCAACCGCCTCTTTCAGAGTATGGACAACGATGTCTCAAAAACTGCAGCAGGTCGACAGTTTGAAGTGTTCAAATGTCTGTTCTTGGTCTCTGATTTTATAAAATAAATTTCCCCCCGAAAAATGTGACATATATTTTTTTTTCTTCTTCATTTTGCATTTTTTGGCTGGTGCGACTAGTCAGGAGCAACTTATAGTCCAGAAAATACAGAAATACAGTACATGAAATCCAAAAAGTCATTTTCAAAAGGTGTTTTCTGCAAAGTATTTTTTTTTTTGCTTGTCAAGTCAAGCCGGTTTATTTAAATGACGCTTTTCCACCTTCAAGGAACTCACACTTTCACACACATATTCACACACCATTGTACAAACTGAAATTTCTCTGATCTGGCCAAGACTTTAAAACTTATATCAGGTTATTTGTCTTGTTTTCAGATTTATTTTCGACTTAATAGTTCTGAGACGGCTTCATTCTAGTCTAGAGGTCGTTTTGGTCTGAGCGTATGGTTCTTGCTCTTATTTTATTTAGCTGGTTTTACTGTGTGTGATCAAATCTGAGTTATTCTCCTATTGTTGTCCTTGCTTTGTATTTGTGCAGCACTTTGGAAACTGTTTATGCTATAGAAATAAAGTGGATTGGATTGGTTTATTTTAAGATAACTTGTCACGTAAACTCATCTGTCCACGCAGCAATGTAATTTCACTACTTTTAGGTCATTTTCTGATAGATTTAAGTGTTTATCTCTTAAGTTTTTTGCGCACAGACACTGGGGTAAGGATGAGTTAAGTGTCTTGCCAAGGACGCAACGACAGTATTCATCTGTGGGAGCTGGTAAGTGGATCTGAGTGCTCAACCAACGATGTTTACGTTAAGAGTGGGATTGAACCGCCAACGTTCGGATCAGTGGACAAACCGTGAGCTACTGCGACCCGTGATTATTCTAGTGAAGGTGTAAGGAGTTTAAAAACACAGTAGAGCACTTCCTGTTTCCTGTTTTCTGTTCGGTTTGTGTGTTAAATACGCATGAATGAAACAAAACACAACTCCAGGTGCGTTTGTGATGAGGAAACGTTATAAAAGCTCAGAAAATAGTGTAATACGGGCCCTTTAGTAGCACCTATCGCATTTACCGCGTGTTTAAAAAAGGTGACCGTGTGACCTCAACAGTCGGGACGCTGCCAGCACCAGCTCGTGTGTGTTTAGTGATAAAAATACCAACGTTAGTCTGTCAGATTCAGAGCAAAGTTAATAATAAAACAGCACTGGTTTCACACAGATAAAGTGCAGGGCCTGACACCTGAACACACTCATTAAAACGGCAAACTGTGGTTCACTTGTGTTATTTGTATATCACCTGTTTTTGTCGTGAAAGTAAAAATGTACTGCGTAATATTTGTAGGAGGGTCTGCTACCTGCTTGTCTCCAAGAAATGAGATTGTTTTGTCTAAAATGTAAAACAACTTCGATGCGTTTTAAGATGCAAAAAAAAAAAAAAAAAAAAACTCCTGCAATTTTTTCTGCTAATGCGAATTATATAATAACACTGATGAAACATTGCATATATTACAGACAATACATTACGTTCAGTTACATGTCCTATTTGTCTCCATGAAGATCATAAAGTTTAATGTCATACTGTGGAACATTCTAGGCAAACCAATAACATTTCCATATCCTCCTGGGACCTGAAGAAAAAAAGTGTATCACAAGGTTTTTTTTGTTGTTGTTATTTTCTATCTGTTTGGAGTTAAATGAACATATTTAGATTTTGTTAATTTTGTAAGTCACAAACATTTTGAAAAAATTGTTAAATTGAGTCTTAAAGGGTTAAGAAATAAAAATACATGTGGAAATGAAGTTTAAAATGGTATAACTTAAGGATATTTACCATAAAATATACCATTTTGGATCGAAAGGAAAAGCGGGTTCCAAAAGTCCCAGCCAAACAAATCACACATCAGCAGAAAGACCTAGCCATGCTCTACAAAGTACAACAGGAATTAAAAGTCTCAAAACACTTAAAAGATCAATGCCCACTGTAAAGGACACAGATGAATGGGTCGGGTCTCAGGAGACAAGGAGGTGGCTGATCTTCCACCAGAAATGCTGCACAGTGCTACCCTGATTCATCAGCCGGTTTCACTTCGTAGAAACCGTCTGACCTTCGCTCGACGGTCGGCGGGTACTTTTTTGATTTAACCAGTCGCACTATTTGGTCGTGACGTCTCTAACGCGCCGGAACGCTCAGTGGTGTCCGAGTAATCGCAGCACAACGGCAAACAAAGCAGAGAGTGAACATGTCCGTCGACGAACATTGTCGTTTCTGCGAATTAAAGGTATGATAAAAAGATGCAAAGTTATTATTTGGCAAACGAAGTCCAAAGGAAGATGGCGTGTGCAGTCTGTTATCGCAACTCGGGCTGGTTCTGGCCGACACACCGCTTCGCTGATTTGCTTGCGCGACGACTACAACTTCCGGGGTTCTTGCAAAGCGCCGAGTGTGTTCTGATTCCTGATTAGTCGCCGAGAGGAGGCAGCCTGGCTAACGCAGCGCACCTGAACCCAACAACTTTCATATACTGAACAATACGTGGATGATACGGTAATAATTATTGCGAGTCAGCGTATTTTTTTTTTTACAATGGGCAAGTCAGTGAAACTTTTACAGCAGATTACAGCCCGACAGCCACGTTTTGATAACAAGTCAAAAGAATAAATTACTGCAGAAATGTAAACTTCCAGTGGGTTTTGTGAGCGCGGAGCTCGGATAATTGGCGGGCATCTCTTTTGTCAAAACAAGCGAAGCCGGAGGGGGACAGGGGCGTGATGGGAGAATGACATCACCCCCCGAAGTCCGCCTAAACTGAAGCGTCTTTGAAGTTTGTGTTGAGCCACAAAAGAGGAGTCAGGCTTTGTTCAGGCCGAGAGGGGAGGAGGGACGGGGCCACACCACCGTGCTGTGGGTGACTCAGTGTTTTGGTTTCACTGCTATTTTCACAAACTTACCGCTGTGGAAGTTACAGGCAACGGATACTTCGCAGCTGATGTCATCGAGATTTTCCGGGGGTGTGATGCTATCGGACAGCACTGCTCTGTCTGACGCTTAGACTTGTTACTCAAGTTAGACTTTAATTTAGAGTTTTGTTTTAACACAATCTGACCAGGAAGAGTTGAGTTAGTTGGAGCTAAAAACAAGGGAGCTGATTTGTGCTGTTAAACAAGTCTCTCACCAAATGAAACAGAAAACGTTCCTGCAGATGTGCAAATGCGAGAAACAGCAAAACAAAAGCGAAAAAATGCACAGCGCACTCAGATGGCCGACGTCCAAAAGCCCCTCTTATCATTTTTAAACAACGTCTGGGTAAATAAACCTTCAACGGATCAACCCTCCCGCCTTGGACCACTGTATATTTAAGTATATAAGCCTCTCTCACATAAAATTACAGTCACTCAGATCACGTCACCTTTTTGTTGAAAATCAAACTCCTAAACAGGACCATGAACGCTCGTATTGATCACAGGCTCCTGAAAATGTGTCGTCTAAATGCATTTTGTATTTTTCTGGAGTTTTCGGACAATCTAAAAACTGGTAGTTGGTAGTTATTGCTAAAGATGTGCAAAAATATCTAAATATCGATACATGTATTGTTTAATGTGATGATACAGTATCGATCTTGTGTCTCGATCTTGAGTATTTTTTGGTATATTTTACCAAATTATTTTGTTACAGTGCTACAGTTTTGTTACTGGTTTAGAGGAAGTTAACTTGTTTATTCAACATATTTGACATTTTCACTGTTTTGATGATTAAAATGGGCGTGTTTCTTATCAATTTTGCACAAGAAGTGGTTTAACAAAGCATCACAGCCATGATATCGTCTTTATTTTTTATTGAACTGTATCAAATCGATTTGAAATATATCGTATCAAATAAAAAACTCACTGTATCGAGGTGTGTATCGTATCTTGGCCTGTGCAACTTCTTAACGATACCCAGCCGTAGTTATTGCTAATGTGTGCATTGTATCACCATGGTAACTGTTGTACATTCTGCCATAGAAATACACGGAAATACCCCCAGCGCGATGTCACTGGAAAGTATCAGAAGGTTTATGTTCTAGACAAGCTCAAAAGGGTGATCTATATCCATGCGTAACTAAAGAAGAATAATCACGGCTGTGGTTAGATTAAACGTGCACTAAGTAACTTTTCTGGAGTGATTTGCCATCTGCGTGTAACTCATCTCTACGGAGACAAGCAGGACAAGTTACAGGTTAGATCTGTGAAGAGGCAAGCTCACCTTTTTCCTTTTTTTTTTTTTAAATGTAGCCTATATTTCAGAATCAGAGTAAGAATATGTTTTATTGCTGCTGTTCTAGGGTGACCAGACGTCCCTATTTCCCTATTTGAGCCGTGTCCTCTGTCCCAGCAGATTTATCCAAAAAAAACGTTGATTTGTCCCAGTTTTATACAAGAAATGTCCCAGGTGTCCCTATTTTTGACCAATCTGATCCCTGCCAACAGTAAAGAAAGGCATATATTGTCATTTGTTTAGGTAAAATACAGAAAAGCTGCTTAAAAATGACTAAAACACAAAGAAAATGTGACTATACTGACCCACATTAGTTGTGAATGGGCCTATAAAGAGTGAATTATATATACATTTTCCTTAATTACGGCACGGTGGCTGAGTGGCAACACTCAGGCCTCACAGCAAGAATGTTGCAGGTTCGATCCCCGGGTCGCCCGGGCCTTTCTGTGTGGAGTTTGCATGTTCTCCCCGTGTCTGGATGGGTTTCCTCCGGGGACTCCGCTTTCCCCCATCAACTCAAAACATGCCCGCACCCCTATGAACTAACATCAAGGACCATAATGTCCACCCTCCTGTGGGCTCACCACCTGCAGAGGGGTTCATAGGGGGGGTCAGGTGCTATGAGGATTGGGCAGCAAACTGCCCCCGCGACCCAGCCAGATTAAGCGGGAGAAGATGGATGGATGGATTTTCCTTAATTACGCACTCAATTTACAGTTTTATTATTACAAACCGGGGGTGTCTCAGATTTTTATTTGATCCGTAAACAAAATTCACAAACTAGGAACTTGCTTTGGCTTTATGGTGCAACATAAAACGAGAATTTTTGCTAGACTTTTTAATGTGGACCTTTTGATGTTAACAAAACAACGCGGCGTATTCAGAAAACCTTTGATTTTGTGCCTAAGTGGGGTTGTTAAAAATGTCCCTCCCTCCACATTGACCCCGTAACACCCGTGAGGAACTCTGCCTATCGTAACGTCCGCCCTGGGATAATTAAACATGTGTGTGTGTGTTGCCTATACTACGGTCCTGCCTGGGAGAGTTAAACATGACTCTGTGTGTGTACATGGGGGCGTATATTGAAAGCAGAGAGGCCCCCTGCTTTATACACTGCTGATGGACTGAAAGAGCCTCTGCCCCCAAACTGACAACTTACACATTACACATAGCAACCAGCGCCCACCTCCATGTGAGAGTGGGACAGAAAAACCCCATGAAAATCAGCTTAAAATGTCCTATATCACACGAAACTGACTCCTGTGAGCTTTAAACCATGTTCTAATGTTATCTCATCAAAAACATACCTGGAGTTGTGTCTTGTTTCATTCACACGCTTCAGAAAACCTGTTTTTGTATCTGTCTACATCTCAAAAGCTCAAAATGGTCCACCTTTACGTTTTGTTCAGCAGAGTTCGGAAATTCCAAGGCTTAAATCATCCAAATGATTCTAGTGAAGGCGTATGCAGTTTAAAAACACACGGAGGCAAAGTGACTTCTGTTTGAGAGAAGAAATTAAGCCTAAATATGCAGGGTTTCTGTGTTAAACGTGTGTGAATGAAACAAAACACAACTCCAGGTCTGTTTGTGATGAGAACATTAAAACATAAATAAGATTTCACTGTGAAACTGTAAGATTTTAAAAGTTTGAAACCCGTTTCCAGTTTTCTGACACAGAATAATCACTGCAGAATTTAAGAAATAAAACCAGCTTTAATCAAATGTTTTATCTTGCTACATCAAAGTAAAATTGAAGAAATTAAACAGGGTGTGAAAACGTACTGAATCCACTGTATATTTTAAGAATTAATGGTTTATTTATCATATTTTAAGACTATATTTAAAGGGGCTTAAGCTATATGTTAATGTGCTTGGACTTGCGGCATTGATCTTCAGAACTATGCAGGCCGTACATGACTCACAAAAACATTTCACGTGAGAAGTTTAGGTCCAAACCAGGTTACAAAGCAGCTTAATCCAGAAACACTCAACTCTGTTCTCTGATGGTAAATGTTTGTGTTGATCTTTGCTCCGTTATTCCAGGAAAGAATTCTACAAATGCCTACAAGAGTATAAGGTATTACTCAGTGTATTGTCCATAAAATAAGAGCTTCCTGTGTACAAGTCCAGCTCATACAACAGTAAAGATGAACACTTAACTCAACTTAATGCATCGGACAATGCAACAAATGAGAAAGTCCTTCACGACAATGTTAAAAAATGAAAAGAGATCAGTTGTTTTTTTTAACTTAAAGGACTATATTACACAAAATTGACTCTTGTGAGCTTTAAATCATGAAAGAATGTTGTTTCCTCCTCAAAAACATACCTGGAGTTGGCGTGTTTGAACCCTTTATTATTAGTTTGTCAACATCTCCATCTCCTTTTATCTATAGTTTGTAGAAGATTCAATTTCAGAGCTAAAATTATCCAAATGATTCCTGTATTTCTACGGTACTTGGTGGGACACTGTGTTGTCAATTTGAGAGAAAAACTCAACCTAAATATGCAGAATTTGTGTGTTAAACGTGTGTGAATGAACCAAAACACAACTCCAGGTCTGTTTTTGATGAAGAAACATTATAGCAGATCAGAAAATAGCATAATATGTTAAAATCACAAGAAAACTTCATACAAAAACATTGTAGCAGCCATGTTTTAAATGCTATCACAATAAGCCTTCCCCGTGACCTAAATTATAGTGTTAATAATGGATAACCAAGTTCCTTTCAGTGCTAAACATGTCAGGGGCTACAGTAAAGACCCTCTCCCCCACAGAAGAAAACCCTACAGAGGTCCCTCACACAAAGAGTATTGATTCACTTAAAGCAGATTGCAAAAGAAAAGAAACCGAATCAATATTTCGGCTTCGGGCGACACCACAGGGCCCTGGTTACGATCACAGATGGACAGATCGCTTAGACTTTCTACTATAATAAATGACAGTCCATGTAAAGACACTAACGCAATGAAAAGTTGGTAAAAACAGAGTAAAAAGAGTGGATTTAAATGGTTGATCAGAAAGCAAATGGACAAAAAATGCACCTAAAATGCAAGAAAGATAGAAAAAAGAATAATAATAAAACTAAAATCTTCTGTAAAAAACATTCAAAAAAGAGTTAAGTGTGTAATAGAAAAACAACATTCAGTTTTATAATCATTGTGCAAAAAGTTGATGCTGAAATCCTTATACAGTTAATGTTTCTTAATCATAAATAAATAGATGAAAGCGCTGAGTGAGTTCAGAAAGATAAAAAATTAAGCAATCACCCTTAAAAAGGTACATCTTTTGACAGGACAAGGACGAAAACATTTCATTTAACAAAAAAACCCCAAAAATGTCATTTTTAAGAGCGAAAATGCAAAGTGTGTTTACAAAAATCTGGAAAAACTGTTTCCCGTCTTGTTCTGTCAGACTGAGTTGAGGTCAGAGGAGCGTGCAGAGGAAACCACATGTTCCACAGACGTACACTGGGCCAGTGGGTCAGAGCGTGTGAACGACCGGCTGTGAATCCACTCTCGTCATAATTTAATCTGTTTACAAAGCGCTGGACCAAAACGCTCACACTACTGCCCCCGGAGGAAAACTGGAGCAAAACGTTAAGATAAATGTCACTGTGAATAATACGAGTCCTTTAAGATGCACTGACTGGCCAAAAAAAAGTTTAAAAAAGCATGGATTTAACTAAGGAAATAGGTACGATGTTGCTGCAGTTGGTCAGGTCCAGGTTCAGCAACAGTGTGTGCTCAAAGAATGAGGTCGGCTGAACCTGAATATCCTGAATGAACAGTTTATAACATACATTTTTTTCTTCCCTGATGGCACGGGCCATTCCAAGATGACAATGCCAGGATTCATCAGGCTCAGATTGTGAAAGTGCGGTTCAGGGAGCACGAGATGTCATTTTCACACATGGATTTGGCCTCCACAGAGTCCAGACCTTAACCCCACTGAGAATCTTTGGGATGTGCTGGAGAAGGATCAGACTCGACCATCATCAGTGCAAGATCTTGATGAAAACTTAATGCATTCGCTGTGGCGTTGTTTTGATAAGCTTCTGCAATGTCACGAGATTTACTTACAGCCCGTGTTGCATTAATTTTTATTAGTTAGTTCATTTAAAAGGGAACAGAGTGACTTTTCTGGTGGAGGGTCTAAAAACCTTCTTTCCTCTATGAGATGCGATGGTTTTGCCTGGAACATTTCACGAAATGGCCAAAATCTCCATGAAGATAAGTAAAATACCAAATAAGACCCGGGTCCCCTTTAAACGCCGGGTGCAGGTGGTAGTAGTAGTAATAGTAGTAGTTTATTTGTCAATTTCTTCACATGTACAAGACATACAAAGGAATCAAAATTGGTGAATATTTTGATAAATAACCGCCAGTTCCAAAAAAAAACGCAGTCTAATGTACGAGCTGGAAGACAGAAGTCGCGCTGCAACAACAGGACTGATGCTTGCGTCGTCGCTACAGAAACAAAACTTTTCAAATTAACTAGCCTAAGTTTGTATAGAAAATCGCCTAAATTCTTGTCATACTGGTTAAAAGAATTTGAGTAACAGATTTTCCAAGATTTCTGTGAGGAAGCAATTAATCGCCTGCCCCAAATCGCCGCCTGGTCTCAAATAAACGCCTGGTCTGTTAAGTGATTGAAACAAATAAACGCCCCGGCTCTTATTTGGTATTTTACGGAGCTCCACCAAGCCAAACCATGTATTTTTCGCCAATAAAAACACCTTTAAAATATTAAAAGCATTCAAAGTAAAGCAATAACATTTTATGAGACAAGCAGGTGACGACCCTCTATCAGAAAAGTTACATATTGCACCTTTAATCTGCATATTTTTCTTTTTTTTCCCAGACTATAATGACTGATGACATACATTGGCTCTTCTCCATTGGTCATGTTGCAATGTTTTCTCATCACAAACAGGCCTGGAGTTGTGTTTTGTTTCATTCACACACGTTTAACACACAAACCTGCATATTTAAGTTCTTCTGAGACAATTTTGCGTGATATTGAACCTTTAAAGTACAAAAATATTGAACAAACGCATTGGCAAAAACCCAGCAAAACGGGTCAATGGAAAATGAATGGGAATTGGCAAAGAAAGGAAATTATAACGATGCAATTGAAAATCTTTTGTTTTCTGCACTGCCTGTAGCTGCCCAAACATGCCGCTCTTATAATGATGAATGTGGCTTCCTGTAATAACGTATCATGAGGTAACCTGTATTAAATAACAAAGCCCCAGAGACACGGCGATGAGTGTGAGGTTTGGGAAATATGGATATTACAAGATACATGTGAGAAAACTGCTCTGCGTGTGTAATTAAAGGTAATACATATGGTACAGTCGAGGGGTAAAGATGTTTATTGTTTTTTATAAAGTGCAATCGGGTTAGTCCTGGGTTAGACCTGGTTTAAGTCCTGATTTAGACCTTGTTTGGACCTGGGTTAGACTTTGTTTAATCCTGGGTTAGACATGGTTTAGACTTGGTTTAGACCTGGGTTAGATTTAGTTTAGTCCTGGGTTACACCTGGGTTAGACCTGGTTTAGTCTTAAATTTAGTCCTGGGTTAGACCTGGATTAGTTCTGGATTAGTCCTGGGTTACACCCGGTTAAATCCTGGATTAAACCCAGTTTAGTCCTGGGTTAGACCTGGTTTAGTCTTGGTTTAGTTCTGGGATACTCCTGGGTTAGATCTGGTTTAGTCTTGGTTTAGTCCTGGATTAGACCTGGGTTGGAACTGGTCTAGACCTGGTTTAGTCTTGGGTTAGACTTGGTTTAGGCCTGGTTTAGACTTGGTTTAGTCTTGGGTTAGACCTGGTTTAGCCTTGGTTTAGACATGGTTTAGTTCTGGGTTAGACCTGGTTTAGTCCTGGGTTACACCTGGTTTAGTTCTGGGTTACACCTGGTTTAGGCCTAGTTTAAACCCGATTTAGACCTGGTTTAGTCCTGGGTTAGACCTGGTTTAGGCCTAGTTTAAACCCGGTTTAGACCTGGTTTAGTCCTGGGTTAGACCTGGTTTAGTCCTGGTTTAGACATGGTTTAGTCCTGGGCTAGACCTGGTTTAGTGCTTGTTTAATCTTTGTTTAGTCCTTGTTTAGTTCTGTATTCTTTTTTTCTGAAACGCTGTAACACTTAAAACTCCTTTGCCGCTGCGCTGTCTCTGCACCCAGACCTGCACCACAGTAACTGCTGAACATCCCGCCATAGAGATACATGTAGAACACCCGCAGCATGATATCGCTCTGTCAATTATTCGCAGAGCAGATCGCAAACATCTCCACTACACTGACTCATACGATCTCGCCTAAACCCGACCAGTGCCAGGCCTCAGCAGCAGCAGCGCATGACGAGGAGCTAAAGGTTTGGCCCTAATTAAACTCCCATGTGCCTGTTATTGAGCCGTGTGGACAGGCCTGAACATAAGACTCTGGAGGAGGAGGAGGTGGTGACTGGGTGAGGGTTGGGTGAGGGTTGGGAGCGGGACAGGGAGGGGGGGAGGGTTGGTGGAGTCTTTAAGGGGCTAACCGGGCCTCAGACTGGGCTTGGGGTTTGGGACAGTGGCCCTGCGGGACTCCTGGAGCCAGTCGACCGACGGCACAGAGGAGGGACGGAGCGGAGGCTTCAAAAAACATAAAAGAAAGAAAAGAGAGAGAGATATAGAGGGAGAGCGAGGGGGCGGGGAGCTATTCTCTGCTGCTGCTTCTGTGGTCTGGCAACGCTAAGAGACCTGTGCAGCGGAGTTATGCATCGGTCTGTCTATTAGTGCAGCACAATTGCTCCAATTTTTATTTATTTTACCCTAATTTTACTACTTTTAATTCTTCTTTACTACTCTACTTGCTTTTACTTGCAGTTATTTTATTGATTTTTGATTTATAATAGTGTTATTTTGCAAAGGAAAACATAAATGACTTTAAGAAACCAGGGTTCCTACACCTTTTTAAGTCCTTTTTAAGACCATTTATATAAAAACAATACCTATTTCACAGCTGATTTCAGGCCTATTAGACTTACAAACAAAAAAAACCAACAAAATTCTTGAATTTGTGTTCGTTTATTTCTCAAACAAAGGAAAATGGGGAGTAGCGTGCGGAGTATTTTGACCAGGGGCTGCGCTACGTTCTCAGTTATTGTTTCCATCACTCTTTATTTAGGTGACGTTATTTAACCAAATAATGACGGTTGACAAACTTTTGAAGAGAAATGTGACACGAAGTTACATACCGCACAAATTTTAAGATGCGGATATTAAAATTCAAGACGTTTCCCGTCTTTTTAAGGTGGTATTTCTTTTAAGACACTGTAGGAACCCTGGAAACGTCTACAAGCAAAACCAAATCTTACTTTCACGTCACTGGAATCCCTTTTTAAGTAAGATTTTAAGGCCCAGATATAAAAATTCAAGACTTTTTCTCGTCTTTTTAAGGTATTATTTCCAAATTCAATGCTTTTACGCCTTTTTAAGACACTGTAGGAACCCTGGAAACGTCTACAAGCAAAACCAAATCTTACTTTCACTTCACTGGAACCCCTTTTTAAGCTAAATTTTAAGACCCGCATATAAAAATTCAAGACTTTTTCTCGTCTTTTTAAGGTATTATTTCCAAATCCAATGCTTTCAAGACTTTTTAAGACACTGTACGAACACTGGAAACGTCTACAAGCAAAACCAAATCTTACTTTCACTTCACTGGAACCCCTTTTTTAGCATTTTCCGGCAATTGAACGAAAAATGACGCAAACCAGGTGTTTTCAAAGTGGACTCTGGAGACCTCAAACTGCCTAAAACTGTGATTATAATAACACGTAGCATAATAATAGTGTTAAATTGTCCTTGCGACCTTGAGTTTTACCCCGGAGATTGCGTCTACTCCCTCCCAAAGAATGCCCCATCTGCAGCATTCGACGTGTCATTTTACACCCGGCTTGAGTCATCCACCCACCGGCCTCCAAACAGGGATTAATCTCACACTAAATACCCCCGTCACAAAAGAGCCACTTCCACTTTTTGTACGTCTTAAAGCTTCAATCACTGAACTCTTTAGAAGTGCCACTCCACTGAAGAACGACCAGAAAAACCTGACCCCCTTCAAGTCCCTTTATACGAGACGGTTTGACTACATACGGCTTTCTACGACGCACACAACAGGGACTTAACCCGGGGCTAAACCGGGACTAAACCGGGACTAAAACAGGACTAAACCAGGGCTATGAGCAGGATCCAATCAAGTCTACACCAGGACTAAACAAGCACTAAACCAGGACTAAACAAGGACTAAACCAGGACTAAATAAGGACTAAACCAAGACTAAACGAGGAATATGAGCAGAACCCAACCAAGTCTACATCAGGACTAAACCTGGACTATGAGCAGGATCCAGTCAAGTCTACACCAGGACTAAACCAGGACTAAACAAGGAATAAGAGAAGAACCCAACCTAGTCTATAGCAGAACTAAACCAGGACTAAACCAGAACTAAATGAGGAATAAGAGAAGAACCCAACCAAGTCTACAGCAGGACTAAACCAGGACTAAACCAGAACTAAATGAGGAATAAGAGCAGAACCCAAACAAGTCTACACAGGACTACATTAGGACTAAATCAGGACTATGAGCAGGATCCAGTCAAGTCTACAGCAGAACTAAACCAGGACTAAATAAGCAATATAAACAGAATCCAATCAAGTCTACAGCAGGACTAAACCTTGACTAAACCAGGACTAAACCAGGACTATGAGCACAATCCAGCCAAGTCTACACCAGGACTAAACCAGGACTAAATGAGCAATATAGCAGAGCCTAACCAAGTCTACATCAGGACTAAACCACACATAAACCAGGAGTATGTGCAGAACGCAACCAAGTCTACAACAGAACTAAACCAGGACTATAAGCAGGATCCAACCAAATGTACACCAGGATTACATTAGGACTAAAGCAGGACTAAATTAGGACTAAACAGGACTATGAGTAGAATCTACAGCAGGATTAAACCAGGACTATGCACAGGATCCAGCCAAGTCTACAGAAAGACTAAACCAGGACTAGGAGTAAATCTGTGTATCATTCGTTCATTCGTTTTTCAATATAAAACCAAAAATAAGAAAACAAAAAAACTGAAAAAACGAATCATCCGTTTTTTTCATTTTGGTTTTGGAGACAAATAATGAAAAAAAAGTTTTTCATTTTCTTATTTTTGGTTTTATATTGAAAAACGAATGAACGGATGATACACGGATTGGAGTAGAACCTAACCAAGTCTATATTTTACACTAAATTGTTGTTACAGTCAGAATGCCTGTTTTTTTTTAGGTATTTTTGAGCAAATGTCAAGAGCAATGACATATCCATAGAAAAAAAGAGGTGAAAGACCCCAAAAATGAAAAGTTACGTTGCGCTTTAAGTCAGTTTTTAAAAGGCACTGATAGAATATTAGGTAATACACATTTAATTGCAGTTAACATAGTAAAAGTTTTAAATCATTTTTGTAAAAACATTCAACTCAAATAAATCATAAATGTCACTTTACCTGTGCAGTAAAGGTCAACAGTAAAATGCATGTTCAGGCGAAATTTCCTGTTTTAAAAGCAAAGTTACGAACCAGTAGACCACACAAACACTTAACCAAATTCAACCTTTTAGCTTTATTTGAGGGTTAACACATTCTCCCATTATTGAGTGATTTATTTGCATTTTGCTGTAACTGTACGCTCATCTGCAGTTACTCGAGTAAACCTTGTGGGCTTCGGCGTCGACGTCTGTAGACACGTCTCCGATCCCCCTGAGCCTGAGCTGGGTTTAATTATAGTTCAGATTTCAAAGTAACGTGACATGAGGCAGGGGAACTGGTTTGTGAAAAAAGGTGATTAAAAAGTCACGTTTCAGACACTGCTGCTGCTGCTACAGTCGGCTCACACCAAATGTCCATGTGTTTCCGAGGGAGGAAAAGGTAGCACTGTCGCCATAGCAATTACCAATTCAAACAAACGCTGGCTGTGTCTAAAATAATGCCTAAAACAGTAAACAAGGGTCACGCCATTTTTAACGGTGGCCAGTGTAAACGACCACACCTAATGGTGAGGTGAGGAGTGTAATGAAAGGTCCAGTACGTTACCTGGATGATTCCGTGGAAACAGAATGTTAAAGCCGTAGTTTGGAACATTCTCCCTGGAGATAGACATGTTTTATGCGATACTGTGGAATATTATAGCCAAAGATAACAACACTTCCATGGGAACAAGCAAGAGTTGGTTTGTGCAGATCCAAGTCCACTCAGAGTAGACACCCGTGTTTTTCTATGTGCTGAAAAACCCCCAAATGAAGACGCTTTTATTTCTGTTTCTATAAAAGTTACATACGGTGGCTTTAAGTAGTTATTAAAGGTTCAATATTATGAAAAATTGACGTGAGCTTTTAGGTGGTGTCCACACAACGTGTTTTTTTGGTTGAAAAGGTTAAGTTTTTATTCGTTTTGAGCTTTCGTCCACAACGAGCCGGCGTTTTGGGAGGGCGAAAAAGCAGCTTTTGGAAAACGATGTCAAGACCCCGTCATAGATAAGATAGATAAGCTTTTTTGTCATTTGTGCATAAACATACAGTCCAGGCCACGTGACGAGAGGAGAACCCCGAGCAACAACCGATAACGACCATAACAACAACCAACAACGGAGCGACGGAGTTTGTGCTGCAGACGCTTCTACGTTTATTTGCACTGTTGCATCAAAACCTCTTAATCTACTGTAGTACGACACCAACGGAGACACAAATACAATTACACAATTCTTTTAAACCGTGTAAAACTAGAAAGGTCTTTGTTGTATTGTGTGTCCAGTGGCTCTGGCTGTATCCTGTTTACAGCACCACATACAGGTGTGGCATATGTACTACAGCGTTTTCACTCAGTTCTCCATTGTCGTCTGGACGTGAATATTTATTATTCCGAAACGTGTGTGGACATTCATTTTTTCAACCTGCAAAAAATAAATAAATAAATAAATAAAATCCAGGAGTGTTGTCGTGTGGACGTAGCCTTAGTCATGTTATAATTTTGTTACCTCCTCAAAAACAGACCTGGAGTTATGTTTTGTTTCATTCACATGTTTGAGTAATACTTTATTATTAGTCTGTCAACATCTCAAAAAGCTCAAAATCCTCTGTTCCACCTTGTGATGTCATGAAGCGATAGTTTTCAAGTCAACAGCCACTTTTTACCTTTTGTTTAGCAGAGATTGGCAGTTTCAGGGCTAAAATTATCCGTATGATTCGAGAGAAGATGTTTGGAGCACTTCCCGTATTACCACATGACATCACAAGGTGGAACAGAGTGTTTTCAGTTTGAGAGAAGAACTCAGCCTAAAAATGCAGGGTTTGTGTGTTAAACATGTGTGAATAAACCAAAACAAAACATAACTCCAGGTCTGTTCGTGAGGAGGAAACAACATTATAACATAGATCAGGAAATAACGCAGTAAAATGTGCTCCTTATGAATTAAATCTCTAGTCATGCTTTTAAATTGTAGTTGATTTGAAACCACAGCGCCTAAATTGTAAAGTGGAGACATTTTACCCCCTGAGGTCCAAGTATAAGTCCTGGCAGTGTCCCACCTGTGGCTTAAAGGCGAATAGACGTGCTCGTTGTGAATGTTAATGGTGTTTATTTGCAGAGAGGAGGAAGTGAGCGGGCCGCATTAGAAAAGCAGGTGTGAGGAGTCTTAATCTCCGCAGACGCATTTGAATTTAAGGCGTGAAAGAAAGTGAACTCGCATTTAAACTATTCATTTGCTTCGCTGTTGTGGAAACACAGGGCTTTGGAAGAGAGAGAAAGAGTGAAAAGAGGGTCAAAGAGGGAGACGGAAAGAAGTAAGGTTGTCAGAAGGAAAAAACAAAGAAAACTTGACTAAAACTTGTATTGAAACTATACTTTTTTGTCTATTGTTATTATTTTCTTTAAAGGTGTACTGTGTAACTTTATTGTTTTGCCTTGATTATTCCACAGTATGAAAATAAACTTGTAATAAATCAGAATGGAGACAGGTTATTTGTCAGATCTATAAAGAAACAAACCTGCACATTGTAGGAATTCAAGTTTTTAAAGGTATTTTTGAGGTATAAAACACTTTTAATTGACGAAATGCAAGAAAGATATGTTTTTAATGCCCTACTGTGGGACATTTCATGCAAATAAACGTCTGCGCAGAGGCAGAGGAGACACAGTGCACCTTTAAGTTATAACTAAACGCATTATTATTTGGATTTTTTTAAATTAATAGATCATTATTAATTTATTTTATCTGTTATATTTTAGACGTTGTGGGGGAGAGCATTACTTTTTGTGTTTATTTATGAAAAACAAAACAAATACATTAATAATAATTAAAAAAACAAACATCTGACCAAGTTTTTCTTTTATTTGTTGAAATTTCCAAACTGATTCCTCACTCACCTCATACGTTCAGAACATCTTATTTATTCACTGCGATGAGTTTTGTAAGTGCGTTTCACAATTTTCCACAAACCAGAGTAGTTTTGCCGTCACGGTCAATACTAACGACAACTAGCATGCAAATTACCATGCACTTCCTGATTCTCCGACAATAAAAAGCATTAGAATTAGATGCAAACAGCACAGTGACGACCCTGTTTGTTAGTATCCAAATTTTAGTATTGGGAAAACACTAAATAGATGGAGGAGAGACATAAAAGGTGAGAAGGAGAGAAAGAAAAAGTGGGAAAGAGAAAGAAGAGAAAGAGGGAGAGAGGTCATGGTCGACTGAGTGTGTCTAATGGAAGAGCCAAAAGTGCTTTAAACTCAGGGGAGATGGGAACAGCATGTTGGCCATGGGTGGTTTACGAACGGCTAAACAGAAAACAGGCAAAGACAGATGCTGTTTAAACTGAAATAGTGACTCCAAACATATATATATAAACACAGACAGCGCGTGGAAGTGCTATAAAAGTGGTAAACAGCGATGCACTCAGTCTTATTTTAAACAAGACTTTCCTACTAAGTCTTAAAAGTCCCATATTATACGATTTTCTGGTCTGTTTGGAGCTTTGGAGATGACAGATTAATAATAAAGGGCGACTCAAACGTGTGCGAATGGAAAAAAAACACAAAACAGCACAACTCCAGGTCTGTTTTTTATGAGGCAACATTATAACGTGCCTTAAAGCCCACAAGAGTCAATTTTGTGTAATATAGTTAAATTAAACAAGGCTTTCCTACTACCAGGTCTTAACCAGTGGTCTAAACTAGGACTGAACCAGGACTAAAATAGAAATAAACCAGGACTAACTCAAACAAGAACAAAATCAGTAATAAAAAAAGTCTAAAAACTAGCTGCAGATAAACTCGCATGTAGCACAGAGAAAATAATGTTTAAAATCATGTAGCAGAAAATAGGAAGATTTTGCAAACTAGTCCTGAAGAAGAGTTGGTTTATGCTGCGTTCGATTGTGTTTGGGACTTGGGGAAAACCGACCTCCTCAAGTCTTGGTCAAGTCTTGGTCAAGTCTTGGTCAAGTCTTGGTCAAATCTTGGTCTAGTCTTGGTCTAGTCTTAGTCTTGATCTTGGTCTAGTCCTGGTCTACTCTTGGTCTACTCTTGGTCTCATCTTCGTCAAGTCTTGGTCTAGTCTTGGTCTAGTCAGGGTCTAGGCTTGGTCTAGTTTTGATCTAGCCTTGATCTAGTCTTGGTTTAGGCTTGGGCAAGTCTTGATCTTTGTCTTGGTCTAGTCCGGGTCTAGTCAGGGTCTAGGCTTGGTCTAGTTTTGATCTAGCCTTGATCAAGTCTTGATCTTTGTCTTGGTCTAGTCCGGGTCTAGTCCAGGTCTAGGCTTGGTCTAGGCTTGGTCTAGGCTTGATTTAGTTTTGATCTAGTCATGGTGAAGTCTTGGTAAAGTCTTGGTCTAGGTTTGATCTACTCTTGGTCTAGTCCTGGTCTAATATTTGGTCTAGTCTTGGTCAAGTCTTGGTCAAGTCTTGGTCAAGTCTTGGTCAAGTCTTGGTCAAGTCTTGGTCTAGCCCTGGTCTAGTCTTAGTTTGGTCCAGGTCTATTTCCAGGCCCAGTTCCAGGTTTAGTCCCAGTTCAATCCAGTTTTTGTGGTGCTGTGTATGTGTAGGGTGAACAGTGTTACAGAACCAATAGGCGACTGTATCGGACTAAACCAGGACTAAACCAGGACTAAACCAGGACCAGGTTCCACTTAATAATAACGACATATTAAAGAGTGTTATCCAGAGACTAATACAGGACTAAAAAAACAAATGCATTAACTGTACTGTTTTACAAATGACCCATAATCAGGATTTAAACTGTAAAAGAAAAGATAAACATACCTGTAATCTAGGTTTAAACATCGTTGCATCAGGCGTCCACAGCTGTTTGAAAAGTCAGTAACTCTGAACAAACGCTAAAATAACATAATGAATGGAGGGTCCTTGAAAGCATCTCCCAGACATTCCTCGGGCTTAATGTATAGGAAACTTTGAAAGAGGGAAACCACTCACATGTCAACCCAACCCTGTGAACGCCGGGCTAATTATCAGCCCAAAAACGCTCAGGCTGCAACTACGTGGAAACAGGACCAATAGTCTGGAGACCAAAAGCAAAGGGAGGTTTTATTTAAGAGTATGAAGACTATGTTCACATTTCAATACATCATATAAAAACTGGGAACAAACCAGGACTAGAACAGGATTAGAACAGGACTAAACTAGGGCTAAACTAGAGCTAAAACAGAACTAAACCAGAACTAGAATAGGACTAAACCAGGAGTAAACAAGGACAAAACCAGGACTAGAACAGGACTAAACTGTGACTAAACTTTGACTAAACCAGAACTAGAACAGGAAAAGGACTAAAACAAAACTAAACCAGAACTAGAACAGGATTAAACCAAGACTAAACTAGAACTAGAATAGTATTAAACCAGGACTAAACCACAACTAGAACAAGACTAAAACCAGTTTAAACCAGGACTAAACCAGAACTAGAATAGGACTAAACCAGGAATAAATTAGGACTAAACCAGGACTAAACTGTGTCTAAACCTTGACTAAACCAGAACTAGAACAGGACTAAACCAGAACTAGAACAGGATTAAAACAGGACTAGAGCAGGACTAAATTGTGACTAAACCAGGACTAGAACAGGATTAAACCAGGACTAAACTGTGACTGTGACCACCTCAGCTGGCTCCTCTCGACGTAGAGTCGCTGCTCCTCCACGTCGAGAGGAGCCAGCTGAGGTGGTTCGGGCATCTGGTCCGGATGCCTCCTGGACGCCTCCCTCGGGAGGTGTTCCGGGCATGTCCCACCGGTAGGAGGCCCCGGGGAAGACCCAGGACACGCTGGAGGGACTATGTCTCTCGGCTGGCCTGGGAACGCCTCGGGGTCCATCCAGAGGAGCTGGAGGAAGTGGCTGGGGAGAAGGAAGCTTGGAAGCCCCTGCTTAGACTGCTGCCCCCGCGACCCGGCCCCGGATAAGCAGAAGAAGATGGATGGATGGATAAACTGTGACTAAACCAGAACTAGAACAGGTTTAAACCAAGACAAGAACAAGACTAAACCGGGACCAAACTGGGACTAAAATGGGACTAAACTGGAACTAAAACGGGACTAAACCAGGACTAAACCAGGACTAGAACAGGACTAAACCAGGACTAGAACAGGACCAAAACAGACCTAAATTACAACTTTAAAAAGTACAAGTAAAAACCTTCCCTTAGATTTAAAGTGTGTTGTTTATACAGTTCCCGTAGTGTAATTGTGGTTTTTAACGGTGTGTTTGTGGCGTGTTAACGGGACAGTAGTTTAGTTTTTAGTCAGAGGGTCTAAACATTTCTCGTCTCCACAGAGATATTGTTGTTTTTGCCAGGAATGTTGCACTAAATGGCTTAAAAAAGTTAGCGGTCTCCATGGAAAAAGGCAACTGACACCTCCAAACCTACTGTTTTTGGCAATAAAAAAACCCAAAACGTCTGTAATCGAATAAATTAAAGGCAGATACGTTAATGCCAAACTGTGGAACATTAATGAGACAAGCAAATGACTAAACCAGGACTAAACCAGGATTAAACCAGGACTAGAACAGGATTAAGACAGGACTAAACCAGGACTAGAACAGAATTAAACTAGGACTAAACCAGGACTAGAACAGGATTAAACCAGGACTAAACCAGGACTAAAACAGGATTAAACTAGGACTAAACCAGGACTAGAACAGGATTAAACCAGGACTAGAACAGGATTAAGCCAGGACTAAACCAGGACTAGAACAGGATTAAGCCAGGACTAAACCAGGACTAGAACATGATTAAACCAGGACTAAACCAGGACTAGAACAGGATTAAACTAGGACTAAACCAGGACTAGAACAGGATTAAACCAGGACTAGAACAGGATTAAACTAGGACTAAACCAGGACTAGAACAGGATTAAACCAGGACTAAACCAGGACTAGAACAGGATTAAACCAGGACTAAACCAGGACTAGAACAGGATTAAACCAGGACTAAACCAGGACTAGAACAGGATTAAACTAGGACTAAACCAGGACTAGAACAGGATTAAACCAGGACTAAACCAGGACTAGAACAGGACTAAACTGTGACTAAACCAGGACTAGAACAGGTTTAAACCGGAACTAAACCGGGACTAAAACAAGTCTAAACCTGGACTAAACCCCAATTTAAAATAAAACAAAAACGTCTGTAATCGAATAAATTAAAGGCGGATAAGTTAATGCCATACTGCGGAACATTAATGAGACTAGCAGGTGACAGACTCCCCACTGGAAAACACACAGACAAACATAGATGAACGTGATTTTTATGGTTAAATAAACTGCGTAATAAAAATAAAAATGAAAGTAAAATGATCCGAGATGAATAAGCTGCGGACGAGGACAGCGCTGTAAATTTGACACATGTTCCCTCTGAACCTCCTCAAATCTGCGTCAGACGGATTTGATTCCAAACACATGTTAATAAAACGGTGATTTGTGCCGCGTAAACCGAGTTCCACGTGTTCGGCCGCTGATCTGGAAACGGTGACGGCAGACTTCATTCGACAGAGGTTTTCCTAGTCTCTTTCACACAAATGCATAACACGGGTTAAAAGTGACCCGGCCGAGTTGGAATAAGTGATTTTTCTTACTCAGCACTCCATGATTTCCTAAATTAACTTGTTTTTGTTCATTGCAAAACTTAATTCATATTTTTTTCATCAAAGATTTTTAAAGTAAAAATACTGTTTTTGTCACTGACCCTTTAACGCGCAACATGGGTCAAAAATTACCCGCGTTCATTTTCTAAGGCATTTCACATTTTGGTAAAATAATAGACCGATAAAATGAAATAAGATAAAATAAAACAAGATAAAATAAAAATAAGATAGGATAAAGTGAGATAGGATAAAATAAGATAAGATCAAATAAAATAAAATAAGATAGGATAAAATAAGATAGGATAAAATAAGATAAAATAAAATAAAATAAAATAAAATAAAATAAAATAAAATAAAATAAAATAAAATAAAATAAAATAAAATAAAATAAAATAAAATAAGATAAGATAAAATAAAATTAGATAGGATAAAATAAGATAAAATAAAATAAGATAGGATAAAATAAGATAAAATAAAATAAGATAAAATAAGATAGGATAAAATAAGATAAAATAAAATAAGATCAGATAAAATAAGATAAAATAAAATAAGATAAGATAAAATAAAATAAGATAAGATAAAATAAAATAAAATAAGATAAAATAAAATAAAATAAGATAAGATAAAATAAAATAAAATAGGGGGCCATCAAGCAATCTGCAAAGCTGCATAAAAATGTACATGTCGGTACATTAGGATCTGTTTTGGCTGTAATACTTCCACTTTCTCCAGTACAGTTCACCTTTATCTGAGGAGTGTCTTCATTACCTGAATTTCGTTGATTATGTCAGTCCTTTCTGAACTCGTGGGCAGTTTGTCCTGTATATTTTCTTGCTGCTGCTTGTCGTTTCTAAAGGTTTCTGTGCTTTTTCCTCAGTCCAGCTGGTACTTTTCCCAAAAAATACACTCAAATTTTCCTCCAGTTGTAGTCAGAAGTTCACAGAAGGTTTAATGTTTCTTAGCTATGTTGTAAAAAAAAAAATGAAAAAAATTCCAACTTTCCATCACTTATTTAGTTTTTTCCCCAACTTTAAGACTAATTTTCATTACTTTATGGTTACTCTTTGAATTCTAAGACATTTTATACTAACTATACAATATTTGCATACACAGGTCAAAAATGACTCATTCTTACTTCTTAGTTTAATTAATTTTTGGTTGGGGGGGTGAAGGGTGGAGGGAAAATATGGGATTGTTCTTTTTTAATCACTGTAAAGTGATTTGTGTTGCATTTTTGTACGAAAAGCGCTTTATAAATAAAGTTTGATTGATTCTTTCCCTGTATGATATTGTGCAAGAATCAAGAGTTTCTTTGCAATATTGTTTGATAAAAGTTTGATTCAATAATTTCTCTTTTAATAAAACATCTCCACGATCTCTTGTATACCTGGGATGGGCCATGACACTGAGTAAAGAAGCGTTTCCATAGAGACAAGAAGGCAGCGGAGCCTCCTTTAGAAATGTTGTGCAGTGCACCTTTAAAATACATTTGGGAGGAATTCTTTTAAACAGTTGCGTAAAGGAGAATCGTGTAACTTTTCTTTTTTCTAGTCATTTTTTTTTCTATGGAGATGTTATTGCTTTGTCTAAAATGTTCCACAGTGTAGCTTAAACCCATCTATCGCTAGGGAGACAAGCAGGTTACAGCACTATGCTACATTACAGTTCAGATCTGTGGAGAGTCGCCCTGATTCACACAAGAAATGATTGTACTTCTGAGCAATAAAAACACTCATAATGAATAAATGCTGGATGGAAATGTTTAATGTCATACTGTGGAACATTCCAGGGAAAGAAATCACATCTCCATGGAGATGAGTAGGTAGCAAACCGTCCAACAGTGCAGCTTTAAGTCACTCACTGAATTATTATGTATTTGTATGAAAGAAAATTTGCCTGGAATGTTTCTCCGTACAGCATTAAACCTTTCTATCGTCATGGAAACCAAACCAGACCAAGTTACGGGTCAGATCTGTGGAGAGGCTGTTTTTCAAGGTATTTTTGAGCTATAAACCCACTTGTAACTGAATAAATGTAAAATTGAGCTGTTTAAAGTCATACTGTGGAACATCCCAGGCAGAGCAACGGCATATCCATAGAAACAAGCGGGTGATAGACCCACAACGAAAAAGTTACGCAGTGCAGCTTTAAACAAACGTTAAAATACGCAGCAAATTAGCAACTTTTTTACACCATCGTTTACTGGAGCGGTTTATGCGACAGAACGTCCGTAAATCACTTCACGGCGGCGACTGCACCTTTCATGTGTCGCGCTTTTGTTCTGGTTTTGCGTTTGCAGCTAAATTGACGTATTTATTGATCAAGCTGACAGATGTTTCGTACAGATGTTAAAGCGTTTGAATAAAATTTCCGCGAGAGCATTTAGGAAAACGAATTGGGTTTTTTGAATTTTATCAACAAAAACGTGGAAAAACTCATCTTGTTTTGGTTTGGGTTGGTTTGGTTTTGGTTTGCGATGCCAGAAATGCCACATGACGATGTTTTTTACCCTTTTATTTACTGGTATTTTTTGCTCTTATTTGATTTGACTAGTTTGATTGTCTCCATGGTGATGTTGTTGCGTTCCTTGCGATGTTCCACAGTACAGTATGGGCTTTAAACAGATATAATCTTGTGTTTTTATTTCTTAAAACTACCGCAACAACATGAATTATGAGTGTAAGCAGGTCCACTTCTCCACAGGTCTGACCCGTAACTTAGCCCGGTGACGTGGCCTGCTTGTCACCATGGAGATAGTTAAATGAAATGCCATACTGTGGAACATTTCAGGAAAAAACTACGTGCAGTCAAGTGGTGGAATCTCTACACGAGAGCTTACGCAGTGCACTTTGGAAACTGTTTTGATGACCGTGCACGATGTAGCTTTTCTGGTAACCTGAATGTTACTATGGAGACGTAATTGCTTTGCCTGGAATGTTTCACAGTAGGGTTTTATCCGTCACCGTGGAGATAAGCAGGCGATGCCGTCAGACCAAGTTAAGGTCACGGTACGAATGCATGTTTTCCAAGGGATTTTTTTAAATCATAAAAGCAAGATTTTGTTATAGTTTAAAGCTGTACTGTGGAACAATCCAGGCAAAGCAATAACATCTCCACGGAGAAGCAGGTAGCGTAGCTTTAAACAGAAAAGTTACACACTGCATCTTTAATACAGCTACATTGAAAATCCCATCAAAGTCTGTATGCAATGACTTCTACTTAAAGTCCAAAAAAAGAAACAGAAAAGAAAGGAAACAAAAATGTGAATGAATCCAAATGGTTTAATGCTGTACTGCGGAATAACGTCTCCATGGAGACACAAGTTGCAGGAAAGTTACACAGTGCAGCACAAATCTGTATGCAATGGCATCCACTCCCACTGATTACAGACCAAAGAAGTGATTAACAAATGGAAACTAGATCAGTTTAAAGCTGTACTGTGAAATAAGATCTCCACGGAGACGTTGGTTGTTTACCCTCCACCAGAAAAGTTACGCAGTGCAGCTTTAGCACAACTACATTCAAAATCCCATCAAGATTTGTATGTAATGACATGACCTCCACTCCCACTGATTAGAGTCCAAAAAAAAGAGAAACAAAACAAAAATATGAAGGAAGCCAGGTGATTTATTGCTATACTGTGGAGTAACATCTCCATGGAGACGCAGATTGTTTACCCTCCACCAGAAAAGTTACACAGCGCACCTTTAACACAGCTATAATGAAAAGCTAATAAGGATGTCGACACAATGATGTTCACTCCCATTGATTAAAGTCCAAATAAAGAAACAAACAAAAATGTGAATGAACCCAGGTGGTGCGGCCGATATCCACCGGAAACTGAGTCACCAATACAAACTAACTTCAGCTCCAAATGTTTAACTTTGAGCGCGCACACACACACACACGCACACACACAGACGCACAAATACAAAGAGACACACACAAGCCTTTCCTCCACAAAAACTGGAGCCACATCATGAAATCAACACAACAAAACTGAGACCGCGTTTACAGCAATGGACACAACAATGAACGCTGATTAGAAGAAGGCGAAACTCTAGCAGGGATTTAAAGCTGCAGTGTGTAACTTTTCTAGTGCAGGGTCAGTGAATTGCCGTGCCGGGAATGCTTCACAGTGTGGCATTAAGCTCATCTTCAAGGAGACAAGCAGGTTAAGGGAATTCTGAGCAGTAAAATGACGTATTACTGAGGATCAGTTTAATGTCACACTGCGGAAAACGCCAAAGCAATGACATCTCCAAGGAAACAAGCAAGTGCCGGACCTTACGCGTGAAAAGTTACTGAGTGCAGCTTTAAATTTCGAAGAATAGATTAGATAAGATTGAGTTTCATTCTAGTTTAGTCCAGATTTTGATCCAACTCAAAAATACAAAATTACAAAAAGAGAATATTGGATTTTCAGGAGATGTTTATGATGTTTCAAGCAATTATTTAAGTTTTTACCTAAATATTGGGTTTGATCATAGCTTAAACCCGGTAAATTCTTGTTACATGATTATATTTAAAAGAAAGTTAGTCCATTTTTTTGTTTTCAAGCTAAAAAACTGTAAGGACAAAGCAGTGAAAATCAGACAGAGACAAAACATCACAATCAGAGCTGATAATGAGAAGGTCAAAAACAAAGCACTGATTCAAGGTTAGAAAAGAAAAGTCTGGCATTTCAGTTTAAACCAAGAGAAGTTAGCGTTAAGGTTTGCAAAACACGTTACACGCAAGTATGAAGTAACAGAGTACACTCAGTCTTTGTCAAATGTGGCACGCAGCTTTAGTCCAGAGCTCCAACAAGTACAGACACGGGTTGTCGTCCCGGCTACTGAAATTTGACAAATATACACCCAAAAGGACACACTACAACGGCAAGCGAGTTTAGCTTCTAGCATAGACAAATTAGACATCAGTTAAAAGAAAAACGGTAGATTTAAACATGCAAAACAACACTGATCAAACAGAACACGACGTGGAGATCCTAAATTACACAAAATCGACTGCTCTGAGCTTTAATTTGAGTTAAAATGTTGTTAAATCGTCAAAAACACGCCCGGAGTTGTGTTTTGTTTCATTCACACATGGTTGAGCAACCCATTATTAGTCTGTCTACATGTCCAAAGCTCAAAATGTTGTGTGTGACGGTAGTTTTCAAGTTAACATCTACTTTTTACCTTTTGTTTAGTAAAGATTGAGCAATTTCAGCGCTTCAATTACCCACATGAGTCTAGTGAAGGTGAATGGAGTTAAAAAAACACGATGGAGCACTGCCTGAGCTCGGCCTAAATACGCAGGGTTTGTGTGTTAAATGTGAATGAAAAAACAAAACAAAAATAAAACTCCAGGTATGTTTGCGATGAGGAAACGGCGTTGTAACAGAGCGCAAAAAACAGCGTATTATGAGTCCTTTAAAATATATGGTTTCGCGGCATCTACTAGTAATTACCGGCTATTAAGAAAAGTACAAGCTGAACGCCCATAGATATAACAGGTCTCAAAGACATTCCTGAGGCTTCGTGTAACCTCTTCTCTAACACAATGCTCTGCTTAAACGGCCAACAATGCAATAACCGAAGCTTGTGGGTGAACAAACTCGACGAGAAAACTACTAAAAGAGACTGAATTAGACAGAAAATATGTAAACTAAGCCATTTAACTAAGCAATTTACTAGAAAGAGTTCAAAAAATTAAATCGTGGCAAAGATTCAAATGAGAAAAGGGGAAAAAATGTATGTTGCAAGAAATTATTGACCAAGAAGACTGCGTTTGATTGCGTATCCAAGCTTAATAGTTGCAAAAGTAGGTGAGGAGACTAGTAAAAGAAAGACATTTTGGAGATTTACGTAGATAAACTTGGTAAACAGTAGAAAGCAAATGACAAAAACGATCCAAAATGCAAGAAACTATCATGGTCCCATAAGTCTGAATTAAAAAACAAAGCAATAAAGACATGGAAAATAAATAAAAGGATAGAATAGAGGTATCAACAATCAGTAGAAAGCTACAACTTCTAGGAATTGGGGAAATAGCCAAAATTCACAACAATACAAAATGATTTACCTTAAAAGAAAAGTCAAAAGAACTCGTAACTAACAAAAGCATGCAGAAGTACAGTATAACAATTGGGATTAAGACAGATATAAGATTTGTAAACAGTGGAAGGTAAACATTACGAATCGCCAAATAATCCACGATGAATGAAACCAACGGCCAAACCCAATACAAGTCTACAGTATCTATTTTTATAAGAAAGGTGTAACGTGCTGCTAGTAACTGATCAAAAAACATGTAAAAAAACAACTATTGGGAGTAAAATGTAAGATTAAAATCAGAATTCGCAACAGTAATTTATTATTCAAGAAACTAACAATCAAAATCACAACGAATTTAAAAGAAAAAACTAAAATACTGCTTGGAACTGACAAAAAAGTAGGTAAAAATATAGTAGAAACAGTTGGGATTAGGATAGATATAAGATTAAAATTGCATCTCACAACAATAATTTGCTAGAAAAATTATTATTATTACAAGAAATGTGAAAAGTGCAGCTTGTAAGTGACCAAAAAGCATGAAAAAATATAATAACTATTGGGATTGAGATTTAAAAATTGAAATTACAACTCATAACTATAATTCACAACGCAAGAAACTAACCAAAAATAATACAAAGCAATCTACCTTAAAAGAAAAGCCAAAAGTTCTTCTTGCAACAGACCAAAAAGTAGGTAAAAATCTAACAACTATTGGGATTAAGACATAAAATTGAAATTACAACTCATTACATCAAAAAACTAACTCAAAATAATCCCAAACAATCTATTTTAAGGAAAAAAGGTGAAAAGTGCTGCTCATAACTCAGCAAAAAGCACAAAAAATATAAGAATTATTGAGATTAAAATATAATAATATATATTGAAATTACAACTCACAATTTATAATCACTATGCAAAAAACAAACCCAAAATAATCCAAAGAAATCTATTTAAAAAGAAATGTGAAAAATGCTGCTTGTAACTCACCAAAAAGCAGGTAAAAATATAACAAAAATTGGGATTAAGATATGAAGAATGAAATTACAACTCACAACAATCACTAACTATGCAAGAAACTAACCCAAATATAATACAAAGCAATCTATTTTAAAAGAAAAGCCAAAAATTCTGCTTCCAAATGACCAAAAAGCATGAAAAAATATAATAACTATTGGGATTAAGATTTAAAAATTGAAATTACAACTCATAACTATAATTCACAATGCAAGAAACTAACCCAAAATAATCCAAATCAATCTACTTTAAAAGAAATGTGAAAAGTGCTGCTCGTAATTGACCAAAAAGTATGAAAAAATATAACAATAGTTGGGATTAGGATATAAAAATTAAAATTACAACTCATAACAATAAATCACTATGCAAGAAACTAACTCAAAACAGTACAAATCAATCTACTTTAAAATAAATCTGAACAGTGCTGCTCATAATTGACAAAAAGTAGGTAAAAATATAACTACTGAGATTAAGATATAAAAACTGAAATTACAACTCACAATTATAATCACTAACCCAAAACTAAATGAACCAAAACAGTACAAATCAATCTACTTTAAAAGAAATGTGAAAAGTGCCGCTGACCAAAAACTATGTAAAAATGGGATTAAAATAGATAAAAGTTGAATGACGAATGGCAACTCATCACAATAATGTACTAGGCAAAAAAACAAACAGCCCAACCCCAAAACAATACGAATCTATGTTAAAAGAAACGTTAAAAAAGCTGCTTGCAACTACCAAAAGCATGAAAAATTGGGGATTAAGATATAAGATTCCAGCGTAAGAAGAGTTCACTGTGCAAGAAACGAACTGGAAAACAGCAGCAAAACAATAAAAGTCTGAGAAAAGTTAAAGAGGTTCGTACCTTGGTGTTTTCGTTTGAAGCTCCGAAGCACAAATGAAGCGAGATTTCGCCAGGCCACCCACAAAACCCCTCCCTCCTCCTTCCCTCTGCGCTTTCCAGGCACTCGGTGAGCAGATGGGCGTTCCCAAAGGAGGGACGGAGGGAGGGAGGGAGGAGCGGGGGAAATGAAGGAAGAGTGAAGGAGGAGGAGGCAACAAAGACTTGAAGAAAGCGGCGGAGAAAGGAGGGAAAAGAAAAGTTGCCAAGTTTGCTTCTTTGCAGCGACTTGGGATTCTTTTTTTTTTTTTTTTGGAAGATGTTTGTAAGTTTTGAGAGTTTGGGTTGATTTTTAGTCACTATCTGGCAACCCGGATGAAGACAACACATTTCATAAACGGGCAAAGTGGACTGAAGTTGCCAAATCTGCTTCTTTATAACAACTTTAGGCTTCTTTTTTGTGAAGTTGCTGCAAATTTTAAGAGTTGGTTTACCTCAAAGCTTCGTCTTGCTTGATTTGCAGTCATTTTCTACAAATCTGGCAACCCTGATGAAGATTATAGCACTTTCGTAACTATTTGTACAACATATTTCATAAACGGGCAAAGTGGATTGAAGTTGCCAAGTCTCCTTCTTCCTAACAACTTTAAGGCTTGTTTTTTGTGCAGATTTTCAGACCTGCAGATTACGTTTTACAAATATTTTTTGGCTTATTCTTGTTAAATTAATAAAATCAGACTCAGAATTTCTTTTATTCATCCCAGAGGGGAAATTTTCTTTGTTACAAATGCAACCGACCAAGAACATGTAGTTAGAATCAAGTTTTCAAAATAAGATGAGATAAATACAATAAGATAAAAGATAAAAATAGTTCTCTCTCAAAAAGATGTGTTTCTTTTTGGTCTGTTTCATAAAAATAGACTAGGCAATGAGCATTAAAATGATTATTGATGTTAAGTTGGCTAATATAAATATCTCTTTCTCATTAGTGGTAGTGAAACAACCAATTTTGGAGGGCTACAGTTGATTGCTTTGGGCTTTTTTAAAGGCTTGTTTGCTTATTATGCTCTGAAATCTGGCAACCCTGAGAAATAAAAGAAAAGTTTGACCAGAGTCGCCACTTCTGCTTCTTTATAGCAACTTTAAGCTTCTTTTTTGTGAAGTTGCTGCGAATTCTGAGAGTTACAGGTTACGTTTTATCATAATTGTTTGGCTTATTCCTGACAGTGTGGTCGTGAGACAGCTTTAACTAGTTGTTTACATTTTGCACATATTTTTGCGGGGTTTGGTTTGCTTGTTTTGGATTTTTTTAAGGCTTGGTTGCTTTTCGCTCTCTGAAAATCTGGCAGCCCTGAGAAAGAAAGAAAAGTTTAGCCAAAGTTGCCAAGCCTGCCTCTTTAAACTTATTTTTTGTGTAGTTGTACGCAAATTTTTAAGTAGCGGGAGTCAAAGATAAAGGCTGAGTTGCTTATTTATCTCTGAAAATCTCGCAACACTGAGAAATAAGAGAAAAGTGTGGCCCAAGTTGCCATTTCTGCTTCTTTATAGCGAAAATTGGGCTTATTTTTTTGGAAAGTTGCTTGCGAGTTTTGTTTTCTGGGCTTGTTCCTGAGTAGATCTTAAAGTCTTGGTTGCTTATTTCTCTCTCAAAATCTGGCAACTCCCAAGAAAGAAGAGAAAAAAAAAAAGGTTTGTCACCAGAGTTGCCACTTCTACTACTTTATAGCGACATTGGGGTTGGTATTTTGTACATTTTCAGAGTAGTGGGAGTGGCACTTAAAAGGCTTGGTTGCTTATTTCTCTCTCAAAATCTGGCAACCCCGAGAAAGGAGAGAAAAGAAAGGTCTGTCATCAGAGTGTTACTGGAGTCTGCACACGGCTAAATGAAAAGGTAAATATGGACATGACTTAGCAGGTCGGTCACATGTTTGGATAAGTCCACGGTCAGTCCTCTAAAGCGCTGGTTCCCAAACTCTGTTGCAATGGACAATGGTGGTTTAGACCTGGTTTAGACCTGGTTTTTGTCTCAGTGCTCTTGTTTTTGCAAAAGAATGTCTCTGTGAACACACTACATAATAACAGATACATGTATACTTGCTATGACTGAAAAATAAATGAATTTGAACTACAAACAAACACATTTCAAGAGGATTTCAGTGTTCATACGTATTTTTCACACTTTTTTAACCTTATTTAGGAATTCTTGGACAGTCGGACAATCGCTGAGCATAGACGGCAGCTAAAATAATAACATTAATATAGTTTTAGCTCAAATTAGCTTTTCCTTCGCTCAGTCATGGGTTAGACTGAGTCGACCAGTTTTGGCCTGGGTTTAAGGCCTGGTTTAGTCTTGTTTGGGGATTTTGTTAAGAACTGATCAGAGTCCCTGTTATGACCTGGTGCAGTCCTGATATAATCTTCATTTAGACTTGATTTTAACTTAACTTGACTCAGTCCTTGTTAAATTATTATGTTCTAATAAAGTGTCTGTAAGATCTTTATTAGAAATGCATAATTCTCTGTCATTTGCTGCTTATTTTATTATTGTATTACTGTATTATAATATTTATCCTGCACCTACTTTTTTATCTGGTGTGTTTTTTTATTGTTATGTTATATACAGACTAAATAAATAAATGTGAGAGGAGAGGATCATGGGTAAATATAGATAGCTGCATGTGAAACAATATTGGGGAGGGTGAATTCAAGCAGTAAGAAATAGTAAAATTTTCTGTCTTTCTACAGCTGTTTTAATGTCTGTAACTGTTTTTATTTTTTTTTTTATGTTGCACCACACTGTTTTGATATTTTTTGTATTTTTTGTTGCATAATTTGTGTTTTTTTTTGTCTGTTTCTGTTTAATACGTTTAAAATTCAAGGTGCATGATATGAGAAAAAGATGCCACATTCACAAACTATCTTTTGTATTGCAATGAAAATATTACACACTACGATCGGTTGATGTAAAACAGAAAATGCACTTCATTGCCTTCATTTACTGGTCAAACTGGATCATAATAAGAATTTTAAAACGTAAAAAGCAAGACCGACCCAAGTCTAATGCAGGATCTAATAAGGAAATCTGTCTTTTTGTCCATTTTTCTTTCCAAAAACACAAACTGAGAACTTTGTGTTGCTGCGATATATGTATTTTCTTGCAATATCGATTATTGCGTCAGCCAGTATTGCGTTATATCGTTATTCTTTGCGATATACTGAGCTGTATTCTCGTCTCTGTGTCCCAAGCCCTCCCTGTTCTCCAAGGTGGTCCCTGCTGAAGCTGAAGTCTCTGTGTGAGTCTCTGGTGTGGTCCGGTGCATATGATTGGCCTGAGGTTTGGGGGGCTTCACGCTGGGGCTGTGTCTCCGGATGGACAGGCAGACATCAGGGTCAGGTCAATCATAACAGGTCACTGCTCTGAGAGGCGCTCAGATACGCCAAAAAGAACCACGGAAATCAGGCCTGTCACGGTAATTACGAGATCAGTGTAATTTGATCAGTAATTGAGAGGTTCATTATATTGCTTTGGGTTCAGTGTTTACCTCTCCATAGATCTGACCTCTAACTTGGTCTGGTTTGGTCTCCATTAATGCTTAACTGTGAAACACTTCAGCCAAAGCATTAACATCGCCATAGAAAAGTTATACAATGCACCTTTAAAGCCGCTGTACCAGATTTTTACTGTCTAAAGGCCGCTACACACTACAGGATTTTTCGGTCTTAAACAATTTTTATACATGCGATAAAATGCGCACACCACAGCCACGAGGAGAAACTTATGAGACTAATAATCTCCGATCACAAAGTCTGCAGTGGGATCTGTCTGCGGACCACAGGATATAAAGTTGTGAGCGCGATGACGTCAGCTGTTTGCTGTCTACAGTAAAACCACTCGCTCTGAGACTCTTGCATGTTCAAAGATCAGAGCTCTGCACTTCTAGTTTAGACACAAGTCAAAACTGTGTTATTAATATTTGTGAAATGTGGTGCAATACTTCAGATACAGGATTTTTAAAGCGTAAAAGATTGGAGATAAAGTCCACAGGAACTAGAGTCACTAATCTTCTTCACCATAGGGTCTATGAGCTTCATCACGAGGAAACACAGTCTTTTTACTTTTGAAGAACACAGCAAACTGGATTAATAACGCGGTTTTGTGGACTGGACATCCTTATTTGCGGAGGACAATTTCTATGGATAATGTGGATTAGATGCTGCACTTTAAATTTACCACTTTATGGGTGGTGAGGAATAAAGTCTTTATTTTCTCTATATCCCAAACTCCTAACTCCTCCCTGATGCTCTGTTTTATCGGCTGTTACTGTAGCGTTGCTGATGTTTGGTGGTTCTGATCTGACACTGACACCACACACATGAGGAGCAGCGGCTTCAAAATCGCTAATAAGATAATAAGAACTCAGGAAGAAGAAATCGCAGCCAAAATCGGGCAAATTCTCCTGTAGTGTGTGGCGGCCTTTAGAAACTTATAAAATAGTTTTACACTAGAACTAGAGTCATTGTGTCAGTGGATTAAAGTGGTTTTCAATATTCTCACTTCTACTAGAGCTGAGATAATGAATAATAAAAACACTAATTGTGTCTAGCCAGCTATAAAAAAAATGCTGCAGTTATTTTGCGCCTTTTGTTACCTTTTTTGCACCCCATCACCAGACATGTTTTGCTCAAAAGTGATTTTGCATGAATATCTGCAGCATTTCTAAAGTTGTCAGTTATAATATTTGTACGACTAGTTGACTAATAGAAAAATTAAACATCCTATGCTGACTCTTGTGAGCTTTAAGCCATGTTATAATGCTGTTCTCTCATAAAAACAGACCTGGAGTTGTGTTTTGTTTCATTCACACATTTGAGAAACTGTTTATTGTTAGTCTAGATCTCCAAAGCTCAAAACGCTCTGTTCAACCTTGCCATGCAGTGGTAGTTTTCAAGTTAACAGCTACTACCTTTTACTTTTAGTTCAGATTGTCAATCCAAGAGTTGAAATGATCCAAATTATTCTAGAGAAGGTGTGTGGAGTTTAAAAACACAATGGAGCACTTCCTGTATCACCACATGAAATCATTTTCTGTTTGGGAGAAGAACTCAGCCTAAATATGCAGGATTTGTGTGTTAAACATGTGTGAATGAAACAAAACACAACTCCAGGTACGTTTGTGCCGAGGAACAATAAAAAAACACATCAGAAAATAACGTTACATGGGCCCTTTAATCACTGACACGTCAACTACTAAAATAATGATCAATTTCCCTCCCATATATCAGCTTCTTCTTGTCATTTTCAAACTAAAACCAGTGACTTAGAGACTCCACTGTGACTTTTACCGCCGTGAATCCAGTGTCAGGTTACTCACTTGTCTGGACTCGTAATGTTTACACAGAGTGAAAAAAACGGAAGAAAAAAACCAAACCTTGACGCAAAAGGGATTGAGCTCTAATCCAAGAAATGATGATGCTAGCAGAGAGTTCGCTGAATCATATAACCTGTTATTAAAATTATAAAACAAAATAATATGCAACATTTACTTCTAAGAGTTATAGAGGATCCGCCTCATCATTACCTTAATTGTCGTATTTACAGTAATTCATGCATAGGATTCACATTCACATGCAATCACAACATTCTTATAGCTTAAAAGGTGCACTGTGTAACTTTTTGATTAAGGGTCCGTCACCTGCTTGTTTCTATGGAAATATCATTGCTCTGCCCGGAATGTCCCACAGTGTGACATTAAACAGCTCTACCTTGGTTTTATAGCTCAAAAATACTCAGAAAAACAGGAATTCTGACTGTGAGCGGCGTCGCCTCTCCACAGATCTGACCTGTAACCTGGTCTGGTTTGGTCTCCATGAAGATACCATCATAAAAGTTACGCAATGCACCTTTAACGTGGAGCGATGGTAGGATTTGCTGTTCAATTGTCCGATTTGGTGACTTATTTGTTGATTTATGGCTGATATTTCTATAATTACTGGGCCTATCCGCATGAAACAAAAACTATCACAAAGTTTATCTTCTTCTCTGTCGGCATAAATACACAAAAGGATAATTATTCTTTCGCAATAGCCTCAAAAAGTGGTGCCATTATTCTCTCAAAGTCGTTATTGCAGCAGGTTTGTGGATCCAATCCCAGACAAATAATAATGATAAGGTTCAGTGTTTGGATATTTCTTTCCAAAATATTATATCATCAGAAAGCAACTTATTCATACTCATACTCTGCAGTGACATCGTGCTGGGGTCTTCTCCGTGCATGTCTATGGCGGAATGTTTAAGCCGTTACTATGGAGATGCAATGCACACATTAACAAATACAGCCTGAAAACAAAAGAAAAAAACAAACAAACAACAAAAGCAGCTACATTGATTTAAGGTGAGATGACAATAGCAGGGAGTTTACTGAACCATGAAGCCGATTATTAAAAACAACAAAACAACATGACGACAAATTGACCTTCAAGAGCTTTAGATAATTTTATATCTGTTGCACCTCATCATTAGCTCAACTGAAGGTGTATTTAGAGTAATTCATGACAAGTTAATAACAAAACACAACTCCTGGTATGTTTTAGATGAGGAAACAACATTATAACAGATCAGAAAATAGCGTAAAATGGGTGGATTTGTTGACCGGGTTTATCGTTAATATCTCTAACTGACATATAAGGATTTTCCACAGGCAAGTTTAAAAGATAAAAAATATTAGTTTCTATTGACCTTTTTCAAATCTTTACAGTGTCAGGTGCATAAATCTGTGTTTAACATTTATATCAAGTGTTTTTAGTGTAAAATGTCATGTGGTGCAACAAGAATAACCTAAAATTGTTTTATTTTCTAAAACATGGTTGGGATATTAATCTAAGTTCTGAGTAATATGAGGTGTTTAGAATCAAACTGTTGGTATTTCTTTTGATTTTTAATGCATATTGATATTTTCTTTTGCTTGTGTTTAATGAACAAACTACTGCCCTGGAAAATGCATCAAATGAAGAAAAATGCCTAAAGAACCATTCACCCAAGTCGACTTTGTCTGTTATTAAAACTCCAGCCATCGAATTCCTGCTGTTATTAGTCGCACCACATGATGCAGGGTCGCACCACATGACATTTTAACACTTTAAGTACAAAAAAACATGCAGAATAACTCATGATTTCTGAAAAAAATGATTTGGTTCCATGGAGGTCAGAGGTGCTAAAGAAACGTGGTGAATTATTATGAAATTTGAACCTTTTTACTGAGGAAATTGCAATTGGACAGAAAATTTAGGCCTCATGTCATTGACCCAACTACTGTACAGGGCCTATTAACATGAAGCGAAAACCGCCGTGAAGCGCACGGATGTCTATGGCGAAATGTTTAGCAGTTACCGTGGCGACACAGCGCACACATGAGCAAACACAGCTCGATCTATAAAATTGTAAGACACGCAACGTTCATGGTCCTGTTTTGGTGTTTGATTTTCAACAATAAAAGACGAGAGTGACTAACTTTTTATAAGCTCAGACAAGCCCAGATTAAAGTCTAACTTGAGAAACGGACGGCTCTGTCACGATAGCTAATTTTAAAGTGGGATATACTAAAGTAAATACAGATGATATAACTGAAAATCAAACCATAAAGCAGAATTATCCCCCAAAATGTTTTCTAAATGTAGAGTATTGTTAAAAAATATTAAATGTAAAAAATACATGACAAAATTCAAAGCATACGCAGTTCGTTTGTAAGTCAGCTCAAATCTCATTGTAGTACAGAAAAATAATAGATAATAGATAAATATAAAATAATAGTGTGCAGGAGTTTTCAGAAAATAACCAAAATGTTCCTTCTAGTACAAAGAGAAAGTCCCCACGATAAATATTGACCCCCAAACATTGTTCCATCTGTCATGTACTGAACGCTAAGTCAATATAGTCTTTAATCTCGACAGGCCTAGGAACAGAGCATCAGAAGACGGAGCAGTGCCCACAGTTAGCGTCACGTCCCCCGGGGGAATATCGATGCAGCTGCAAAGTATCTCTAGGACACTGGCGACTGGTAGGAGCTGCAGAGGTCCAGCCTGGAGGTCCTCAGAGACACAGGGACAGAGCAGATGTCCTGCCCGTCACGTCGCACAGCTGACAGTAACTCGACATTATGCAAATCAGCTCCTCTGACCTAAAAATATCACCCCGTATGACTTCACGTTTAGCATTCATGACCGGGTTTAAGAGCTATAATATATTTTAAAAAGAGTTTCATTTTAAAGGGACCATATTACGTCATTTTTAGATCCATCGTCAAATACCAAAAAGAGCCGGGTCCCTTTAAACCCCGGGTGCAGGAGAATATTTTGACAAATAAACGCCGGTTCCAAATAAACGGTGAGTCTAATGTACGAGCTGGAAGATAGAAGTCGCGCTGCAACAACAGGACGCAGGGTTGATGCTCGCATTGTCTCTTAAACTTAAACCTACATGGCTCATTTGCATAAACTATAAGTGCTGAAAAAACAGCTCCTTGTGATGCTGATGCCCAGAAACCAAACTTAAAACCATAATATGCATATAGACACTTTCAAATGTGGGAAACTCCGCTCAGTAGATATTTTGCTGTAACATTTCAAATGAACTCTCCTACGTCTGTATAGAAAGTGCCTAAATTATCGTCATACTGGTGAAAAGAATTTGAGCTCCATATTTTCCCAGTTTTTCTGAGCAGGAAGGAATTAATTGCCTGCCACAAATTGACGGCTGATCTCAAATAAATGGCGGGTAAGTTTAGTGATTGAAACAAATGTCCCGGCTCTTATTTTACGGTATGTTATAATCAGGGTTCCTACGGGTTTCTTCAAGTTAAATTCAAGACCTTTTTAAGACCATTTATATAAAAACTTAATACCTATTTCAGGCCTGTTAGACTTACCGGCAAAGAAAAACAAAATTCTTGAATATGTGATTCTTTATTTCTCAAACAAAGGAATCTAGGGAGTAGTGTTCGGAGTATTTTGACCCGGGGCTGCGCTACGTTATCAGTTATTTGTTCTGCCGCTCTTTATTTAGGCGACGTTATTTAACCAAATAATGACGGTCGACAAATTAAACTTTTGAGGACAAATGCGATATGGAGAAGTGACGTAGTGCACAAATTTTAAGAGATATAAAAATTCAAGACTTTTCCCAGTCATTTTAAGGTATTATTTCAAAAGTCATACATTTTAATTTTTAAGACTTCTTAAGACACTGATGGAACAGTATAATGTATAATGTGATTTCATTGTCAAAAACAGACCTGGAGTTGTGTTTTGTTCCATTTACACATGTTTAACACACAAACCCTGCGTATTTAGGCGGAGTTCTTCTCTCAAACAGAAAACTTGCTTCTGTTCCACCTTGTGATGTCATAAAGTGGCAGTTTTCAAGTACTTTTTGCCTTTAGTTGAGTGGAAATGAACAATCCCAGGGCTGAAATCATCCAGATGATTCTAGTGAAGGTGTATGGAGTTTAAAAACACAGTGGAGCACTTCCTGACGTGTGTTTTCTCAGCCTGAATATGCAGTTTGTGTGTTAAACATGTGTGAACGGAACAAAACACAACTCCAGGTATGTTTTCGATCCGGAAAAGGCGTTATAAGATCAGAAAACAGAGTCATTTGGGCTCTTTAAATGCATTTCTGACCAAAAGTTTGCAATTTGATGACTGAAAGATCGTAGAAAAATGTTATAAAAGGTAATTTTTCGGTGATTATTTTAGTTTAGTGGACACGTCACAATCATTTCGATAAATTTCTGAAGCCCTCCCCGTGCAGGTGGATGACGTCACCTCATTCAACACATTCAAATGACAAAAAATAGAAAGTTTGTTCGGTTGATGAACACACAAAGACTCCCCCTTGATCCCGTTGGTCATTTGCATTGATTTCATGCTCTGTGCGGTGTGGAGTGTCCCATATGTTCAGATGCCCTTCCCTCCCTCCTCCTGCCCCTCCCTCTTGCCCCGGTCCGGTACAGTACAGGCTGGACTGGGCACAGACAATTGCCCCTGACACACCCTTTATGACAAGCAGACCTCAGCATAAAAGAATATTGACAACGGACTCCCCCAGTGTGAGCGGTGGCCTCAATATAAACTGTCAGATCCACCACGAGAGGAGGAACGGCGGAGGAGAGGAGGAGAGGAGAGGGAGGAGAGGAGAGGGGAGAGGACAGGACAGGAAAGGAGAGAAGAGAAGTGAAGAGAAGAGAAGAAAGGAGCGGGAGGAGAGGGAAGAAAGAGGAGAGAAGAGAAGAGAAGAGAGGAGAGAGAGGAGAGGGAAGAAAGAGGAGAGAAGAGAAGAGAAGAGAGGGAGGAGAGAGGAGAAGAGAGGGAGGAGAAGAGAGGGAGGAGAGGAAGGAAAGGAGAAAGGAGAGGAGAGAGGAGGATCTACGGAGGAGAGGAGAGAAGAGAGAGGGGAGGAGAGAAGAGGAGAGGAAGATCTGCAGAGGAGAGGAAAGAGGAGAGGGAGGAGAGGGGAGGAGAAGAGAGGAGGGAAAGGAGGAGGAGAGGAAGGAGAGAAGAGGAGAGGGAGGAGAGGAGGATCTGTGGAGGAGAGGAGAGAAGAGAGGGAGGAGAGGAGAGAAGAGGGAGGAGAGGAGAAAGAGGACAGGAGAGGGAAGAAAGGAGAGAAGAGAGGAAAACAGAGGGAGGAGAGGGGAGAAGAGGAGGAGGAGAGGGAGGAGAGGAGGGAGGAGAGGAGAGAGGAAGAGAGGAGAGAAGAGAGGAAAGGAGAGGGAGGAGAGGGGAGAAGAGGAGGAGGAGAGGGAGGAGAGGAGGGAGGAGAGGAGAGAGGAAGAGAAAGGAGGCGGCGAGGGAGGAGAGAGGAGAGGGAGGAGAGGAGAGAAAGAAGGAGAGACAGGAGAGGGTGAAGAGAGAAGAGGCAGGAGAGGGAAGAGAGGGAGAAGAGAGAAAAGATGAGAAGCACGAGAGGCAGGACAGGACAGGAAAGGGAGGAGAGGAGAGGGAGGAGAGGAGAGAAGAAGAGAAAGGCGTCCGGACGTTCCAGTATGTCCTTGTGTCCTGGTGTCTGCATTACCTGGTCTAAGAAGCGGAAGAGTCTGACGGCTCGGTCGATGTTCTGTCCGGTCCTGGTCACTCTCTGGGAGAAGTCCTGCAGCTGGGACCAGAAGGAGTGAACTTTGACCTCGTAGGCCCGGAGCTCGGCGGAGGAGATGTTGTCCCAGTGCTCGAGGCGCTTCAACAGGGCCTGCCCACGTTTACACCAGTCCTACACCGGAAAACAGATCACACAGGAAGTCAGATTACACAGGAAGTCAGATTACACAAAGATTAGTATAAAAAAGATCAATTAAGAACAGAGGGTTTTTAAAGCACATTCGACTTAGACTCATATAGTTTTTCGGTGACACTTTAGTTTAGGGACCACATAATAATTGCTAATTAAATGGTAATTGTTATGATAGTAGTTGGTATTTATCAAACACACGTATTAACGCTTATTACGATTTCAGTGCATGTACAGAAACATCCACTGTAATCCCCACAACTTCAATGGGAAAAAAAAAAAACATTACCGGCTTAATACTTGCAAAATACAGTCAAAAAAGCATTGAAAGTACTTTATAAATACAAACAAACATGTATTTAAGCACTTATTATGCATTTTACTATTAACTAGCAATCAATACGTGGTCCCTAAACTGAAGTGTTATCATTTTTGTAATTATAACTTTTGGTGGGATAGTACTCGAGTTAAATATTCATATAAATTACATACATACATAGAATTACCTCTATGCATGTATGTAACTATGTAATGTAATGTAATGTAATTATATTTTAGAGAAATTAGTAGTCTAACCGGTCATACGCCCTTTAAATCTTACTAAAAATCAACATACGTAGAGAATATTGTGCAAAGTTCTTGTAATGTAATATCAAAAGTTTCATGGTAAAGTTATGGAGAATATATAAAAGCCAAAAAGCGCATTGTTTTGTTGCTGTATGAGCAAATACCACGATATCACTGTTTCCCTGTATGTACAATTCATATATATGTCAAGAAACATCAAAATTATGTACACAATGAACTGGTCCGATTATATATATTGAAATAAACAGAATATTTATGTTTAAAAGTATAGATTAGTCAACACGTGAACAAATATTCTTCTTAAAAACACTTGTATGTAGCTTTGATTATTAATAGATATAGTGTATAAGTAAGCATACTACATTAAGTTATTTGCACATCAACTTTCAGAACTCAAATTAGTTAAAATAAATACAACTTTAAATGTAAGACAATAAATGTAATGTTTTTTTGCTTGTTTCTCTGGATTTGTCATTGCTCTGCCTGGAATATTCCACAGTATGGCATTAAAAAACTCTACATCTCCACAGATCTGGCCTGTAAATTGGCCTGGTTTGGTCTCCGTAATAATAGAAAGGTTTAATGCTATACTGTGAAACATTTTAGGCAAAGCAATAATGGAGAAAAGCGTTTGATGTACCTAGAAAAGTTACACTATGCACTTTTAAATCCCAATACTGATAAGATGAACACAGATAAATGCAGCAGATTGTACGAGCTTGGGCAGGTCACGTTTACAGCTTCTATAAAGTAATTTCTTGTTTGGACACGAGGCTGGAATGTAACGTGGAGCCCCCGGGCCCTGGCCCCATCTGAACATCTGAGTCAGTCTACAGGACACGGCCAATACCACCACAGCCTGAAGAAATGTGGCACAAACACACAGTTCACACTCTGAAAATGATTAGTCAGATTTTAACATTTTCCTCTTGGAGTTTATGTGTGAGTGAGTGCTGTGGGTGCGCTACAGCAGACAACCACAAGGGGGCGATCCAGAAGCACAAAACTAATAATTTGGGCCCAGATTTGGAGTAGCTAAAAAGAGAAAATTAAACTAAATAAAAAAGTAATAATAAAAAAGTATAAATACTATATTAGAATTTAAAAACAAATCTATATTCACAATTATGAACATTAAAAAGAAATTTAGAGATCGACTTATCGACTTATTTAAATCCAAAGAAACCAATGGCCGAAAAAGCTCTGGCGATATTTTTGGGCCATTTTTTATAATTTTCCTCAAATTATGTAATTTAAATTTACTACAAATTCACAGACTGACTTTTAGAGAGCTGTGTATCATATTTAATGCAGCTATCTGTTCATATTACAGTGTTAAAACAAAGCTTTGTGTGTTTTTAGGCAGCAAATCAACTAAAAAATAGTGACCCGTGCTGGAAATTTAAAGCTATTGTGCTAAAAAGTAAAAAATATCTCAAAAAAAAAAAAAAAAAAAAAGTGCAGTATAGTATTTTTATTTAACCAGGTAAGAAAAATTAAGATTTGGAATATGATTTTCCTGGTCCCAAACCCTTTATTGCACATGCTTTTAGTGGCAGGGATCAGGAGAACATGCAAACTCTGCACAGAAAGGCCACAATGTTCAGAACTCCGTGTCTCCCAATTTTTCATAATTAAATAAAAGTTACACAGAATAGCTCTCAGATAATAAGATGAATTGAATTAATTTTAAAAGGCATTATTGCGAATATTATAAAGCAACAAATATATATTCTTAAGACCTGTGTACATAAGAGGTTTTAATGCAGTGTGTATAATAAGAACGTGAATGTTTTTCGTACAAAGGCCGTGGGGCAGAAGTCCTTGAAGTCTTTCTGGTGTTTGAGGAGCAGCTCCAGTGAATCCTCAGGTTCATCCAGAGTCTTCAGTTTGGTTTCTCCGTCCTTTTCCAGCCACTGCCGCACCTGAGACGCAAACACAGGCAAAACCATCAGGAGTGTGCTGAAATCTGATTATTTGCTGAGGCACAAAGCAAAAATGGAGCATAAAATTAACCACAAAAGAGCAGAAATATAATGTTATACCCTCGTTTGGGAGATTACACTACACGTTTCTCTCTCTTTTTGAAATTTGTTTTAATTATAGATGCTATACTTAATATTATAATTTGCATAAATCCAAAACTACAGCTGTGATATTCTTGATTTTTCTCCCACCCTTTTCAGGAGAATATGGTGGTACCTCCATAGAAAATCACACTTTTTTGCATATTCTAATGGTGTTACTGGGCAAATAAACACATCTATACTGATCCAGAAGGACAGAATAAATATTAAATAAAGATAAATAAGATAAAATTATTCAAATTAAAAATATTTCTGCCACTAAACCAAATCTGTAGTTAAAAAATAGTGAAAATATCGAACAGATTTTACACCATTTTGTGAAAACGTGAAAGTTCTGCAATGTTTTACCAATGACACACGTACAATAAAGCCCTTTACTTCTTCTTCTCTTCAGGTTTTCCATATTAAAGTCTTCCTGGGCCATATGTTCATCATGACTAAATGCATTACGCCGGTATTGAGTTTCCCGTTTCAAATTCAAAAGAACTTTATGATTGGTTTTCTGACCTTTGGCCTTTACTTCTTTGACTTTTTCCATCCAAGCGTCACCACAGCAGCTCCTCACGCCCTCTACTTCCTGCTTATTCACATATTGATTTTTTTTCTTCTTTCTTTTAAATAAACTGTCTATATTTGTCTTGATTTAGGACAACAGATGCAGAGACAAAACTGCAACATAGCTATTAACAATTAACAACATAGTATGTCTTTTGAGTGCTAGAAAAGTTCTCAAAATGGCATAGTAACAGTTTAAAATATCTTAAAATAATAATTCTTACTGAACTACAGGTTTGTCTATTGTTTATTGTCTTTGTTCATACTTTATTTTGGTTAATTTAAATGAAACGCAAAAGAAAATTGTGCAAAAATATAACTATATGGTTAGCTATTATTGATATTTTGCGGAAACATCATACTGGGGGTGTTCTGCATGTATGTGTATGGTAGAATGTTCACGCACACTTTAGCAAACAAAGCCAAATACGTTTTTAGATAATCTGAAAACACTAAATGGATTCAAGCAGCATTTTCAGGAGTCAATATGAGCGTTCATGGTCCTTTTTAGGTGTTTTTTTAGTGATTTTCCACAAAAAGGTGAGAGTGACTAACTGAAAAACTGATCACACATCAGATTACCTGCTGTGGTTCTGTCCGAGTGAGTTCTTTCTAGTCAGATTGCGTTGAAATAAAGCTCAGATTAAAGTCTAACAAAGCCTCAGAAGAGCATGTGAAGGTGTAAAGTATAAATAAATAAAGCGGTGCCAGTAATAGAAACGAGGGACAGTTGCATAATGATGGACTGAAACGTGCGGCGACACTTCCACAGATCCAAAAACACCTGTGGCCTCCCCCAAATCCTCCTGTAGCTCCTGTAGATCCTCTCTGTCAGGACGCACTTATCTCTAACCTGCCCCAAAGCTAAACAAAACACAGACCTCAAACCCGGATTTAAACACCAGGCCTCAAGGCGACAACAATACGACCGCCACAAAAAAAAAAACAAATAGAAAAAGTTCAGAAACGTCTAAGCTTGTCACGATAACAAAACATGAAGTTCAGTCTATTGCTAATAGGGAAGTAACAATAACGTAAATATGGTGATATCGTTTTGTCAAAGGTCTCACAATAATATCTTGGACCATTACAACATATGGAATCACAAGTCTCTTTGCTTAAATTAATAGTTCTGATGCAGAAATAGCTAAAAAAAAACAGAGGGAACTACACAGACCATGATCCTTTGCTCCGTTTCAGTGCAGATGACATGAAGAAAAACTGTTCCAAGCACTTTTACATCTTCATTCTTTGGATTAAGTCTTGTGAAGGTATTTTTAGAGGAAAAAGTAGCAGATTCAGAGTTAAAATATTACAATAAATATCGTACGGTGAGATGTTTATGGTGAAAATATCGCACAGAGAGATTTGGATATCGTTACATCCCTAATGACAATAAATGTACCAAATGACCGGTCAAAGCGTTTTATAATGTCAGTCTTGTTATGTAGAATATCGTAATATTGTGAGCTTTCCCACGATATCATAATAAATATCGTATCGTGAGGTTCATATTGTGACGATATCATATCGTGAGACTTGGGTATCGTTACAGCCCCAACTGCTGAAGTAAATATAGACTTAAAGTTAGACTAAAATTAATTTATGCCACAGACAAACTAACTCTAAAGTATAAAAACTGCAATATCAATGCTTGTCCATGGAGATGCCATATCTTTCCCTAAAATGTTCCACATTATGGCATTAAGTTTATAAATCCACACCGAGACAAGCACGAGGCAACATCAGGCCAAGTAACAGTCAGATCTGCGGAGAGGTATCAAAGTATTTTTTACGTAATAATAATAAATAAATGAATGAATACTACTACTACTAACTACTACTACTACTACTACTACTACTACTACTACTACTACTACTACTACTACTACTACTACTACTACTACTACTACTACTACTACTAATAATAATATAAAAAATTCAACAGAGATCAATTTTTCTTTTACTGTGGAACATTCAAGGCAAAGCGAGTTTCAGAAAAGATACTCAATTCATCTTTAAAACAGTTCACGCCAGCGGATTAAATGAGAAAAACAAAATCACACCTGCTTCATTAAATCCTCAAAAATCAAAACGGTGTATACGCATTTCAAAAACAGAAACAACCCCATATATCTTTTGACGGACTCCCAAACGAGGCGTCCTGAGCGCGCCCGGACTGACCTCCGTGAATCCCGACTCCAGCCCAGTGAACTCCAGAATAAAGTTTATCTCTTGGGTTTTGGAGTTGGACAAAGTGACGAGACGATGCAGCAGCTCATCCACCTGATCGTAGAGAGAGGAAACCGTCTCCACTGCAGCCCTGTGAGGAAGAAACACGAGTTAATCACAGTGCATATGACAGGTTAGAACACACGTTACACTGAGACTCTGTCAACATAATTATATCTGAGGTTTTACTCGAGTTTTTCTAGTTTTTAATTAGGCCGAAGTTTACAATTATACTTCCTGGTTGGTCAAGGGCAGGACATTTCTGTAAAAAGACGAGGATATTTTGTTCTTTACAGTAGAGGATTCTAAAATCAAAATAATTGCAAGATTTGTGAAATTAAATCGCAATTTCAATTAAAAATTATTTGTATGAACGCAATTAGCAAATCACAAAGGCAGCCGTTTTTAAAGTCCCATAATTTCCTCCACAAACAACATCTCTGGTCTCATTCTGCTTAAAAACGGCTCATCCTGTAGTTTAGTTCTGTTCAAACATGTTCTGAAATGTCCCCATTGTGGGACAAATAAAGGATATCTTATCTTATCTTATCTTATCTGAAATGTGATTTTTGTTAGTTTTTCGGTTCATATTTCAGTCTTTGAGTAATTTCTTTTCCTGGACGCGTTTAAGAAGTGAACTTTGAACAAAATCCTCCGATCAAAACATAAATCACGTGGTATTAGTGAGCTTTTTGAAGGCAACGTTTCGCTAAGAGCCAAATAACTTCATCAGGGCTTCAACACGGTAATCAAGTCCTGACGTTCAGTCCCTTTTACGTTCTGTTTGAATACAGAAAGGTCTGGAACCGGACCTCAAAAAAATCTGTCGAAACTTGAGACGATCCAACCGTAGCTGCAGAAAAACATCTCCTCTCCAAAACATTCAGAACTAAAAAAACAGTAGAGAACTTCTTTTAAGTGAGTTAAGTAACAGTTTGGTGCTTGAAATGTAACAGAAAACGCACAGAAATGTTCTTGTAGAGGTGCAAATGCGAAGAACAGCAACATAAAGGTGAAAAAAGTGTATATCACACTCAGATGGCCGATGTCCAAAAGCTTTTTTTAATTTTAAATTATGTTTCGGCAAAAAATCCCATTTATTTATTTTTCTTGCTGTTGTGTAACTGTGGTCCAAAGCAAGAAAAAATATCTGAAGACGACTTTTTTTGTTGAAACGTAATTTAAAATGAAAAAAAAGCTTTTGGACATCGCCCATCTCAGTGCGATATGCAATTTTTTTCACCTTTATGATTCTGCAAAAATAACATGCTGTGTTTTACGTGTAAACCGCCAGAACGGACCAAGCGTCTCTCTGATTGGTTAATCCGCCTGTCAATCACAACCTCTGCAATCAGGGAAACAGGACACAGCTCCAGATCCACTCGTTTTTCTAAAGTTTTGTCAAAGCGTGTGGTTCTGGCTGGACAGGACAAGTAAGATTAACTTTCTGATAATATCTTATTCGTGGATGTCTCAAAATTTGCATCAGTAAATCTCAAATGGAACCCCAAAGCTTCAGAAAAGTCCTTGTTAAATCTCTAGGTGTGTTGTGGGGTGTGGCACCTGTAGTCCTCGGTGGCACAGATCGCGCTCTCGTCTCTTCGGAGCCTGGACAGTGAAGCTCCGCCCTCCTGCTGCAGCTGGACCAATCGGCTGTCCTGGAGAATGCTGCACATCACCGCATTGTACTTGGACAACAGCTGCTCGGCATTCTGGGAAACAAAACGCACAGTATCATATGTTTTTTTGCCTTTTACTATTCCCTGTTGCTGATTATGCGGCTGCCTACTGTGTCGTGATCAAGTACCACATCATATGGTCATGGTAATAACAGTGTATCATCATTTTTTGTGTTTTTTCTTACAAAAGTCCTCAGAGCCACATAACAGTATGACACAGTGTTTTAAAACAGAACACAAATGCAAATAACTACCGTAAATTCCGGATCACAAGCCGCTACTTTTTTTCTACACTTTCAACACTGCGGCTCGTAATATGAAGCGGCTTTTTTATTTTTTTTTTCATCGCGGGAAAAACATGGACCAATAAAATGAATAAGTAGTTCACTGAGGTCCAATGAAATTGTATGATTAATCACAACTTCCTTATTTCAGTCTTTCTGCTAACCCTCATCAACATGGAGAATACCAGACAAAAAGCATATGATGCAGCTTTTAAACTAAAAGCGATCACTCTGGCAGTTAAAGAAGGAAATCGAGCTGCTGCCCGTAAAATTGGCATAAACGAGTAGATGGTGCGAAGGTGGAGGCTCCAGCAAGAAGAACTGAGCCAGTGTAAAAAGACAACCAAAGCTTTCAGAGGTAACCATAGCAGATGGCCTGAGCTTGAAAACTTTCTGGAGGACTGGGTTAACACGCAAAGAGCGGCCGCGGTGTTTCCGCTGTACAAATCAGACTGAAGGCTAAAGCGATCGCTACCGTGGTTTATTCCCAGAGCGCCAAGGTGTGTATGTGCATGTCGCGTGTGTGTGTCCCAAGTGTGTGAAGGTGTGTAAGTGCCTGTGGCGCGTGTGTGTCCCAAGTGTCACCAGTGAGCGAGTCCGTCCCCAGAGTTCAGCGGGGGACCGCGTCCGCGGCCCATCCCGGAGGCGCTCCAGGCGGCGGGGACGCAGAAGCGAACCCCCCGCCTAGTCTTTGGCCAGCGGTTTATAATATGGTGCGGCTCATATAATTACGAAATTAATTTTTCTTCATAAATCTGAGCACGCGGCTCTTAATCGGGTGCGCGCTGTAGTCCGGAATTTACGGTATACTATTTAAAATGTATATTTGAGTCACATTTATCTAAAGGGGCAAAACTTCAGGTTTTTCCTTAAAAGGGCCCAAATTTCATTGTTAATCTAGTTTATGTCGACTACCACACCAGATGGTCATGATAATAACAGCGTATCATCATTTTTTGTTTGTTTTTTCTTACAAAATCCAATTCCTCAGAGCCACATAATGTATGTTTGACTCACATTTATCTAAAAGGGGCAAAACTTCAGGTTATTTACTTAAAATGGCCCAAATTATTATCTGATCTATGTTATAATGTTGCTTCCTCCTCACAAACAGACCTGGAGTTGTGTTTTGTTTCATTCACACGTGTTTAACACATAGACCCTGCCGATTTAGTCATGTGGTAATACAGGAAGTGCTCCACTGTGTTTTTAAACTCCACACACCTTCACTAGAACCATTTGGATAAATTCAGATCTGAAATTGCTGATTTCTACTGAACAAAAGGTAAAAGGAGCTGGTAACTTGAAAACTACAGCTTCATGACATCACAAGGTGGAACAGAGCATTTTGAGACGTAGACAGACCATTAATAAAGAGTTACTGAAACGTGTGTGAATGAAACGAAACATAACTCCTGGTATGTTTTTGAATTTTGTGTAATATAGAACTATAGATAGATACAGAAGTCTAATATAGAACAGTAGATGGAAGTTTTTGCATTTATTTTGCTTGATATATAAACTCTCAGATGGAAATAACATCCCTGTCCAGTCTGTCCTTATAGATGTTTTATAATCTTGTTTAATTTTTCATCCATAAATTTAGACAGGAGATTGTAACTTCAAAATCTGTTCTCTCAAAACACATTTTTCTCTCATAAGACTGCACCTTTACAGCAGGACCTACACACAAAAAATGCTCCAATCTTGTGTCTTAACACAATTTTGACAGACTGTACAGACGGAGTTGTTGTATGTAATTCCAAATCTGAAGTTTTAACTCCAAAAAATGAGACAAAAGTCGAATTTTACGAGAATTTGTAGTAAAATCTATATAGCTGATGTACAGTATATTTGTATTACTGTATTTCCATTTTATTTGTACTTGTGCATATACATTTATATAATTGTGCCTTATTTGATACTCGTCTCTTTTGGCACCATTTTGACTTTTGCTCTTATGGTTATTATATTATATTGTGATGTTTGAGCTACTGTGTCCGAATAATTTCCCTTTGTGGATGAATAAAGTCTGTCTAAGTCTAACAGTCTAATTGTAAATGTAATGACTAAATAAGACTGCAGTGTTTATGTTTTCATGTACAACAGAGCTCCACGTCACTCAGACTTGTAGGATTATGTCACCTGTTTTGATATCAACAGATCTGCTCCGTGTTGTGCAAGCAGCATTTCAAAAGTTTGTTTCGTCCAATCATCAGGTTTGGCTTCTTTAAACCCGCTTTACTTCAAACACCATAAACAACGTAATGACTCATCTGCTGACGGATCTTTTAAAGTCCTATATTACGCAAAACTGTCTCTTGTGAGCTTTAAGTCATGTCAGAATATTGTTGCCTCATCAAAAACCTGGAGTTGTGTTTTGTTTCATTCGCACATGTTTGAGTAATCCTTTATTATTGGTCTGTCTACGTCTCTAAAGCTCAAAATGCTCCGTTCCAGCTTCAGTTTTCAGGTTAACGGCTCCTTTTACCTTTATTTCAGTAGAGATTTGCAATTCCAGGGAGGAAATTATGTAAATGATTCTAGTGAAGGTGTGCAGAGTTTAAAAACACAGTGGAGCAGGAGATCACAAGGCGGAACAGAGCGTTTTCTGTTTGAGAGAAGAACTCCTAAAGCCTAAACATGCAGGATTTGTGTGTTAAACATGTGTAAATGAAACAAAACACAACTCCAGGTCTGTTTGTGATGAGGAAACAACAGTATAACAGATTTAAAAATGTCAGATTGGCATCACAACTGTATTATAATGAAAAAGTAAGACACATTTGCGCCTTATTTAGATGATTTTTAAATTTAAAACAATTTCAGACTTGTAAATGTGTAAATGTGTTACCTGTGCATCTTCAGGCAGGGCTGTGGTCTCCAGGATGTTGATGGTTTCATGAAGGAGGCTGATCACGTTGTTGCACTGATTCGTCAAGTTCTCCACTCTCTGAAAAAAACACAAATGAACCCGTTTTTAATATTAAACTAAAAGAACATTACATATCTTATATATTTGAGTGAAAACACACGGTATACACAAATGGTCATCATTTAATTTTTGTAATTAAGGGTGTGACATGAATCTTTTAAAGCGCCTTTATTACGCTGTTTTCTGATCTATGTTATAATGTTGTTTAATCATCACAAACAAAACACAACTCCAGGTCTGTTTTTGATGAGGTAACAACATTATAACATGTTTTAAAGCTCACAAGAGTCAATTTTGTGTAATATAGGACCTTTAAAGATAAAACCAAAGTCTAATATTGCCACTTGTTTTTCTAAAATCATTTGCCAGGTTGAACGCTTTATTTATGATTTTTTAACACCAGATTTCCTCTCAAACTGGCCTCATTAATAACATTAATGTGATGCGTTTACTGACCGCCCTGTAGCAAAGCCAGCTGCTCTGACTGAAGTTAAAGGAGCCTCCGAACTCGGCGGGGAGCTGCCTCAGGTCCAAGTGCTTCTGCAGAGACTTCATGGAGTACAGCATCTCCACCTAAAACAACACAACGTAAATATATATACAGACTGATCAGGAACATCTCCACCTAAAACAACAATATGTAAACTGATGTCTTATTCCTGCTCAGACTGTACAAATGTGTGAGTCCGCTGTGGTCATTCTATCTTGATCTTTCATCTGCAGTTTTATTGATATTTCCAGTAGAATATCGTAACAAAAACAAACAAAATTTTAGCTTAGTATCTTAGTACCTTATTTTAGAGTATGGAGTGAATGAATAATGTCTGGAAAAGTGTTATAAAAGACAAATAACGTCAAATAATTAGCAGTATTACACATGGCGGGTTTTGAATAAATAATAATTACATTGAGGTGCATTTCAGACTAGCTAAAAAACACAAAAAAGCTGAGAAATTTTGTATTTTGTAGCTTATAAGTTGATCGCAGCGTTTTATCCAAAGCAAATAATGAAAAGGTTATTGTGTGATTATAACGAAAACAAACAAAACTATTCAAAAAGACATTGAAAGCACCTCAATTATACGGTCTACTTTTCTACATTCACAAAGTTTTATCCCAGCAGTACAATGATACAGAGTAAAGAACCTTTTTGTGCGCGGAAATATGACGCAGATAATGTTACACGTTAAAAGATCAATGAAAACAGACAAATAGCTTTGAAGGTTTGGGAATATCACCTGAAGGTAAGGCGGTTTCTCCAGTCGTATCGGCGAATCTTTATTAATTAAGAGCAGCACAGAGTGGACAGAGCCCGGGGTGCCCTCCTGAAAAAAAGAAAAAACACAACAATGAACAATAGACAATGATAATAAATAAAGCATGAGATACAGACAAATGATCAAACAGGATAAATAACACCACAAAATCCACAAAATCAAACACTACACTGCACAATATTATCACTCTGACAATAAGTTAGACAAAAATACAGTTCGAAAAGGAACAAAAAGCCTGTTTACCTGAGTTGACTTTTTGGCCCTGTCCCAAAGGCAACAGTTCATTGGTAAATAATAAAATAAATAAGTATTTAATGAGATGTTTTCTTTGGAGTTCAAAGGCGTAATTGAGGCATTTAAACAGGTTAGACATGCAGCACACTGAAGAAAGATTTTTTTCTCATTACATTACATATTTATCAGGTCGTGAGAAAATTGAGTTGAATGTCAGAATTATACGGGTCAGTGACATGACGCCTACATTTTCTGCCCAATTGCAATTTCCTCAGTTAAAAGGGTTCAAATTTCATAATAATTCAGCACATTTCTGTAGTACCTCTGACCTCCATGGAACCAAATCTTTTTTTTTTCAGAAATCATGAGTTATTCTGCATGTTGTTTGTACTTAAAGTGTTAAACTGTCATGTGGTGCCACCGTGCATCATGTGGTGCGACTAATAACAGCAGTAATTCTATGACTGGAGTTTTAATAACAGACAAAGTTGACTTGGCTGAATGGTTCTTTAGGCATTTTTCTTCATTTGATGCATTTTACAGGGCAGTAGTTTGTTCATTAAACTCAAGCAGGCGACTGTCATATTGGACAGCAAAAGAAAATATCAATATGCATTAAAAATCTAAAGAAATGCCAACAGTTTGTTTCTATACACTTCATATTATTCAGAACTTAGATTAATATCCCAACCATGTTTTAGAAAATAAAACATTTTTAAGGTTATTCTCGGTCGCACCACATGACATTTTACACTAAAAATGCTTAATATAAATGTTAAACAGAGATTTATGCACCTGACACTGTAAATATTTGAAAAAATTCAATAGAAACTAATATTTTTTATATTTATATTTCAAATTTCAAACATTCTAACATGGCTTAAAGCTCACAAGAGTCAGTTTTGTGTAATATAGGACCTTTAAGGAAAATATTCTCACGCTATTACTATCTCAAAATTACAAAATCTTCTAGTTCTTACAAAATCTCCACACTGTCTAGAGCTCAGTAATGCAGAGAATTAAATTTGCGGAGTTAAGTTTTACGCCCATTAAAGGTGCACTATGTAAAAGGAGACAGAGATGTTATTGCTCGGCATTTATCCATCTCCTAATAGGCAACCAGGTGACAACTCCAGGCCAATTTACAGGTCAGATCTGTTCTTTTTCAGCAATAAAAACATAAAAACACCTGTAATTGAACCATAGACTGTCTAAAGAAGCGTGACGTCACCTGAAGCTGTTGATGTAAACGGTTACAGGAGCGGATTTGGAGCCAGGCTCTATATTATGAATAGGATTTTTTTAAATGGGCAAGATAGTGAGAAAAAAACCCAGGATCATGTAGAGCGGGTTAATACAAACATTTTCAGACCAAAAGGCTCGCAGCAGTTACAGACAAAGGGGCCACAATATTCCAATGTAAATGAATGGGAGCCAGGGTCAGAAGTAGCGTCCGAAAGTGAACAATGTCAATTTATAGATACCGACTATGATTTGAACAAATGCAAACTTCTAAAAAGATTTAATGTGTTTCTATACTGTGTAACATTATTGAAAAAGCATCAAATTTTCATGAAGAGGAGCAGGTAGTGGATCATTCTTCAAAAGAATGTACATAGAGCATCTTTAAACTTGTCTTAAAATAAACAATTATCATTTTTCCTGCACAATTTATCTCACAACAGGCTCGTAATATATTGTGATACTAAACTCGGCTATTTATTTTTCAATTACAAAAAAAAATGCACTGGCTTCCTGCTGTAACAAAACACGAATTCATACCATAACTTTCTGTATAACGTTTTTCCGAGAATCAAATAACGCTTCCAGTTCACAGCATTGTTCAGATGATGGGAAAGTCTGTCTCTTTCCCACTCTTTTGAGCAGAAAATTCAAGTAAATCACATCACTATCTTATCAGTTACGGCGTTTTTATTATGAGAAACAAATGACTCAGAGTCTAAGTTTAAATATTTGGAGCCTTGGGGAGTTTTGTGGACATAAAAATGGGTATTACTGGTATTTAAGTCTGATAATGCATTTCTTTCACTGATATAAACTGTTTTGACATTTTAATTGACTATCAGACAGCGCCTCACCTGCAGGGAGCGGAGTGCAGTATACAGAGCGGGCACAGGGGGCGCTCTTCGGACGTCCACCAAAACAGTCAGACCCAGGGCTTGTACCTCCTTCCTGCTCCAACACACAAACACACGTAAATAAGACAAACGATTATACAAGTTTTACTGTGTATGTAAAATGTAAACTTTCTTTTAGCATCATAAACACAATGACAAAAATAAAACTTGGATTAAAAGAATAAAAAAATAAAAATAATGGAAAAAATATTGCAGATTATGGGTAACCAAATTGTAAGATTATGTAAAACAAGAAGGCAAAGACCAAAAAAACACAGAAAGGCCGAGATAAATATGTTTTTAAAGGTGAAATATGTAACTTTCCTGGAGGAGGACTGAACCACAAGAATGTTCCACGGTATGGCATTAAACTTTTCTGACTTGTACTCAATTACAGGCGCTATTATCGCAAAAAAATGCGTCTTAACTGTCTTCTGATTGCCTCTAAACAGATCTGACTGTAACCTTTTTATCCTAATAGAAATAGATCTGTTTAATGCCATACTGTGAACTATTCCAGGCAAAGTAACAAGCAGGTGGCAAATTATCTACCAGAAAAGTTACACAGTGCACCTTTAAATGAGATCATACGGCTGTGCTCTTCACCTGAGAGTGGAGAGGTAGTAGAGCAGGACTTGCAGCAGTTCGGCGCTGTCACAGTCTGGACTGGTCCACAAAGGACTTCTGAGGTTAACAGTCACGACAGCTCGACCGCCTCTGTCTCTGGATCCTGTGAAAAGACATTAAAATACAATTAAAAACATTATTAGACAGTAAAAAAACATTTCTAGTATAAAAACCCACCACAAATAACAAATCTTTTCAATTTTCATGTTGAAATTGATGTATTTTTATCTTATATCAACTGTTTGTTAGCATTAAATTATTAAAGAAGACATATTGCGCTTGTGTAAGATATATAGTTATAATCTAGGATACCCAGGGATCAGTATGTTATAATTTGCATATATAATATTCATCTAAAATGACAAGTCCATTGATTTTTGCGATAGAAAAGTACTGTGCCCGATGGAAAACTGACATCGTTGTAAATGTGATCACAACAAAGCTGCACAGCTCTGTCCCTCTGATGCAGATTTTTTAAAAATTTGTACCAAAATGACTATGCAATACTGCTGAATCCTACGTATGTCATAGATAAAGAAAATAAGAGCAGTGGGCGTATGCTGATGATGAAAACAGGGACAATATGGCGTCTTGAAAATAAGTGATTAAAGAATATTCAAATACGCACAAATCACTCCACATACAACTTCGGGTAAGTAAATGAGAAGAGAAAAGAACTGTAACATGGTCAAATAGTCTATTTTGCAGAATAAGTCTGCTTTAACATAATACTGCATGTATTTTATGTCAGGCTTGTGGTTGGTTTTTTGAACTAACTGTTATAACTATTATGTAAAGATGGACTTAATATTAGCTCAAATATTTCAGAAACGGCCACATAATATGATACAAATGAAAGGTATAATGTATGCTGTGTCTCACCAGGCAGACAGAGGACTCCAGAGCTGAGCAGGACCCTGTTGAACCTGGACTGAGGGGACTTGGACAGCTGCAGCGGCGCAGACGGGTTCAGTCCAGACGAAGACGGAGGTTCTGGAGGTTTGGGGACTGAACCGTTGATCAGACCAGGTTTGGGATGAGCAGCATTTGAACCTGAACAGAAACAGTATATATCCTAAAAAAAACTGTCGATTTCATAAAACAAAACAGATATTTAAAGGTGCACTATGCAACTTTTCTGGGGAGATGTCATGGCAAATAGATACTTAAATAGGTAAGAACACGTGTTTTGTTTTTCAAGGTGTTTTAAACAATAAAAACCTGTAATATAATAAGGGCAAAATAATAAATTTTAATGCCATGATGTGAATACTTCTAGGCATATCAATAATCTATCTATGGAGACAGGAGCAGGTGACAGACCCTCTATGAGAAAAGCTACACATTGCACCTTTAAAGGCTAAAGTTAAGAATTTTCAGACAAAAATACATCAGTTATAGTGATGATTTTTAGTTAAACTCAAGACTAAAACTGGACTAAATCAGGGGTAAGAAGAAAGAGGGGTGAATACACTGACAATACATATAAATGTGTTAATTAATATGTATTGTATTGTTAATTTGAATGTTGTTTAATAGTCCTTGAAGCCTTCATATACTGGCACAACTCTTCTCTGCAATGCAAACAGACTATGATCTAATGTAAAAAGTAAAAAAAAAAACACAACTAAATGACAATAAACATGGAAAGAACAGCGAAGACGGAACTAAAACAGACTATATAGAACAGTAGCTTAGTCTAACTGTCCGAAACCATAATAAATTAACTGAGAAATGCAAATGGCTGCCTTGTATAACCTGCACTAATGTGTTGAACTGTTTTACAAATTCACAAAGAGGTTGTATTGAAGTACAGTGAGAACGAGGGGACATTTATTTAGTTTGAAGACGAAGACTGTAGTTACAGGATCTTTAGCTCATAGATAATAGAATAAACGTTTGTTATTATAAAAGAGGAGAGGAGGAAGAGGAGGAGGTAGAGAATGGGAACGATTCTGGAGAAGGAGGAGTAGCAGAAAGGGGAGGGGTGGACTAGACACTGGTTCTGTACCTTCAGTGGGAACTTTGTTAACATTACGTCCTTTCCGCGATTCAAAAACAGCTTTAGTTTCCCCTTTCTTCACTTTAGGTCCATTGACTGGCTCTTGGGAGTTTATTTGTTGCTTTTTTGGCATCTCAACTCCCCCATTTTGACGCTCAAACGATTCAGAGTTTGTAAGTTTTGAGTCAAACTTATTAACTTCTTTCAAATCTTCATTTTTAAGTCCATTTTCCAACAAAATCACAACTGGTTTCATCTCTTCTACCTTATCGGGATTGGCTGTTATAGGCGCTTCACTGTTTTCTTTTTGGATTTTGTCTTTTTTGTCCTGAATTATGTCCAGATTTGACAATAAGTGCTCAGCTTTCCCATTTTTGCTATTTTCGTTTTCCATATTGGATATTTGAGATTGCGAACAAGGACTTTCAGTATCCATGGGTGGTGCTACTTCCTGAATTTGTGAATTATTTTTTTCGTTTTTTACTCCTGTTTGGTCTGAAATACTCGCATCGTCAACCGTTTCTGGCATTTCTGGAGAAGACTTTTCCGAAGATTCAGTGTTATCGTCCAAATTTGACAATAAGTGCTCAGTTTCTGCCTTTACAATCACACGGTCTTCCTCAATGTTAGAATTTAAGGAAGAGATTATATCCAACGGCGTCTCTGTCTCTTCATGTGAGACTGTGCTCTGAACTTCTGGTTGGTCTGAAATGCTTGAATCTTCAGCTGTTTCTGGTATTTCTTGTGAAGATTTTAACTCCTGTTTTTCAGAAAGTTCAAGAATTTCTTCCATTTTAAGTGTGTTGTTTGAGTTTAGTATGGATTCATTGTTATTACCGTCTTGTATTTTGGAATCATTGAGTTGTGAAAACTCAAGCTCCTCTTTCCCTTGTAGACTTTCGTTTTCGTTTTGTGAATCCGCTTTATCATCTTCAACGGACATCTTGCTAGACAGATCTTCAACTTGCAATATTTCTTCTTCAAAACTCAAGACATTTTCAACATTTTTTGGTTCACTTTCTGTGTCTGGCGTAGCTGTTTCTTCGCTTGTTGAAATAGCCGTGTCTTCTTGTATGGAGTTTTGCTTTTCTTCCACTTCTTCATGGTTTATTTGCAAAATTTTACTTTGCAAATATTTAAATTCCATCTCCAGCAGCTCAATTTGATTCTCTAAGAACGTAACACTACAGTTAGTCTGTGTTTTACCTATTTCATGCATTTTTATTTGGCTCGTCTTCAAGTCACTTTCAACTTTGTCCATTATTTCAGACAGAATATTCTGAATTTCAAGATCATCACTGGATGTTTCAAGGACTGGAGAATGCATTTTTGTTTCAGGAGATGTTATCTCCTCTTCATCAACTTTACAAATCTGTTTTTCAGTCAGATCTTCTAATTTGGAGACACTATCTGAATAAGGAATTTCTGTTTTCTCATCTATTTGGATATCGCCAATTTCAATTTCCTTCTTCTGTCTATCAACGCTATCATGGACTACTTCCAAACTTGAAAATACTGGCATTTTTTCAGCATTTTCACTAATAACTTCTTGTGTGTTACATAGTTCAGATTGAGTTTTATCAAAAATCACATCTTTAATGTCTTCTTGGTTTGTTTCAATTTCAGTTTGAGAAAGTGAGTTCTCTTCACTTTTGTCCAAATCCAAAATTATTTCTTCAGTGTCTTTTGAGTCCATGTCTTGAGTTTCCAATTGTTCAGCACTTTCTTTTTCCAATTCAAAATCGGAGTCATGTTCAACAAACTCGGACTTGGTTTCGGACATTTCATCTTGAGTTTTTTGTGCATTCTCAAATTCTGCATTCAGACGCTGCATGTTCATCTCAAACAGTTGGTAGTGCGTTTCCATTTCAAAGAAGTCGCATGGTATTAGCTGAACAAAATCGTCCACCAAATCGTCTCGCAAGCTGTCCATTTCTGAAAACTGCAAATCTGTATCTCCAAAATCTTCCATTTTGTTAACACATTTTTCACTTTGAGATTCCAAAAATTCAAAGTTCCCAGCACCGGTTGCTTCCAAATATATAATGCACATTTGTGACTCATCAGCATGCTTTTGAAATTGGTCATTTATGTACGCGTCTAGCGATGGTTCAGCCTTTTCCGATGGTTCAGCTGTACTTTTGCAATATTGTTTTTCATTTTCTGAATCAAGTGTATGATCCTCAAGGTTTTGGCTTTCTGCGGTATCAAAATACGCACTTTCTGTATTGTTTTCAAGATTGTTCCCCTCTAAATTTGTGTTTTCAGACTGGAAATCGGAAAGCTTTTGTTGCATTGGTTCATTCTCTATACATTCTTCTTGTAAATCTATGTTATCCAAGTCTGCACACAGCATTTTCCCTATATTTAGATCCTCAATTTGATCTAAAAGTACACTCTCTTGCTCTTCTCTTTCGTATTTATCTTGTGTCTCGATTCTTTCAACTAGCGCCACCTCTCTGTCCTCCCCAGCGTTTCTTCCAATCGACTCTACCTCCACTTCCTCCTCTACACTTTTACTAATCACTCCATCTTTCCTTTCTTCAATCAAATCTACATTCGCTAAACCGTCAGCTACAGGTTCCACAACTTTCTTTTCAACTTGTTTTGAGCTTTTGGTCAAGTTTGTACTTTCTGTTGGACTCTTTTCGTCAACTGGTGTAAGAATAACCGGCCCATTGACAACAATAGAGCAGCTTTCTTCCTTAATTGGCTTTGAATCATTGCGTTTCGACTCCGTACGTGAGCTGGATGAGTCTTTTGAAGCTGCTGTTAAGAGCTTTGGAGCGTTTTGAAATTTCACCGGGACATTTTGTTGCACGTTTCTTTTGTCTGGAGTTTGCGTGCTAGTCCGTGCTCTGTGCTGCTGGCTGATTAGTTGAGTTAGCGAACCTTTTTGTGGCGAAAACCGTGGCAACGTCAACTCCGCCAACTCCACGTATTCGCCTTCCGAGTCTGAATCGTCACTGCTCGGAGTTGATTGATCGACAGCGCATGGTAACGGAGTTTTACCTTGCCCCAAAGTGCTTAACAAAGTCTTTTCTTGCGTCGTGTCTGTTTCTAAAGACGAACTGAAGTCTTTTACATCTTTTAACGAAGCTCTAGGTCTACTGACAAACTGTGGGTAGACTAGATCCTCCCAGGGCACCCTAAAAACATCTCCGTGCGCCGAAAGCAAGAGTCTCTCCATTCTGGACACCCCTCTCTCCTTGCGATCCCTGTTGACCGAATCCAGCCAAGCCATCGTAAACAGAGAGCTCAGGGCTAGCTCCGGTATCTCTTGCTCTTCCACATGTCGGCTGGTTGTGGAGATGCTGCAGAGAAGGAGGCGGGGAGTGGGTGGGCCTGAACGGGAGGAGTTGCGGCGAGAAGAAGAGGCGGATGACGACGATGAAGAAGAAGAAGAGGAGGAGGATGTGGAGGAGGAAGAGGAAGGGGAGACCAGGAGGTAGAAGTCGCCCGGTCGGAGCAGGTGTTGGTCCAGGTGACACAGTTGGACGACTATCTTCTCGTGGAGGCACAGCGGCCAGCCCTCGTGACGGAAGAGCAGACCACAGTACGGCAGCTAGGGGGCAGAAGAGAGAACAGAGAGAAGGAATTAGATTAGCAGACTTCAATGTGTAAAAGGTTCCTGCTATCTACATAAACATCACTGGTTGAGCGGTCAGATTCACCAACGTACAGGTTGGCGGTGCATTTCCAGCTCCCTCAGATGAATGTTGTCACTGTGTCCTTGGGCAAGACACTTATCCCACCTCGCCCCAGTGTCTGCGTACACTGGTGTATGAATGTGTGAGTGGTTCCTTGATGTAAAGCGTTTTGAGTGCCCTGAAGGTGGAACAGTTATCAATAAAAATGTGCTGTTTACCAAGGTTATGGTGTCTTTATTTGTACCCATGGGTAAATTTGGTTTACACTTGTTAAGAGGCATCAAACTATCATTTAATACAGACAGAGGCTACGTTCAGACTGCAGGGCTTAATACTCAATTCGGATTGTTTTGTGAAATCCGATATTTTTCTTGTTGATCTGGAGTGATCTCCAGTGTGAACTTTAAATGACCCAAAAGTGTCCCACATGAGCATTGGACGACACAATGACGTCACAGCAGCGAGTGTGCCCAGTATTTACAGAAGTCACCTAAACGTGGACGCTGCATTGAGCTCCTGGTGATTTTATAGTTGCTGTCGTAGCACTCACGCGGGAGGAAACACGTCTTCAGCCTATTTCAGTGAGCAAACATGTCGGTTTTGGGCTGTACTGGCTCACAACAGGTGCTTGTTACAGCAGAATAGCCGACCTCTCGCTTGTTGATGACGTGTAGGTTGGATGAATGCAACCTGGCCGTTCAGACTGAAGTCGCATGTCCAAAGATCGGATATGTTTCGGTTTTAGGAGCACAGATCCAAGTGGCCTGGGTCACATTTGAAAAAATCAGATCTGTGTTGTTCAGACTGTGATTAAAAGATCAGATACAGGTCACAGAGGGGCGAAAAAAATCAGATCTGGGTCACTTCAGGCTGCAGTCTGAACATAGCCAAAATGGATGAAGCCAATAGTTGCACAAAGTCACCTTATTCAAAAATAACAACAACAACAACAACAACAAAAATACAGTATTAAAAGGCCTGTTTTAAGCTATGTCATTATGTTTTTTCAACACAAAGATATCTGGAGTTTTGTTTTGTTTCATTCACACAAGTTCTTCTCTCAAACAGAAAACACTCTGTGAAGTCATGTGGTAATATAGGAAGTGCTCCATTGTGTTTTTAAAACTCCATACACCTTCATTAGAATCATCTGGATGATTTCAGCCCTGGAATTGCCCATTTTTACCAAACAAAGAATAAAAGAAGCTGTTCACTTGAAAACTACCACTACATTTCACTACTATCACGAGGTGGAACAGAGCAATTTGCGCTTTGGAGATGCAGACAGGCTAATAATGCAGGATTAGTCAAACAAAACACAACCCCAGGTATGTTTTTGCTGAGGTAACAACATTCTAACATGTCAAAGTTCACAAGAGGCAATTTTGCGTAATATGGGACCTTTGAGAAGTAAGCACCAAACCACGCCACATTCTTTCGTGGTGAACAGTGCACTAGTGTGTTCATGCCACCATATAAATTATTCATTACCTCTATTGGCACGATAAAAACGCAAATGACGGTTTTCGCTTTGGTTGTACCGGTAACAGAGTACACCAAACTGAACAATAACATTTTTACAGCCTCCCCTGCACATGTTTGTCAGCGGTGCCAAGAGGAGTTTTTCATTTGTACCAGAGCCACTCCTTCAGGTGAGCAACGATCGAACGAGTCACCTTATCCAAACATGACACACGGCTCAAATACGCAAAGCGGGCAAGAACCGACTAGACCTGGGAAAGAAGAGAAGAGAGAGAGAGAGAGAGAGAGAGGAGGGGGAGGAAGAGAGGAGGAGGAAGAGAGGGAGGTGAAGAAAAACAAGATAAGAGAAATCTAGAAAGGAGGAGAGAGATGACAAAGGGAAAGGGGATGAAGAAAAACAAGAGAACTATAGGAAGGAGGAGAGAGAAGAGAAAGCGGAGGGACAGAGAGAGCGAGTTAAAGAGAAAAAGAGAAAGAGCGGAGGAAGAAAGAGGTGGGGTGAAGAAAGAGAGGTGGGGTGAAGAGAGCGAGAGGGAAAGGGGATGAAGACAACAAGAGAAATATAGAAAGGAGGAGAGAAAAGAGAAAGAGGAGGTATAGAGTGTGAGAGTTAGAGAGAAAGAGAAAAAGAGAGGAGTAAGAGAGAGATGTGAGGTAAAGAGAAGGAGAGAAACAAGAGAGACGTAGAAAGGAGGAGAGAGATGAGAAAGAAAGAGAGGAGAATGAGAGAGAGAAGAGAGGAAGAGAGAAAGAGAGAGGTAGTGAAAAAGGACCTGGGAAAGAAGAGGAGGAGGAAGGGGTGGGTGAAGAGGAGGAGAGGAGAAGAGAAATAAGTGAGAAAGAGAGAAAGGGGGATGAAGAAAAACGAAAGAACAAGAGAAATATAGAAAGGAGGAGAGAGAAGAGAAAGCAGAGAGATAGAAAGGAAGAGAGAACAAGAGAGATGCAGAAACAAGGACAGAGATGAGAGAGGAAAGAGAGGAGAATGAGAGAGGGAGAGAGAAAGAGGGGAGGAAAAGATAAGGAGAGGGAGGGAGGCAGTGAAAAAGGAGGGAGAGAAGAGAGAGCGATGTGGGGGTGGACAGGAAAGATGGGAGAAAGATAAGGGAGAGAGAGGAAGAGAAAAAAAAGAGAGAAAGACAAATAAGAGGGGAAGGAGAGACGAGGAGAGAAAGAAAAGAGAAAAGAGGAGATAAGACAGTAGATGAAGGGAGGAAGAGAAACATAAGAGAGAGAAAGAAACAAGAGGACAAACAAGAGGAAGAGGGAAACAAATGGACAGAAAGAAAGACAGAAAAAGGTGGAGAGGAAAAGAGAAAAGAGAGAAACAAGAGACCGTGAGGACAAACAAGAGGGAGAAAGCGTGAGAGAAAGAGGGAGGGAAGGAGAGGTGAAGGAGCGAGGGAGTGAGAGTCTGAATCACTCTGAACACAGCTCAGCCCTGTAATCTCCCTGAATGCTTTTCCAAACATGTTACATCAGAAAAACAGGTACAGAGTGTGAATGAAATCCTGCAGTAATCTTCATTCTCTGTCCACTTTATCCACTTGTATTAAAGGAAAAAACGGATTCAACTATTTCTATGACTCGGTTTACACAGATTTATCGACTGAAAATGGAAACTGGAAAAGGGGATTTGCAGTGATTACGTTCGATAGACTGACAAGTGACAATGTTTTTATGGTAACTGGGACAAAAGTAGAAATATTTGTAGCTCCTCCTCGGAACAGAGGTGGGTACAGTTGCCAAAAGTGACTAAACCAGGACTAGAACAGGACTAAACCAGGACTAAGCCAGGACTAAACCAGGACTAAACCAGGACTAAACCAGTATATCAGGACTAAACCGGGACTAAACCAGGACTAAAACAGTATATAAAGACTAAATCAGAACTAAACCAGGACTAAACCAGTATATCAGGACTAAATCAGGACTAAACCAGGACTAAACCAGTATATCAGGACTAAATCAGGACTAAACCAGGACTAAACCAGTATATCAGGACTAAACCGGGACTAAACTAGGACTAAACCAGTATATAAGGACTAAATCAGAACTAAACCAGGACTAAACCAGTATATCAGGACTAAATCGGGACTAAACCAGGACTAAACCAGTATATCAGGACTAAATCAGGACTAAACCAGGACTAAACCAGTATATCAGGACTAAACCGGGACTAAACTAGGACTAAACCAGTATATAAGGACTAAATCAGAACTAAACCAGGACTAAACCAGTATATCAGGACTAAATCAGGACTAAACCAGGACTAAACCAGTATATCAGGACTAAATCAGGACTAAACCAGGACTAAACCAGTATATCAGGACTAAACCGGGACTAAACTAGGACTAAACCAGTATATAAGGACTAAATCAGAACTAAACCAGGACTAAACCAGTATATCAGGACTAAATCGGGACTAAACCAGGACTAAACCAGTATATCAGGACTAAATCAGGACTAAACCAGGACTAAACCGGTATACGAGGACTAAATCAGGACTAAACAAGTATATCAGGACTAAATCAGGACTAAACCAGTATATCAGGACTAAACCAGGATTGAACCAGGACTAAACCACGACTATGACTAAACCAGTATATCAGGAGTAAAGTGGGACTAAAGCGGGACTAAACCAGGAATAAACCAGTATACAAAGACTAAATCAGAACTAAACCAGGACTAAACCAGTATATCAGGACTAAATTAGGACTAAATCAGGACTAAACCAGGAATAAACCAGTATACAAAGACTAAATCAGAACTAAACCAGGACTAAACCAGTATATCAGGACTAAATCAGGACTAAACCAGGACTAAACCAGTATATCAGGACTAAACCGGGACTAAACCAGGACTAAACCAGTATATAAGGACTAAATCAGAACTAAACCAGGACTAAACCAGTATATCAGGACTAAATTAGGACTAAATCAGGACTAAACCAGGAATAAACCAGTATACAAAGACTAAATCAGAACTAAACCAGGACTAAACCAGTATATCAGGACTAAACCGGGACTAAACCAGGACTAAACCAGTATACAAAGACTAAATCAGAACTAAACCAGGACTAAACCAGTATATCAGGACTAAATTAGGACTAAATCAGGACTAAACCAGGAATAAACCAGTATACAAAGACTAAATCAGAACTAAACCAGGACTAAACCAGTATATCAGGACTAAATCAGGACTAAACCAGGACTAAACCAGTATATCAGGACTAAACCGGGACTAAACCAGGACTAAACCAGTATATAAGGACTAAATCAGAACTAAACCAGGACTAAACCAGTATATCAGGACTAAAATGGGACTAAAGCAGGACTAAACCAGGACTAGGACTACTCCAGGGGTAGACCAGGACTAGACCTAAACCAGTACTAAACCAGTACTAAACCAGGTCTAAACTACACCTAAAACAGGTCTAAACCAGGACGACTAGCCCCGGAACTAGACCAGGACTAGAACAGGACTGAACCAAGGCTACACCAGGTCTAAACCAGGACTAGACCAGGACAAAAACCAGAATTAGACCAGGACTAGAACAGGTCTAAATCAGATCTACATCAGGACTAAACTGGGCTCAAACCTGGACCAAAGCAGGACAAGAGTGAACGCAGCCTGAGTCACAGCTGTAGTTTTAACATGTCTTTTAGTCACAGGGCACGGGGAGACTTGAGTGAAATATTTACATCTTGGGGCTACAGTTTAATGTGCAGATGACAGATTTTCATGTTATTTTCCCTTGAGTTGGTGGGACGGTTCCTGCACTAAACATTTATCATAGCTTTACATTACTTAAGTGACAGTTTATGGAAAAAAAGTTGAACAAAAAGGAAGTAATGGTGAGATGTAAAACAGAATACCTCGACTTTTGACATGCACCGAACCATCTTTTTCAGTTCTGAAGCGGATCCTGATATTATAGCTTTAAGTGTCTGTTGCTACCCGACTGCATTTATTTTATTTAAAAGGTCCAATATTGCACAAAATTGGCTCTTGTGAGATTTAAACCATGTTATAATGCTGTTCCCGCATGAAAAACATTTCTAAAGTTGTATTTTGTTTCATTCTCACATGTTTCACACACAAACTGCATATTTACGCAGAGTTCTTCTCTCAAACAGAAAACACTCTGTCCCGCCTTGTGATGTCAGGTGGTAATACAGGAAGAGCTCCACTGTGTTTTTACACTTGATACGCCTAAAGAATCCCATTCACCCAAGTTTACTTTGTCTGCTATTAAAATTTCAGCCATAGAATTACTGCTGTTATTAGGCCCCGTTTTACACATACACGGATATTTTTAAAAACAGAGAAATTTCCCTTCGTTTGTACCCATCTTTTACACGCAAATGGAGAATTCGCCTCTGAAAACTAATCTTTCTAAAAACACCGGCTAAAGTGGAGATTTTGGAATACTACGGTTTCGTGTTTGCGTGTAAAGTGATATAAGCGGCGTTTTAGTGTGTGCGGCCAGTGTTAACGTTTTTCTCTGGTGATGATGATGGAAGCGTCAGAGCAGCAGTCGCGTTACTTCTGCTGCAAACACTTGTCCTGTGTTTGCATTTGCACAGCTAATGTTTCATATCGATGAAGAGACGAATGAGGCTCGGAGCTCAGCAATTTTCCCTCTTTTCCCAACGTCTTGAAGACCCAGTCGCCGTCACCTCCAATGACGCCGTTTTTGGGTCGGACCTGGGCGGACGCTGTCTGGGGGTATCATTTTGAAAAGGAAGCGGTTTGTCCCGGAGGAGCGGCGTGAAAATTGATGTCGCACTGCTGTTACTCTCCGACTTGCTGCGTCAAAACTACTGAAACTGAGGCCCCGTTGGCTGCAGAGCGTTTTCCTTCTTCCTACACTGGCCCCTAGAGGCTTGGCGTGGTTATGACGGCGCTCGACGGCATATTTATCCGGGTTCATATAAACTGAAACTTTTTTGAAAACGATGCTGTGCGCACGATGTTATTTCGGAAAACTGAGCGAGGGAAATATTCGTTTCTAAGCATATCCGTGTACGTGTAAACGGGGCCTCAGTCACACCACATGATGCACGGTTGCACCACATGACATTTTAACACTTTAAGCACAAAAACCATGCAGAATAACTCATGATTTCTGAAAAAAAATTATTTGGTTCTATGGAGGTCAGAGGTACTACAGAAATGTGGTGAATTATTATGAAATTTGAACCCTTTTAACAGAGGAAATTGCAATTAGACAGAGGCGTCATGTAATTGACCCTTGAGTAATCCTGCGTCATTGGGCTGTTTACATCTACAAAGCTCGAAAATGCTCTGTTCTGTATTCAAGTTAACAGCTACCTTTTACTTTTAGTCCAGTATAGATTGGTTTCAGAGCTGAAATTATCCAAATATTTCTAGTGAAGGTGCGTGGAGGGTAAAATCACAGTGGAGAGAGTGGAGAGTGTTTTCCATTGGAGAAAAGTGCTCCAAATACGCAGGATTTGTGTGTTAAACGTGTGAATGAACCAAAACACAACTCCAGGTATGTTTGTAATGACGAAACAACATTATAACAGATCAGAAAACATCCTAATATGGGCCTTTTAAGACAGTATAATGATGTTAACTATGTATAATGTGCATTTTAATCGTTTTTTGCTGAGTGCGTAGGTCACTGGTCCCGTCTGCCCGTCTCTGTGCAGTGATATAAACACATTTACAGCAGTGGTGATAACAGTACACACACAGGTCACGTTACTCAAGCGCATCGACTCAGTTTAGTGTCTGGGGTTTGACCTGATTCGTCTGCAGAGGTGAACACAAGGAACCACTAATGTGTTGACTGAGACTAGAGCGTCCACATGTCTGACAGACACGCAAAGTACAAAAATATACAAAAGACCGTCTGAAAGATCAATATTTAAAAGAGCTCTAGGCTTTGTTATAATCCTGTTTCCTCATCACAAACTTACTTGAACTTGTGTTTTGTTTCATTCACGGACCTAGAAAACGCACAAACCTATATATTTATATTTTAACACTGGAAATATGTATCCACTGTGTTTTTAAACTTCATACATTTTCACTAAAATCATTTGGATGATTTCAGGTCTAGAGTTACCAATTTCTACTGAACTAAATAATAATAATAATATATGAATCTTTATTTATGAAGCACTTTTAAAAACAAGGTTTACAAAGTGCTGTACAAGCCACAAAGAACAATACAAAAAACATAAAAAATAAAACTACAGAAGGCAAACAAAAACAGACAATGATGCAAACAATTCAATTATAATGAATAAATAAAAATAACTAGAATAAAAATAAATAAGGAATACAATGTAGAAGGGAGCGGTTAACTTGCTTCATGACATCATGAGGTGGAACAGAGCATTTTGAGTTTTGGAGATGGAGACAGACTAATAATTAGGGGGTTATTCAAACATGTGTGAATGAAACAAAACAACTCCAGGTATATTTTTGATGAGGTAACAACATTATAACATGGTTTAAAACTCCCAAGAGTCAATTTAGCATAATATAGGACCTTTAAATTGTTTAAATAGACCTTTTCTGAGTTGATTTGGCACGTTTCTCCTCATCTCCAGGTGGATTTCCTCCACCGTAAACATGCACAGTGAGTCAAATCTTAAAGCTAGGTTAGTCCTGACCAAGTCTAGCTCTGGATCTGGAGGCACTGCACAACTCTATTGGAGGTCGGGTCAAATGCAAGGGACAAATAAGGCTCGAGGGACATTAAAGTGTAAAGTATTTTAGTCTTAACCTTTGGAAAGCCACACCACACATTCCCCCTGTGGCTCTATATCTGTACATAGTAGAAGTTTAAGGATAGACAGAGGTAGTTATAATGAAAAGTTTGTTTGTTATGGAGGGTTGTGCTGAGGTAGGAGTGGGCAAAATGAAAAAACAAACAAAACAATAGAGTCATATCACTATTTGTAACCAGAACACTAAACAGGGAACCCACAATTGTTAGTTTCCTTGGTTAGGAAGAAAGAAAAACAGCTACTGGTAATTTTCTGCCTTTATTCACACATATATCTTTTTCATGCATCCTTATCGGGAAGTTGCCAGATCAAAAATGGTGGAAAATCAGTTCTGGTTTCGTTCCTACATAACTCTGTACTGGCAAAATGCAGGTAAATTCCTTGGTCAGGTAAGTAAAGTATGTTATAATGTTTACTCATCAAAAACTTACCTAGAGTTGTGTTTTTTTCATTCACATACTTTTGAGTTATGGAAATGTACGTTTATCAACTAATACAGTATTAAAGGGTTGCTCAAATATGTGTGAATGAAACAAAACACAGCTCTGGGTATATTATTTATGAGGTTACAGCGTTCTAACATTGGCTTAAAGCTTTCAAGAGTCAGTTTTGTGTAATATAGGACCTTTAAAAACAATACTGTGCTCAAATCAAAACCACAAACTTTAAGAAAATGGTTATATTCGGGGGGGGGTTTGTTGATACTCACACAGGCATCTTGCTGGAGGCTCTGCAGGAACTGTTTGGCCGGTAACAGGAAGTGCAGCAGGTAGCGTAGTCCGTCTCCGCGGTAACAGCGCTCCACCACACTGAGGACCTGACAGAGGACGGTGGGCGACGTGGCCTCGAACGGCGGGTACAGAGCGGACAGCGCCGTCTGCAGGCACCGGTCCAACGACTCAGAGTCCTGCAAATGACAAAAATATTTTTATTAGTGAAAAATCTGGATTCGGTTACTTTAAATAATCAATTATTATCAAAGAAAACACATTATTTTTCATTTCTGCAGTTTTTTTGTGTGTATTTTGAGGACTTTTGTAACTGGCTCTTTAAGATGGACTATGGAACTTTTCTGGTGTGAAGCTAACTGGAGGCACTGCTCTGTCTGAAGCTCTGTTCCTCAAGTTAGACTTTAATCTTTACAAATTTGGAATATATATTAGGAATAGGCATTTATTTCAGGACAAAATAGCAAAAAAACCCACAAAAACGAGGGTATTTTTGGGCAATAAAATCACATTTCTAAATCAATGCAAGATAAATATGTTTAATGCCGAAGTTTGAAACATTTAAAGCAAAGCAATAACATCTCTCCTCAGAAAAGTTAATTATTTGGGGAAAAAAACCTAACAATAATAATTTTATTTAATTTTCTGTACTGTATATGAATTAGAGAAATCCCCGACCAAATGAAATCAATGAATAGATTAACAGGGACAATCTAAAATGAACTTTCTACAGTGGTACAACCCTGAAAATCAAAGCTGTTTCATGTTTGACGATTTTCTCCTCGTCATCTTTTCCATAACATTTGATTGTGTATAATTGTCCCTAATTTCTCCATAATTGCAGTTGCAGCTCCAGTGTGGGGTTGTGGTGTCTGAGTTTAGGCAGGTGTGTGTGTTGTGAAACGCTCCGGTGGTTTTCAGACAAACAAATTCCTCTCTTTATGCAGGTTTTCAAACATCGTAAAACTATAAAACGTCTTCATAACCGTCTATCATCTTGTCGTGGTAAAGGGACTGTGGGAGACTAAAGCTTTTCTGTTTGAGCTGATGGGAGAAGACGGCAGCAGAGCAGAGGAGATGACAGCCACGCATCTGCAGGAGGACGGATTTACTATGAACACTTCCAGACACACCTTAAATCAAATTCCAATCAAGCAGATCCAAAAAGCCTCAAGCGATGCATCATAAATTATTTTATGTTCCCTACAGTAGGTGATATGACTGTAATCTAGTGTCACAGTGCTCACACCAACCTCACAAAACCCTTACTCAACCCTTAATAAAAAAGGTTAAGGATAAAAGGTTAAAGATAAAGGTTAAGGATAAAAGGTTAAGGATAAAAGGTTAAGGATACAGTTGAATTTAGTTTCATTCACTGGGCGACAAATGTGGCCCTCAAACCAACTGTTTTGGCCCACAGGCTTCCACATGATTTGGCCCATACTACCACAAGTAGTACTTTTAACCGCATGTTCGCCTTGAACAAGCAAATTTCGTGTGTCCTAAGCATGAACAAAGGTCTAGTGGGTCATTCAAACCTGTTCTAAACCTATGATGAAACCTGTTATAAATCTATGATGACAGCCGTTATAAATCTATCCAGTCTATGACCCTTGATCGGCCCTCACGCTGGCCTGTGTTTTAATATGTGGCCCTTGATTTTAAAAAAAAATTGGACTGCTCGGAGCTGAAAATACCCCATTCCACCATTTCATTTCTTTATTTATAAGGACAATGCACAGTTACATTAAGCACAAAGGCAGAGATGCTTGTACCAGATTCTAACTTTACAGCTCATTTCCATCTGTAGTCCTCTGGGGGAGGGGTCAGAGTGCAATATTTACAGTGCATTTAAACTCACAGCCCATCCATCCATCCATCTTCTCCCGCTTAATCCAGCTGGGTCGCGGGGGCAGTTTGCTGCCCAATACTCATAGCACCTGACCCCCCCTATGAACCCCTCTGCAGGTGGTGAGTCCACAGGAGGGTGGACAACATGGTCCTTGATGTTAGTTCATAGGTGCGGGCATGTTTTGAGTTGATGGGGGAAACCGGAGTACCCGGAGGAAACCCATCCAGACATGGGGAGAACATGCAAACTACACACAGAAAGGCCCGGGCGACCCAGGGATCGAACCCGCAACCTTCTTGCTGTGAGGCCTGAGTGTTGCCACTCAGCCACCGTGCCGCCCAACTCGCAGCCCATGTCACTTAATTTATACAGTTCTCCCAATCTTCACATACACACAGTACATTACATCAATTAACATACAAGTGCTCCTTGTCTGCCAAAGGACACATACATCCCAATAAACCAGATGATGTCATGAGGTGCTACCATATTGCCCAGACGTTCTTTGGTGTTTTTAAGTCCGTGCGCCTTCACCCGCTGTATCTCCATTTGTACAGTCTTAAAAAAGGGGACACAGAACTTTGCAGCCGTCCAAAATTATTCTTCACGCACCCAAATAATTCTAGTTTCTTTTCTGACTGTCACAGTTTAAAACAACAACACGCTAAAAACAACCAGCATACCGATGACACTTCCTGACTGGACAACAAAACAGTTTATAATTAGATACAGACAACACACAGCGGACACAGTATTTTGACCCAAGAGCCCCTTTTCCAGTGGTTTGCCTCAACTACAAGCATGTCTTGCCATCATTTTTTGCCTTACGTTCAGCACAGTCCGTGCTTTATCCGCTGGAAAAAAGTGTTTTCAAAGCACACTTGTCAAAGCATCGACCATGACCTCTGCATCGGTTTAAATAAAGCCCTGTTGCCATTGCAATTATTAACAATTCAATAGAAAAAAAATGCATTTCTTGGATGGTCAAAAGTTTCAAAGTCCCGAACAAAAGTCATCAACAGTTCTGTTATTATAAGCATGAAGTGTCAATAATAAAACGCATTATTTATTACAATGCAGTGCAATACAAGTAAAGATTCAATAACCTATGGGAAAAGTGACTTATTACAAGATTAATTTCCGCCACAAACAACAAAATATCCTTCCATCATGTTTCAAACGTGAACTTTGAACAGATTTTATTGAAATATAAATCAATGCAATGGCAACGCTTGTCCGAAAAATCTCCAATAGATATTTGCCCCTATGAGGAGGTCCATGCACAGAGAGCGTAAAAACAGCCCTTACATGGACAGAGACCTGGGTCCAGACCATCTTCAGTCACGTCCTCTTTATCCTTTGGTCACTTTAATCCATCCAAAACAGCTCTAAATCCACCACCGCACTATCTTCAGTCCCGACTTTAAACTTTTACAGTTTCTGTCGTCTTCTTTAGCCTGCAGCTGCTCCCGACCTCGACCCGCACATCTCCCCAGCACGTGTGAGCCTTCGGGGGGCAAAAACAAGTTCAACAGCCCCCCGGCCCTGGAGCTGCGACTGGGAGACCCCGAGTGAAGGATAGTAACAGGGTCTATAGTGGTCTATGGGCAGAGCAGACTGGTGTAAGTATAGAAACTCCAGTCTGGCTCCAGTCTCCTGACACAGATTTAATGCTGAGCTGTGTGCATGTGAATGTTAATGTAATGTTGTTTCTGCTATTCCTGTCAAGAACGTGACGCCTTTGGGAGACTGAAAATGGTTCTAGTGATTGGGTTTCTGTTACAAACATACTGCCCTAGATCAGAAAATGTAGTACCAAGGGCTGGGTCACGCAATATTGTTGTTGATATCGCGATTCGAGATGGGAGTTATATGTCGTTTGTCGTTTTGGAGCATCGGGTATACTGTATTTGATTAAAATCTATTTTAAAGGCTATAAAAAAAGCTGACAAGAGGGCAAGTTTCTTCTTATTTTAGTTATTTAATGTTTTTAATCATGCAATTTCTGATTTGGAAGTCAAAATTTCTCAATCTTTGAAACCTTTAGGTTAGGTTTTTGCAATAATTGAACCTCAATTAAGACATTTACAGGTATTTCAGCACAACTTTGATGGACTGGAGTATTGCAGTCACAGTAAAGCTACTTTCTTATTTACTTGTTGCCAATTACTGCTTTGTGCACAATGAAAATGTTTCATAATTAGATGTAGACAGCAAACTGTGGTCTCATTTTTACCTCAAGAGCTGCTTTTACAATATATCTGTACTGAGGGAAAACAAAGCTGAACTTGCTTTAGCTCAGATGTTTTCCATTTTTCTTTATAATAACATTCATCACATGTTTAGTATAGAAGTATTAATTGAATTTCAAGTAGTTTTTTTAAAGTCTGTGACGCATGGGAGAAGTTTAACCTACTTTTCATATTTGCATTGAAGAACTAGAACAGTTTGTGGCTTCAGGTGCCTCAGTCTGTGTCAATATCCACCTTCAAACAAGGCTGTGAGGCTGTTTGACTTCTTTAACGTGACACAAACTGTTACAGCCACACCCTGGTTAATGAGAATCTCATCTTCATTTTTATTGCATTACTACTTAAGAATTGGGGCTCATTTTTAGCCTTGGATCTTCTCCAATATTTTACAAAGATGTGAGTCTGATCACCGGTGAATCTCCTGAGTTAAGATGGGCGTGACTGACAGGTGGATTAGCCAATCAGGGACACAAGTATCTGTCTGTATCAAAATAAACAGATCCTTTTAGGGCGGATGTGATCAAAAAAGCTGCACGCCTTTTGGCAACAGAAGTGGCATTGTTCCCCATTCATTCAGATTCATTCTGACTGAACACAGACAGAAGAAAACGGAGATAAAAACATTTCCAGCACCAACATGTTTGTTTTTTCTGTGTGTGGTTGTCAGATTCGATATTCTACAGACGGACTAAAGTTTTAAAGTTTTACTCAGTGATCACACAAGGACCTGGCAGTCAGACTCCATTTGTCAAAGTCGGCTTGTTGAGGAATTATTCACGATCTTTTGACGATAATCCTTTCGCAGAGCTCCACAAGCTGCTGAGTTCTGCCGTACTTCTGTTGCCAAAATGCGTGTGCAACCGAGCCTACGTCATCACTGTTTACTAACACTAAATGGGCCTATATGGCTGCTTATGAGGGAAAAAGAAAGAGAAAAAATAGCACATAATGCAGAAAACAAACCGATTTCTGCAGAATCAATGAAGTACTAAACTCTGCTAATCTGAGGTGACATAAATTTGATTTTGTTCCTTCGTTTCAAATGCTTCACTGAGAAAACACATCCGACTGCACGATCGTGTTTGGTTCTGGCTCCAGGTATGAGGGACATATCAGTTTCTGTATAAAAACTACACAGAGATCTTATTCTGGACAAGATATTTTAGTACATCAAAGTAAAGGAAAACACAACAATTTCCGGTGCTTGACATGACGATCTTTAAGAATGAGTTTTCAAAAATGATCTTGAGATAATGAAAAGGGATTAATAGCTTTTTCTCATAATAAATTAAGTTTGTTTTTTCATTATGAACCCGTGTCAACACGACGACATATAATCTGCCCTCTCAGGCCACAGCAGAGACTCCTGGAGGTGACTCAACCACAAAGTCTTAAACACAACAACTGTACGACAACTGTGCAACCGAGGGCAATATTAGCAACGAGATATCATGTGGCAAGAAGAAGGGAGCAGAGGAGGAGAGGAGAGAGGAGAGGAGAGAGGAGGGGCATAGAGGAAGTAGAGGAAAAGAGGAGGGACAGAGGAGAATGAATGTAGAGATGAGAGAGATATGGAGAAGAGGAAGATAGAAATAGAAGGTATGGCAAGACAAAAAGGAGGAGGAGATAAGAGCATGTAAGGAGGAGGGAGATGGAGGAGAGGACGAGCAGAGGTGGAGTACAGGAGGAATTAGGGCTGCTATTTAGGCCTGTCACAATAACTATATCAACTTATCGTTCAATATGAGATAACGAACAATAGATTGGGCTGCATATGGGTTAATATTTATTGCATGTACATTTTCTCAGTGGTGAGAATTTAGTTATTTTACGATAAGATTTGAGCTCTAGAGTAGGGATATAATATATAATAATTATCGAAACATTGTATGACCTATTTAAAATAAGGACCAGGATGTAAAAATACTCATTTAAACATTTTTATTTTAAACTTAACCTTCCTCTGCATGTGTTACCAAATGAAAACATCCATCCATCCATCTTCTCCCGCTTAATCCAGCTGGGTCGCGGGGGCAGCGTGCTGCCCAATCCTCATAACACCTGACCCCCCCTATGAACCCCTCTGCAGGTGGTGAGCCCACAGGAGGGTGGACAACATGGTCCTTGATGTTAGTTCATAGGGGTGCTGCATGTTTTGGGTTGATGGGGGAAACCGGAGTACTCGGAGGAACCCCATCCAGACACGGGGAGAACATGCAAACTCCACACAGAAAGGCCCCGGGCGACCCAGGGATCGAACCCGCGACCTTCTTGCTGTGAGGCCACTCAACCACAGTGCCGTGAAAACAGCAAGAGACAAAGGTGCATGATGCCTTTGCTCATGCAACCAAGCTCGCTTCGCAACAAAGATTTAAAGTGGAGCTAAACTTACGCCAGTTTCTTAAAAAAAACAAAAAAACAAACAAAAACATTATATCAAAATGTTCTATCTAACGCATTTTGTATCGATATCAAGTATGTGTCTATCAAGATACATACAGTTATCGTTTTATCGCCCAGCCCTATTCTAGAGGGTTAAATAAAAGGAAAATGTAACATCAGTGTAATTATTTTGCATTCTGCTGCACCGTCTCCAGTGGTTTAGCTCCTAGACTCTGAGGGAGAGCTGGTTTTAACCATGAAGTCCCAACTTTCAGAAGAAGCACGACTGTATTTGTTACCAAATATGCATGAACCGTGATAAAAATCAGGGATGCAGCGGCCCAGTTTTTTCAGTTCTGATCCGGATACTACAGTTTTATATTAACCAATACCAGTGTAGATTGAAAACTGCATTTATTTCCTGCAAACAAAATTAAAATAACACATTTGGATAATTTTGTTTTGTGTAGCAGTTATTTCTCTCTCAAGTAACTACAGATCAGCTTAGTATAAATAAAAATTCAAACATTAAGAGACTTTCTAGGCCGAACGTGACGAGTAAATAGTCTTATTACATGCATTTATATGTCTATACCAGGATATCAGCATCAGAGACCATATCAGATTCGGTTCGGTGCATCCGTAATAAAAACTGAAATCGTGATCTGGCTCCAAGACGATTGCGATCCTTTTTTTTTGCCATATCACCTTTTTTTTGCCAGATCAATGTGAACTCCAGCAAACACAGAAACGTGCCGCTAGTTGAAAAGTGAACGCTGAGCAAACCCGACCTGCATGAAGCCACCAGAGCTCAAATATTATGAGTTTCAACAAACACACGCGTTCAACCAAAACGACAAAAACACAACACCAACGTCTGATGGTAAAACAGCACACAGTCAACCCCCGTGTCCATGGAGAAAGAAAAGTTGGATGAAATACTTAATTTCCACTCCAGAAATATACTGTGATATTAGTTGTCTATATGTAAGAAATGAAGGAGTAAGAAAGTAAGAAAGGAATGACCTGGAAAACAAGTTTGGGTGGAAATGTCCTCACAAAAGCACAACACATTTCTAAAGATAGAGAAATTATACACCAACATATTCGAATAATAACCATTAACAGTTAAAAAATAAATAAAAATGGGGTAAAACTGAGAAAATATTAAAGATTTTCTGATATATTTGATCAATCTGCAAGGGTAAAAAGTGCTACTAAGGTTAAAAATGTAGAAATGAATACATATAGCCATATACAGTGAGGAAAAACAGTAAAACAAAGATTTTTTTTTTCTCGTATAAAGTGTGCAAGTCTTTTTAATCCAATCTTAACCTGTCGCAGCCCAAATATGTTGAAGACTGTTCCTGATTTGACTAAAAACACTCGTCTGCTTTTGTTTTAATATAGAGAATCTGAGAGGTGAAGGTCGACTTTACTACAGGCAAATCACTGCTCGCCCCCTGCTGCCCTTAAATGAGTGGATTAGACATTTAAGTGGACAGAAAAGCCTGCTGGGAGAAAGAAAGGAACGAAGGAGCAAGATGGAGAGGGGAGAAAGCGAGATGGAGAGATAAAGAGAGAGAGAACAACAGAGAAAGAGACAGAAACAAGAGACAAGGACAGAGAGAGACAGGGAAAGACAGAGAAAAAGAGAAAGAGAGAGAGACAGTAAGCAGGAGAGAAAGACAGAGAAAAAAAAGCAACAGAAAAAGACAGAGAAAGAGAGAGACAGAGAGAAAGAGAGAGACAGAGAAGGACAGAGAAAGAGACAGAAACAAGAGAAAGAGAGAGAGAGAATAACAGAGATAGAAAGCAAGAGGAAACGATTGGGAGAGACAGAGAAAGACAGAAAGGTAGAGAAAGAAAGAGAGTGAGACAAAAAGACAGAAAGAGAAAGTCAAAGACATAGAAAGAGAGACACTAAGCAAGAGAAAGACAAAGAGAGACACAGAGAAAGAGAGAAAGACAGAAAGGCATAAAAAGAGAGAGACAGTAAGCCAGAGAGAGAAAGACAGAGAGAACGACAGAAACAGAAAGCAAGAGAAAGAGATAGAGAAAGATTGAGAAAAAGAGAAAGACAAAGAAAGAGAGAGACAAAGAAAGAGAGACAGAAAAAGACAGAAAGAGAGAAATACACAGATAGAGAAAGAGACAGAAACAGTATGCAAGAGAGAAAAAGATAGAGAAAGACAGAGAAAAAAAGAAAGACAAGGAAAGAGAGACAAAGAAAGAGAGACAGAAAGAGAGAGGGAAAGAGAGAGAGAGATTGTAAGAGACAGAGAAAGACAGACAAAGAGAGAGCGAGTGAGAGAGACAGAAAGAGAGAAAGAGACAGAAAGTGTGAGTGAAAGAAAGACAGAAAGAGAGAGAGACAGAGAAGGACAGACAAAGAGAAAGCAAGACAGAGAGACAAAGATAGAGAAAGAGACAGAAAATGTGAGAAAGACAGAAAGAGAGAGACAGAGAAAGACAGACAAAGACAGGCAAGACAGAAAGACAGAAAAAGACAGAGAAAGACAAAGAGAGAGAGAGAGAGAGAATGACAGAGAAAGACAGAAAGCAAGAGAAAGAGCTAGACTAGAGAGAGACACCGAAAGAGAGATGAAAGACTGAGAAAGAGACAAAAAACAGAGAAAGAGACAAACAGAGAGAGACCGTAAGCAAGAGAGAGAGAAAGACAGACACACAGAGGAGGAGAGAGAGAGAGAGAGAGAGAGAGAGAGAGAGAGAGAGAGAGAGAGAGAGAGAGGAGGGGGCTGGAGTGAGAAAAAGAGGAGAGAAAAACAGAGGGAGGGGGAGTGCAAACTTCAAAGCCTCGCTCTGATTCCCATGGGAGAAGCAGGGAGGCCACCCACTCTGCTGTTACACTGAATAATGCCTTCATTATACAAAAACCCCAATAAATAAAACACAAGTGCTACTTTATTCCATTTGGCCTCTACATTTTTATTAGATCAACTTTTCAAGCCGGGCACAAAGTGGAGAAAATGTTCCCAAGAGCGGCGTTTAGAAAAGGTGGTCCTACACAAAGGTCAAGGTCAGAGGTTAAAGATAGGATTTCCTGTAGTTTAGGGCCAGCAGCAGGGTTCCCAAGATGTGGTCCAGGTGCAAATGAACCCTAATGGTAAACACAATATTCTAATGCATTTAAAGCAAATTAAATGTGATTCATGTTTGAGTCTGAGCGACTTTTATCAGAAATATTTCATTGACCTGACCTCATGTCCCATTCAGACCAACCAGATTCATTAGAAGCTGATGGGTAGTTTAAACTAGTCTTTTTTGTGAGTAAATTAATTAACAGTGACTCAATCTAGTGTAAAGATAAAGCTAAAAGAATATTTCAGAATGTACAATGAGTTTTCAAAGTTGCCAACTCAATGTTTCTATGTCACTTTTTGTGGTTTACAATGAACACAATGTGATGTTAAGGTCAAAATTTAGTAGAATAAACATGATTTTTTTTTTTGTATTATTATTTGTCCAAACAACTGTGGAATTACTTTTAATATTTACTTTTTGGTAGCACTCACTGGTTAAAATAAAATGCCTTTATTAATTTACAGCATATCTTAATGGACAACTTACAAACTCCCAGCGTATTTCACCCTATGGCTTTCCTCAGGGGACAAAATTCACAGAAAACCAGAGTTAAATAAAACCTGCCAACAGGGCTGCTCCACCCGGAACAGGAAAGGCGGAGATTCACCTGTGGACACGACCTGAGACACGTCACTAAATGGCAGTGTTAGAATCATGGGACACCATAGAATATATAAATGTATATGTACAAACATACAAAAAATACAACCCAGTGATGAAAAACTTATAAAAACGAAGAAGTAGTCCAAATCTTAATTGAGCCCAAGATATATTGTTGCCTGTAATTTATAAATCCAGAAAGTTTCACGATGTTTAAGTTTTCCAATATGGTTTCCTTTTCGCAAAGAGTCTGGTACTGTATATGGTCAATTCCATGGCCGTGCAGATTAGATGGATTTCTGTCATAAAAGTTGAAAAAGTTTCTGGCCATAGGTTACCGTAAATTCCGGACTACAGCGCGCACCCTATTAAGAGCCGCATGCTCAGATTTATGAAGAAAAATCAATTTTGTAATTATATGAGCCGCACCATATTATAAACCGCTGGCCAAAGACTAGGCGGGGGGTTCGCTTCTGTGTCCCCGCCGCCTGAGCGCCCGGATGGGTCATGGACGCGTCCCCGCTGAACTCTGGGGACGGACTCGCTCACTGGTGACACTTGGGACACACACGCGCCACAGGCACTTACACACCTTCACACACTTGGGACACACACACGCGACATGCACATACACACCTTGGCGCTCTGGGAATAAACCACGGTAGCGATCGCTTTAGCCTTCAGTCTGATTTGTACACCGCGGCCGCCTGCTCTTTGCGTGTTAACCCAGTCCTCCAGAAAGTTTTTAAGCTCAGGCTATCTGCTATGGTTACCTCTGAAAGCTTTGGTTGTCTTTTTACACTGGCTCAGTTCTTCTTGCTGGAGCCTCCACCTTCGCACTATCTACTGCTTATGCCAATTTTACGGGCAGCAGCTCGATTTCCTTCTTTAACTGCCAGAGTGATCGCTTTTAGTTTAAAAGCTGCATCATATGCTTTTCGTCTGGTATTCTCCATGTTGATGAGGGTTAGCAGAAAGACTGAAATACGGAAGTTGTGATTAATCATACAATTTCATTGGACCTCAGTGAACTACTTATTCATTTTATTGGTCCATGTTTTTCCCGCGATGAAAAAATAAATAAAAAAGCCGCTTCATATTACACGCCGCAGTGTTGAAAGTATAGAAAAAAAGTAGCGGCTTGTGATCCGGAATTTACGGTAGTTTGCGTTGCCTGTAAGGTTATATATTTTTATTTTTAGTTATTATTTATTTATTATTAGTTTTATAGGGTCTGATTATTGTTTAATGTAAATTTTACTGTTTTACTAAATGTTTCTGAAGTATTTTTGACCCCTGTGACCCTAACCCGTGGAACTACGGGTGGAAATGAGCCTTGTGGCTACAATCTGGCGTGTTTACATTCATGCATTTTGTCATGTCTGTTCATTAACATGCATTGTCCCATCAAATAAACAAATAAATCAAATCAAATGGTCTTGCAGGCGCCTTTTGGTCGTCCCTATGTAGAAAAAAATTGCAGGTAGGGCAAACAAGTCTGTAAATTACAAATGCTGTTTTGCAAGTGATAAAGTGTTTTATTACATATTCTTTTTGTGAATGATGGTCCAGAAATGACTTGATCTGACATATATTGGTGCAGTGGGGACAACACACACTTATATACTTTATGATATGTTGGCCCTTGTGTAGCTACTTGTTTCATTTAGTTTTAGTATGAGCAAATGTATGTTAACTTATTTGAGGCAGAGAGACGACCGATTTCACTGAATGTTGTTTTTGTTTGTTTTTAATGTAATAATTGTATTTAAAACATAAATCTTACATTCTATTGTATATTTGGTCATTAGGCCCCATTCTATATGCGTAAATCTAGAATCCTTGTTGCCGTGGAGCTTTTAGTTATGTTCTGGTGTTGCCGTGGAGTTTTTAGTTATGTTCTGGAATCGTGCTCTCTCTTTGGTCATTTTAACACAAACTCTGCTAGAGAACGCACGCACTCACCAGAGCTCGTGAACAACTGTTACAAACATGATGAATTTCACCACTTTCCTTGACGTGGACCCACAAACCAACCCCGAAACCAAGTACGAGGTTTTGGGCGTTATCGGAGAAGGAGTATACGGTACTGTTGCAAAGTGCCGAAATAGACTAACAGGGGAGGTTGTTGCTTTAAAACTCCTGAAAGACGATGGCGCCTTCTCCAACAGCTTCCACAAAGAGTTGGAGATGTTGGGTTACATCAGAGAACTGGACCCGGACAGCTTCAATCTGGTCAAAATGGTGGATTTCTTTGACTCCGAGGGCTGTCAGGCTCTTGCGTTTGAGATGTTGGATCAAAGTGTCGACAATCTCCTGCAAAAGATGAAGAGCTTTTACGCTGAGCCAGATACGAGCAATGGCGAAGCAGCTCTTAATATCTCTATATGGTCTGCAAAGCATTGGAGTAATGCATACAGACATCAAATTAGACAATATTATGTTGGTGAACCATAAGGAGCAGCCCTTCAAAATCAAGTTGATAGATTTTGGTTTGGCAAAGCACCGCGAACAAGTAATAACTGGACAGACGATGCAGGTGATTTCGCTGCGTTCTCGGTTATATTAGGTCTTCCACTGTGGGAGGCTGATGATATGTGGAGTCTGGCCTGCTGCTTCCTGCACTTCTATTCCCGTGACACAGATTTCGTCGGCTTTTCCGTGTATGATTACCTGAGGAGGATTGTACAGTTTCTCGGGATTCCACCAAAGAAGCTTCTAAATGAGGCAATGTACAGAGAGAAGTACTTTGTCCAGGTGAACTCCAAGTGGAGAGTCAAAACTCTGTGGGAGTTTCAGAGAACAACTCGGATCTATCCTCTATCTATCTAGCCACTTATCAGGCCTTCAGCCATAAGCCTGAAAGAGCTACTCAAAGCTTCTAACAGATGTCTGTCAGATCAGGAGAAGAGAGACATGGAGCGGTTTCATGACCTGCTCTGTAAAATGTTAGAATTGGACGCGAAGAAGAGGATCACGCCATCGGAAGCCCTCCTCCACCCATTCATAACCATGGCTCACTTACCTGAAGGAGATGAGTACACAAAGAAGGCCCGTGAGTTAATGCGTGTTACAGACAATGAGTTTGAACCAACACAACAGAAAAGCAGCGTAGACATGGATAAGATGGCCTGGATGGAAATGGACATAAGACTGCCAAAACCAATTAAAAGGGCTTCAGATGACAATATTGTTTTCATTGCAAGTCCTCCCATCTTTGGATGTACTGACTGGGGCAACATCAACCAACCGACTACACTCCGTGGTGAAAATTCATTCTGCGTGTCAAAAGACATGTTTGATTTCATGGAGATGCACATAGAAGGACCAACAAAGCCAGTCACCTGTGATTCAGATGACAATATTGCTTTAAAAGTAATTGCTCCCTTCTTATTTGAATCTGCAGAGCAGAGTGAACTCAACCTGCCTATAACTCAATCTCCAGATGACATTTTAGTCTGCAAGTCCATCGAAATGGATGACTTCACAAAGATGGAGACAGACATAGAAAAAACATCAAAAACAGTCACCTGTCCTTCAGATAATAATATTGTCTTTCACACAACTAAATCTCCAGGTCAGGTTTCAGTTTGCAGGTCTGTAAAGTCACCTGAACATCCAAGTGCCAAAGAAGATGCAACGATTCTGGTGGCTTCAACCAAGGAGGAACATGATGGCAGCCAAGAAACATCTCCAGGAGAAATAATGTTTGATTCAATTTGTCTGTCGACCGAACTCCAAAGTGAAGGTGGAGCTGTCGATGAGGAGGTTCCCCACGATGAAAAACAAAAGAGCCAGTTAGAGGAAGAAGCCAAAAGTGTAAATAATATGGCTTCCAAAACCAGTCAGGCAGTATCCAATGTTGAGGGAGAAGACACTGTGATCATGGAAGAATCCATGGAAGCTGATGTTGGTAAAATTCAGCAAGATGAACCAAACGGTGCATCGACGATAGAAACGGGCACGATTTTGGAGAGACTGAAGGAGGAACTACCAGACTGCAGCGAGATATTGGAGGACATCGAGAGACTGTTCCGCGACAGAGACGCTACAGAGGCCGATATTAACCAACTGACCCAGAAAGCCTCCAAGTCCTTCTTTGGCAGGCTGATTCCTCGTCCTCTCCGGATGTTGTTTGAGAGGATATCTAAGCTTCTGACACCAAAAAAGCCAGTCTTCAGAAAACCAAAGTGGGTCAAACGTATTCCAGTGTTTAATAGAAGGTCCACCACGTCTGCGCCTTCAAAACACTAGACCCACCAACATCTGCTACTTAATGGATGAGACTTTTTCACTGCTGAACAAATGTTACTGCAGAAAAAATGTTCAGCTTTGTATTGTATATATCTTTATTGTGTTAGCCAAAAACGTTACATTTTTGTGTGAAAAGCACTTAAATAAAGTTTGATTTGATGTGAATATTATGCAGTCAGAATACTTTTTAAAAACATGCATTTTGACATTGAAGTCAGCTTTTCACATATATAGCCTGTAACTTGCTTGTCTCCATGGCGATAGACGAGTTTAACGCCGTACTCTTGAACATACACTGGAAAACAATAACATTTATGGAGACAAGCAGGTGACAGACCTTCCACATGAATGCATACATACCGGTAATTTTTTTGTGTGTATTTATTTTTATCTATCCATTTACATACTTAGATCTTTAAAGGTGCATTGTGTAACTTTCCTGGAGTTAGGTTAATCACCTGCTTCTCTGTGATGATGTTATTGCTGTGTTTAAATGTATCCGTCTTGCATTTATTCAATTAAAGCGGTTTTTACTGCACAAAAATATATTGAAATTCATACATTGTTACTGCGAGTGTGGTCACCTCTCCGTAGATCTGGCCTGTAACTTAGCTTGGTGGCATCACATCCTTGTTTTTTTATGGAAATTAACAAGTTTAATGGCATATTGTGGCACATTGCAGGCAAAGCAATAACATTTCAAGGGAGATAAGCAGTGTGCAGACCCTCCACGAGAATTAACCAATCAGTTTATTCATTTATCTATGATGTTTTGTTGTTGCCTCCGTGTTGTGTCTGTGGTGAAATGCATTATGGATCTCAAGGCGTTACTGTAAACATTACACAGCGTTACCTGGTGCAAATGAATGGCACGATGACGGGCCCCAGTCGAAACCAGTGAAACCTGATGGACATGTCTCAATAACAAATATAATCCAATGTTCAGCAGAAGCACCAAATTAAAAAGGACACAGACGTTTCACTTCACACATAGTTTTGAAGGGTTAGGCAAAGGTCTTGAACTTTTGTCCTACTAAAAGTCAAAGCTGAATCATAAAAAGTTGGCAAGAAGCAGTGGATGAATAATGTTGGCATTTGAACGTGTTAATGTGATATATGCAGTAAATAAGGTTGTCAAAAGTATCAAAAATCATACTAATCAATACTAATAATAATCAAAACTAAATACTCCTTTGAGCGGGTATCAATACTAAAAAAAGTGGCATTCACAGGACAGAAATGAACGTTTCCTGAAGCTTTAGAACGATCTTGAGCTGCATCAGAACAAGTTTAAGAGCAAATACAGTAGACTAGTATACGCCCATGGAGCACTAAGGGACCTACCTGGACCACTGAGGGATTACACAGATTTAAGACCACATGGAAATATCAATAAAAGTAAAATTATTTAACACTGAAACTCACATTCTATTAGGGCTGTGTAAAAAATACTGAAATATCGATATATCATATTGTTTAATGTGATGATACAGTATCAATATCGTGAGCTGCTGTATCGATACATCACCAAGAGTATTTTTTGGTACATTTTACTAAATTATTTTGTTACAGCGCTACAGTTTTGATGCTTGTTTAGTGGAAGGAAACTCGCTTATGCAACACATTTGACATATTCACTGTTTTGAGGATAAAAATGGGCGTGTTTTGTATTCACTTTGCACACGAAGTAGTTTAACAAAGACTTTTAGTATCACAGCCCTGATTTAGCCATTATTTTTTATTGAACAGCATCGAATTGATTTGAAATATCCATCCATCCATCCATCTTCTCCCGCTTAATCCGGCTGGGTCGCGGGGGCAGCTTGCTGCCCAATACTCATAGCACCTGACCCCCCCTATGAACCCCTCTGCAGGTGGTGAGCCCACAGGAGGGTGATTTGAAATATATCATATCAAACCGAAAGTGCGCTGTATCAAGATGCGTATCGTATCGTGGCCTATGTATCGAGGTATCGTATCGGCAACTTCTTAATGATACCCAGCCCAACATTCTATTGTCTAAAGAAAGAGTGTTTTTATTAGTCTATTCCAGGGGTGTCCAAACTTTTTTCATCAGGGCCACATATTAAAACACAGACCAGCGTGAGGGCCGATCGAGGGTCATAGGCTGGTGGTCAAAACAGTGAGTAATTCAAATATTTGCATTTACAACAGGTTTAAATGACCCTCCAGACCTTTCTTCATGCTTAGACCGTCAAAAGGACTCACTAAATTTGCTTGATTAAGGTAAATTTCAAAAACATGCAGTAAAAAGTGTCCATACTTTGGACATGTCTAACTACAACAATATAGTTTTGAAGTCTGCATTTCTAATACAACTTTTTAGTGATTTTAAACAGTGTTGAGTAATTGGCTTTTTTTTTTTTTTAAGGTCAAATTATTAAATGCAAAAATGACTCAATATAATAGAGCAATAACGTAGTACTGCAAAAATGATTAGTGTATTTTTATCAATGAAACATGTTTTCAGCGTTAGGTCATACGCCATGAAAGAGAGTCTCTATTACTCACAGTGTGTCACATTTCACCCAGTGTGGCCCTGATCCCACCTCCTGCAGTGACCAATCGGTTCACAGTCACTATGTTAAATACTGCAAAGAGATTGTGTTAGTTCAATGTGTCTCAGTTAATTGTACCAGAACGGCAAATCTGGAATTTCAGTGAACAATCTGGCATCCTTCTCTTATAATTGAAAATGGTCTGAAATTGAATGCAAAATGCTAAAATTAATATGAAAAAATGTTGTAAAGCACAAAATAAAAATAAAAACATTTAAACATTCTGCATTGCTGTATGATTTTACAGTTATTTCACGTGTACGTGATACTGAAACCCAGGCCTGTCAGCAGAAATTTGGGGTCCCGGGGCACGAAGCCTCACATGGGCCCCCTCCAATATGAATTAAGAGGAATAAGGTCAGATTCTGGGGCCCCTAAGACCTTGGGGCCTGGGACAAACCAACCCCTTTGTCCCCCCTGTAGACTTCCCTGCTAAAACCTCAACAAATGATATAATCTAAAGACAGTTGGATTGACATAATACAACTGTAGGCACTGCTCTGTCTAAAGCTCTGGTACACTTTAATCTGATCTTTATATTAGCACAATCTGACCAGAAAGAGCTGGTGACAATAGGAACTGCAGTAGGTGCTGTTAAAGGAGCCTCTCACACGTAAACTCAGTCACAAGTTACATTTTCTTTCACTTAGTCACTCTCACCTTTGAAATTCTGTCAAATCCATTTTGTATACGTTGAGTTTTCAGGTAATCTAAAAACTTATCAGGCTGTGGTTGCTAATGCGTGCACTGTGTCACCATGATAACGGCTAAACTTTCCGCCATAGACATGCAGCGCTTAACAAATTTATTAGACCACCACCCAGTGTAAAGTGTTTGTCACTGCTGCCGTACCTAATTCAACAGTATTTCTCTTTACCAAATATCTTTTTACGTTTCTATAATGGTTAGTCCGCCAGTATATGCAAGATCTTTTTATCAAAACAATATCTTTAATGCTAAAATATAACTATTGTTGCTATTCATAAATCTTCAAGTTTTCCAAAGTCTCATCCAAAGCAAGTCTCTGGGAACAGCTAGAAACTATTTGGAACTCAATAACAAAAGAGACTTTGCAAAACTACATAAAAACAAAGCAAGAAAAAGAAAGCTGTTCTCTGTGCCAAAGGAGCTCACACAAAATATTCACATTTTTGGTTATTATTTATCAACAAGGACAATTTTGTTATTCCAATTGGCCATTTTCTTAATGAATAACAATGAAAGTTTTGGATATACTTTGAAGTTATTTATGATTTGACAGTTGTTCTAATAAATTTGTTAAGCAGTTTAGATGCATTACACCCTAATGTGGAATCACTGCAAAGTATTAATACCATTATCGGGATAGAAAACATAATAATTAGTCTGAATTGTTTGCATATTAGTAGATCACAATAATATCTATGGTAAATTTTAAATGTTTTTCAAAAGTGGTCAGTAAATCAATGTCTAAACTAGAAAAAAAAAAGAAGAAAATACACAATAGCTCCTGCATCCTTCATTAAATTGCTTGTTGTCCTTTTCGAGCGGGTGGAGCCGGGGCACGCCTCTTTAGCTCAAATCCTCCACAAATCTCCGTCACAGGCGCAGGTCACTAACCAGCGTGACAGTTTTCGGTGCTTTGTAAACAGTGGAACAAAAGGAGGGGCGGGGCGGCGGCGTTTGAAGTGAGCACCTCTCCGGGGGCCGCAGATGGAGCTGGTTAGTTCAGACTAATCCAATCTGAGTTTAAATGAATGAGTGAGCGAGTCTCCAGAGAACCATGAGTCACAGGGACATGCCCCACGCTCGAGGCCCACGGTCGGACCTGTTCCTGTGGGGTGTGGAGCCGCGGCGAGGCTCATCTGCCCAGAATCAACATCGGTTTGAACACGTCGACAGACAAGACGAACTTCACTGGACTGTCTGATTTGTGCTCAGTTTTGTTACTTAAAAGCGCATTGTGTAACTTTTCTGGAGGAGGAGATGTTATTGCTTTGGCAGGAATGTTTCACAGTACGGCATTAAACCTTTCTATCGTCATGGAGATTAAACCAGACCAAGTTACAGGTCAGGTCTGCAGAGAGGCGACCCCGCTCACAGTCACAATGTCAGTTTTATTTTTTTTAGGTATTTTTGAGCTATAAAACTTAAAAATGAATGAATGTAAAGTAGAGCTGTTTAATGTCATACTGTGGAACATTTTAGTCAGAGCAATGACATATCCACAGAAACAAGCAGCAAAAAAGCAAGGAGCAAAAAATACTCACGTAAAAGAAAGTGTCACATGAAAAAAAAAAAAGTAAAAATATTAAAGTACCTGTTTACATATGTACTTAAAGGAGTAAAAATAAAAGTATTTTCAGATCTACTAAAACTTTAAATGATTTTTTTTAATGAAACAACTGAATTGATATATTTTTTCTGAAGTTTTTTGTTTGTTTTATTTTTGTTTGCTCAGACTGTTTTCAGCAGATCTCACACTATATAAAAATACTTTTATTTTTCAGTCCTGTTCAAACATGTAGTAAACAGATACCTGCTCTCAAATGTAGTGAAGTAAAAGTAAAAAGTACCTACTGTAAAATTGAGATACGTAAAATACAGATACCTACAGTTTTTACTTTAGTACAGTACTTTACTACTTTTACTGTTACGTTCCACCACTGGGTTTATCATAGCAGGTTTCACATCCTGAAAAATGTTTTACTGATTCTTTGGTTTTTTGTTTATGTTGCTGTCTTTAGTTTTTAAGAATAGACGAGAATTTTATGGAAGTTTTGTGTTCAAGAAAATGGCAAAATATGAGATAATATGAACCAGATTCAAGTTGCTGAATCAGAAAATTATAGAAACTTCACTATTTATCTACTGGACAGCACATGAGTCAATGGCAAAAACAATGCACTAAACAAAAATGCCAATATAGGCCATAAATTTCAGTCTATTAAGAAGTTACATTGACAAAAACACAAAAATAAGTATAACATTTTGTGGTGTCGATTCTACGCATATTATAATTGAATAATACAACCAATACCGATATGACTCTGACCACGGCTGAAGGATATTTTTTGTGGTTAGACATGCAATAAGCTTTGAAAAATAATTACAGTTGTTGCCATATTTAAACGATGGTTAAATTCCACTGAATTACAATTATAGGCTGAAATGAAAGGATGAATTAGAAATCATGTCTGCTTATTTCACAATAGTTTTCAGTGCCGTTGTAGAGCTATCGCTGTCAATTTAATGTTGATTCAGTCATTTCTAATTTTCATTCAGGTTTGTTTTGTTTTTTAATGAGTTTCACAGCCGATCCTCAATGAAAGCGTTCAGGCTTTGGTGAAATTTGTGTTTACAATTCAGGAAATTCATATCAAAATCTATTTTTATTTGTTTTTAATTGTACAAAATTGTGAAATTATGTAAACTATTTCGTTCCAATGAGCTCGCCCGATGCTATAATTAAAACCCACGTGACGGCCCTTTGTCGTTTTCGATGATGGTTCGTGAACTCCACGGGCCAATTCCTTTCTAAGTGCCGGGTGTTTTCATGCCTTAATTACAGTAGCTGCCGATGTCTACAGCCCACACATGGAAACATCAAAGCTCCGACGCCATGTGCTCGGCCAACGCTAACCATAACAGGGTCTGGCCTTGCGAAAAGCAGGGGTCACGACCTCTGCGGTAACCAATCACGGCGGCGCAACGCGGAGGGGGGCGGGGCCATAGCTCCACACTGAGGGGCAGAGGGTAAAGACTCACAGGAGACCCAACCTACGACCCCCCTCACCAGTGATGGGACCAGACAGCTGTGGTCTGGGGAGGGGGGCACTTATAAGTCATAATGAGTGGGTTTGGAGTGAGTGCTTCATCTGTATTCATGACAACAGGCTCGGGAAATTTACAAGAGGGAGGCCGGAGTCAAACACGCACATAATTTTGATTTAAGGCCGGAGCATCAGTGTGACGTGTAACAAAAGAGAGTAGCACCAAACCTCAATGGAAAAAGACAGAGAAACCAGACAACTAACCTTTTACTAATAGAATAAAAGCATGTTTTTATTGCAATAGGGGAAAAAAACAAACAAATGTGCTAAATGTGAGTGGGCTTGCACCTCCACAAACCTGCCTCAAACCTTACACTACAAAAAAGGATTTTCTAGCATAGTTAAACTGACTTCAATTAAGCAGATTCATCTTAAAAGACAAATTTTAAGATTTTTTTACTTGATAAAATGAGATTTTTTTTTACTTGTTTCATGATATTCCATCCTGATTTATCTTATCTACATATTACAACTTATTCTAAGCACTTTTTATATTAACTCAAGCCAGGTTAAGCCTCTTTAACTTCCTTCTCAAACCAATAAGGTGAAAAATCTTGCCATAAATACTTGAAACTAGTGTTTTCTGCTTAGAACAAGATTCATATTTCGTCTTGTTTTAAGAAAACTTGGTAAGTGAAAATTTCTCACTGCACTGGCACTTAATTTTACTTAAAATAGGGCATTTCTACCTCAAAATTTGTGTTTTTTTGCTTATTTTTTGATAGACATTTTTTTGTAGTGTACTTATAAGTCTTTTCCACCGGCACTGTTTAGCACCACACGCTTTGCTTTTCGACTGGGGGTTGGACCTGGGAGCGGTTATGATTTTCCGTACCTGTTTCGGAGTTTCAGAGCGGTTCTGCTGTCCACTGATTGGTCAGAGGAAATGTCGTCATACGCGCAACAAAGCTCGAAGATCTTTAAATAATCACCCACTGTGCTAAAAAATTAAAAAAAACACCGACATATCGACAACAGCCAACACGTCAACAGAGGATAAACAACGGAGCAGATTGTGAAGGCCGCGGTGTGATACTAATAATGTCGCCTAAAAATGACGCAGTGTTGACCCCGTTACCCCACACACTTCCAGGTGGTAACGGCTGCATGGAAAAGCTTCACCGTGTAGTGACGTGCCGAGCTGTGCCGTGAGCTGTGCTGTGCTTTGCCGGTAGTGTGGTCGAAATCCTCTATTTGCGTGGTGAAGCACTCCTTGTTTGTTTCCATGTTTCCTGTAGTTCTTGCTGACTATTTATGTTTGCTTGATTTGTATTGATGTCTTAATGTCTTTCTTATTCTGTTAAGCACTTTGAATTACTTTGTGTAGGAACTGTGCAACAGAAATAAACCTGCCTTGTCGTGCCTTTGTAATATTCCACAGTTTGGCATAAATGAAAAATGCTCCTGACCCTTTTTGGATCATCTACCTCAGGACTTGGCTGATGTACTTCATAAAGGTGGCTCTCATTTTATTTTTACTTTTAATTTTAATCAAAAATTGTACAATGCGTGTTTCTCTGTCATTTTAGCTCTGACTCAGACCTTGCGACAATCTTTGTTTATTTTGTTTTATTCAGATTGTGCTGTGCTGGATTGTATTGTTCAGTTTTGTCAAAAAAGGCAATAAATTATTGTTCAAGAAAAATGCTTCCATGTTTGGTTTTGACTTCATATTTCCTTGCAATCGTGTAAGTGATGTGCCTCCTCCAGAAAGTTAAACGGTGCTGCTTATTGTTCAAAATAATATTTAAATTTATGATAAAAAATGCAAAAAAGGCTCATACCATAATGTCGTTTGTCTCAGTTTCTGGGAGGTAAGTTGTAAGACGATTCACAGGAATTCCACTTGCGAGCATCACATTAGCAACAAAATATTCCAAGTATTCACAAACTGCCTGTGACAAAGCAGCAGCATCATAACGTCAGAGTTTATGAACCCAGACTAAAGTAAACCAGGTCAGGACTAAATCAGACTGAAGTGGGTGTCAACTCCGATGGAAACTAAAGCATGAATTATAGTGTTATTAGGCCGACTGACTGCGGAAAACACACTCAGCCACTGGCACCATGGAAATACATATGTTTAATGCATGGAGACAATGAGGTGATGGATACGCCAATATAAAAATTACATAGTGCAGCTTTAAAGGTCCTGTACACTCCATGTATTTGAGCTAAATGTGGTTTTCCCCAATACAGATATAGTGTATAAGCAGCTGTTGAGGTCGAAATAAGTCTGCTGTGTACTGTATGAAGCAGGGGACATCATACTAAGGCCCAGGGGCCAACTCCAGAGCGCGACGCTCCTTTAACCGGCCCCCCAGCCCCCCGCAGCCCCTCTGCACCTCCACCACCTGACCCCGGCCCCCATTCACAGTCAGGAGCGATAATGTGGCCCCCACAGAAAAAAGTTTGGTGACCCCTGGAGCATCATATTGTAAGAGAATCAGGAAGTGCATGTTAGTATACTAGTTAATTGGATAGCCAGCTCCACTCTGGTCTCTGAAAGCTGTGAAACGTGCTTATAAACGCATCACGGTGAATAATTAGGACACTCAGAATACATAAGGTAAGTGAGGACTAACTTTGGACCACTGCAAAATGATCAAAACGATTTAAAGCTAAATTAAAGAGTAAAAATCTGGTGCAGCGTCTTTAAGATCTTGCATTTTCAAACACAAAGTGACCTGTGTGGCCGCCTGCGCTCCAAGTGTCACATTACCAACCCTCCCTGTCCACTGTATTCCTTTTATCAGAGGATCTTTGGTCAAGTACGGCTCTTATTTGTGGAGGAATTTGACTTTGCTATTCCGTGGATTAGGCTCACAAAAGCTGGCTCTGTCTCCCTGATCATTACAAATAGTCGGAATCTGTAATGCTATTCCCGTGTGAAGAGCCACGGGTTCATCTGCGTAACCAAACCTTTATTACTTTGAATTCTATTTCCTCTTATGAAATAGCTATGCTCGACTTTGAACTCATTTGGAAACATCGTACGATATTGTGTGAAAGTTAAGACAGGTTTTTAAGAAAGCTCAAGGCTATGAACGAAGAATACCAGGTGCATATGCAGAAATGTAGATACGAATTTATAACGAGATACCCTATAAGAGAACATGCAACCTCTGCCAAGTCACTGGTCCTACATCTCGCAACAGGGACGAATTAATGTCCAGACAATGCAAACTTCTCTGAGAGGAGCTATACTCGCTTTCCACGCAAGTAAAAAGACTAGACGTCATGGATCTACCCCTTCAAACTTTATTTTCTTATGATACACGCAGGACGAAGGCTGTGAATGAAGATAAGAGGTACTAGGTGCATAAAAAAGGGTTGGAACAAGACGAAATTTCCACAACACGAGACAAGATACGAGATCCGCAAGAACAAAACAAGCTGTCCTGGTCAGCACCCCCTCAGGATCAAGGTGTGACCAGGAAAAGAACCACAGTCCTAAGCTGTACTCACACGATCTGGAAGGAAAAAAGGGGAAAAGAATAAATAAAAAAGTAAATAATGACTAATTAACAAAGGAACAAAGTGGTAATGAAAGGAGATAAAGGAGAAGGAACAGGGAAAGAAAGAAAATAAAGGAAGAAAAAAAAGAGAATTGTCATTAATTATAAGAATCCTTTTTCTTTTTCACATTTACACACACTTCCTCTCCCATATGAGGAACAGAAGCCGTTCTTATTGTCTCGTCGCCCCTTCAAACTTTGATGCACTCCACATCCCGCCAAGTTATAATATCTAACGTCTTTTACTGTTTGTACTGTCCCTAATAACACAATAAAAAAAGAACGAGATGAGACGAGATTTTAACATAATTCCTAAAGTATCCATTTCACGTTTCAGTTCCCGATTTTGGCCTCGCAATTTTGTTATTTATTTAATTTCATAGTTTTGTTACAATCCTAGTTCCGAAAAGCAATACTTTTTGGAGCTGTAAAAGATGTAACTCAGCAACGCGTGACCTTTTTTGTCCAATCTAAATGTGAATACATGGGAAAAAAATGTCGTTTGAATGATCGTTTTTCTCTTGTGTGCATGATCTTGTGGCAATTTTGTCTCGCGAGATCTTCTACCATCCCTAGAAATATGAGATAGGAAATGAAGACTAGTCACTGGTCCTATATCTCGCAGCAGTGATGAAATAAAGACAGAAAATACAAATATTTACTCCTGTCCATCTCCTGTTTCCACCGTCACAAGAACATTCTCACAGTTCTATACTTATTTCAATCTCCGGTTTTATTTTCTTAATCGGCAACACATGCAGGATTCGCCAGTGGAGCCATTTTTGCACAAATCAAACAAAATCTGCTCCTCGCTGGCGTGATCTGCGGCTGCCCACTGCCTGGTCTGTTACAGAGGAATTCAGCTGTGATGACGTTTATGTCAAAACTGTATAAAATCTGAAGAGAGTTGTTCAGTTTATCTAAATGTGCACCGTGTGACTGTTTGGTTGGGGGTTCGTCAGCTGTCTTCTATGGATATGTCACTGCTCTGCCTGAAATGTACCACAGTGTGACATTAACCCCCTTAGACCGACGGGAGCGCCCGCACTCCCAGTTTCCATGCGCGACTTCTCATTACTGTATCTCCGGAACTACATGCGCCATCGAAAAAAAATCCAACAGTTCTTGAAAGCAGAGAAGTTGCGCTTTCTACCCATAAAGGGTTATTACGGTAAATTTCTGCAGCACCTGCCAAAGAGCCTGTAGTATCGAGTGCAGAGGAGCAGAGATTTGGAGAGAGCGCCGGTAGTTTACAAGTGGTTTTTTGGTTTTTTTTCATTTTTTGTGTTTTTGTGATTTTCTTCTCTTCAACTGTTATTACACATTAATACACATACAGTAATGTTGAACAACTGCCAGATATTGAACTCATCCTGGTAAAGGGGGCAAAACTGTTTACTCCTGGGACATTTTCTGACATTTTTAAAGTCAAAGGAACACAAAAAAATCCAGGTGGGATTTTGATGCATGGACTTAAATAGGACTAAAAGGGTTTAACAGCTTTACCTTACATGTATTCTATTACAGGTGGGTTTATAGCTCAAAAATACAGAGAAAAACAGGCGTTCTGACTGTGAGCGGGGTCGCCTCTCCACGGATCTGACCTGTAACTTGGTCTGGTTTTGTCTCCATGAAGATAGGAAGGTTTAAAGTCCAGTATGACTTTAAACCTTCCTGTCTTCACAGAAACAATGAAACATTCTGGATAAAGCAATAACATCTCCACAGACAAAATAATTTAACAGACCCCCCACTAGAAAAGTTACGCAATTAAGCTTTAACAAATTCATTTTTCAGCCTGAAGAAAATTACATGCTTGATGTATTCACTGGATTCATTTTGCATTACACAGAAAAGTTGTGATTCCATCTATTTTGAGTCTGAGGGAAATTATAATTACACAAATTGCAAACTTCAGACACTATTAAAACATTAAAACTTCAAGGTTGACTGTGTAACTTTTCGGTTGGGCGTCCGTCACCTGCTCGTTTCCGTGGAGATGTCATTGCTCTGCTTGGAATGTCCCACAGTATGACATCTACTTTACATTTATTCAGTTACAGGTGGATTTATAGCTCAAAAATACCTCAAAAACAGGTATTCTGACTGTGAGCGGGGTCACCTCTTCACAGATCTGACAACTCCATGAAAAAAACACCGGAAAAGTTACACAATGCAATGCACCTTTAACTGACTGTTAGTTGAGTCTTCGTATCGTATAGCATTTAAAATTCTCCAACATGACTGACAGGTGAAAAAGCACGTAGTTGTAATGAAGAGCTTACCTCCATTTTGCGCAGATCTAGTGTAGAGTTGTACCGTCCCGAGGGCAAACAGGAGGGAGACTGTGGAGATCCAAACTCTGATACCGGTTAAATATGGCCCAAGGGTCAGGAGAAGGGGCTTTTGGGAATTTTTATGTGACATTTGTGAACATTTTTAATCTGTTTTTGTTGCTTTCGACTGTCAGACAAGTCAATGTCCACACAGATGTTCCCAACTGTACAACACCAGCGAAACTAAGCTCTTCAGAACATGTCATTTACCCTGAAGGTTTTCTGACTAAACTAAGAAACATAAAAGATTACACCATAAAGGAAAAACAGTCCAGTCAGTTAAAGGTGCATTGTGTAACTTTGCTCGCGGAGGGCTTGTCAAATGTTTTTCAACGTTGAGAGGCAATCGCGCTCAGTCAGAACCCCTGTTTTTCTAGGTGTTTTTGAGCTGTAAATCCACCTGTAATTGAATAAATGTCAAGTAGAGCTGTTTAATGTCACACTGTGGGACATTCCAGGCAGAGCAATGACATATCCATGGAAACGAGTAGGTGACGGACCCCCAACCAAAAAGTTACACAGTGCACCTTTCTATAAAGTCAGGATTCTCGTCAACAGAAGCAACTAATCATCAAAATAAACAAAAGAAGATTACACAAAACAGAGGAAAAGTGTGGCAAAAATCACATGTATTTTCTTAAAGCTGCATTGTGTAACTTTTTGGTTGAGGCTCCGTCACCTGCTTGTTTCTACGGATGTGTCATTACTCTGCCTGGAATGTCCCACAATGTGACATTAAACAGCTCTACTTTACATTTATTCAATTACAGGTGGTTTTATAGCTCAAAAATACTGACTGTGAGCGGGGTCGCCTCTCCACAGATCTGACCCGTAACTTGGTCTGGTTTGGTCTCCATGAAGATAAAAATGGTCTAATACAATACTGTGGAACATTCCAGACAAAGCAATGACAAGAATATACCAATACCAATAAATAACACAATAAAAAACACAAGTATAGCTCGTCGATAATGATACAGAAGTTGACTTTCTATGGCTCAAACCTTAATGTATACAAAAAATAAGAAAAAGTTTGCACAAATGTGAGGAAACTGTTCTTTCACGGTAAATTCAGCACCATAAAAATGACTGTTCCGGCTTCCGTATGTAACAATATGTGGATTTAGTCACAGGCCTAATTGCAGTGACTGAATAAGCTCCTGCAAATACCAGAAGTCCCTGTACCACATATTAGGATCCACGGTCTAATCCTTTCTTTTTCTCTCCTCTCCTTCACTCCTCTCCTTCTCTCCTCTCTTTTTCTCCTCCTTTTTGGGCTGTAGTGTTTTCACAGCGGGTCAGACGTCTGAAGTTCGCTGCTTCTGTATAAGAGGAAGGAGGGAGGAGGAAGGAGGGCGGAGGAAGGAGGAAGGAGGAAGGAGGGAGGAGGAAGGAGGAAGAAGGGAGGAGGAAGGAGGGAGGATCCTGGTCCCACACAAACACACTGAGGCCATGAAAGAGAAGAGAGAAAGAGAGAGACCAGAGCAGAGAGCAGGACAGAAAAGGGGAGAGAGGGAGACAGAGAGAAGGAGGGATAGAGAGGGATAGAGAGATAGCGAGGGATAGAGAAAAAGCAAGACAGAGAGAGACAGAGAGAAAGAGTGGGAGGGGGAGAGAAAGAGAGAGAGGTAGGGAGGGACTGAGAGAAAGAAGAGAGGGAGGGAGAGACAAAGAGGGAGAGAAAGATAGGAAGAGACAGAGACAGAAAGGGATAGAGTAAGAAAAAGGGAGGAGGAGAGAAAGGGAGGGAGAGAGAGAGAGAGAGGTAGGGAAAGAGAGAGGAGGAGGGAGAGACAGAGAGGGATAGAGCGAAAGGGAGAGGAGGGGAACGAAAGGGAGGGAGAGAGCAAGAGGAAGAGAGGGAGACGCAGAGAGAGACAGGGGGAAGGGGGAGAGAGGAAGAGAGAGGTAGGGAATGAGCGAGAGACAGGGAGGGACTGAGAGATGGAGAGAAAGAGGGGAAAGGAGAGAGGGAAGAGCGAGAAAGGGAGAGGCAGGGAGAGAGGGAGACAGAGAGAGAAAGAGAGGGAGATAGAGAGGTAGGGAGGGAGAGAGAGAGGCAGGGAGACAGAGGGAGACAGAGGAAGAGAGAGCGGTAGGGAGGGACTGAGAGAGAAGGAGAGAGAAAGAGGAAGGGAGAGATAGAGAGGGCTAGAGAGAAAGAGTGAGGGAGGGGGAAAAGAAAAAGAAGGAGAGAGAGAGCAAGAGGACGAGGGAGATAGAGAGAGAGGAAAGAAGAGAGGGAGGGAGAATCAAATAGGGAGAGGAAGGGAGAGACAGAGTCAGAGGGAGAAAGAGAGGGAGGAAAGGAGGGCGAGAAAGAGAGAGCGGGGTGGAGAGGGAGTGGGAGAGAAAGAGAGAGGTAGGGAGTGAGAGCGAGAGGTAGGGAGAGAGAGGGAGGGGGTCACAGAGAGATGGAGAGAGGTAGAGAGAGAGGGAGACAGAAGTATGCAGAAAAAGGGAGGGAGAGAAAGAGAGAGAGGTAGGGAGAGAGGGAGACAGAAGGAGAGAAAGACAGAGAGAGCGATAGAAGGAGAGGAGGAGGGAGGGAGATGACCTTGGCTGCACCTGAGTAAGTCCAGATAACCAGGGAGGAGTCCAGTCTCGAGCTTGTTCTCAGTGACACTTTTAGATCATAAAACGATAGAGCAAATTACTTTATACTTTTATCAGTCTGACCAGCAATGACTCACCACTTCCAGTGCAGAAACACCAAATATAAAAGTGTGTAAAGCTTTTAAGAGGACAGCAGGTTGATACTATAGAGGGAGACGACGAAAATTCTCCATTTTTGTCTGAAATTTGGTCTTGAGATTTCAGAGCTGCACAGTGGCTTTGGACAAACGACATCTGTAAGTCAATAAATTAAAAGCGACATGCAATAGTTCAGTTTTAAACTGTTGTTATGCATTTTGTCTTCATTTATTTTTCTTTTTTTTTTACTACAATTAGCAATAATGAGGCTTCACTCAATCAGAAACTTACAAAACAGGTCCTCATAATACCAAAAAGGCCAATTAAAATCCAAATTCACTATTTCTAGCACTTTTTAATCAATAAAACAGTTTCCAAAGTGCAGCACATATAAAAATAACATTAAATACAATGAAAGGTATTCAAAAAAATAGAGGATAAATGCTCAGTTTAACCTAAAACACAAAAACCAGTCAAATCAAATAAAAGCAAACCCATAAAAAAGCAATAAATTAATAAAATCAATAAAATAATATTTAAAAAATCACTTAAAGTCTGCTATTCTGCCAAATATTACATGTTTAATTCCTTAATAAATAAAAAATCTTGTGCAATACAAAAATGCATATACTACAAAAATACTATAATCTACAAATACTACAAAAAATCTAATATTTTTTTAAAACTTGTCGCATTTCCTCTTTCATGTAGCATCTGGCCCGTTCTCGGCGGGCATGGTGCCACCGCGGAGGAGGGCAGTGACGGCCTTGACACTTTCAAACACATCCGATTTTCTCAGGCTCCAGACGGCGTTTATAAAAGGGACTTTTCTGAGCGCTTTACCTGCCAGCTGTGCAGCATCACCGGCACAAACAGCCCAGTCTCAGGCCCCTTCTCCGGGGAAAGCAAGAGGGACACACGGCCCCTCTGGGTCTGTTAGCGCCGTCCTCACACCTAATCTGATTTAGGGGTTTATGGATGATGAGATTTCACTTTTCGTTACATTATAAAGGTGCTGTACCTGATTTTTACTGCCTTAAGAACAAGAAAAATAGAACGAGTTTATTTTAAAGAGTTTGCAGTCGTCCAAAGTTGCTCCTCACTTATTTTACGCATTCAAAGCATCTTAATTATTTACAGCAATGAGTTTCTAAGCACTTTTCACAACTTTCAGAGACATGGTAAGGCAAACAACTAGCATGCAAACACACTTCCTGAATCTCAAACCAAAAAAAAAAACACTTTCTAATTAGATGTAGATGGCACAAAATGGACGTATTTTGACATCAAGAGGTACTTAGGCCATATACCTGTACTGGGGCAAAAAAAAAGTTTGCTCAAGTAACATTTAACTTTTTTTTAAAAAGAGTTTAGCCACTATAGTCCAATCATGTGAGCTTATGAACTACCAGTTGTGCCAGTCCAAAACAGAGATAAACAAAGGGTTTGGGTCAGAAAGGGCATCTCAAATCTGCTGTATACTGAACCAAAATGGAAAATGTTCAAATGTTCAAATGTAGTAGTTTCTATATGAAATACTGTAAAATGTGGCCGGCTCACCATGGTCTTTTTCCTTTGTTACTTTGTTTTTAGTCTTTTGTGCACGGGTTAAGGGTTCTTTTGTTTAACTTAAATCTTACACTTTCTTTAGAGAAACAAAGAAAATCCAGCAATGATGAAGATGAAGAACTTAAAAGATAATCAATAAAACAAATGTCGAACTCTTACTTTTGTGTCCGTGTCCTTTTAAATATGTTTGACTTTGGGTCATAACAGCCCCAAATTAGTAACTGGGTTTGGACTTTTAACAACCCCACTACACCAGTGTAACAACTACGGTAAGTAAAGTGATGAGGAAATGTCAAAGACGAACACAACCCACAGATTCGAGTTAAAACTGAGGTTAGGCTGAGCAGGAAATAAACTCATCTGAATAAAGTCACATGTTAGATAAGGAAATTGAGTTTACAAACACCAGTTTTATCTCAGGACGCTTCTGAAACCAGCCTGTGCATCTGTTTAAAAGTGTTTCGTCCTTCACTATAACCTGTAAGACCACAAATCAATGCAGTTTATGTTTAATAAATAGACGCCGCATTGATTGAACTTGTAAACACAGTGGGTGAGGTAAAGGCAGAACAGGTACGCTCTGCTGTATCCAGACCGTTCAGTTCCAGGTCAGTGAATAATGACAACAGAAGTTGTGTTAACATCAGATAAGATGGTGCCAGTCGTGTCTGTACAGTTTATCTAAATGAAGCAGAGCACCTCCGCAAAGTGCCACACAGACAAAGAACAAAAGAAGCACAAATGTACAACGTTTATCTTGTCAGGTTTATCACCGAATTCAACTGAAATCAAGACGCAAAAATTCTGCGCAGACATATGAAGAAAGTGCATGCAGAGTTTTTAATGACCTAAAAACTACTCAGCTTCCTGTACCTGCGTGAAGTTGGCCCCCATTAAACGCAAACCTACACAAAACTGTCAATCGTTTGTGCTTTGTTTGTGCTGCAAAAAGTTTCGTTGTGCTGCTTTAGTTTTAGAGAAATTAACGATTCTTTTAGAGGTCAAATTGGGGTCAGCCAGCCCCCCCGGAAGCTTCAAAATGCATTAAAACGTCCAAAATAGTGTCAATCGTTTGTGGTGTTTTGTGCTGCAAAAAGTTTCGTTTTTTGCTTTTACTGTTCTTAAGATATTTGCAGTTTTATTTTCGACCAATGACATCATCCAGCCCCTCAAAATGTTAAATAGAGCTCAAAACAGCAGAAAATTATAGAAAATGTTTGTATTTCGTTTGTGCTGTGACAATTTTCATTTGTGTGAGTTTATTTCTAAAATTATTCATTATTATTTCTGAGGTAATTATAGGACATTTCCGCTCAGGCTGCGAAAAAGTATGTAGCAGTCTTTAGTAATTTGCTTTTGATTCATATTTTATAAAATAACAGACTTTTCCACAGCCTGAGATCGTTTATTGCCACTAGTTTTGCGGAGTTTTGCTAAAGTCGCCGCCATCAGCTGAGCGGAAATGACGTCCTATAATTACCGCAGAAATAATAATTAATAATTTCATAAATAAAATCGCACAAATTAAAATTGTCACAGCACAAAACAAAATGCAAATGTGTACTATAATTTTCTTCCTGTTTTGAGCTCAATTTAATATTTTGAGGGGCTGGATGACGTCATCGGCCCAAAATAAAACTGCAAATATCTTAAGAACCAGAATCGCACAAACAAAACTTTTTGCAGCACAAAACAGCACAAACAAAGCACAAAAGATTGACATAGTTTTTGTGTAGGTTTGAGTTTGATGGGGCCAACTTCACGGAGGTGCTTCCTGTAGTATGCAACATTTTGAGGACTTTTTTCCAATTCATAAGAAAAAAATAATAATAAAATTGTTCATCGCTTTGGCCGTGTTCTTATTCTCATCATTCTGAGACCCAGGGATAGGCTCTGTTCACTAAACTCGACTGTAGTTTCTGTCAGTAGATAAACTAACGCTGTAAAGCCAAATGACAAAGCTTCAGAAAGTGGTGCCATTCTTCAGATTCAGATTGTTGTGAGTTGAATGAACCTAAAGTCACATGATAATACGACAGATTTGTGGAGCTATTATGACACCATCATAAATGAAGGCATGATTTTATTACACTTATTATTGTTATTGTAGCAACTTTTTCAGCTGAACAAACTCCATTAACTCTCCCGTTGCATTCTGAACAAAGGCTGTTTCAGTGGCCATACTGTACTTTATTTTAGCTGGTGCTCTGTCAAGTTAACACAATTCCAGACCAAACCCACTTCTTCAGTTCAGCTCTATAATCCAGACGGATCAGCACCAGTCCAGTCCTCATGCCTCCGCTTTAAGTCGGGCTCTGTGATATTTACAGTGTATAAATGTAGAGGAGGTCACCTGATGCTGCTCGCTCTAGTTTCAGGCTATGTTTATCCTGTGAACCTCTTCCTCTTCACAGCACAGAGCTCAGAGCACGAAGCACAGAGGTGCAGAGGTGACCCGGGAGGACACATACAAAGACGACATTGGTATTTACAAGTGACAGTGGCTCAGTGGTAGAGCATTCACCCATGAACACAAAGATCAGAGGTTCACTGCCACCTCAGAGTATCTGTACCAGGACAGACAGACTACAAAACAGTTTTTACCCAACAGCCATTAGTTTACTAAATGCATAGTTGTTTTTAATTTATGAATGTGGAAGTGTGTGGCTGGGACATGTGTGGGTGTGTGAGGTTGTGAGGCCCTTTTTATGTACTGTACATAGTGTCTCTATATTTCTATCTTTTTACTATTTTATAATTTTATTACCTTTGTACTGAACAAGGAATGCTCTTAATTTTGTTGTATTTGTTACAATGACAAGTAAAGATATTCTGTTCTATATTCTATTGTGCATGGACAGCCACAGCTGCTTTGTAGATAACCTTTTAATTTGTCAGTTCACAAACTCAGGAGAATCCATCTTGGAGTGACCGCTGTACGGTTAAATTGGTTGGGCAACCAATCACGTCACAGGTTGAGGCACTGAGGTTTGTGCAGAAGCCAAAGACAAAGCGCCCAAATGAACCAAAACAAATATGGCAACGTCGACAGGCACACTTCAGCCTATTTTAGTGAAAATACATATAATAGTAAATAATTTGCTGTATTTGTGGACAGGGAAGATATCTTTGTTTTTCTCTCAACTAGATTTGACAAAAGTGGGATTTTTCCACTTATTCCACTGTTGTGATGCTTCCAATAATCAAATTCAAATAGTCATCGTGGCGTTCTGCATTTTGCGATCACTTTTAGCCATATCAGACTGATTATCTATAAAACTCAATTTGTATCAATCTGCCATGAGCCAGGTTAGTTTATATACAAAACAATTAATTCCTGCATGGACAAAAGGAGAAATTCAATTTGTCAACTGGACAAAAGCTTATTTTGGTCGAATACGTTTTTGCAGCTCATCCAAGGTGCTTCTTTAGAACTGAAGCTGCGAAAGCGTATTCAACCAAAATAAACTTTTGTCCAGTTGACAAATTGAATTTCTCCTTTTGCCGTGGTTTCTACCTGGAGAACTGAGGGATTTTACAAACATCTTAATTCCAGCATGTTTTTTGATCACTCATATCTTTAAGATGAGAAGCAGAACTTTTTGCTGTGAGGTGAAAATGCCAACAACATCGTGCTGCATTTTCACACATCGCTGGTATTTAAATGCATCAATTTATAGACACGTACAGCTTTAGAACAGCCATTTAGAAGCAGGTGGACCAACATGTTCAAAATGAGAGCAACAGACAGACTCTTTCCTACAGGTTTGCAATCAGTAAATGCAGACAGCACACATGAGTCTGTCACAAAGAGCTGATTTTACAATTTATGGGGAAAAATCAAAACTATGAATATATTCTGACAGAAACAAACCCTTTTGGAGCCAATCAATAACCCTAAATCCATCTTTCCAATGTTCATCTCAGTATTGATATTTAGAGGGAGTATTTAAGACGGTTCCTCTTCTGTTTAAGTGGGTCGGGCAGATAAATTTGGTTGTTCCCAGGGGAGAGAGCGCTGGGTTCAGGTGATGGGCGCGTCCTGCTGGAGAGGGGATGTTTTCTCAGACCGGACGCAGGGCAGAGGGGGCAGAAGGGGGGTAAGAGAGGGGGGCACAGATTCAGATTTCACACAGAGGAGCGGAGGATGACAGAGATTTCAAAATGGGCTCAAGAGAAACAGACAGGACCCGAAGAACAAACCCCAGACACAACAGGGCCATTGTACAGACCCAGCGCCTCGGGTCTGTACTGTCTCAAAATGTAACTAAGACTATTTCAGAAGAATACCTAACATTTTAACGAGGGTATCAATGAACATTATAAAAACTGATCTTTCTTAATCCTAGCACTTTGTTCTGTTATGTAATGTTAACGATCTTTGCCAGAATGTACAGATGGAAGGTATAGATGGGTTTACGTTACATTCTTTAAAACAATAATATTTAATACCGATGGGAGCAGCTAAAGTTGCCATAAAATGCAGATTTTTGTTGTAATTAGGACCCGACTGATATATCGGTTGGCTGAAATGTGTTGGTTTTGAAGCTCGTTTTGGTTCTTTTTCACTGGTTAGCGATTAGCTGCTGTAGCTCCCACACATAAACAGGCTGTTTTCTCTTCTATTAGCGACTGTAAAGTGACTAAAGTGGTCGTATATATGTTACCGGACACGCATTGATATGTAAATGAGCCGTGAATAGAAGTGTGAATTATCAGCATTTAGCGTATTATTAATTACAGTGGTGTGCACGCATTTACTGCTAAAAGCTTATCGCGGTAGTTTACTTACAGTACTTTCTTTACTGGTTAGAATATCATACAAAAATGCCATTAGGCCGACCTACTGTCTTTAAATACGACGTAAAGAGGCAGAATAGCAATAAATGTCGCCCAAATAAACCCAGTTGAAAATCCAATAGAGCCAAACCGTTTTATAAACAATTGAAGATTTACAGTGAATTTTTACGTCATAAATATATCAGCAGCTCCAACTCCCATTTTATCGGTATCAAATCGGCCGCAACAAAATCCATATCGGTCAGGCCCCTAATCTTGAGTCTCGTAGTAGAAAATCAGGTTCAACATTTGTGAATCGACCTTTTGAAAGTTTACAACTAGTAAACAGCTCCGTGTTCCTGCTTTGCCTTACCTTATCTATCCTGTAAACATTAATTAACAGATGTTTATTGCAAAAATAAAAAAATAAAATCTGACCTGTAACTTGCCCTGGCAGTATTTCCTGATTATATCCATGGAGATCGTCAAGTTTAATGCAAATACTTTGGCAAAGCAATAACATCTCCATAGATATAAGACAGTAGCAAACCCTCCACCAGAAAAGTTACATGGTGCAGCTTGAAGTAAACAACAAGAGCAACTTATCTTCACTGAGTATTACTTTGTCTCGTAAATGCAAATACTCAAAATGGCTTTCTAAATATGCACTCAAAATTTAAGATATAAACACTTAAATCTATCAGAAAATGACTTAAAAGTAGTGGAATGATGTGTCCATGCAGCGAGATCATTTTACTTGACAAGTTATCTTAAAAAAAACGACCTTTAGACTAAAATGAAGCAGTCTCAGAACTAGTAAGTAGATAATAAATCTGAAAACAAGATGAATAACCTGATATAAGTTTTAAAATCTTGGCCAGATCAGAGAAATTTGGAGTGCACGGTCGACCAAATCTTGCTTTTAAAAATGCACACAGATCTAATCACAATATCTGTCAGAACATTTCAATTTTATATGATTCTAAAGCTCATCAATACGACACTTCTTCCACAACGGTCAACTGGATTTCAGCTTTTCCGAGGAGGAGGGAGCCCCAGTGTGTCTAATGCACATCTTCGTTGCGCGTCACGCCTTGTTTTGGGGCCTTTTCACACAGATAAAGGAGGTTCCGGTGGATGTGTGGAGCAGATCAGTCAGGCCCGGCTCCGGTGATACATGAGCCCAGAGCAGAACAGAGGCAGCAGACTCAGTCCACTGGGTCACTGGGCCAGAGACAGGAGGGGGGCAGAGGGGCAGGGGGGTAAAAGAGTGGGCAGGGGAGGGGTCAAGGGCAGGGGGAGACCTCTATATGTAAACAACTTCACATCAACAGCATCAACGCCATCCCTTTGCAATCGATAGGGAGATAAAATATGCTCTGTACGATTTTCTTTTCACATCAGGCTTTTGGTTAGGTTTGGTCTGACCTGCACTGCCTAAAAAGTACTAGGACATGCTAATGAAAAGAGGCACATTGAACTACTGACTTTACTGTAATGTCTATTTCCGGGGTCTCCAACCTTTCCCCTCTGGTTTGTTACTTTTACAAAACTGAAATACCAGAGAGTTATTGATTTTGGTGGTGGGTAAATGTAAGAGCTGCACACAGCCTTTGACGGGACATTAGATGTCTATGAAACATAAACAATTATCCATTTATTAGTGCACAAATTTAGGCATCAAAGTGATACATTTACAGTGGTAACTCATCAAATTTTATGTATTCAGCAAAATAGGTATAATCCCTTGGCGAGCTGCCTGGAAGTGGGAGGAGAGATACTCGTAGCTACAGGTTGGAGACCCTGGTCTGTTGTAATGCATCTGTGTTGCTGTGTTGTGTTGTTCCATGAACAATTGTGTTTTAAATACACAGCCCAGATCCACAGACACTCGCCTGGGATCCAGAACACACTTCTTCAGTAGACAGAAGAAGAGGTCAGTCTGATCTCCAGTGAATCTCCTGGAGTTCAGATGATTGACAGGTGGATTAGCCAATCAGGGACCAGCACTGTCTGTATGCACTGGAGAAAAAGGAAAAGACTGTCATAGGAAACTGAAAGTCAGTGCAGATTCCTGTAGAATCAATGAGGGAAGCATTAAACTGTAAATCTGAGGTGAGAGAAATTTGATTTTGTTTGTAAATAATTGACCAATGAGCTCCTGTTTCACATGTGCCACTGAAAACTGAAAACAAAGAATCTGATTGCATAATCATGTTTAGTTGGGGAACAGAACACAGAGAGATATTAGTCAGCAGCACAGACACTGGATTAATATAAACACTGTCAAAACTGTTTTGATTATGTGTTTTTAATTGACAAAACTTTTAGCTGGAACACATTTACGCTGCTTTTTTTAACTGGAGGGACAGAAGAATTCATATTTGTCATGTGTTGCACCTGTGTAATTGAGCCATGACATAACACAATGTATTGTAAATCTATTCTGGTACAAGTCATAAATCAGAACGGTTGTGAAAGTCCCTTCCCCGCGGCCCTGTAGCCATCCCTCCTGCGCTTATACGTGCTGACACTTGGCACATGTCAGGGAGTGTGTGTGAATACCTGCAGTGAGTGGATGTGTATTATGAAGCATGTGCTCTGAGCCTCCTCCATCACTGGGCCCATAACGCTCAGAGTCAGTACATTCCAACACAAAGTCCCCCCTCCCCTCCCGACAAGTCCAGACACAGAGGCGTAGACCCAGAGAGGAAGACTCCTGACAAGTACAAATATAAACTCTTATCGGAGCCATCGCAGCATCAGTGATAGACTTTAATACAGGCAAATCTATGAGGCAATACTATGATTTGAGTATATATTTTATTTTTTATACGTTTACTTGGGTGCGGGGGGGTATTTTGAAGTTTAAGGACCTATATTGTACAAAAGTTGACTCTTGTGAGCTTTAAGTGAGGTTATTGTTAATGTTTTCCTCCTCAAAAACATACCTGGAGTTGTGTTTTGTTTCATTCGCACATATTTGAGTAATCCTGCATTATTATTAGTCTGTCTGCATCACCAAAGCTCAAAATGCTTCTGTTTGAGAGAAAAACTCAGCCTAAATATGCAGGATTTGTGTGTTAAACCTGCATGAATGAAACAAAACACAACTCCAGGTCTGCTTTGGATGGGAAAACAATATAACAGATCAAAAAATAGCAAAATATGAGCCCTTCAACTTATAAAAGTACCACATTTAAGTATGTTTTGGCTCTACTTGCATTATCAGAATCATACAGAAAATCCATGACTGTTGTTTCTTTTTTCTTTTTTTTTATCAAGTTGATATGTTGGAATTCTTAGCATAGTTTGTTATTAGGAGCGGCCCGTATTAAATTACATTAAATTAACACTTGCATCACTTGTATTTTATTATTTCTGACACAGTTAAATAAAAGCACCACTGATTCTTGATTACAATGTAGAAAAAACATCTGGGACTTCTGTAGAATCAACCAAGATGCTTATTACATTGTTCTATAGTTCAAATACTCTTCAATCAGATAGATTTCAGGGCCACATGGGTAAAATTCTTTAAGGTGGTATTTATTTGGAGACATTGGACAGGATTCTTCACGGTCCTCCCCCTAATGGCATCTGAATATAACCTCCACTGGTCTGAAATGTGCATTATTTTGACCTAGAGCTCATTTGGAAACAGTCTGGGGACACGTCTGAGCACACACACAGCTCTGATACTGAAACTTATCTCCGAAATGTTATAAGTTTGTGTTTATCAAATGTCAAAACAACGCACAAAGAGCTATAATTACACAAGATTAGACTCGCAAGAAGCAAAGAATCTCTGACTTCAGCGTCGTCTATGGGAAAAAGTCACGTCTGATCGCTCAAAACATCTATATCGTCATATCACAAACATTTTTACTGTCCTAAAAACATGGAAAACAGAAATGGTTCATTTTAAACTGTTTGCAGTGGCCCAAAGTTAAGTTCAATCCAACGACTAGCATGCTAACAGTGCACTAGTCTTACGTTCTAGTTTGCCAGACAATAAAAATGCTGTTAAAGCTGACAGTACACAAAATTAAAATGCTTTTACCATATATATGTACAGAGGCAAAGCTAATTTTACTTTATTAAAAGACTACGGCCTCTTTAACATAATCTACCAAAGTGCAAAAGTGGTTTCAAATTTGTACGTTTGTTTAATTTTGAGAATTCTTGTAACTGCTTCTGTAAATTTACAAGTTTTCTCACAAATTCAAATTATAATTGGATTCAATTCAATTCTCAATTCAAATCTAAATCAGTTCTTTATTCAAGCATTTCAGTTTTAAGTCTAAATCACAAAATTACTCAGGTCTGATTAGGTTGTATCCAAAATGTGCATTATTATTGATTAGGGCTGGGTATCAAGAAGCTGCCAATACAATACATATCTCGATATGATGTTTTTCAATACAGTGCACTTTCGAATCAATACGATTCCATATGATATTCAATAAAAATTAAAAGCTAAATCACCATGATACTAAAACTCTTTATTAAACCACTGAGTTTGTGCAAAGTTAATATAAAAAAACACCCATTTTACTCATCAGAACGGTGAAAATGTTAAATGTGTTGCATAAACAAGTTTCCTTTCTCCAAAACAGGAAACGCAACTGTAGTTTTCACAAAATAATTTAGTAAAAAAAATAATCTTGGCAATATATCGATACAGCAGCCCACGATATCGATACTGTATCATCAAAGTAAACAATACGGTATATCGATATTTCAATATTTTTGCACACCCCTATAGCTGATTAACTATTTATCAACAAATACTAGTAAAATCTATGTTTACAATAAGGGCTGTAAGGTCAAATGAATATATGTGGTCTATATAACTGGTCCACATAACTGGTTTTAGTTCTTTTTATTCCCTATTTCTTTTTATTCTATCTCTTTTATTTATTTATTAGAATTAATGTGATTGACTTGACTGTTTTTTTGTTTGTTTTATGTGCTATTTTTATGTGTTTTGTATTGTTCATTGCTGCTTGTACAGCACTTTGTAAACCTTGTGTTTAAAAGCGCTTTAGAAATAAATAAAGCTTTATTATTATGTCTCATCATTAGTTAATATAATAAACTGCATTAGCACTAATGAGTCAGAGGTGGTTTTTCAGGAACAATGCACTTCTCTAATCTCCTCAGATGGATTAAAGGCACCGAGGGGCTCCTAAAGATGCAAGAGTTAAGAAAACCAGCAGCCATCTGTCAGGACATAATTCACTCTATTACCCCCAGGTTTGTTCTGAACCGTTGTTTACGTCCAGGACTCTGTAATGAAGATATCACTATAGAAGTTAAAGAGGCTCAACCTGATTTCTTCCATGCAATAAAGTCAGATTTGTCTTGTTCCAGTACACGTATATTTAAAAAAATAAAAATAAAAAGTAGCTCTAAGGGACAAAATGTGATGACTGTGTTGTGTCTGCATCAATTATACATTGTTTTAGTATTACAGTGACGGTAAAACTCTACTCTGGCCTCTGAAACTTATGAAAAGCAAAGAAAAAGGTGCTAGGAATGTGTTAGGAAAGTGAGGAATGGCTTTAGACTGTTGCAAACAATGAGACTTCTGTTTTTCACATTTTAAAGACGGTAAAAATCATGTACAGCACTTTTAACGCAGTAAAACTAAACATAAAAAGTAATTATTTTCAATTCAAATGTGTGTTTGAGTTCAAGACAGGCACCTTATGTTTGCTCTCTGTGTACGATACTATGATAATTTGGGTTCATAGAAATTTATTACATTTATTTACAACAATTAGGGCATTTATGTGCCATTGTATAGCCTGTAGAGGAAGTACAGAATTAATTGGGATAAGGCAACTTCTGTTTTGCTCATTGCATTAATAAACCTTGCTCCATCAGACTGTAAACTCCTCAAGGCAAACGCGTGATCAAACATCTGCCATTTATTCATATGTGAAATTCCACTGATATCTTCAAAGCTTTGCAGACAATAAAATGAGAAGAATGAGAGACAAATCTAAAAACCCTAAAGCTAAAAGGTGCCCACAAAATATGCACCAAAACGTCTATAGTTTGTGCATTAAAGGGCCCATATTATGCTATTTTCTGATCCATGTTATGTTGTTTCCTCATCACAACGGAGCAAACCGTACAACTCTGGGTACATTTTCGATGAGGAAAGAGCATTATAACATGACTTAAAGCTCACAACCGTCAATTTTGCGTCACTCAGGACCTTTAAGTGCTTAGTGGAGGGTGTAAAAAGGGTCTCGTTTGACTAAAAAATCAAGTAAAAGCTGCGGAATGTGCAGAAATCAATGTGTGCGTGGTGGGACGGGCTGAAGGTCACAGATGGGGTCAATGGTGATGGACTCGGACAAAGGCGCCGATCGCGGTTTATGGCCCCGTGTCATAAAAACAATGGAATAACATCACAGGCCATGTAAATCAGCCATCTGGGCACTAGAGCGTGTTTTACTGAATGAGATACGAAACAGACAAGATGGAGATACCTGACCTAAGAGGTAGCGCTAAACGGCTACACAAGATATTGCAAAAAAACATCACACGTTTGAGTAAACCTTTTTAGCTTTTCATCAGTAGAGTTCTGCAAATCCAGTGCTGAAATTAGGCATGGGACAATATAGACATTTGGTGTGACGATTATGGAAGTGCTGCGATGTTGAGTCACGCAACTTCTGGTCAGTGCTTTTCTCTCGCAAAATACCTGTGGAAAAGTGTCGCATATTTTTGACCAGCTTCATAATCTGCTTTAGCGCCATCACCACTTTAAATGGTTGGCATTTAATCTGTGAACATCTATAGCATTTAAACTGCACATATCTCTCAGTCTATGTTGATATATCAACATCACAAAATAGATTTTTAGTTTTAATTGTAGAATCAGTCTGAGTAAAGAAGTTATTTCTGTTTTATTCATGACCATAGTGTTAGTTTTGCTCAGGAGTAGGTCAATAATGCTCGTCGTCGTTTCTTCCCTTGATCGTTGTGGATAAATTCTTCATGGACCGAATCTGTTCTTTGTCGACCTTGTTGGATAAAGATTTGGTGTTGGGGCAGATTTATGAAGCTGGTCAAGAATATACGACACTTTTCCACAGGTATTTTACCATAAAAAAGCATTGACCGTAAGTTGCGTGGCTCAACATCGCCGCACTTCCTGCTGTTGTGATAATAATAGTCTATTGTGATAAACGATTATATCACGATAATTGCGAAAGTTGCTGACAGTTTATAAATGTTATGGATATGAATAATGATAAATTGATTATTATCAATAGGTTCCATATTCATATTTCCATATTTAAACTGTTATAGTGTTGTACTTTGGTGAATGAAAGTGAAAACAACAACATTACGGTGTTAAAATGGCACTTATCTTTGTTGCCAATTATCACGATTAAACTGAACGTTATTGTCCGCCCTTTTTATCACGATAATATTGTTTATTGTCACATCCCTAGCTGAAATTATCCAAATGATTTTAGTGAAGGTGTGTGGAGTTTAAAAACACAGTGAGTTAAACATGTGTAAAACAAAACACAGCTCCAGGTATGTCTGTGGTGAGGAAACATTACAACAAAGATCAGAAAATAATGTAATATAAATCCCTACCATTCCAAAGATTTCAATAAAACTGATATATTTCCATGAAGAATGTTTCAAGGTTTTGTTGTTTTTCCTCTATTTCCATCTTAACGTGCAGGTAGAAAGTGCCAGCCGCCAGGAATCGTACTCAATATTACGTTAATAACAGAAATCACAGATAGAATAAGTATAATTTAAAGAAAGTTTACGTAATAATAGTCCATGGGCTCTGTCTGAAGTAAATAACAGTGTAATTTGTATCTGGTGAAAAGTACATGGTCAGGAACATTTTGTAACCTATTCAGAGCGTGTCCAAACTCAGACCTGTTACTGAACTGTACTCAGAACTACACACCCACTGACTCAATGTACAAAAACACACTTTGTTTCTATGGCGAAAGTATCTAACACGGAAATAAAGCTGCAATACGTAATAACAATGCAGCTTTATGCACAGAGACCACACCACAAACAGCCCCAGGTCGAACATTTCAACAACACTTAGTCAAAGTTAATGAGGCTCCTGGTTTTTCCTGCAGGGGACAAGCGGAGACGACCAGGATGCAGGTTTAAATCGATTTAAGGTGAAAAAAAAAACACTGCTGCCATGGAAATCCGCCATGTTTGAAGCAGCAAACATCATATTATCTTTGAACAATTTGGACGCCTCCAGGTCAAGTTACACAGCAGATCTGTGGAGAGGGAAGCCTGTTCATAATAGGTGAGTTTCATTGTTATTAATTGCGCGTGGTGCATGATGGGAAATACTGAGGCCTGCAGCAAAAAATCAAACACTGCGTTTTCACAGTTTGCGTTTTCTCAGTTTATCAGCAATAATGGTGAATTCTTGCTGCATTATCGGATTAACAAATAGAAGAAAGGTCTTTCAAATCGGTACCCTTTACATGCTTTCTCGCTACGTTCGCCATGTTTCTTGCCGCCACCCAAAATATTTCCCACCATGCAATGCGATGAAACTCACCTATACGAAAGCATGTTTCTTCAGTGTAAGGTCGTACAGAGATCAGTATGAATGCACTATTATGGTTATTTGTGGGGATGCACCGATACCGATGATGGTATCAAATATCACGGCCGACACAAAACAATTTCCTGGATTGGGTATTGGCTCAATGATGACGCTTCAGTCGATATCCTGGTTAAGCCTTTAAGTGGATGTAATACTAGTTTACTGAATGATGTTGGCCAGAAAGTCCCATAATGTTTGAACTTTTCTTCATACAAAGCTGTTCTGTAGTATCCAGGCTGGCGCCACTTAGTGCCTCCGCTCAGTTTCATTTCTCTCCAGAGACTCGGTCAGGAATCAGAATACTCTCGGCGGTTTGCAAGAACCCCGGGTAGTTGTAGTCGGCGCACCGGTGAATCAGTGAAGAGCTGTGAAGCCATGAGGTCAAACTCAAGCGCCTCTGATGGTCCGGCACAACAGTAAACAAAGCGGTTGAGAATGATGTTGACAAAGCCCTATGTTTTGTTTTGGCAACGATTCTCGACATCAAGGATTTAAAGCCGGAACAAAGGGAATGTTTGGTGAATTTTATCAAGGGGAAAGACGTTATTTCCCTTCTTCCTGGGGGATATGCTGTTGTGCCGGTATTACTTGGACACCACTGACTGTTCCGGCGCATTACAGACGTCACCACCAAATAGCAGCGATTGGTTAAATTAAAAAAGTACCTGCCGACCGTCGAGAGAACGAATTTTAATGCTGCGAGGTCAGACGGTTTCCACAAAGTGAAACCAGCTGATGAATCAGGGTAGTTCTGTAGTTACTTGAAGGATAAATAAGTTACTAGGGAATGTAACTATAACCAAAATTATATGATATCGTATTGTCAAAAGTCTCACAATAATATCGCAGGCCTTCACAATATACCGAATTACAAGTCTCTTTGCTTAAATGAATAGTCATGTTGATTTTAATGTCTTTCTTTTGTGATTTTAATGTATTTTTATTCTGTAAAGGATTCTGAATGACTTCGTGTACAAACTGTGCTTTACAAATAAACTTGCCCTCCCTCGTCATGCGGCAGCACCAGCTAAAAAACTGAAGAAACTACATAGATCCTGATCCTTTGGTGTTGTCTGTGCAATCCACATGAAGAATAACTGTTATTAAGTGCTTTGAAATCTTAATTCTTCATATTATAACAGTACCAAAGGATTTTCAAGGCTTTTCCAGGGCTTTTAAAAGAAAAAAGCAGCATATTCTCTTCAGTTTGGTTGGCCTCCACAAATATTGCAATAAATATTGAACTATGAGATGCATATCATGAAAATATCATTACATAGCACAATTTAATCAGTTTTGAAATAACTCAACAGTGTTTCTTGGGGAAAAAAGGCAATTTTTAATCCCTATACTGGTATCAGTTAATATCAGGAATCACTATTAGCACTGGAACAGAAAAAGCTGGAGCGGTGCAGTCCTAGTTAATTGGTTTGGTACGATACTTGAACCCAAACCAAACCAGCAACCCAAGCAAGTCCGAGCACATTCTGATTGATTACTATAATGTGAAATCACCATTAAGATAACAAAAAAAACAGATCATAGCAGCATAAATCTATCAGTATCATCTCTAACTTAACTAAACGTTTCATTACTAATCAGAACTTGTATTTATGTGGCTGAAAGGGAGAGATTTTACTGAAAGGTACAGAAAACTAAACTTGACGTTGACATGTGCGGTATGTGCTCGTCTCACTTTACACCTCCGGGCCCAAATTAGCAAACGTACAGAAACGAGCTAATTACTCTGGGGCTAATTAGCCTGTCAGGCATGTCCTGCTTCAACTGCAAAGAAATACGGTTCAGAAACTCACCACGGCATTTCAGCAGCGGTACTGTTACCAAAGAAGGACTGGGGTTTGGGCTTTGGAGTGACGGGTGGTGACAAGAGCCAAAATTAGTTGCCTGTTGGTAGTTGGTAACAATATGATATTTCTGTAGCCATTAGCCAATCATAACACCAGAAATGCTACAGCCAAAAGTGGATCTCATCTCTTTTGTATGGTCTTTTAACGCAGATGGCGCACCAGGAAATATAGGGGTCAGATCTATGGAAAGGACAACAAATATGGACAGTGTTTCCCATTATTACAGTTCATTTTTAGTCAAATGTTTAAAATGCTTAAATTTATGAGCTTATAACTTACTGGAAGTCTGCTTTATTGCTTTTTTTTTTACTAGAAATTATATGCAAAATTTAAATAGAATATACAATAACATTCCGCTTGTGGGCTCACCACCCGCAGAGGGGTTCAAAGGGGTCGCAGAGGACTGGGTGGTGAACTGCTGCCCCCACGACCCAGACGGAGAAAGTGGAGTAAGATGGATGGATGGATGAACAATAACATTCACAAGCGTATCAATAAAAGGGTTTACAACCATTTAGAAGTATGAACATGGATGTAAGTGTGACACAATAACAAATTTTGAAGCACAAAAGTACTAAATAATATTGAAAACTACTTTATGTCACGGACACAAAGCAAGAAAATCACTGTAAAAGTATGAGCTGCAACAAATCAACCAATATTTAGCCATAGAATTAATATATTCTACCATCTGCTACATGTCAAATCTGATGTTATTACAAAAAAGTGGCTAAAATCTCTCCACTATTGCAAAAAAAACAAATATTGAGTCCCAAAATATACTGTTCCATCTTTCATATATTGAACGATAAGTCGATACAGAGATTATGTGACAGGTCTGTATGGATGCCCGTTTCATTGCTGTCCAGACCATAGACTGTATGGACATAGTTAATGCGCTAGCCACCACATTCCAAACAGGAAGTAATAGTGAAGGCGCTTCCAGCTCCTACTGATCCTGGCTTCCACTGGCGTCCATTGGAATATTGTGGCCCCTCTCTCTGTAATTGCTGCTGTGAGCATCGCCATTTTTTGAATCAGAATCAGAATCAGAATCATTTATTAATGGCCACACAACAAGTTGGTGGAATATGTTGAATATGAATGAATATGAATATGAATATTTTGGTCTTAAATTGTTCGTATTAACCCACTCTACATGATCATGGTGTTTTTATTTTGCTATTTTGTTTGTTAAAAACATCCTGGCTTCATTTGAGTGGACACTAGGTGACATTACACTCACTACATTCAGACTGCAGCCTGAAGTGACCCAAATCCAAATTTTTTCGTCCTTATGCGACCTGTATCTGATTTTTTAATCACAGATCCGATTTTTTCAAATGCGACCCAGGCCACTTGGTTATGTGCTCCTAAAACTGATACATATCCGATCTTTTGACATGCGACTTCAGTCTGAACAGCCAGAACGCATTCATCCGACCTACAGCCGACCTAGCGTTCTTTTCTATGGATGTTGCTGCCGCTGCCCCACAAAACACCATGGCCAAAAACCTTCTTCTCTCTGTCTCAATCTCCTCTTTAAAACAAATAAGCTGTAAGTGTTCTGGCTCTGGTTTGACAGCAACTTTGAAATCACTAGGTGCTCAGTGCAGTGTCCGTGTTTAGGCGACTTCTGTAAACACTGAGCTCCCTCGCTACTGTGACATCGTGTCCTCCAATGCTCCCGTGGGACACTTTTGGGGCGTTTAAAGTTCACACTGGAGAACACATACAAGTCACATTTAATTAATAAATGTGAACAGCCTCGCAAAAAAAATGGATTAAAAAAAAAAATCTGAATTGAGCATTAAGTCCTGCAGTCTGAACACAGCCTTACTCCACTTCTTTATGCAGTCTATGGTCCAGACTGTGGATTTGACCCGGACTGTCTTTACTGTGCAGTCTGCGCCCGTCCAAATGACCTGCATTATCACTTTAGTAAAACGTGTGTTCAGCAAATCACCGCGTTTCATCCACTCGTCTGTAATGTGCAGATTGTAGGTTTCAGAGACAAAAACTAAACAGCTCTGCAAAGGACTGGGACCATAAAGACAACAAAGACGACCAGAGACCAGGACTCAGACCAGAACCAGACTAAACCAAACCAAACCAAAGAGTGCGTTACAGAGAGGAGGTGATGACAACAGGACTGATGTTAGCAATTCAAAATGAGGCACTTGAAATTATCAAGGACTTTACGTACCTCAGAAATCAAACAAAATGATCTTATTTGGTTTACGTATATACAATACGGATATACAATTCTCAAAGCTCTCACTGCGCTTTTGCTTTATGGAATAGAGAGTAGGGTATATAGAATTTTATTGGTTTGTTCAAATGTCCAAAGCTAACAAAGACAGAAGATTATAATTCATATTTTTTCCAAGATAGCCAACTTTTTTATATTGTAAAATTCAACAGATTTATTCATTGTGTGTAAAGAAAACACATGAACCCATCTGAATTATACAGATCACAAAAACTGCAATTGTTTAAGTAACGTGCTTTCCAATCCCAATTAAAAACTATCCTCTATTATGTAAAAAATGGCTGATCCTGTAGTTTCAGATTACAGTCTGTCCTTTACTTTTAAGTTTGAGCCTTGCAGGTGGACAAATTCTTGCGATTTTTGTGAGTTCACAAACCCTTGAGAATCTGTCTTAAGCGGCTCCGGCTGAATCGCTTACATGTTACAGGTCCTAAACGAAACTGACCAACCACAGAGCAGCACTGTGGTCTGAGCAGAAGCCAATGTCAAACGAATCAAAACAAAACTTCGGCATATTTTTGCTTGTGAAAAACGTGCACAAGGTAAGGGCTTTGAGTGTTTGTGGAAGGGTAATACGCCGGTGCTTTTCTCTCAAATGCATGTAACAAAAAAGTTAGATTTCTCGACTTGTTCCACTGTTGTGATGTTTCAACCAACACTGGACATGTATTTCACCCTACACAAGAGTAAAATCTGCACGTTTTGGACACGTATATGTCAGACTGCACTAAAAATGAATGAGGACGGCTACACTACCCACGCTAGACACACGTATGGAGGGGGGCATGCCTATGTTCCCTCAGCCCTATGGTCCCTCAGTCCTATGGTCCCTCAGCTCTATGTTCCCTCAGCCCTATGTTCCCTCAGCCCTATGCTCCCTCAACCCACCTCGAGGTCATGGTGCAAAGGACCCTAGGTTGAAATTACTCTGAATCATCCCTTTAAAAGTGGTAAAAAAAATAAAAATTACTTGACTTAAGAGTTTAATTTTGAGAAAAATCTTAGAAATGAAGGAACACAGGGCTGAGGGAACATGAAATTGTGGGAACAAAGGGCCTAAGTTTCTAAATGTTCAGTGAAAAACAAATTCTTAGAAACAAGGGAACATAGGGCTAACCCCGTATGGAGCAGCACATCCTACACACGTAGATTTCAGAAAATAGAATCCAAACGATCTTTTAATGCTCTATTTGACCGTAGGCGCGTATTCCCATCAAAATACAAAGAGAGCAACCATTTATTGTTGTATTTGTGCATTTACCATCAGCACAAGCGATCCAATTTAGAATCCTGCTTTCAAATTTCAAATCAAACAGTATTCGCTTGTCAGAAAAAAAATTACAAAGATATTTTTCCAAACTCGCACAGTCCTACCACAGTTTCAAACCAAAGGAAAACAGCAGTATGGTGCATGTAGCTGCAGTGTGATCGACGTCTGGTTTAACAAGCTCCAAACTGGAACCCACCACGAAGCCCAAAATTCAAAACACACCGAGTCATCATCTTTTATGAGGCCTAAACCCGCTCATTCAGGCATAAATCTAAAACTGCTTTTCTTTTCAGACCACATTTTTCAAACACTTTGGATTTTTTTTTTGACAGTCTTGTAAAAATATCTTGAAATGCAGCTTTGAAAAATGGAGCAGAGGAGTGTGAAAATAAAAAGCTATAGCCTACAGGTGAACCAGAAACCTGCAGTCACAAGTTAGGTTAGACTCGAGCCAAAGGGTGCGTTCACTTCTCTAGTTTGAGCACAGTTTAATCTGGGTGTAGGCTTGGTTTGGTCCTGGTTTGGTCTAGTCCTGGTTTAGTCCGGGGTTAGTGCTGGTTTAGTCTTGGTTTAGACCTAGTTTGGTCCTAGTTTGGATCTGGTGTTTAGTCTTGGTTTGGTCCTAGTTTGGTCCTGGTTTATTCCTGGTTGAGCAGTGTTTGGTCCTGGTTTAGACCTGGTTTGGTCCTGGTTTGGTCCAGTTTTGGTCATGTTTGGTCCTGGTTTGGTCTAGTCCCGGTTTAGTCTGGGGTTAGTGCTGGTTTAGTCTTGGTTTAGTCCTAGTTCATTCCTAGTTTGGATCTGGTTTAGTCCTGGTTTGGTCCTTGTGTTTAGTCTTGGTTTGGTCCTGGTTTGGTCCTGGTTTATTCCTGGTTGAGCAGTGTTTGGTCCTGGTTTAGTCCTGGTTTAGTCCAGTTTTGGTCATGTTTGGGTTTAGTCCAGGGTTAATGCTGGTTTAGTCTTGGTTTAGTCCTAGTTTGTTCCTAGTTTGGATCTGGTTTAGTCCTGGTTTGGTCCTGGTGTTTAGTCTTGGTTTGGTCCTGGTTTATTCCTGGTTTAGTCCTGGTTTGGCACTGATTTGGCCCTGGTTGAGCAGTGTTTTGTCCTGGTTAAGTCCTAGTTTGGCCCTGGTCTACTCCAGGTCTACTCCAGGTCTAGTCCTGGCCTAGTGCAGGTCTTTTCCTGGACTAATCCTGGTATGGTCCTGGTTTAGCCTTGGTTTTGTCCGAGTTTGGCCTTGGTTTAGTCCTGGTTTGGCCTTGGTCTAGTCCTGGTCCAGTCCTGGTCCAGTCCTGGTCCAGTCCTGGCGGTTTAGTCCCAATATTGATTGATTAGTGCGCAAATGTGAACGCAGCTTAAACTGTGTCATCAGTAACAGTCAAAATCCATCATCTGCACTTGTTTCATTATCACAAAGGAATGCTCAGTCAAGGCTTCCAAAAATATGTTATTAAAAGCATCCAAATAACTTAAAGGTCATGCAAATAAATTGAAAAGCTGCATTAGATAAAACTTTGCTTTATCTAATCTCAACATTACATCAGCAAACAGCTCTTTCCTCGTTACCATCACAGTCACATTTAACTAAACATGCCTCTAGTCACTACATTTAAACAAGTCTTCTATTTATTCTTTATCTAATCTTAATCACATCACATTTATAAACTATGGTGCCATTCAGTACAGGCCAGTTACACAATATTTGCTGAATAAAATACAATTATAAATACGCTTTAACTTGTCAGAGCTGGTTAACAGTATTTTTTAGTTTTAAATTACTAATAAAATAGACAGTTGAGTTGCATCTTATTTTTCTGTGAATTTTATCTTTTCTTACTAGTTATAGCAAACACACAAATAAAAATAATAAATAAAAAGTGCCATGTTGCCAGCAATTTTAGTGACTTTCTGAGGACACTAACCTAACCTAAATCAACAATTATATATGGTTTGTATTTGCTTGAATTTTAAATCAGACTGAACAACAATTTTCTGTACAATTAACTAGAAAAAACATTTTATTTCTACAGTCATATGAAAACGAAGGGACAACCTAGCCAGAAAGTATGACAAAAATAAACATAGTAAGGTCTGATCTCTAAAATTATCAGACTACCAGCTCATAAAAGCTTAATTTATCTCAATGAAATAGCAGGCATCTAAAATAAAATCACATATATAACAGCAAATAATATTATTAGCCAGCCTAAATACATCTACTTTGCAATATTAGCATTAGCATCAAGTTACGTTAATTACTTTCTACATTGAAATGCTAACATAAAGTTTTGTCATAAGTTTTTTTTTTCACCACAACAATCAGTACCAAAATTTAGCAGAAAATGTGTTTTAGACTTTTTATTTTATTTTTTTTACTTTTTTAAATAAATAAAATACAACTCATTTCCAGTGTTTTATAAAGAAAATCCAGTCAAATCTTGTATTAAAATGTAACGTTAACTGGCATGCTAACGTTATTATTAGCGAATTATTTTTGTAAAAGAAAGACATTTTAACTAACTTTAAACTATTTCAGGATCACACCTTTTGGAGCAACTTAACACCCTTTGACAAACCCTCCCCCACCACAACAAACCTGCTCCTCTGCGCTCCAAACCCATGTGCTGCTAGCTACATCCAAAATTAGCAGATTTGCATTCAAACTTCCCCCAAATAAAGTTGAATTTGCTCCTACCATGATTCCTGGCGCAGTTGAGTCTTGTTTTATTCCCGTTAAAGTGCATTTTCTGTCAGTATTCCCCGGTTAGAGGCCGGCAGTGGTTCATTCCCGGTCAGGTCTCAGATTAGACTGATTCACACGGGAGAGGAGCGCACGTGAAGTCCCGCCCCCCGCGCTGAAAGGACACGCCCACTCTGAAAGGACACGCCTACTCCCAGAGGACACGCCCACTGAGGGAACCCGCTCCCCACAGCGACATCTGCTGGACAAACACTGGAACTGCAGCTAATCATTTGTAAGGCATATTTCATACAATTTTAGTCTGTTCTGCACCGTATTCAATTCAATTCAGTTTTTATTAAGAACACAGAATATTCATAGTTCATAGTATAAAAATAAGAATGAAAATGCAAATATACAGTGCATGTTATAATGTATACAGACAAGACCATCAGTGTTTCCACAGCTTAGAGGTGAAGCTGACAGAGCTCCTCACAGGACACACTAGACCTTGAATGATTTGATTGTTCACATTCAATCAACACAGCGAGCACTAAACTGCAAATGGACTCACAAATGGCATATCCCTTCCTCTTTTTGTTTTCTTAGACTGCGTATTTTACAAATTTCACTTTCATTTTTTTTAAATTTTTGTACTTAATATTAATATTTGTAAAAGCCTAACCAGGGACGGGGGCTGCAAATTAGCTTGTGGCCAGAAGCCCTATGTATATTACATCGGTTACCTATTTGGTGTCACTGTTGTTTTGTACAGTCCCTGACAAATAAACATAAATAATAAATGAAAATGATTCATGGCTCTACACATAAATTAATAAATACAACGTCTAATTGTGATAACACAGGGTCTCACACCACATTTTACAAACATTTCACTGGCACTACAGAGCTGTCAAACTCTGCAAACTCTTTTTTTCCCTGTAGTTAAACCAAAAAATGCACACTATACAAAGGTGAGCAGAGACATTTGAAAAGTGCAATTTGGACGTCACTGGAGCACATGGAGGATTTATGGACGAGCATATTGGCCTGGCCATAAATCGTACTCTGTTGAGAGGTCACTGGTGACATAACGTCCAAGATATTTAATCTCATAAAAACAGGAAAAACTAAAACATATGTATATTCTATGTCATTCAACTGTACTACTCTTTATTTAATACTAACAGCAAGCAATCAATTTAGATTGGTACTAGATTCCAGCTCCCACAGATGCTGTCATTGTATCCTGGGGCAAGACACTTAACCCACCTCGCCCCCAGTGTCTATGTAACACTGGTGTATGAAAGTGTGTATGAATGGATGAGTGTCTTGAAGGTGGAAAAGCGCTTTATAAATATGTGACCAGTTGAAATAGGCTATGTAAAATGTACAAAAACAGTACTTTTTATTCATAAATCATGTCCATCTTGTCTCATTTTCATTAACATACAGTCTTCAGGATAAAAGATGTTTATTTTATTTTATTTTATTTACAGTAAATTGCATGTAGGCCTATTACTACAGTTAATCCTACATGATTGCAACCAGAATGCTCTATCAAAATAAGGATTGGATTTCAGAATCATGAAAAATTAGCACAGTTGCCACAGTAATAAACAGTTAAAAACAAAATATTTACTCCTGAAAAAGTTGCATGTAAAAAGAACCCATGAATAGGCTGTTGTGTTACCGCTTTAATAAATAAAATAGATTAAGAGTGGGCATCCAAAAGGGCAATATAAGAGACCCATATAAAATAATAACAACTCACCAGGGACTAGTATTTGTACACTTAGCCTGATAACTACAATTTCAATTTGAGTGTTTACAACCAAACCCTGTACTGTATTTTGGGGTAGCCGACCCTTAGGCCTATCGCAATAGCACATTTTGAAGCCCGATACACTGCTTAATTATATAAATGTATATGTACATGTAATAATAAAACATAGAAATATAGTAATACAAGTATATATCAGTTATATGCAAGAGGTCAAATGTTATTCTTTAAAAAAGGATGCAAAATCTCCCCACTTTTACGAAGAAAATGTACACAAGATACATTTTTAAGCCCCAAAAGTACTAGTATTGTTCCAGCTTTTATATACTGAATAAGAAGTAATAGTATTTATGGTGACAGGCCTACCTCCAAAAATATATGTCTAAATCCTACACAAATCTGAAGTTGTGGTTGTTTTGCGTTCCAGTTTAAGTTATGGGAGAATGCAATGATTTGAGACAGAGCAAAACTCTTCTGCACTGTGGACCTTTTCGCTCACTTAAAAGCAATGGAGCGAAAGACTGTAACGACGCACTGGGGACATGGCCGAGATTGAAAGACTTCACTCAGATTCACTTGTTTTAACTTCTCCGTACGTCCTTTTCCGTTCAAACTGTGTAACAGTCGTCCAAGGGCATCAAACTGTGAAATCAAAGCGATTTTCTTCTTAAGGCAATGGTTTAAACGCATTGAAAAGGTGCATTTTGTAACTTTTCTAGCGGAGGGTCCGTCAAATACTTTTCTCTACAGACATTAAACCTTTCTATTTTCATGGAGACCAAACCAGACCAAGTTACGGGTCAGATCTGCGGAGAAACGACCCCGCTCACAGTCAGAATGCCTGGTTTTCAAGGTGTTTTGGAGCTACGCCACCTGTAATTGAATAAATGCAAAGTAGAGCTGTTTAATGTCGTACTGTGGAATATTCCAGGCAGAGCAATGGCACATCCAACCAAAAAGTTACACATTGGCCCTCTAAATAATCCAGTAATCCAGATTTGCTCTAGTCTTGTGCCATGGATGGTTCTCTGATGAGCTCCTGTTAAAACCATCATGAGTCTAACGTGTCCCACATGTGAAAACCAAGAACAAAAGCTCATTCTGGCTCCGTGGAGGTCTACAAAAAAGAGAACTGGTTTAATACTTAGGGCTGTACACAGAAAAGTGGCATGTTTATCTATTGTGACAAGATTTATTCAAGAAAAAGTTGGATCTTGTTAGTGTTTCTGGAAAAAATAAGGCGAAAAAGTTTTGTTTACTAGCAGTCATATCAACTATCTCTCTGATGCTGAACCCTCGACGGAAAAACAAATGTCTGGGATTGTTTCCAAATGATTCTCATCCGATAACGTCTCAGATTGGGCAAAATTGTTTGTTACTGGTGTTGGCTTTCCTATGATTCTCATCCAATAAAATGGCTTTTTAAATAAATAAACCTGCAAAGCCTTTTACTGAGCTACAGATTTTATTAAATGTATTACTTTCGGCCAACATAAGCTACAATCAGACTGTACAGGTACTTTACAGTCTTTATTATGTGTTTGTTAAATATGCAAATAGAAAATAAAAAATGTTATCTATATCGTGAATCATCCTGGAATGACACTTTCATTTAGTTTCTCTTTTTTCCCCTTTTTCATATCAGAAGAAAGACATTCTCCCGAACTTAAAGTTGAACTCCTGCACGTTTGAAGCTAAAGTCCGTTGCTAGAGGAGGTCGAATTCTGTCAGAAGCCAAAAACGGCACAGATCAGTGTTTCCTCAGCGGAGATCTCACTGTGGCAGTGAGTCTGTCAAGGCAACAAACTAGTGTAGTGATGGGGGCAAGTTCTTAGCTTCCACGTAAAACAGCAATTTGCTTCACACTGAAGAAGCTTAACACCACTTTAACCCATTTTACAACAGCCACGAGTCTAACAAACAAAACGCTCTGCCTGGTTCACTCATTAGTGTCTGGAAACGTTATAAAACAACTTTATAAGCAGCCTTACACTTACCTTTGTTAATTTCCCAATGCACATGTGAAAGCCCAAAAGACTCGATCGCCGATGTCGTTTCTAATCCCATTTATTTACGAGTGAATTATATTTTTTGAAAAACCCTAAAAAATACAGTCCCGAACCATTTTCTTTCAACAACTTTCAGTTTCTATTCTTCTTCACCATCAGTAGTCGATCCTCACTTGTTGCTTGTGGCGTTTCGAGGCGCTCACCACCGCTGGAGTCGGCAGTCGAGTCTTTGGGGCTTTCACATGTGCAGTGGGAAATCAACAAGCCAATGCTAAGGCTGCTTATAAAGTTGTTTAATAACGTTTCCAGACACTAATGAGTGAACCAGGCAGAGCGTTTAAAGTGGTGTTAAGCAAATTGGTGTTTTACGTGGAAGTTAAGAACTTGCCCCCATCACTACACTAGTTTCACTGATCTGTGCTGTTTTTTGGCTTCTGACAGTATTCGACCACCTCTAACAATGGACTTTAGCTTCAAACATACCAGAGTTCCCCTTTAAAGCTTCAAGCACTTAAAGCTTAAGGTTTTTTTCCAGTCCAGAAGATTTTTTTTTATTATTTCATTAATGCTTTAAATTAAATACATGACTTGATTTGCTTTAAACGTATTAACCTGGACTGTATCCCTTGTGAGCTCCTCTCCTTGTCACATCTGGACTGAACAGCTGCTCCTGCGCTCCCTCCTCACCCCTCACCCCTCTGCTCCTGCCCCTGACCCCTGCTCTGGGCTGTGGGGGGCAGATAACATGACAGCGGGGGGCAGAGGAGGGGCACAGGACAGAGGAGAAGACCAGTTGGCTCAGATCCTGCGGTTCTGTTGTGCTTTGTCACCTGACGAGGGAGCGCTTTGACTTCTGACAGAGCTGACCTTCGTTTGTCTAAGAAAAAGCATTTGTTTCCCTCGAGCCTGCAGTAAATGTTTAACAGTCTGACGCCTTATGGACAGAAAGCGAAAGTAGCTACAGCCCATGAGAGCCAAGTCAGTTAAAGCCGGGGTCTGTCAAACTTTTCCCCATATTGTCTTGTTTAAAATTTTCTACAATACGACATTAGACAAACAAATGTCTCCCTATCTTTAGCCCTATTTGCATGGGATGAGTACAACATAGGTACATCTGGTAATCTGCAAATTACCACATTCACACGAGATAAGCAACGTCCTATCAGAAAAGTTACACAGTGCACCTTTAAAGAAATAAAAAGCACTCTGATTTTGAGCAGGGTTGCCTCTCTTTTGAGCAATAAAACACGAGTAAACGCAGATAAATAGGTGGAAAATAAGTAAATAAGACACCGCCATGGAGACATTTAAGTAGTAAAATCCCCAGAAAAGTTACACAGGGCACCTTTAAATAGTTTAGAAAGAAATAGCCATCATGTGTTGTTATTTGCACCCAAAACTTCCTTTCTGGACAGCTAAAATTAGGTAAAAGACCATGGAGATTAAACGGTTTGAGAGGCAAACGTTCGGACTTCTGTTAAACCCATTACAGCTGCACTAAGCCCGACGGAGGAGGTCTGAGCTCCGGCGCTCCGCTTTTGTTTGGGAATATCACCAAGCTACGATCTGTCAGTTTCACTTTTAAACAGAGACCGGTCCGAGGAGAACCCCCGCGGGAGCCCGGGCAGGTTTCCAGAGCGCGGAGACAGATTGGCAGGGACCCGCGGGCGCTGGCGGAGAACGGGTGACATGTCAGATTAAATGGCCGGGCTGGCGTTTAGGGGCCGGATGTGACAGGTTTAAAAGGGTCGCTCTACGCCCCGCCGCTTCGCTCTGTGTGAGATTTGAGAAGCAAAATAACAAGATTTCAGTTCAAAACTTGACTGAGAAATTGAAATGAAGTTCAAGTTCAAGTGTTTTTGAAACGCTACACGATTTATTCAAATGTCTTAAACATAATTATATTTAAAGGACCCACTTTATGCTGTTTTATAAAAGTATTTCCTCATCATAACTATAGCTGGAGTTGTGTTTTGTTTCATTCACATGTTTAACACACAAATCCTGCAGATTTAAGATGAGTTCTTCTCTGTTCCACCTTGTCATATCATATGGTAATACTGGAAGTGCTCCACTGTGTTTTTAAACTCTATACACCTTCACTAGAATCATTTGACTAATTTCAGCTCTGGAAATCAATCAAACTTTATTTATAGAGCACTTTTCATACAAAAAATGCAACACAAAGTGCTTAAATGCCAATCTCTACTCTAACGCCCTCATTCTTTCAATGGTTTTCAAGTTATAAGTCCAAGTTATTATCTTAATAAGCCATATAAATAATAAATAATAATAAATAATACATATGTGTGCAATTTTGTTGAGAGAAACCAATGCTTTAACTTTGAAAATATCTAACTAATGATCATCTTTGGCCTGGGAACGCCTTAGGGTCCCCATAAAAGGAGCTGGAGGAAGTGTCCAGGGTGAAGGGAGTCGAATAGTCCCTGTTTAGACCGCTGTCCCCGTGACCCGGGACCGGATAAACGGAAGAAAATGGATGGATGGATGTTCATCTTTATCAAAATCCAACAATGACTTGGAAATTACAACCTCCTTGTTCCCTCATCCAAAACAGTAATCCAGGGCACACAGATTAAATTACAGGTATTTTTATAGTTTTGAAAAATACCTTGATAAACACGGATTTTAACGGTGATTACTGCACTTGCCTCTCCACAGATCTGACCTGTAACTTGGCTCGATGGCGTCACCAGCTCGTCTCTAAAGATAGATATGTTAAATGCCATACTGTGAAACTATAGACAAAGCAAACACATCTATAGATTAACAACTTCTTTCAATGTTCTTTCAATTTTTTTTTGTATCCAGTCCAATCCACTTTATTTCTGTAGCACATCTCATAAAGAAAAGAGTTTCCAAAGTGCTGCACAATATAAATAAAACATATTCAATAGAAACAAAAATAAAGCTCTAGTAAATAAGAGTAAGAATATACATAAAATAATAATGATAATATAAAAAATGTCCAAATATTCCTTTTTTATTGTATAGTAGTGCATACTTTGAATTAATCCTCATCTTTTGACAGTTCTGACCCACATTTCGCCCCATATCTTCAGTTTGTTCTTCCGAAACAGAGGTCCAGTGCACACACACATTCTCATAGACACACATACACACACAGTCAGGAAGTTCACTGGTTTCCCTGGATTAGGTCAGACAACACGGTCGAGCAAACAGAAGCTAAAGCCTCATCGCACAAACCTTCCTCCAGTAGCACACGACACCACAGAGTTCAACAAGTGCAGACGAAAGAGGGAAACATATCCCCTGTGCTTTTCTTTAGAAGACAAACTAGACTAAACGTGCTGTTCCTCATTTAAATGTGCTCTGTGTAACTCGTCTGCCAGAGGGTCCACCACCCGCTCGTCTCCATGGCGATGTGCCTTGAATGTCCCGCAGTATAAGCCAAAAAAAATGGCCAAATTAGAGGTTCGATTTGTGGAGAGGTCGATCGCACTCACGTAAAGAATTCATGTTTTTAAAGATATTTTTAAGCAACAAATAACACCCGTAGTTGAATAAACGCAAGACAATTTAAACCAAAGCCTGAACATCTCCATGGAGGCAAACAAAGAAGTTACACAGTGCACCTTTAAAGGGAAAGTTTGGGTTTTTTGACATGAATCTGTACGTCTCCGTCAGCAGTGTCGTGCATCAACACTGACTTACCTCCCGACAGCGTCCGGTGAGATGAGTTCTTCCCCGGTTTCGGTGCTGATGAAAGTGTCCGGCAAGTTGTCTGAGGTCATGAAAATAAAGTGTTTTTCTTCTCAAAACTATATGTGTTCAAAAGAGTGACACATTTGCCTCACAAAACGGCGAACTACAAAAAAGTCAGACCTCATAATCGCTTGGCACTATTTTCTCTTTGCTCATATCACTGCGCGCTGCCGCCAGGTGAAGCCGTGCACGACTTCAACACTTTTTTCAGTAGTTCGGCGGTGTTTACGTGCTCAGACTGTTGACCACTGCGACATGAGAGAGCTAACGTGAGAGCTACAGCCATAAGTGCATAAGCTTGTATAAGGCATATAAGAATATATATAAAAATGGTGCAGAGTTGTGATTCTCCAGGCTGTAACAGCAAAAATCCAACTTCATCTTGTCCCACTCTGTCCCTCCTCTCTCTCTCTGCTGTTCTAACTCCATCTGGTGAATTTGGGCATCAGTTTATTCGGGTTCATAAAGATCTCCCCTTGGCTCTGTGCTAAAGGCCACGTCTTCATCGTCGATGTTGTCGTTACTTTCCGAGCAGTAAACACAGTGAAACAGGCGCCGCTTCACCGGGCGGCAGCTGGGAGTGATACGACCGGAGAGAAACTAGAACCAAGCAATTACGAGGTCTGACTTTTTTGTGGTTCGTGGTTTTGTGACGCAAATGTTTCACTCTTTTGAACACATTGTTTTGAGAAGAAAAACGCTTTATTTTCATGACCCCAGACACTTTCATCAGCACCGAAACCGGGGACGAACTCATCTCACCGGACGCTGTCGGGAGGTAAGTCAGTGTTGATGCACGACGCTGCTGACGGGGACGTACAGATTCATGTCAAAAAACCCAAACTTTCCCTTTAACGCCTTAATAACATGAAAAACTGAATTAGATCTTTTAAACAGTTTGCAGTGGCCCAAAGCTATTCCTCACTTACGCATTCAGAGTGTTCTAAGTATTCACTGCGTTTCACAACTTTCAAAAGCCAGAGCAGATCCATCACTACAACTACAAGCATGCTAATTGTGCACTTCCTGATTATCGGACAATAAAATGCTTCATAATTGGATGTAGACAGCACATGGAGGCCTCATTTTGACCTCAAGAGCTGCTTAAGAATGTATCTGTACCGGGGCAAGACACATTTTACTCAGATTTTGTTCAAACTCGATGCAGCTTCACCAGAATCACGTGGATAATTTCTGCCCTTGCATCACCGATCTCGACTGAACGAAAGGTAAACGGAGCTGTTAACCTGAAAACCACCGCCTCCTCATGACATCAGTAATAAAGGTTTACCCAAACATACGTTAATGAAACAAAACACGACTCGAGGCATGTTTTCAAGGCAGTAACAGCGTTTTAACGTGGCTTAAAACTCACAAGAGGCAATTCTGCGTAATAAAGGACCTTTAATCTTCCAGCAATTAGGCTCCTAAGATTGACCTGTTGTTCTGCTTCCTTTGTTTATGTAGTCACCAATTTAAAATGAAAAGGAAAAAGGAAGTTTGCTTTTGATGAAATTAGATGACAGCTCGTATAAATCATGGTATTATTGTTATACTTGACCCCATTATTTGGTCGGCTGATTAATGCCTCGACAAACAAAAGTCCATCAGGCGAAGCTGTAAATAGAATCAGGGCTGGGTTCCCCGAACAGAAAAATGATCTGGCCCTGACCCTTGACCTTCACAGACTGAAAAATGGCTTTTGGCACAATGGCCGACAGCTCCATTATAACACTTAATCTGTGATGGTTTTTCGTGAGTGGCTGAACCTGATTTTTGTCCATGTATCTGAGTGAGATTTGCCTTGTCCCAGAACAGACATAATGTATAAGCAGCTCTCGAGGTCAAAATAAGCATGGACACTGCAGCTAATTATTCAGTTTTTCATTGTGAAAGAAGCAGGAAGTGACCGGTTAGCACGCTAGTTGTTTCTGGCATTACGGCGACAGCAAAACTCAGCTCAGGCCTCTGAAAGTTGTGAAAAGCGTTTATAAAATCATCGTGGTGAATAATAAAAGTATAACAGATTTTTATAGGTCTGACTTCATTTCTAACTTCTGTAAATACAGTTCTGTGCAAAAGTTTTAGGGAAAATGCTGTAAAGTAGGAACGCCTTCAAAAATGGAAGTGTTCATCATTTATTTTCATCAATCAACAAAATGCAGTGAAAGAACAAAAGAGAAATCTAAATCAAATCAATATTTGGTGTGAGCTTTGCCTTCAGAAGAGCATCAGTTCTTCTAGGTTTTACTTGCAGACAGTTTGTGAAGGAACTGGGCTGGTCGGTTGTTCCAAACATGTTGAAGAACTAAGCTCAGATCTTGTGTGAATGGAGCTTCCTCACATCCTTCTGTCTCTTCATGTTAATCCCAGACTCACTCCATGATGCTGAGGTCAGTTCTTCTTCTTCTTCTTCTTCTTCTTCTTCTTCTTCTTCTTCTTCTTCTTCTTCTTCTTCTTCTTCTTCTTCTTCTTCTTCTTCTTCTTCTTCTTCTTCTTCTTCTTCTTCTTCTTCTTCTTCTTCTTCTTCTTCTTCTTCTTCTTCTTCTTCTTCTTCTTCTTCTTCTTCTTCTTCTTCTTCTTCTTCTTCTTCTTCTTCTTCTTCTTCTTCTTCTTCTTCTTCTTCTTCTTCTTCTTCTTCTTCTTCTTCTTCTTCTTCTTCTTCTTCTTCTTCTTCTTCTTCTTCTTCTTCTTCTTCTTCTTCTTCTTCTTCTTCTTCTTCTTCTTCTTCACGCTCAAGAGAGTTCTGAATGACTTTGGCTTTTTCTTTCGTTCGCTCACTTTGCATTTTGTAAATAAAAAAAAAATATTTATAAACATTATTATTACGTCATTATTTATATTTTTGAAGGCATTCTTTGTTTACAGCATTTTTTCACACCTGCCTAAAACTTTTGCACAGAACTGTATAAATTATGATTTGACACAAATCAACAAAATCAGCAAAAAACAAAAAAGTTAAGATGACTTGAATTAAGAAAGTTTTATCATGATTCGAGTAAATTTCACTTGAAAAGTAAAACGATCTGCCAGTGGAATAAGACGTTTCGTACTTAAAATATGAAAATACATCTTGTTACACTTAAAATAAGAAATAGATTGTTGCTTGAATTAAGAAAAAAAAAACACTTATTCCACCAGCAGATCATTTTACTGCTCAAATAAAGTAAAATGTTCTTAATTGAAGTCATTTCAACTTACCTAGATATTGTTTTTTTCCAGTGAAGATGCAATTTGCGAAGAAAAGTTGAAAATGTTGAAAATAACACTAAAACACAGATGACATCACACTAGGAGGAATTCTATCCAATAGTTAGCCACAATTTACACACAAGAAACACATTTTTTCTGACATTTTGAACATGGTTTCAACGAAATAAAGGCGCTTTCTTGTGTTTGTCATTTCTGTGGATGTTAGAGGACTTTGGCTTCACCTGTCAAATTGGGAAAACAAGTATGAACGTTATTGCAAAAATGATCTTAACTGCGTTTGAGTGAAAGGCGTAGCTGAACCTGTCAAAGGCACGTTTAAGGTCCAACTAAGATTCCTACATTTCTTTTTCGAAAGCCTCGGCCAAAGTAGCAGCCAACGCAATCAGTACAAAACTGTCAAATCACAAAATATGAAATTATAAAAACGTTTGCGTCTCTCAAGAAAAACACACGTCTCACTCGCCAAACTTTTTAGTATTTTCTTAAGGGTGCATTGTGTAACTTTTCTAGTGGAGGGTCCGTCAAATGTTATTGCTTTGTCCGGAATGTTCCTCAGTACGGCTTTAAACCTTTCTGTCACCACGGAGACCAAACCGGACCAAGTTCCAGGTCAGATCTGCGGAGAGGCGAGCCCGCTCAGCGCCAGAATCTCTGTTTTTCTAGGTATTTTTGAGCTATAAACCCACCTGTAATTGAGTAAATGTAAAGTAGAGCTGTTTAATGTCACACTGCGGAACATTCTAGGCAGAGTAATGACGCATCCATAGAAACAAGCAGGCGACAGACCCTCAACCAAGTTACACAGTGCAGCTTTAACCTCGGAATGCATAAGGTAAGTGAAAAACTTTGGATCACAAACAGGTTTAAAATGAATTCATTCTGTTTTTCACGTTTTGAGGAAAATAAAAATCAGTCTTTAAATCGAATCGCGTTTGCGTTAGAACCAAACCCACGGCTTAAATAAACTCGGGCAAATGTAAAATGTAAGTTCAGCATTAGTCAGCAGCTCTGAAATAGGTCGTGTTATTCTTACCTTCAGGCTGCCGGTGTAAAAAGGGCGGCGCTGTCTGAGGTGCCCACGGTGAAATACGACTGGGGCATTAGAGGATTTCTGCGTTCAGCTGTGGCAATAGAATCACATTTTTGAGGCCAGATTGATTTTTATTAGTTAAATCCTACTTGGCGGACGCGGGAATAAGCAGCAGGATAAGATACCGCACCGGTCTGCTGTTATTACAGGTGTGAAAATGCTTTCAAAACGCTCAGGCTCATGGATTATTTGGTGTTTTGTTTGAGAGACGTAAATCAGTGAGTGTCAAAAATAAGAGATTAAAAATAAGAAATGAATGTTCAAAAGAGAAGAGGGCAAACGAGAAACACTGACTCCCAAACCAGGACTAAACCAGAACTAAACCAGGACTAAACCACAACTAAACTAGAACTAAACCAAAACTAAAGCAGAACTAAACCAGGATTTATCCAGGACTAAACCAGGACTAAACAAAAACTAAACCAGGACTTAACCAGGACAAGACCAAAACATGTGGCCATACCGGCTCGTCAAAGCCTGAACCCGTCAGATCTCAGAAGCTAAGCAGGGCCGGGCCTGGTTAGTACTTGGATGGGAGACCACTGGGAATTCCAGGTGCCACAGTGAGGCGCCAGTGGCAAAAACTGTTGTTGTGTCCTTAGGCAAGACACTTCACCCACATTGCCTAGTATGAAAGTGGTGTGTGTGTGAGTGTTGGTGGTGGTCGGAGGGGCCGATGGCGCAGATTGGCAGCCTCGCTTCCGTCAGTCTGCCCCAGGGCAGCTGTAGCTACAATAGTAGTTTACCACCACCGGGTCTGGAGTGAATGAATAATGCTCTGTAAAGCGTCTTTGAGTGTCCAGAAAAGCGCTATATAAAACTGATGCATTATTATTATTATTATAAACCAGAGCTAAACTAGGTCTAAACTAAACCAGAAACAAACCAGGACAAAACCAAAACTAAACCAGGACAAAACCAAAACTAAACCAGGACCTAACCAGGACTAAGCCCCAACTAAAACAGGACTAAATCAGGACTAAACCAAAATGTAGCCAGGACTTAACCAGGACTAAACCAGAACTAAACAAGAACTAAACCAGAACTAAACCAGGACTAAACCAGAACTAAAGCAGGACTAAACCAAAACTAAACCAGGATTTATCCAGGGCTAAACCAGGACTAAACCAAAACTAAACAACAGCTATACCAGGACTAGACCAGGACCTAACCAGGACAAAACCAAAAGTAAATCAGAACTAAACCAGGACTTAAGAACTAAACCAAAACTAAATCAAAACTAAACCAGAACTAAACCAGGACTAAACCAGGGCTAAACCAGGGCTAAACCAGAACTAAATCAGGACTAAATCAGGAGGCTGGTCCCTGAGGTCCTCAGAGTGTGAGATGGACTGAAATTTCCTTTGAATACTTCACTTTAGAAAACCTATTTACTGTATAATTCCATGTTTCTCTATTAAAAGCAGAATAATAAAACACAGAATGTAAAAACATGTCTGAGATGTGCTTTGATCTGGAGGAGGGTCTTGGACGGTGCACTGAAGGACGGCTCAAACACGGAGGACAAATCTCTGTTTGTGGATAATAAAGTCTTAACCTTCACCTTCAGTAAAATAGAAATGATGAAAAACACGCACAGTCCTTGTTTACACTCGTTAAACCGTCTCAAATAAAACTTTATTTTTAGAACTTCTACTCTAAACACCAGAAGCGTTCTGAAGGTCGCTGGTCTCATTTCCCAAAGCTCAGGTCCTGTTCCTCGGTCCATCTGCTCCGTCTGGAATCTCAAACAGCTCCGATTCCAAACATTTGCTCAGAGTCGCACACGAGGAAACGCACGGAAACCTCACTTCAAAATCACTTATGTAAGACTCCAGCTCCAGGACACCGGCAACTTCAGGACAAACAAACACACACAAAATGACACCGGGCTACGATGTACGACGAGGAGGGAAAAAATCAACTCATATTTGAGAGAACTATCAGGGATTAGTCAAAATTTTAGTCAACACTGTGTAACTTTTTGATGTTTGAGTTTAGTTTGTGGAGATGCAAGCAGATGGTTTAAAAAATTGGACGGAAAAACATTAGGTCTGCATTTAAAGTTGAACTCCAGCACATTTGAAGCTAAAGTCCATTGCTAGAGGTGGTCGAATTCTGTCAGAAGCCAAAAAACGGCACAGATCAGTGTTTCCTCGGTGGAGATCTCACTGTGGCAGTGAGTCTGTCAAGGCAACAAACTAGTGTAGTGATGGGGGCAAGTTCTTAACCTAACCTATATTACAACACAGCCATGAGTCTAACAAACAAAACGCTCTGCCTGGTTCACTCATTAGTGTCTGGAAACGTTATAAAACAACTTTATAAGCAGCCTTACACTTACCTTTGTTAATTTCCCACTGCACATGTGAAAGCCCAAAAGACTCGATCACTGATGTCGTTTCTAATCCCATTTATTTATGAGTGAATTATATTTTTTGAAAAACCCTAAAAAATACATTCCTGAACCATTTTCTTTCAACAACTCTCTGTTTCTCTTCTTCTTCACCGTCAGTAGTAGATCCTCACTTGTTGCTTCTGGCGGCTCAAGCCTCTCGCCCCCGCTGGAGTCGACAGTCGAGTCTTTTGGGCTTTCGCATGCGCAGTGGGAAATTAACAAGGTAAATTAAGAACTTGCCCCCATCACTACACTAGTTTGTTGCCTTGACAGACTCACTACCACAGCGAGATCTCCGCTGAGGCGACACTGATCTGTGGTATTTTTTGGCTTCTGATCGAATTCGACCTCCTCCAGCAAAGGACTTTAGCTTCAAACGTGCAGGAGTTCCCCTTTAAAGGCTCCATATGACAGTATTTTCATATCTTTAATGTTATTTTCTCCTCATAAGTAAAGTTCCGCAGATGTTATAATGCTGTTTTCTCCTCAAAAATATACCTGTAGTTATGTTTTCTTTCATTCACACATGTTTGAGTAACCCTATTATTAGTCTGTCTGCATCTCCAAAGCTCAAAATGCTCTGTTCCCCCTGGTGATGTCATGAAGCAGTGATTTTCAAGTTAACAGCTCCTTTTACCCTTTGTCAAAATGGGCAATTCCAGGTCTGAAACCATCCAAACTATTCTAGTGAAGGTGTATGGAGTTTAAAAACAGTAAAAATAGCGGAGCTTGACCTGTATTATCACAAGGTAGAACAGAGATTTGAGAGAAGAACTCAGCCTAAATCTGCAGGTTTGTGTGTTAAACATGTGTGAATGAAACAAAACACAACTCCAGGTCTGTTCGTGATAAGGAAACATCATTATAACATTAAAGATCTGAAAATACCGTAACATGGGCCTTTTAATTGTACAGACCTAATTCTTTTCCTCCCAGAACTCTCTGTATCTGCCCTCGTCCCTGTGTGTTCCACCACAACAGAAGTGAGTTAAGGTGATGCCCTGTGGCTTTATAGGGCTGCTCCACTTCCTGTTTGGTGCATGTAAACACCGTGGCAATGAAGTGCGACCGGCCCTGAGCTTTGGTAGCAGCTTTATGAGTCTGCCCCTGTGTCCTGTGCAGCGGTGGAAGGCAATGAAGTACAAAAGTGAGAAAAGTAAAAGTGCAATACCTAAGTACAAGTTTTATGTATCTGTACGTTTTTACTGTGGATACTTTTTGCCTTTACTTCACTACATTTGAGAGCATGTATCTGTACTTTCTACTCCATTCCTACTATTTTAGATGTGAGCTGAAAGTAAAAAGTGCTTTTCTTTATGGTTTGAGACCTGCTGAAAAGGCTGAAACTTATTTTAAGCACATTTATTTGGCGTTAACATCCAAAACCAAACACACAAAATCACAAAACAGCTAGAAAAAAATAACAAATCAATAAAATGACTACATTTCATCCTTTAATTGCTCTAAAAATGTTTTACTTTTTATTCTTTAAAGGTGAAAGGTGTGACTTTTCGGTGGGTGCTCTATCACCTTCTTGTTTCTATGGACATGTATTTGCTACGGAAGCTGAAGGGACTCACAACAAATGCAAATGCCATAACACACCAAAAAGCCACAACGGAAGAGACTGCGGGACTCAATTTTCCAACCTGGGAGGGCTCACAACAAAAAAAAAAAGCTACAACACACCAAAAAAGCCACAACACACCAAAAAAAAAGCCACAACACACCAGAAAAAGCAACAACACACCAAAAAAGCCACAATACACCAAAAAAAAAAGCCACAACACACCAAAAAAAGCCACAATACACCAAGAAAAAAGCCACAACACACCAAAAAAGCCACAATACACCAAGAAAAAAGCCACAACACACCAAAAAAAGCCACAACACACCAAAAAAGCCACAATACACCAAAAAAAGCCACAATACACCAAAAAAAGCCACAATACACCAAAAAAAGCCACAATACATCAAAAAAGCCACAACACACCAAAAAAAGCCACAATACACCAAAAAAAAAGCCACAACACACCAGAAAAAGCCACAATACACCAAGAAAAAAGCCACAACACACCAAAAAAAAAGCCACAACACACCAGAAAAAGCAACAACACACCAAAAAAGCCACAATACACCAAAAAAAAAGCCACAACACACCAAAAAAAGCCACAATACACCAAGAAAAAAGCCACAACACACCAAAAAAGCCACAATACACCAAGAAAAAAGCCACAACACACCAAAAAAAGCCACAACACACCAAAAAAGCCACAATACACCAAAAAAAGCCACAATACACCAAAAAAAAGCCACAATACACCAAAAAAAGCCACAATACATCAAAAAAGCCACAACACACCAAAAAAAGCCACAATACACCAAAAAAAGCCACAACACACCAGAAAAAGCCACGATACACCAAGAAAAAAGCCACAACACACCAAAAAAACAAAACAAAAAACACAACACATCAAAAAAGTCACAACAGACTTTATTTTCCAACAGACCAAGCGAGGAAGATCAAGAGAGAAGTAAATGGGAAAAGTTGAAGAAGAAGAATGTGAAAAGTAAAGGAACGAAAACGTGAACGAAGTTGGAAACGTAAGTAAAAGTTATTTACTGTTGTGGCTTTTGTATTTTTCATGAGCCCCCCTGGCTTCCGTAGTTTGCTCTGCCTGGAATTTTCCACAGTTTGACCTTAAATTTATTCAATTACAGGTGGTTTTATAGCTCAAAAACACCTAGAAAAACAGGCGTTCTGACTGTGAGTGGGGTCGCCTCTCCACAGATCCGACCTGTAACTTGGTCTGGTTTGGTCTCCATGGGGATAGAAAGGTTTAATGCCGCACTATGAAGTAAAGCGTTTGACAGACTCTCCATCAGAAAAGTTATACAACACACATTTTGTACTTTTTAAACTTTAATACTTCTACTTAAATTCGTTTTTTATGTGATACTTTTATTTTTACTGGAGTACTTTTCTCCTGGTATCTGTATTTTTACTAATCTGAGCAGTTCCCCCATCACTGCTCCTGCACCACTGCGTCTGAAAGGCTCTTATCTCACATGGCTCTGTACATTTCGCTGTTTATTTCATGTTTGGGGTCAGAGCTCGGGCGCACTGGAAACTGCATGTGCAAAATAGATTTAACAATAACAAAAATAAAGATTATCATTTTTCACGCGGTGTATATGGAACCTGCTGAAATGAACTCAAGGTAGATTTATCTGCGGATTAGACGGGATTAAACGAGCTTTTAGACCAAGCACGACAGTCCCACCTCAGACCCCACCTTTTTACATTTTTTACATATGGTTTAAAGCTGCACTCTGGAACTTTTCTGGTTGCTTTTCTCCATGGAGACGTTATTGCTCTGTCTGGAGTGGTTCACAGTTTGATGTTAAACCTTTCTATCATCACGGAGACCAAACCAGACCGAGTTCCAGGTCAGATCTGTGAAGAGGCGACGATAGTTTCATGGACTCAACTGCTTAAATGAGTTTGATTTTGTTTACAGAAATAGGTAACTTATATTTTATTTTATTTATTGATTTATTTATTCAATATTTTACCAGGTACGTCAATTGAGAACGGTTGGTTGATGGGGGAAACCACAGTACCCGGAAAAAAACTCATCTAAACACAGGGAGAACATGCAAACTCCACACAGAAAAGCAGAGGTTTAACCCACTCCGGGAATCAAACTCCAGACCTTGTCGCTGTGAGGTGGGAGGACTAAACACTAAGTCACCACACGTGCTCATAAATATGAACTTGAGCCAGAAATTTAAGTAAAAATTTCAGATGTGTGATCATGTACTGGTGTGGAATTTAAAAGTGTAGTGTAACTTTCCTGCTGTAGGGTACGTCACCTTCATGTCTCCAAGATGAAACTAATGCTATTCCTGGAATGTTTCACAGTGTGGCATTAAAGCTTTATATAGTCCATTGTCCAGCAGGTGACGCAACCAGGACAAGTTACAGGTCAGATCTGTGGATAAGTGGCCCCGCTTACAGTTGGAATGCATTTTTTAAACATTTTTTTTATTGCTAGACAAGTTTAATGCCATACTGTGGAACATTCTAGACAAAGCAATAACATTACGTAGTGCACCTTTAACGGGCCCATAGTACATAGTGTTTTCTGATCAATGTTATAATGTTGTTTCCTCATCACAAACAGACCTGGAGTTGTGTTTTGTTTCGCACATGTTTAACACTAGGGGTGTAACAATATCCAAGTCTCACGATACAATATCGTCACGGTACGAACCTCACAGTACGATATTTATTGCGATATCGTGGGAAAGCTCAGGATATTATGCTATTCTACATAACAAGACTGACATTATAAAATGCTTTGACCAGTCATTTGGTACATTTATTGTCATTAGGGATGGAACGATATCCAAACCTCTCTGTACGATATTTTCACCATATACATCTCACCGTATGATATTTATTGCAATATTTTGTGGTGAATCTGCTACTTTTTCCGCCTAAAAATGCCTTCAGAAGACTTAATCCAAAGAATGAAGGTTTAAAAGAAGCTTAGAACAGTTATTTCTTCATGTCGTCTGCACTGAAATGGAGCAAAGGATCATGGTCTATGTAGTTCCCTCTGTTTTTTTTTTTTTTTAGCTATTTCTGCATCAAAACTATTCATTTAAGCAAAGAGACTTGTGACTTTTGACAATATGAAATCACGATATTCCGGTTATTGTTACATCCCTATTTAACACACAAACCCTGCATATTTAAGCTGTGCACACACCTTCACTAGAATCATTTGGATAATTTCAGCCCTGGAATTGCTCATCTCTACTGGACTGAAGGTAAAAGGAACTTGAAAACTACATCTTCCTGACATGTCGAGGTGGAATGGTGCATTTTGAGCTTTAGAGATGCAGACAGACAATAAAAAAAAGTTACTCGAACATGTGTGAATGAAACAAAACACAACTCCAGATATATTTTGATGAGGTAGCAGCATTATAACATGGCTTAAAGCTCACGAGAAAATTTTGTGTAATATCGGACCTTTAAAACAGCTTCACGTGCTGCAGTACAGTCGGTTTTCTCACATACTCCAGAGTGTATTATTTTCCGTGGGGTCAGAACTGGTGCAGATAAGAGACGATTATTTATCAAGATGGCAGCTGGGAGGGATGTGTGATTTTTGGACCGCAGTTCACAGTTTTTGAGCCCAGACTGTTTTTAAAGTTTCGGGACGTCCACACACTTCGGTGAGACATTCATCACGGCATCCCCCTGCGACCGTAAAGCTGCCGCAACCTCTGACCTTGACTGTTGACTCTGAGGCCTCAATGAGCTGCACTGGACTGAAAAAAGCTGCTCTCCTCTGGACCGTCTGCTGCAGAGGTCAGAGGGCGAAAGGTGTCGGGAAAATGGACATTACTGGATTGAAATGAAATTCAATAAAGGACTTAAAGCTACCGGCTGTAATTAGATTGGCCGCCACCCCCTATTCCTGTCACAATAACAGATTTTGAAGCACTTTATATGGCTACAAAAGAAATAATGTGATAAATGATAATATTAAAGCTACTTTAGCCACTGACACAATAACAATAATGCAAAATAATCCCAGTAAACCATTTTTAAATAGACAGTGGCCACGTTTACATGATGTTTTTTAGTCCTGAATTAATTGTTCTGAATTAAATAGTTTGGAATTAAAATACCGTATTTTCCAGACTATAAGTTGCCAAAAAATGCACAATGAAGAAGAAAAAAACATATATAAATTGCATTTTATGGGGGAAATTTATTTAATATAATCTGAGACCAAGAACCGAAATTTCATCTTGAAAGGAAAGTTATAGAAGTTATAGTAATAAAAACAACAGAACAGAGAACAATCCATGTATCATTCGTCCAAAAATAAGGAAATGAAAAAACAAAATGAAAAAACAACTCTACTTTATTATTTGTCTCTAAAACCAAAATGAAAAACGGATAACAATTTGTTTTTTCATTTTTCATCCATATACTGTATATGATTCATATATACGGTCTATGGACTCTCAGTGTGAAAAATTTCACATCTAAGTCGCACCTGAGTATAAGTCGCAGGACCACCCAAACGCTGAAAAAAGTGTGACTTATAGTCGCAAAGTCGAAAAGTACAGTATTCTCCTTCAAGTTTACATAGAAATAATAATTCTGAATTGGCGCAGCGACCACCAGCCCGACCTTTAACTCGAGGGTTCAAAGTTACGCCCCCGAAAACAGGCTTTTAGGGCCCACTTTAACCTTGACCTTTGACGCTGAAGAGTCTTTTATTCACTCCGGGGCAGCCTCATCACAGAGTTACCGCACAGAGAAGCTCGAGCCACCCACGCCATAACAGCTCTCCACACTTTTTACAGAGCCAGGCACAACAAACATAAAACAGGTTAAGAAAAGAGACCGGGACCTCACATTGGGTTTACAGGCGTGTATGTATATGTCTAAGAAACAAGAGAGTCTATTAAAAAGTAACTAGCGCGGATAGGTTTTGTTATTTGGTGCTGGCTTCTTGTTTTGTGTGTTGTTTAGTCTGCACTTATGTCGCGTGACGTCCCAAAGATAATCACATTCTTCAGCTGTTGCGTTCGGTTTATAATTTAGTGCATATAAATCTGAAAACACGGGCTTTTTAATGACATATTTATCGTCTGAAAGCTCCAAAAAGTCATTGGGATGATTCGTGGCACTACCCGAAGAGACAGTGTTTTCGTTTTGACGTTTATCTCGGTTTTATTGGCACAGCATGTTCTAAATAAAGCTGTAAGAAGAAAGGCATTTGGTCCGAGCGATTTTTCAGAACCAGGAGGAGTTCGTGTCAAAACTTTTCAGATTTTCAGATCAAGACAAATGGAAATCTGCGCTAAATTAAAATCGAAGTCTCCTGTTATGTTTGGAAAATGCATTTTTGTGTTTTCTTCTAATAGGACAAATAAAGCAAAGTCTATAAAGAAATTCGAACTTGTAATAATAACTATGCATTTAATTTTTTTTTTTGTATTTGTATAAGTGAATGTAGCTTCTGGGGAGTTCTCTTTTTGCAAGACTTCCATAGAATTATATATGTTTTGTAAAATAAATAAATAAAATCTCCTGTTCAGAAGTATTTTTTGTGAATTATTTTAATGGTGCAATAAACCATTAAATAATGCAGCATTATTAACCTTGTATAACTCTATAATTGCACCATATTTGATGTACTGTGTGGAAATTTGGGGGTCAACATGTAAAACTTACCTACAGACATTAATTATTTTCCAGAAAAGGGCCTTGAGAATTATCACCAACAGTCATTATAGAGAGATATCGAACACACTATTTGTTAAAGTGCTGAAAATGAATGATATTGTTGACTTTAGTGTCCTCAAAGTCATGTATAAAGCAAAATGCAGTGTTTTACCTGTGAATATTCAAAGACAGTTTTAGACGAGAACAAGCCAATGCAATTTTAAAGTATATTTGGAGGTTATGGAGTGAAGTGTTACTGTGAAAGGAGGTAAATTATGGAATAGTCTTGACAAAGATGTAAAAGGATCAAGTACAGTGTTGGCATTTTAAAAAACACATAAAATCCAGTGCAAAGTTGTGCATAAAAGTGAAGATTTCTGTTTGCAATTGATTAATAATTGTGACTGAAATTAAATGTACTGATGAAATGTTTTAAAATAACTTAATGTAGTGTTTGGAAAAGGGGGCAGACAATATAAGACTCTTTTTTCTGCTCCTTTTCATTCATTTCTTGTATATTTGATGTTGTGACACTGCACTACAAAAAAGGATTTTCTAGCATAGTTAAACTGACTTGAATTAAGCAGATTCATCTTAAAAGATCAATTTTAAGATTTTTTTACTTAATAAGATGAGATTTTTTTTACTTGTTTCAAGATATTCCATCCTGATATATCTTATTAGATATTACAACTTATTCTAAGCACTTTTTATATTAACTCAGTCCAGGTTAAGCCTCTTTAACTTCCTTCTCAAACCAATAAGGTGAAAAATCTTGCCATAAATACTTGAAACTAGTGTTTTCTGCTTAGAACAATATTCGTATTTCGTCTTGTTTTAAGAAAACATGATAAGTGAAAGTTTCTTACTGCACTGGCAGATAATTTCACTTAAAATAGGGCATTTTTACCTCAAAACTGGTATTTTTTCTTATTTTTTGATAGGCCTTTTTTGCAGCGTGTCTTTATATACTTTATGAATGAAACAAACAAACAAACAAAAAACTTTCTGATGGTGCGTACGTCACCTGCATGATTCCATGAAAACAAAAGGTGAATACTATATTTTGGGACCTTCTCCATGGAAATAGATGCTTTTTATGCCATACTGTGGAATATTACAGACAAAGGAACCTTCCTCTAGGCTAAATTAGGGTCAGGTTTGTTGAGATGCAAGTGCACAAAATAAAGACCGGTTTTTGAGTGCAATAAACACAACCAAATCAAAAAACATGCTTTTATTTTAGTGTATTGTTACATACTGTGGCTTGAAAACATGTTCTGCACAGATAAAGCAGATTTTTTTTTATCAGTCAAAAGAGCAGCGTGTGACCAAACACTGGTATTCAGGTGCTCTGAGTCTAAAAGGAGGAAATGAAAAAGTAAATTCAGTTGTGAGGATTGGGACTCATATCCTCTCTGATCTGAGCCGTAAACCTGATACAGACGAGTTTCTTCTGCGGACACAGCCCGGGCACAGCACCACAGCACTGGAGCATTAAGGAACGCACAGGATCCTTTGTACCGACTTGTCAAAAACCTGATCTCGTCAAATCTCAGAAACGACGACGCACCAGTGGCAAAAAAACTGTTGTGTCCTTAGGCAAGACACTTCACCGGCAACAGTGCAACAATAGTTTACCACCAGCGAGTGTGGAGTGAATGAAATGTGGTGTTGGCGTCTTACAGAGCCATTAAACACCCTCCCTAAGCAAAATCTGAAAAATCCTCCAGAGTGGGCGGGTGTGGGGCGCGAATGGAGCAGTGATTGACAGCGAACCGACAGCCACAAGAACCCAACATGACCCGTGCGCTCCAGACTTTAAAACAGAGCGGACATTTGTGCTCAGATCACGCCGTTTTTCCCTTTCTTCCAGACACGGCGGGGCATCATGGTGCCCAGCGGTGCCAGGTCGAGGCGGGGCTGAGATGGGCTCCTCACGTAACGCCCGTAGACACCGGTGGCTGCGCTCGTCACGTAAAAACCTGCGTCTGGCTCATTGTCGGCCGCTAATCCAACCCGAAAATTCAAATGTTCTGACCGTAGTTGATCATAAAGAGGCCGTTACAGACAAGACTTTTGCCCTAAAAGTCCAATTTTTAACAAACATGCACTAAAATGCCAAAGTAAGGCCAGGGATATGAATACACTTCTATTTTAGACCCATTTCAGCTAATCAGTAGAAAAAAAGTGATTTTAGTGTTTAGTGGTTTTTAAACGGTCCTAAATCAAGGGTCATTGTGCTGAATAACAAAAATGTGGTTAATTACATGAATATTGCCATTGTACATGTCTAATTTTGAAGCCCAACTCTGTGCAATAATAAATGAACAATGTTTATGTTTCATAGGCATCAAACTGTACCCGAAAGCTCGCCCTCTTTCTTATAATCATGTCCATTTCTTGCCATGAGTAGCTCTCTGGCATTTTTGTTTTGTAAGCGTAGTTCACGGAGGAAAAAAGTTATAAATCCAGTGCAGTCTTCTTTTTAGTCCTAAACTATAACTTCAATTTGTTTCATTTTAAACCTCAATATTTATCTCGAATGGGCAATAATAGATAATAAACGTCTTGACTGTTCAATACGACAAAACTAATAAAACTTAAAAGCACTGAAGAATTCTATTTTTATTCTCACCATGTACCACGAATAAGACATAAATAATCAATCACCTTTCTCAGTTATTAATTCTTCCGCGTGTTCAAAACTGAAATAAGGAATTATATTTACTATTCTCTGAGGTAACAAGATCTACACTAAAAGCATTTAGCACATACCAGTTTTAAAGTATTACCAGGATTCAATAAGTTCCAATTAACAAGATTTATTTCCCTCACAGCATTTCTAAGCATATATGTCTGGTCGCCTGGGCAGTGACGCAGCAACCAGCCCCCAAAACTGGCTTCCAGTTACTTTTGACATTTCACAATTCATGAATATGCAAATGTGCGCGGCGCTGCTGACTCCTCCCACTTTCTTCACCGGGCCCCGTTGACATAAAACACACCAGCTCACAGGAAGCTGCGAGAGGCGGAGGGCCCGTGTCTGGATCTTAACAGACAGGATGTGGTCACTTTCTGCACCTTGCAGCGAACACAGAAATACACTTGCAAAAGCAATTGTTAAATCATTAATGTTAAACTCAAAAATAAAATATCAAACACTTCAGCACAAAAACACTAAAGATGTTCCAGAATGTTCCCCGGTGGCATCCGCACTGCAAATAAGCTTGGCCAAAATGAAAGTTATAAACACTTAAATCTATCAGAAAATGACTTAAAAGGAGTGAAATTATCTGTCCGTGCAGCAAAATAACTTTACTCGACAGGTTATCTTAAAATAAACGACCTAGACTCGAATGAAACAGTCTCAGTCGATAATAAATCTGAAAACAAGATGAATAACCTGATATAAGTTTTAAAATCTTGGCCAGATTAAAAAAAAACTTGTGCTAAACACTGACAAACAGAAAAGTAACAATGCATTTTAACACAACCTGCAGTTAAACTTGTTTTTAGTTTTGTGCTTAAGATGAATATGAAACAAAAAAACCCTGGTGATCTATTCGTCTTCCCCTTCAGCGTCTTCACGGTTTTGGAGACGGATTATGGGGCGAGCGTCATCTATTTTTTGTTGTTTTTGAAAATGACAGATGCCGAGGTTCAGGCAGGAGTCAGAAGTTTTTTCCCTTCATGGTTCGACTGAGATGAGGATTTGGTTCCAGACGTTTGACACAGGAGCATTTCACCACTCCACCTCAGCAGCAGTGGTTACAAGACGTTTTCCTTATTATTACAAAGACGTCCCACTTCTTTTGTTCACTACTTAAAGGCGCATTGTGTAACTTTTCTGGTGGAAGGTTCGTCAGCTGCTTAAATGGGCCGAGCGGCAACGCCTCAGTCCGGACTTCTGCCGGCTGGAGTCAGGTAAGATTTTAACACTCTCCCCCTTTTTTAACTATTTTAACTCGTTTAAACCGTTTTTAATGGGTTTTAATGGTATTTTTTAGAGCTAAAACAACCGTTGGCAGATCTTTTCTCCTGAGTAACTGAGATTTTAAGGTAGGACAGGTCGAGGGTTTTAACAGTGTTTTAATCCTTTTAACCCTTTTTTTATATGGTAGGATTGCTCTGCTACTGTTTTGTTTCGTTTTGTTAATTTTGTTTATGGTTTTGTACTGTTTCATTTATTGTTTACCTTATATAGTTATTTTTAACCTTTAGCTCTATGGGCTTTTGGCTTTATTTTGGTTTAAGTTCCCAGGTCACATTTGGGAGGGGTTTATCCCATACATTTTAGTTTGCACTTTGTATGTTTAAGTTACATTGTTGTGATTGTGTGATCGCTGCATGTTTTTGCTTTGTTGTCGTTCGTAAACACAGTTTTCTGTATTTTAGCAAAACAAATGGCAATTTATGCTTCTCTTTACTGTTGGGAGGGTTCAGATTGGGCAAAAAGTGTGATAGTCCTGTTTTAGTCCTGGTTTAGACTTAGGCTATGTTCAGACTGCAGCCTGAAGTGACCCAAATCTGATTTTTTCACCCCTATGTGACCTGTATCTGATCTTTTAATGACAGTCTGAATGACACAGATCCGATTTGTTCAAATGTGAACCAGGCCACTTGGATATGTGCTCCTAAAACTGATCTTTTGACATGCGACTTCAGTCTGAACAGCCAGGACGCATTCATCCGACCTACATCCGACCTACATCTGACCTACACGCCATCAACAAGCGAGAGTTTGGCTATTGTGCTGTAAGAAGCACCTGTCGTAAGCTAATACAGCCCAACGGTGACACGTTTGTTCACTGAAATAGGCCGAAGACGTGTTTCCTCCCGTGAGAGTGGTACGACAGCAACTTTAAAATGGTATCGTCCGTGTTTAGGCGACTTCCGTAAGCACTGAGATGCGTGTGAGATTGTCGTGTCCTCTAATGCTCATGCGGGACACTTTGGGGGCGTTTAAAGTTCACACTGGAGATCACAGAAAAGTCGCATTGAATTGGAAATGTGAACGACCTCGCAAAAAAATCGGATTTCACAAAAAAGATGAAAAAACAACAACAATCCGAATTGAGTATTAAGCCCTTTAGTCTGAACGTAGTCTTAGTTTAGTCCTGGTTTAAATGAAACTGGTCAAAAATAGGGACACCTGGGACATTTCTTGATAAAACTGGGACAAATCACTGGTTTTGTATAAATCTGATGGCACAGGGAACACAGGACTCAAAACTGGGACTGTAAATAAGGACTTCTGGTCACCCTATCCAATACAGCACGGTCTTGGGTCTTTGTCAATAATAGAATAGATCAGGTTTCATATTTGGGAATTTACCTTTCCAATATTTCATGGCAAAGTACAACGTTGACAATAGGAAAATCTGTCTCTTAGAATCTGAAAACCACCACAGAGACGTCCAAATATGAACCAGACCCCATATATGTGCCACCACTCCTCAAAAGCACTAACACGTTGCTAGAAACAGACGCGAAAACGTTTGCCAAATGCTATCTTTACCCTTCCCCACACTCGACTTATCTGCATTGTTTCAGCTATGAGCGAGCCACACAGACGCTATCACGAGCTAACAATAGACTTCAAACTCTTTCAGCCTCACGCGATGATGTGGACTGTAGCAGCTGCCCTCCCGCCTGCGCCGCCTTATCCTCTTAGTGACTCTGGGAGGGCATCAGGGCTTTTCTTTCGCGGCGGATTTAAAGTTTTGACATCGCTGAACCGCCTGACCTTGGCTCGGGCATATTTGCGTACAGTTGAGGGGACACGGGCTTAGCCTCATTAGTGGAGCGCGGGTGAAGGTGATTTACGGAGGTTTGCCGGTGTGATTCTCGTCTGCTGCCCTGGATTCTTTGGCTCACTGAACTGTGACGAGGCATCCGCAGACTGAGGGGGAATAAAAGTCGAGCATTTCACATTTCAGAGCGGCCTTTTGGTGCTCTGCAGCTGGTGACGTCAACATTCCTGGGGCTGCGATGCTAACTGGAAGCACTACTCTGTCAGAAGTTGTGTTACTCAACTAAAGGCCGCCACACACTAGAGGATTTTTTGGTCTTAAATGATTTTTAAACATGCGACAAAATGCGCACACCACAGACACGAGGAGAAACTTATGAGACTAAAAATCTCTGATTGCAAAGTCTGCAGCGGGATCTGTCTGCGGACCACAGGATATAAAGCTGTGAGCGCGATCACGTCAACTGTTTCCTGTCTATGGTAAAACCACTCGCTTTGAGACTTTTAAGAGTTCAAAGATCAGAGCTCTGCACTTCTAGTTTAGATACAAGTCCAAACTGTGTTATTATTATTTCTGAAATGTGGTGCAATACTTCAGATACAGGATTTTTAAAAGCCTAAAAGATTGGAGATAAAGTCCACAGGAAGTAGAGTCTCAATCGCTGATCTGCAGCTTCACCGCACACTGTCTGCGTAAACAAACACACGAGGAAACAGTGTCTTTTTACTTTACTAAAGAACACCGCAAACTGGATTAATAGCGCAGTTTTGTGGACTGGATGTCATTATTTGCGGAGGACAAATTTTATGGATAATGGGGGTGAGATGCTGCACTTTAAATTTAGCACTTTACAAGAGGTGATGAATAAAGTCTTTATTTTTACTATATCCTGTGTTTGTATCTTGTGTCTCTGTGTTCGTCGCTCCTCTGCCCCTGACGCTCTGTTTTATCGGCTGTTTCCGTCGCGTTGTTGATGTTTGGCGGTTCTGATCTGACACTGACTCCACGCACACACGAGCAGTGGCGTTAAAGTTGCACACGAAGACAAAAAGTCAGGTCACTTCTCGGGAAGAAATTGCAGCCAAAACCGGGCAAATTCTCCTGTAGTGTGCGGCGGCCTTTAGACTTAATCTGAGCTTTATTTTATTTTACTGGGAATGTTTATTTTCCACAGTTTGGGAATTTTAGATAAAAGAAAACAAAACAAAACCCTCCCACATTACACAAAATTAAATTACAAAAAAACCCATCAATTGTCACGCAATCTGACCAGAAAGAGCTGACTTGGTTGGAACTGCAACAGGGGAGCTGATTTGTGTGCTTAAACAAATCTCTCAAACATAAAACTATAGTCAAGCTAAAATGACTTGGACTAAGAAAGTTTTACCATGATTTGAGTAAATTTCGCTTGACAAGTAAAATGATCTGCCAATGGAACAGGACTTTTTGTACTTAAAATATGAAAATACATCTTATTACACCTGAAATAAGAAAAAATAACAACTTTTTGCACTTAAAAAGGAAACAAAATTGCTTGAATTAAGAAAAAAACACTTATTCCACTGGCTGATAATTTTACTGAGTTGAATCTGCTCAAATAAACTCAAATATTCTTAATTTAAGTCATTTTAACTTACCTAGATGTTGTTTTTTTCCATTGTAGTTACAAGCGAGCTAGCATTTTCAGTTTTTTTCAGTTATTCCCTCTCTTCTAGTTGTTTTTTAGGTGAAAATCAAACACCTAAACAGAACCATGAACGCTCGTATTCATAAAAGGCTTCAGAAAACTGTGGGGGGCGGAAGGTGCACTGACCAAGACAATCTTTACTCGAAAACATGGGGAAAATCTGATACCCTTTTAAAGCAACAAAAAGAAACCGCCATTACACTACAAGTAATTATAACAAGAATTTTGGATTTGCACACTGCATATTAATAAAATAAACATGATAATCAATTAAACAACAATTAAAAGAAACTCAGTATGCAGTAATCTTGTAGTAGCAGACGTAGCTGAGATGTGACCTGACAGTTACGGGCCGATCCTGTGATCCGTTTAATCCTAATCCTGCAATAATCCCAAATCCTCCTTGTTCAGTAAATTGATCACATTAAATAAACAGGCTTTTGTACTCCATCTAATTCAATGTTATGTCTCTGTGTAACAAGATAACACCCACAAACCATAAAGGTGCACTGCGTAACTTTCTGATCAGGGCTCCAACACCTGCTTGTGTCTATGGAGATGGTACTGCTCTGCCTGGAATGTTCCACAGTATGGCATTAAACAGATCTGCTTTACATTTATTCAATTACAGGTGGTTTTACAGCTCAAAAATACAGCAAAAAATAGGTATTCTGACTAAGTGGGGTCACATCTCCCCAGATCTGACCTGGAACTTGGTCTGGTTTGGTTTCCAGGATTATAGAAAGGTTTAATGCCGTACTGTGAAACATTCCAGACAAAGCAGTAACATGAACCCTCCACCGTAACCATGTTTTTTTTAAATTATGACTTGTTTTAATGGGAGAATACCTATTGGTCAATACTTATCATATTTTACATCAATTAAGTGGCAGTTTGTGGGGAAAAAGAAGAAAAAAACAGAAATACACTAAGTTTTTTTATATCTCGTGTCAGGAGAAGTGGCCCCAGTGAGTCAGATGCAGATTATCACGTGACTTTTTAAGACAACTGAAGGATTATGAGCTGAGAAAACGTTTATGATCTAAAAATAGGTAAAAATTGCGATATTTTTTAAAGCTGTGGGTCACCCTGGCAGCCGAACATGAACAAAAATGATTACATTGCATCTATGTGTAAAATCCTTTCTGGGTCGGAGGGATTTTTTTCAGTGAAGTTCCAGCGAGTGTCAACTACGTCGACTGGAGACAAGAACCTCCACTTATTAAACAGATCCATTCAAGTGCTTGTTCTGCTCAATGTTTATTGTATTGCACATTTTCCCTGCCTCCCCCAAACCCTTGGGACAACAGATGGAAATTTGCATGTCCCCAAAGACGCTTTACACAGCATTATTAACAGAGCATTCTTCATTCACTCCATACCGGTGGAGGTAAGATACTTTTGTACCCACAGATCGGCGCCATCGGTCCTTTTGACCACCACCGTCACTCACACACACTCCACTTTCACACATACAGTGCACGTTTTGGGTTGATGCGAGGGAAACCGGAGTGGAAACCTGTCCAGACACGGGTAGAACATGCAAACTCCACACAGAAAGGCCCCGGGCGACCTGGGGATCGAACCCAGAACCTTCTCGCGTTGAGGCATGAGTTCTAGTCACTCAACCACTGTGCCACCTTAACCAGACTGACAAATATTTGACCTGTGCCTAGATCTAGGGCTATGCTGGTTTTAACATAGCTGTAGGTCACTAAAAGCCAGTTCTAAACCAAGACTTAACCAGGACTAAACCAACCAAATGTCAACAGTTCTGTGTGTGTTTTTCTGTCAGTATGGGGTTAGGGTTAGGCTGTGTCTACATTAATGAGGGACAAAAAAAGAGTCTCTCACATGGCACAGACGTCGCGGGAGTCGCTACGAGTGGTGGCTTTGCTCATTCGTTTCCCTAATTCTGCAAACGTGGGTTGGCGAAGCTCACGGCAGCAATAGAACCGGTAATAATGGAACTTGTCCGGACGTGTTTAGAGTTTAAGTTTGGCTGGAGCAACTTTGGTGATAAGAAAATTATTATTTACAAAGGCTACAAATCACCGCGTTCTTGTTGATAGTCCCGTTTTCGTTCTTTTTATGAATAAACTTGCACAATGCACGATTTGCTCGCCTTGCACCACTGAGTCCATGTCAGTTGTCCTCATGCTTTATTTGTTTGACTAGCGACACAGGTGGGAATAAACCAATAAAAAAAAAAAAAATTCTAATTAATGTGTTAAACTGGCAGCTCTACCTGAAATATCTCATTAATGTTGAAAATCACATTCTATTGTTTAAAGAAAGAGTATTTTTTATCATCATTGTGGTATCAGAATCTGTTTCGAGCATCGTGTCTCTTCCTTAGTATCGAAATCAAGTTTGACATTTTAGTATCGCGACAACAGTTTAAAAGTTACGCCCACAGCTGCATGTTTTTCTCTGAAACGTTTGAGAAATGTGCGTAATTAGCCAGAGGAGTTGCCCTGGACGGCCTCTACAGGTGGGGGCTTGTCTTTGTGGTTCATTGATTAAAAAGACGTGAAGATGGAGCTGATCAAAGCGCTTTTAAAAACAGGGAGGAGCTCTGGAGCCAAAGGGCCACGAACTGGAGTCTGAGAGAGAACATTCAACTGGCAATTTCCCTTCACTTTGTTCAATTACCCAAGAAAACGCTGTCAGAGTCAATACATGTGCAGTACTGAGGGGTTGACACTGTGTTATGTAATACAGTTAAGTTCGCCTTTGAGCCTTTTTCAATACACAGCAGACAGTTTGTTTAAAGGTGAAATTGAGTGCATAAGAGCGTATCGTAAAGGGGACTCACTGTTGATGCGATTCTGAATGAATTTTATGAAGGGCTGCTTTTACTGGCGAAAAAAAACACGGAAAGTTACTGGGCAAGTGGACCAGACTGTTCCACCGATGATTTTTATGTCGAGAGCGGGAATCGAACTGGCAACCTTTGGATCAGAGGATGAGCACTCTACCAACTAAGTAAAGAAGAACAATCAAGCTCAAAGAATCAAAGAGAAGTAAAGGTAAGTTCACCACAATGAGAAAATTCACCTGGTAATCAACCTTTGGGTACAGGTAAAAGTCTTGTACCTGATTTTTTCCATGTATTTGTGCAAAATTTGTCTTACCCAGTACAGGTATATTGTATAAGCAGCTCTTGAGGTCTACATAAGTCAGCTATGTACGGTCTGCATCTAATTATTAAGCATTTTAAAGCTATCCATGCATTTGTTACATTGCATCAGGACTATTGCAATTCTTCGTACGTAGGGCTGGACCAGGGCTCCTGCAGCATTTACAATACGTCCAGAACTCGTCTGCTGACAAATACCCAGAGACACCTGTGCTGTCTTCTATCAGGTCAAATGCTATTGATTGTGTTTAAATGTTTACACTTCATGGGTCCAGTCTATTTGAGGGAATTACTGGAGCTCTACACTCCCCCCAGAGCCCTGAGATCAGCGACCAGCTCCCGTTGGTTGTGCCCAAAACGAGGCTCAAGACGAGAGGCGACAGAGGATTTTCTGTAGCAGCGCCCAGACTGTGGACCAGCCTTCCTCTTCTGATCAGATCCTCTCAGTCTGTAACGCAGTTTAAGATCAGACTGAAAACTCATCTCTTTTCCTCGGCATTGAATACCAGCTAGACAGATTATCTTGGTTTTTATACGCCCGTTCTAATACGGGACGTATTATGGTATGGCGCTGTCCGTCCGTCCGTCTGTCCGTCCGTCCGTCCGTCCGTCTGTCCGTCCGTCTGTCTGTGGACACTTCAAAGCTTTGAAGTCTTTGAAGCTTTGTCTTCATGAAAGATCTGAACTCTCTTCTCAAATGTTCTGCTGCTGAAAGCGAGAACAACCCACATTCTCTGCTTCTTTGAGCTTTGACACATTAAAGCTTTGTAGTGTCTTTAAGTTCTGTTGCTGCAATCTGATTGGTGGAATTCCGATTCTAGAATTCTATATACAATAATTCAAAGTACGGGCATATTTTGCCCCGCTGGCGGAGCTCTTGTTATCATAGCTCTCACATTGTGTTATCTGTATATATGTATATGTTTCTTCTGTCTTTGTTTTATTTATTTATTTATTTGAGCATCAGTAGAGGTTTTTATAGAAAAAAGCAGTTGCTTGGTGACTTTGTTGACATAGTTAGAAAATAAAAAAAACACTGTCATGTGAACAAACAAAATAAGTCCATGATGCTCCTGTGGGTTCACCACCTGCAGAGGGGTTCATAGGGGGGTCAGGTGCTATGAGGATTGGGCAGCAAACTGCCCCCATGACCCAGCAGGATTAAGCGGGAGAAGATGGATGGATGGATGGATGCTCAAAAGGAGTAGGAAGAAGTTTTAAAACTTATAGTTAACTTAACTTTAACTTTTTGTGTGAAGCAACCGTTTTAAAATGTGCTATATAAATAAACTTGAGTTGAATATTTTATGGTCTAATGATCAGAAAGTGTGCATTAGCATGCTAGTTGTGGTGTCAGAAAGTTGAGAAAAGCACTTATAAACACAGTACAGTGAGTAATTAGGATGCTCGCAAAGCATAAGGTAAGTGAGAAATAAATTTGATCCACTGCAAACAATTTAAAATGAACTAGTTTTGTTTTTCATGTTTTTAAGACAGTAAAAACAGGTACAATTCCTTTAAAAGTATAATTGTATAAGTTTTATGCTTTTCTCCATGGAGATGTTATTGTTTTGTCTGGAATGTTTCACAGTACGGCATTAAACCTTTCTATCTTCATGGAGACCAAACCAGATGGAGTTACAGGTCAGATCTGTGGAGAGGCGATCCCGCTTATAGTCAGAATGTTGTTTTTCTAGGTATTTTTGAGCTATAAAAACTCCTGTAATTGAATAAATGTAAAGCAGGGCTGTTTAATGTCGTACTGTGGGACATCCCAGGCAAAGCAATGACATAACCATAGCAACAAGCAGGTGAAGGACCCCCCAACCAAAAAGTTACACAGCGCACCTTTAAGTACACCCTCACTTTATACTGTGATTCTGTGTAGCTCTACTCTGACTGTACAAAACCTTGGACGAGTGGATGAGGTAGTGCTATTTTCAGGGTGTTGGGGAAAGAAATATAATATGAAAAACAGAGATTTATCGCTCCTGCCAAAAATCCCAAAAGTCACCGTAAAATTCTCAGTCCCAACAATACGCAGAGGGAAAGAATGGGGGCTCCAGGGACTCCAGCAGGTTTCCAGTTTGGACTCGACAGCAGAGCGTAAAGCCAGTTCCTCCCTGTGCAGGCCTCAGACCGGACCAAGCCTCAAGACGTGAACTGTCAACCTACCAACAAACTGTAAAAGCTCCACAACCCAACAGCGCCCCAACCAGCTACTTTCAATCATCAGAGGGTCATGTTAAAGCTTAAACGTAGCAATAGGTGTATGTTACTTTTGCATTTTTAAATTTTTTGTGATGAGACGTTTGGTTCTTTTATGGGATCTTTTATCTAAATCTTTTAGATGTGTTCCCATTTAAAGGGCCATTCAAAACGCAAGCTCTAACTATTTATTTATATGACAGAAGCCAATGTGAGATCAAACTTTAACAAGAAAACAAATCACCGAGAGAAATAACCAAGGCTAAAATGCGTTTAAAATGGTTCAAACTGAGAGTGAGAGTGTGTTTAGTCTTTGAAATGATGCATAATTTAAATAAAAAGTTGCTCTACAATAATAAAAATGACAAAACTAACTGTTAGTACAATGATAAATATGTTTTAATGCACAAAGCTTTCACTCGTGTTTCCTCTGCTCCTGTTTGTCCTCAGACCTAAAGGTGGCAGTTCGAATCCCGCTCTCAACATAAACATCATCAAGTAAAAGTATTAAATAGTTTTATGAAATTGTTGCTTGAAATGTGTCCTGTAATATTCTAAATTGTATTGTTGCGCCGCTGTCTTTGCCAGGACTTTCTTGAAAAAGCTCCCACAGGTCAATACTGATGTTGCACTGCAAAAAAGGCCTATCAAAAATGAGAAAAAAAATACCAATTTCAAGGTAAAAATGCCCTATTTTAGGTGAAATTCTCTGCCAGTGCAGGAAGAAATTTTCACTTACCAAGTTTTCTTAAAACAAGACGAAATACAAATCATGTTCTACGCAGAAAATACAAATTTTACGTATTTATGGCAACATTTTTCATCTTATTAGGTTAGGTTAGGTTGCTTTATTTGTACCCGTAGGTAAATTTGCTTTGCAGATTTGAGAGGCTGGTCTCACATTTCATTCATCCACATTCTGCACAATAAACACCAATAAAAACACAAATATAAATATAAATAAAGTGTTGCAATTCTCCAGTGCAGAGTGGTTGTTCCATAAATAAAAGAATTCATCTGAGTGAGCTAAAAGTTGCAATACATATCAAAAGCATGATAAATAAATAAATTACAATTTATTCATAAAAACAATAGCAGCTGGAACGAAACTCATTTTAAAGCGATTTGTTCTTGATCTTGGAACTGAAAACCTCTGACCAGAGGGAAGTAGCTTAAACTCTGAATTTAGAGGATGTTGCGTATCATGAATAATATTCTGGGACATCCGCTGTAACTGTCCTGAGTACAGGGAGTCCAGGCTGTTCTGAGGATGGCCAATCACCTTACTCGCCCATTTAATCAACTGATTCAGGGAGTTCTTGTTTTTAGCAGAGATGCTTCCAAACCATGAGACCAGTGAAAAAAAAAAAAAAAATTGAGAAGGAAGTTAAAGAGGATTAACCTGGCTTGATTTAATATAAAAAGTGCTTAGAATAAGTTGTAATATCGAGATAAGATAAATCAGGATGGAATATCTTGAAACAAGTAAAAAAAATCTCATTTTATTAAGTAAAAAAATCTTAAAATTGATCTTTTAAGATGAATCTGCTTAAGTCAAGTAAGTTTAACTTTGCTAGAATATCTTTTTTTGATTTTATTTCTTATTTTAAGTGCAAAAAGTTTTCTTATTTTAAGCATAGCAAGATGTATTTTCATATTTTAAGTACAAAAAGTCTTATTCCACTGGCAGATAGTTTAACTTGTCAAGTGAAATTTACTCAAATCATGGTAAAACTTTCTTAATTTAAGTCATCTTCACTTGACTAGATTTAGTTTTTTACCGTGTGTTTGAGTGTGAATGAGCGAGGCGTTCCTTTATGTATAAAAATGACAAAAATGTGGGGGGAAAAAAGAAGATATTTATGCGATTTAAGATTACGAAACAGCTCTGATAAGGGATTGTCCACAAAACTGATGATGACACTACATTCCCAAAATTGTGAAATCAATGAATTTTACAATAGTTCCCATCCTGATTCATTTTTATTTGTCCTGTTGAAGTCTTTTGTCTTTCTTTCTCGGTGCCATGATGCGTTTCCCAGTTTCCAGATGTCTTAGATTTGTCCTGGCTTGGACGAGGTTTATTCATGGTTAAAGCTCGTGTTCTTGCTTTTTTCCCCATGTATCTGAGCCACAGTGCAGATGTATTGGATAAGCAGCTCTTGAGGTCAAAACGAGTCCGCTGTGTTCTGTCTGCATCTAATAATAAAGCGTTTTATTGTCAGAAAATCTGGAAGTGTGCGTTAGCATGTGAGGAATAACTGTTTAAAATGAACTAGATCTGTTTTTTACATTTTTAAGACCATAGAAATCAGTACAGCACTTTCAGATAGTTTTCTAAATGCTCTGTGCTGTTTTACTGGTTAAAGAAGACCTATTAGTGGTTATAATCTATGACACACCGTGGATCATTATATTAGAATTTGCACAGTTTAAATTGAAATATTCATTTACAACAACTTAATAAAAGAAACAAATCCGATGACTTCTACATTAGAAAACTGTGGTGTCCATTGGGAGCTGACGACGCTGTAAACATCATCACAACATGTTTCATAAATACTAAATACTAACAAAATACAACACTAAATACAACACTAAATACAATCAATCAATTAAATACTGTCCCACTTTAACTGTTTTAATCATATTTAATTTGTTTATGTTGTTGTAAGGCGACCATGGGTGTCCAGAAAGGCGCCTAATAAATAAAAATGTATTATTATTATTATTACAACAAAGATCCACTGTTACATCACTGTTATATTCTAGTAATTTTGTTCATTTTTGTGTTACATTACAGAGTTTATTGTTTTCTACTTAATTTTATTCTATTTTATTTATTGCATGTTTAGTAGGTGGAGAGTCTCTGCCTCAAGTGGAGGAGTTCAAGTATCTCGGGGTATTGTTCACAGTGAGGGGAGGATGGAGCGTGAGGTTGACAGGTGGATCGGTGCAGCGTCGGCAGTGATGCGGTCGCTGTATCGGACCGTTGTGGTGAAGAGGGAGCTGAGCCCAAAGGCAAAGCTCTGGATTTACCTCAGTCTATGTTCCTACCCTCACCTATGGTCATGAGCTCTGGGGAATGACCGAAAGGACGAGATCGTGGATACAAGAGGTCGAAATGAGTTTCCTCTGCAGAGTGGCCAGGCTCCCTTAGAGATAGGGTGAGGAGCTTAGTCACACGGGAAGAGCTCGGAGTAGAGCCGCTGCTCCTCCACATTGAGAGGAGCAGCTGAGGTGCCTCCTGGACACCTCCCTCGGGAGGTGTTCTGGGCATGTCCCACCGGTAGGAGGCCCCGGGGAAGACCCAGGACAAGCTGGAGGGACTATGTCTCTGGACTGGCCTGGAAACGCCTCGGGGTCCGTCCAGAGGAGCTGGAGGAAGTGGCTGGGGAGAGGGAAGCTTGGGAGCCCCTGCTTAGACTGCTGCCCCCGCGACCCGGCCCCGGATAAGCGGAAGAAGATGGATGTTTAGTGTTTGTCTTATGTTTCACTCCAAGTACTGCAGCAATTTCCTATGTTTAATGTTGTGAACCTGTTCACTCATATGGCAATAAAACCTTTCTGATTCTGATTCTGAGCCAGCACCTCTGATGGATTAACCACAGATGACGCTTGGGAGCAGAGGATGTTTTTCATTTGGAGCCAAAATGACTATGTGACGCTGCTGAATCCTGTTCAAACAGATTAAGAAAATGAAATTAGAGAACGAAGTACAGAGCAGTGGGCGTGTGCCGGTGGTGGTGAAAACTGCAGTCGATTGGCAATATTGCATCTTGAAAATAAGTTAAAGATTGCTTAAACATGCACAAATCACTCCAAATACAACTTCCAGAGGGTAAATGAGCAGAGGGAACAACTCTAACAAGGTTTAAACCTCTAAAAAGTCAGTTTTGCATAAAAGATCTGCTTTAAGTCTCAATTTAGTCCTGGGATTGTCCATTTTTACTGCAGTGTCACGTATACAAACTTCCACAGGGCAAAAAACAAAATCTAGTCAAGCTAAAATGACTTGGATCAAGAACGTTTTACCATGATTTGAGTAAATTTCACTTGACAAGTAAAATGATCTGCCAGTGCAAGAAGATTTTTGTATTTAAAATATGAAAATACAGAAGAAAAACAACTTTTTGCACTTAAAATAAGAATTAAAATCAAATGTTGCTTGAATTAAGTAAAAAACACTTATTCCATTTTACTTATCAAGATGAATCTACTCAAATAATGTAAAATGTTCTTAATTTAAGTCATTTTAACTTATCTCAATATTGTTTTTTCCAGTGCAGTGGATAAAAACGCCAGTAAACCAGCGCGATACCATTTCAACAAGACGAGTTTGGGCACATCTCCTTCAAGAAACAAAAACATAACATGAAACAACTACTTATTAGTACACAATAAGATACTTCCACATGTACTTATCATCTCCCGGCGTTCTTTCCAGATCGTAAAATCTCAGAACACGGTAAATAAACAGTGTTGCGTAGTCGGAGTTGGGACAAAGGCCTCGGGAGTCAAACACGGGTGTGAAATCAGCTGTAAAATACACAGTGGTGCATTCCTGTTCAATGATCCGAATGCACAAACGTTGCCGGTGTGTTCTTGCTTCTCCGAGCGATTAAACGGAGTAAATTTACCTGTCTGCAAGTGCCTCCAGTGATCCAAGTATCCGCCTTCAGGGAATTACAGCTCCGGTGGGAATTATGTAAGTTACGCTTCTTGGGACCGCACCTTCGCAGATGATTCAAGTGAGCGAAACGTGTTCATGAACTGCTTCATTCACACCAAAGTCCTGACTAAAATGTTCAGAATAACAAGTAGCTTTATTGTAATTGTAAAACTAGGAATGTGATTTGGGGATCAATGTGATATGGATCCACATAAAACCGTGAATAACAGTAGAAAAAAATATTAAGATGTTAAAAAAATGTTTGAATAAAAGAAAAACTTGAAATAAGGTATTAGAATTTAAATTTTGTAGATGTTGACTAATTATAAATACACTTTTGGCAGTAGGGATGTCACGATCTGATATTCAGGATCGATATCGGCTCCAGATCCGGCTCTTTTATGAGTATCGGACAGTATTGGATTCAGTCACGTGATCGGACTGATCCAGTTTCACGTTTTTGCAGCATCAACGCGCTTTACGGCAGCCGTAAATCAAAATGTCACCATGTCGCTGTGTGGGACTTTTCACGACAACAAAACGAGAGTCAAACAGCGACGCAATCGCTGCAAACAAACAGTTTCTCCTGGAGAAACCAGCAGAGCCACTTTAACAAGACCGATTTGATTCGTCACTTACAAAAAAATCATCCGGACGAGTTTGAGATTTACAAGCGCAAGGAGGAAAAGCCACAGCAGCAAACACTGGCGGAGGTAAGATGAGGTAAGGTAAGTAAGGCTTTTGTCGTCTAATGGACTTTTTGGAGCTAAGGTACGAACTTCCTTCACAACACGAGATTACAGAGACAGAGCTACCGGAGCTATAAAAGAAGATATTGGATCGGTAACGGAAAGAGCACTCCTTAAAAAGATCGGATTGGATCAGAAGCCAAAAAGTCTTGATGGGGACATCTCTGATTGGAAGAGCAACTCTGTATTTCTACATTGGCCATATCTACTAAAGGTCCATTTTACGCTGTTTTCTGATCTGTTATAATGTTGTTTCCTCATCAAAAACATTCCTGGAGTTGTGTTTTGTTTCATTCACACATGTTTAACACGGAAACTCCACACACCTTCACTAGAATCATTTGGATAAACCCTGGAATAACCAGACTCTACTGAGCAAAAGGTACTGTTAACATGTAGATTACAGCTTCATGACATCACAAGGTGGAACAGAGCATTTTGAGCTTTGGAGATGTAGACAAAATAATAAAGGGTTAAAAACACAACTCAGGGTATGTTTTTGAGAAGGTGATCGCAATATAAAATGGTTTAAAGCTCACAAGAGACAATTTTGCATCATACAGGACCATTAAAGTGCTTTTCAGAATAAAGGTACATTGGTGGTCACATTAAAACTGTGACAAAAGCCAGAACTAAACTTGGATTACTCACTGCAAAGGCTGCCCACCGCTTGATTCCAAAGCAAATTTCCCATTTTCCAAATTTCCATTGAGTTTAAGGGGAAAAAATTATATGAAATATTTGAAAGTTTGCTTGCTAAGTGCGTTACTAATGACAACATGACCTGTAATTTAATCTACAATCTGTTTCTGAAACTTTAAATATTTATTCTAATTTCAGGTTTAATTTATTATTATTATTATTATTAGTAGTAGTAGTAGTAGTAGTAGTAGTAGTAGTAGTAGTAGTAGTAGTAGTAGTAGTAGTAGTAGTAGTAGTAGTAGTAGTAGTAGTAGAAGATGTTATTATGTATGTATTTATTTATTTAAAACAAGAGGAGCTACTTTTCATCTGCAGTCCTTGGGTACAAAATACATTAAGAAAGCTGTTTACACATTAAAAATACTAACATTCATTATCATCAATATCCTCTAATATGCACATTTACCAAATTCATCAGTATTATTATATATATAGATCCTCTAAAATACAAGTCATCAACAACATTACCATTAAGACAATGTCATGACACATTTCCATCTACACAGTGCATCTATAATACTCTGTTGTACCATTAAACTCTTTATTTTAGATTTTTTCTGGAAATAAACAGGAAAAGTAAATGGTAAATTCAGTTGTGGTTAAGTGTTGAGCTCCGTATCAGGACTAGAGGAAGACCAAAATCAAGACTACATCAGGACTGAACTGGACTCAAACCAGGACCGAACCAGGACACACCCGGCATTAGTCATATAATGAGCAAAGGAAAGAAGAACAAAAACAGAGCTGGAGTAAAAGTAATAACATTCTATTGTATTTTATAACATTTAGATATAATAATACAGGCACAAGATTCAATCCAACAGCATTTAGAGAGGTGCAAATAATAGAAAATGCCATATCACTGGAAAAAAACAATATCTAAGTAAGTTAAAATGACTTAAATTAAGAACATTTTACTTTATTTGAGCAGATTCATCTTGACAAGTCAAATTATCTGCCAGTGGAATAAGTGTTTTTTTTCTTAATTCAAGCAACATTTGATTTGGTTTCGTATTTTAAGTGCAAAAAGTAGTTGTTTTTCTCATCTTAAGTGCAAAAAGTTGTTATTTTTCTTATTTTAAGTGCAGCAAGATGTATTTTCGTATAAGTACAAAAGTCTTATTCCACTGGCAGATCATTTTACTTGTCAAATCATGGTAAAACTTTCTTAATTCAAGTCACCTTAACTTTATATTTTGTTGTTTTTGCTGTAGTTTTTCTTTTAACTAACTGAAACAAAAACAAATACTATTTACGCACCGACTTTCAGCCGACCTTCAAATCAAAACTCATTATTCACTCAATATTACGATAATTTTCCAAACAGAACCAGTATTGGATTTAGGTATCAGCTAAAACAAATCCGTACCGAACCATCCGTAACTCTGAGGACTTTTCATCATTTCATTTAAATTGTTAATTGCTATGGTAACAGCCCTAATTTCCCATCGTTCTAAAACCCAAAGACAAAGCTAATTTTGATTTTGAAACTAGCAACCTTATTCTGGCAATTACAAACCACAAATTTAGCTGTATATTTCAAGTTTCTTCAATAATATTCAAATTTGTTGTCTAAAAATGACTTGTGAAGTTTGTATTTCTATACCTTTTACTAACAGAGCATCGTTTTGATATCTTTACATGGGCAAAAACATCACGCTCCCTTAGAATCCCACGTAATTAGCCGTAATACCAACATCTTATCTTGTATCCAGCTCTTATCTGTGGTTTACTGGGGCCTTAAAGGAAGTGGGTAATGGTCCTGCGCTTTAAAGTTTGTCTACAGGACGTCGTCGTGTATTGTGTGGGAGTAATGACGCTATCGAGCTGTAAACAGAGTGGAAAAAGCGCAGACCACACGCTGAAGATGCACTGCTTTCGGGAACAGTGCCGCGCTTTTTTAAATTCTTGTTAGTCTCTCGCAGGATCGTGTGTGTGAAGTTTTTGCTGTGGGCTTCGAGAACCGATATTTCCAGTGCCGATATTAAACTTTTAAAATCCAAGCAAGAAGCAGAAAGGTACGTTATGGGTGCAGCGGTGTGTAACTTTTCTGTCCGTCAAATGCTTTTCTCCAAGGAGATATCATTGCTTTGTCTGGAATGTTTCACAGTGCGGCATTAAACCTCTCTATCTTCAAGGAGACCAAACCGAGACCGAGTTACAGGTCAGATCTGTGGAGAGGCGACCCCGCTCACAGTCAGAACGCCTGTTTTTCTAGGTATTTTTGAGCTAAAAAAAAAAGCACCTGAAATTGAATAAATGTAAAGCAGAGCTGTTTAATGTCATACTCTGGAACATTCCCGGCAGAGCAATGACATCTCCATAGAAACAAGCGGAAAAGTTACACTATGCCCCTTTAATGTATGGTAAAGTTTGCACATTAAATTTTCGCTTTTGTTAAAAAAATTTTTTTTTTAAAGTATTTAGCTGAGATGTCCAATAGTTATGCAACAATTTTTTCAGTCATTTTCTTCTTTTTTTACTCCTAATTAGTCTGTTCAAAAACACAAATTTGCAGTGACGACTCAAACTGGTCATTTCACATGAACACACAGAAACCTGAGCAGTGAAGAAAAACTATTCATGGGTCAATGACATGACGCTGTCCAGTTGCAATTTCCTCAGTTAAAAAGGTTCAAATTTCATAATAATTCACCACATTTCTGTAGCACCTCTGACCTCCATGAAACCAAAAGATTTTTTTCAGAAATCCTGAGTTATTCTGCATGTTTTTTGTACTTAAAGTGTTAAAATGTCATGTGGTGCGACTAAAAACAGCAGGAATTCTATAATAACAGACAAAGTCGACTTGGGTGAATGGGATTCTTTAGGCATTTTTCTTCATTTGATGCATTTTACAGATGAATAAACTACTGCCCTGTAAAATGCATCAAATGAAGAAAAATGCCTAAAGATCCATTCACCCAAGTCGACACCACATGACATTTTAACACTTTAAGTACAAAAAACATGCAGAATAACTCAGGATTTCTGAAAAAATTATTTGGTTTCATGGAGGTCAGAGGTACTAAAGAAATGTGGTGAATTATTATGAAATTTGAACCTTTTTAGCTGTGGAAATTGCAATTGGACAGAAAATTTAGGCCTCATGTCAAGTAGTTTGTTCATTAAACACAACACACAGGCGACTGTCATATTGGAGCAAAAGAAAACATCAATATGCATTAAAAATCTAAAGAAACGCCAACAGTTTGTTTCTATACACTTCATATTACTCAGAAGTTAGATTAATATCCCACCCATGTTTTGGAAAATAAAACAATTTTAAGGTTATTCTCGGTCGCACCTCATAATATTTTACACTAAAAATGCTTCATATAAATGTTAACCATAGATTTCTGCACCTGACACTGTAAATATTTGAAAAAAGTTCAATAGAGACTATTTTTTTTATGTTTTAGAATTTGCCTGTTGAAAATCCTTATATGTCTTTGACCCCGGTGCCAAACTTTCTGTATAAGAAGCCAGAGCCAGTTTTGCTTTCACAGTAATCCTAACAACAACAACAAGAGCAAACAAACAAACACGCTTCCTGATTCTCGGACCATAAAACGCCCCATAGCTACATGCAGATAGTACACAGCAGACTTATTTTGACCTCAACAGCTGAAAGAAATCTGGTGCAGGCCCTTTAACCCCGCCACACGCGCAGGGCAATTCTGAATACTAAATTAGCAGTCGGATAAGCAATAAGAAAAACGGTCAAGACACGAATAAACCGATACCGATATCAGGGAAAACCTTTCGATATCACAATAACCGATCTGAAGGTCCCGTATCACACGATTTTCTGATCTAAATGTTTCTTCGTCACAAACACACCTGGAGTTGTGTTTTGTTTCATTCACACATGTTTAACACACAAACCTGCAGATTTAGGAGTTCTTCTCTCAAACAGAAAACACTCTGTTCCACCTTGTGATGTCATGCGGTAAAACAGGAAGTGCTCCACTGTGTTTCTAAGATCCACACTCCTAAATTAGAATATTTTGGATGATTTCAGACCTAGAATTTCCACTCTCTACAGAACTAAAGGTAAAAAGTACAGCAGATGTTCACTGGAAACTACCGCTTCATGACATCACAAGGTGGAACAGAGCATTTTGAGCTTTGGAGATGCAGACGGACGGATGTGAATGAAAGAAAATGCAACTCCAGGTAAGTTTGTGATGAGATAACAAGATTATAACGCGTCTTAAAGCTCACAACAGTCAATTTTGTGTAATACAGGACATTTAAACAGAAATCTAAAGCCATAAAAACATAAAAAAAAGCGAAGAAAATGTAAGATAAACTCTTACTTTTTGGTAGCAATATCCGACTTCTCTTCGTAGAAACTGCAATAATCCAGTGAGAGCAGGATCGGTGCGGAGATCAGGTCTGTGAGCGTGTGGAGCGGTGCAGTCTGTGGTGGGAGAGCAGACAGGAGCTATGCATGTGAGCGGAGAATTCACACAATATGAGACTCCACAGGCACCTCCCCCTCCCACTGTCCCGTCTCCAACATGAGGCTGTCCCGAGTGTGTGTGTGCGGAGGACAGAGAGGACGCTAATGCATGGAACTGCAGAGGAGAAGTGTTAAAGGGGCAACTCCAGGTATGTTTTTGAGGAGGTAACAGCATTATAACATTATAACGTGTCTTAAAGCTCACAAGAGTCACTTTTGTGTCATATCGGACCTTAAAACCGAAAGCTGAAGCCATAAAATATAAAAAAAAGCAAAGAACATGTAAGATAAACATTAACTTTTTGGTAGTAATATCTGATTTCTCTTCGTAGAAACAGCTAATCCATGGTGTGTGTGTGTGTGTGGAGGTGAGAGAGGAAACTAATATATGGAATTGCATAGGAGAACTTTTAAAGGGGCACTGTGTAACTTTTCTGTCACCATCCTTCCATTTTCTTCTGCTTATCTGGGGCTGGGTCGAGGAGGCAGCAGGGACTCCCAGACTTCCTCCACCCCAGACACTTCCTCCAGCTCCTCCGGGGGGACGTGAGGCGTTCCCAGGCCCAGAGACACAGTTCCTCCAGCGTGTCCTGGGTCTTCCCCGGCCCTTCTGAAGGAGGCGTCCAGGAGGCATCCGAACAGATGCCCGAGCCACCTCAGTCGCAGCGGTTCTACTCCGAGCTCCTCCCGCGTGACCAAGCTCAACACCCTATCTCTAAGGGAGGAGAAGGAAACTCACTTCGCCCGCTTGTATCCGCGATCTTGTCCTTTTGGTCATTTATTTTATTTCATTTATTTATAAGGACAGTATACAAATTACATTATGCCCAGGGCAAATATGCTTGTATCAGATTATAGCCGACGTATATGGCGTCATTCCCCAGAGCTCAGGACCATAGGTGAGGGGAGGAACGTAGACTGAGGTAAATGGAGCTTTGCCTTTTGGCTCGGCTCCCTCTTTTCTGTCACATTAACATTATTATTAGTTGTATAACCAAAAACTGGCATGTTTACAAAAATTAAGATAAGAATAAAGAAAAAAAGTGATTGTATTTCTGTTAGAGGGTGAATGGAACAATCTGAGTGATGATTTAAAAAAGTCCAACAGTGCAGAAGCCTTTAAAAAAAGACTATAAATGAATGAATGAATAATGCAAGTCGCAAGTGAAATTGTAAATGCAAACTTACTGTTCATACGCTGCTTTTCTTTATTGGAACTGTGTGAGTTAGAAGTGCTTTTTACTTTCGGTCGTACATGGAGCTGTAGTCTATGTTTTACTTTGAGTTGTTTGGTTTTGTAGTGCTGCAAAATGACTGATTGGAATAAATGTAAGGTTGAGCTGTTTAAAGTCATATTGTGGAGCATATTTATCATCTTTAATTCAAAGAAGTAGAGACAAAATTCATGAGTGAAAACACAAGTTCAGCCCTGAGTTTCTTAACCAACTTGATGTAAAATTCGTACTTCAAAATTGCCGTTTGTAAATTGTAAAATGTTAGAATAGAGTTTAAAGTCCAGTTTTGCATCACCGATCACCGTCTCCCTCACGGATGAATCACTCACAGATGATGGAGGAGCTGGAGGGAGTTCGCAGGACATTCTTTGGACCTTGCAAAATGCCCCCGGCCAGAATCATCACCTGCTCCACAGACTCCGCAGGGCAAAACTAGGACGAGGAAGAGCAGAATTTTGTAGAACTTTCTCCAAGCAGGACAGAAAAACCTCCCTGTATTGTACTAAGTAATCGATCTGCTTCACTGTGGTTTCTCTTTTGCCAACAGTTTTTATTTTAGTTTAGTTTAGTTTTTAGTTTTTCCTGCAGAAGAAGGGTCAGGACAGGGATGTGTTCTGGGACAATCATCCACCCGCTTGTTTAAACGTTGATTAAAGGTCCTATGTTACACAAAATTGACTCTTGTGAGATTTAAGCCATGTTATAATGCTGCTACCTCATCAAAAACATGCCTGGAGTTGGGTTTTGTTTCATTCACACACTGAGGAATGCTTTAATATCGGTCTGTCTACATCTGCAAACCTCAAAATGCTCTGTTCCACCTTGTGATGTCATGAAGCGGTAGTTAACAAGTGCGTTTTGCCTTTAGTTCAGTAGAGATCGGCAATTCTGGAGCTGAAATCATCCGAATGATTCTAGTGAAGGTGTTTGGAGTTTAAAAACACACTCGAGCACTTCCTGTATCGCCACATGACATCACAAGGTGGAACAGAGTGTTTTCTGTATGAGAGAAGAACTCGAAACAAACACAACTCCCGGTGTGTTTGTGAAGAGGAAACATTATAAAATAGATCAGAAAATAGTGTAATATGGACCTTTAATCTGCTTCTGTTGGTTAAATCAGTGAGATTTACACAAATAAACTGAACTGGAAACTATTTAATGTTCTGTGCATGTCATTCTCTCTGTTCATCTCTCTCTCTCCATCCCTCTCTCTCTGTTTCTCTCTCTCGCGCTCGCTGTTCATCTCTTTCTCTGTCTCTCTCTCTCTCTGTCTACCTCTGTCTGTCTGTCTTGGTCTCTCTCGGTCTTTCTCTTTTTCTGTGTCTCTGTTTCTCTCTCTCTCCCTCTCATTCATTTCATCTCTGTCTCTCTGTCTCCACCTCTCTTTTTCTCTCTATGTCTGTCTCTGTCTGTCTGATTCTCTCTCTGCTCTCTCTTTTTCTGTGTCTCTGTTTTTTCTCTCTCCATGTCTCTCTCTTTCTCTCTTTGTGTTTCTGTTTCTCTCTCTCTGTTTATCTCTGTCTCTGTCTGTCTCACTGTTTCCATCTCTTTCTCTGTGTCTCTCCCCGTTTCTCTCTCTGTTTCTCTCTCATTTGGTTTATCTCTCTCTCTGTTCATCTGTCTGTCTGTCTCTCTCTGTCTCTCTTTGTGTCTGTATCTCTCTCTCCCTCTCTATGTCTGTCTGTCTCTCTTTCTCTCTCCGTCTCTCTTTGTGTCTGTATCTCTCTCTCCCTCTCTATGTCTGTCTGTCTCTCTTTCTCTCTCTCTCTGTCTGTCGCTCTCTCTCCCTCTCTATGTCTGTCTGTCTCTCTTTCTCTCTCCGTCTCTCTTTGTGTCTGTATCTCTCTCTCCCTCTCTATGTCTGTCTGTCTCTCTTTCTCTCTCTCTCTGTGTCTGTCGCTCTCTCTCCCTCTCTATGTCTGTCTGTCTCTCTTTCTCTCTCTGTCTCTCTCTCCATCTCTCCCTCTCTTTGTCTGTCTGTCTCTCCCTTTCTCTCTCTCTCTTTCTGTCTCTTTCTCTCTCTGTCTGTCTCTCTTTCTCTCTCTGTCTGTATCTCTCTCTCCATCTCTATGTCTGTCTGTCTCTCTTTCTTTGTGTCTGTCGCTCTCTCTCCCTCTCTATGTCTGTCTGTCTCTTTTTCTCTCTCTTTGTGTCTGTATCTCTCTCTCCCTCTCTATGTCCATCTGTCTCTTTCTCTCTCGGTCTCTCTTTGTGTCTGAATCTCTCTCTCCATCTCTCCCTCTCTTTGTCTGTCTCTCTCTGTTGCTGTTCATCTCTGTCTCTGTCTGTCTCTCTCGCCACTTCTCTGTTTCTCTCTGTCTCTCTCTTTCTCTGTCTCTCTCTCTCCATCTCTCTCTCTGTTCATCTCTGTCTGTGTGTGTGTCTCTCTGTTTCTCTCTTTCTGTCTTTCTCTCTGTCTTAAATATAATGATCTTAACTGTGTTTTAGTGAAATATCAGAGGCATTTTAAACCTCATACAGCCCCAGAACTGCCCCAGAGGTGAACTGCCCCGGAGGTGAACTGCCCCGGTAGTGATCAGCCCCGGTAGTGATCAGCCCCGGTAGTGATCAGCCCCGGTAATGATCAGCCCCGGTCGTGATCAGCCCCGGCGGTGAAACAGCCCCGGTCGGTTGGAAATGCCCCAACAGCTGATGGTGGTTTCCAGACGTGGCTGTAGGACCACGTGACCCGGACAAATGCTGCAGCGGAATCCCGGAGGAATGTCTCTGGAAAAACAGAGCCGCTCCGAACTATTAAAGCTCCTGTGGCACGAGTCTGTGATATTACACCACAGCAACACACAGCCCAAAACGCGACGCGCAAAAAGGGAAATTACAGCACGGAACCGAGCGTGAGAACAGAGAAAAATGCCTAGAGTTTGTCATAAGAAAAAAATGTCGCGATGCTAAAATTTCAAACGTGATTTCAGTACTAAGGAATAAACTGGATTTCTCAATGCTGAATCTGATACCACATTGATAATGAAAAACACTCCTTATTTAGACAATATGTGATTTTCAGCATTAAATCATGGTACTTTTTGTCCTTATATCCTTGTAATCTCAGTGGTCTCTGTGCTCTTATACTGATACATCTCAAGATCATTCTAAAACTATTCAGGAAAGCTTAATTTCTGTCCTCTGAATGCTCGTTTTCCAATTTTTTTTTACTTTGATCATTCAGAAATATATCTTGTTGGATAAGGTGCAACACAAAATTTAGTTTCTTATTTTAAGTGCAAAGAATTGTCATTTTTCTTTAGTATAACGAGATGTTTTTTCCTATTTTAAAGCTGCACTTTGCAACTTTTATGACATTAAACATATCCATGTAACATTTACTGTATTCATTACGGGTGTTTTTATTGCACCAAAATGGTAGAGGGTGAGATGTATACTCAGAATCCTAATTATTCAGTGTGAAGACTTTCCGAGAGATTTCCACAACTTTCGGAGACCAGAGTGAAATTGTCGTCAACTAGGATGCTAACAGTGCTCAAATGTTAAATCCTGGTTCTCTGGCAGTAAAAACACTTTAGAGTTAGATGCAGAGAACACACAGGGGCCTCATTTTCCCCTTAGATCCTGCATGTACTGTACAGTAATAATATAATTCCCTCAAATTCCTGGTATAAGGTGGTGGTATCTGGTCCAGGATTGTCCCGGATTTGAAGAGGATCGACTGTGAACATGAAAGACTACCTCAGGTAAAGAACGCGCTCCAAAAAGTAGACGGATCTGCTTAGCTTTGGCCTGCTGCTGCATACCAACTGAAAAATAAATTAATACAAGCTGGTGTGGACCAAAAACGCAAAGTTTCGGTTCAAGTTCTGCCACGTTTGCAGCAGTGACCAGGCAAGAGCTAAATGATTAAAGATGCCTCGTGTAACTATGGCGGAGGGTTCGGCAAGTGCTTTTTTCCGTGGAGATGTTATTTCTTGATCTGGAATGCTTCACAATATGGCTTTAAACATTTGTATCCTTATGGAGACGAACCAGCTCAAGTTACAGGTCAGATCTGTGGAGCGGCGACCCCCGCTTACAGTCAGAACGCCTGTTTTTCTAGGTATTTTTGAGCTATAAAACAATCTGTAATTGAGTTAATGTTAGGTAGAGCTGTTTAATGTCATACTGTGGAACATTCCAGAGCAATGACATAGTAGCTATAGAAACAAGCAGGTGACAAACCTCTAACCAAAAAGTTATACATAGTGCATCTTTAAAGAGCTTATGACAGTTTTTTATGATTTTTTTTTATTATTTTGACTTAATTTGGTGGGAATTGTTAATATAAATTATAGTTTTACACCAATCAAGAGAAAATTTGTGAAGAAAAGTTTAAAAAAATATGTTGAAAATTAGAGTCCCATATTCTGTCAAATTTTTTACAAAATTCACATTTACGCAAGAAACACTTAAAAAAATCTTTATACATTATTTCAACATAATAAAGGTGTTTTCTTACATTTTTATTTGCCAAATAATTTCTGTGTACATTTGTGGAGTTTTGGCCCAGTGTACCTCATGGTTGCTTGGTAACAGTTAGGGAATTGTCATAATTCCCATTTAAGGAAGTGAAATTTTAAACCTAAAAATGATCAAACTGGAATGAATTAGTCCTGGTTTAGTCCTGGTTTAGACCTGGTTTAAACATGTTTTAGACCTGTTTTAATCCTGGTTTAGTCCTGGTTTAAACATGTTTTAGACCTGTTTTAGTCCTGGTTTAAACATGTTTGAGACCTGGTTTAGTTCTGGTTTAGGCCTGGGTTAGACCTGGTTTAAACATGTTTCAGACCTGGTTTAAACAGGTTAAAAAATGGATCATTATCCATTTTTTCATTTTGGTTTTGGGGACAAATAATGAAGAAAAGAGTTGTTTTTTCATTTTCTTATTTTTGGTTTTATTTTGAAAAACAAATGAACGAACGATACACAGATTCTATACATGATTTTTTCCCATGTATTTGAGTAAAATGTTTGTTGTCCCAGTAGAAATATATTGTATAAGTAGCTCTTGAGGTCAAACTACTGTCTACTGTGCTCTGTCTGCATATAATTTTAACGCATTTTATGGTTTGAGAATCAGGAAGTGCACGGTAGTATGCTAGTTTTTGTTACCATGGTGGCTCCTCTCTGGCCTCTGAAAGCAGTGAAAAATTCGGAATAATAATTGAATTACTGCAAACCTTTTAGCATAAACCAATTCTGTTTTTCACGTTTTTATGACAGCAAAAATCACGTCCAGGGCCTTCAAATTTGTCCTACAAATTTGACATCGACTGCAGAGTCTGGGTAAGGCATTAAGAGGTCATCCAATACTCGCTGGGAGGTTTTTTTCGAGAAACTAAATTAACATCTGCGCAAAATCCATCCGCCCCAAAATATGAAAATGAAACCGAGCGGGTGCATTCTTCCGGGAGGGGCCGAAATGTCGTTATTGTTACATCAGTTTGAGCTATTTTAAAGGCTTAATGGTTTTGGTTGGCGATGCTTTTTAAAGATCGGGGAGTTGTACTTCACTCAGCGCCACGCAAAACCAGAGCGACTTTACATTCCGAGGAAAAGAAAGGCAAACAGAAAAGTGCTCGGAGGTGTTTTCGTTTCATCAGACAGTGGCTATAAGGGAGATCCAGCCATAACTCCGGTCTACTGTGTGGTACCACGGCAACCATCGGAGACGAGGAAACATGGAAAACGCCCGGAGAGACTTCCAGGGAATCGTGAGCCAAACTGTAAAACGGTTTAAACTTAACCGCGAGTTCAAAACAGGTGGATATTTGGGCTCAGGTAGGGCAGAAAAAGAGAAGGAATGTTGGAAAACTTGTTCCTGATTTTTATCTCTTCTAGTTTTGGAAAATTTGTGATAAAAAAAGAGACCCAAAGCTATCACCTATCCATTTTTAAAAGGCATTTTGTTAGCGAAGAACCATAAGGAAGCAATAGTTTCATTCAGTTAAATTTAAAAGGCATTGTCTACCTCATTTTCCCTGTGTTTTTAAGCAAAATTTGTCTTGGCCCAGCACAGATATATTGTATAAGCAGCTCTTGAGGTCAAAATAAGCCTGCTACGTGTTGTCAATCTAGCGTTTTATTGTCCAGCGATCAGGAAATGCACGTTATCATGCTAGTTGTTAGCTCTACCTTCACGGCAAAACACCGCACAGGCCTCTGAGTGTGATAAAAGTGCTAATAAACTCATCACGGTGAATAATTAGGATGTTCTGAATGCATAAGGGGGGGATAACTTTGGACCACTGCAAAATGGTTTTCAACTTTTTGAGACAGAAAACAGAAAGTGAGAAAATCAAACAAAAGAATGAAAGAATAATTTGTCAAGACAGGCAGATTTGAGTGGGAGGAGCTAGCAGTTGATTCTGACCATAAACTGTATAAAGAAGTGGACTAAAGGCCGCTACACACTACAGGATTTTTCGGTCTTAAACTATTTTTAAATGTGCGACAATATCCGATCACAAAGGCTATAGTGGGATATGTCTGAGGACCACAGGATATAAAGTTGTGAGCGCGATCGTGTCTGCCGTTTCCTGTCTTCAGTAAAATTTATGAAAACGCCAGACTGTCGATGTAAATGTCTGTGTCGATAGAATGTCAAATAAAACTAACCTTGTATCACATGAACCGTCTCATGTTGAGGGACTATTTTCTCATATATCAGTCCGCTGATGCCGAGCTTTCTATCAGGAAGTACAACTCACTGCCGCAACTCAGACATAAATCCTTCAAATGCAAGGGTGGTTTTACTTCTAAAATGATTCTATCGGCACAGACATTCACATCAAAAGTCTGGAATTATAATCGTTTTGCTTTGGGTCTCCGCACGTCTCCAACACTCGAGGAAATGAGGCCCTATGTCCAAAATTCTGAACTGTCCCTTTACCAGCTACTTTTACCTTTTAGTTCAGTAAAAATGGGCAATTCCAGGGCTGTTATTAGTTATTAGTTCAGCTGGTATGTTCCACAGTAAGGCATTAAACGTATCTATATCTTCTAGTGTTGCGTTTGCTCAAAAATAACTTGACAAGCATTCATTACGTTACAAGAATTCCACTTTTAACAGCATAATGACACCTTTTTTGTCAGCGATTATTTGTAGTAAAAGTGCCTATTGCAATACCGTGACTTTAGATAGAGATTTTTCCCGTATAATTTTGATTTATTTAACCAAAACATGTCCAAAATCTGATGTGTGTCACTTGTTAAAGCGACCTGTTAATGGACAGTTGAAGGCCGCAGACACAAAGAGCCTCTCGGGTGCTTGTGCTCTGGGTTATAGCTGTCAGGGCTAACGCTAAGTGGCAGGTGGTCCCCCGTCACCGTTGAACTTTCACCTGACGGGTTTTAGCGGCCGCTCTGGGACCTGGGGAGGAGGGGATGGTGTTTGGGGACGAGGCTGAATCAGGGTAAATGAATGTGGAGCTGCCCCCCCTCCTCTTCCTCTCAGATCTGTAATGACATGGACCAGCGTTTTGGAAATGAGGAGGAGCAGGACACAGCTGGGACGGACCACGGGAAAAACACTCGTGATGGACGCTCGCCAGGGCTGTTTCGAGCCTTGTGGAGGATTTAGTAGAACATTAACTCAAATGTTGATACGGTGTGCAACATGTAAAGGGTACATATTTTCGGATCTGTGTTTTAATGTTGTTTTCTCATTACAAACAGATTCGGAGTTGTGTTTTGTTTCATTCACATATGTTTAACACACAAACCTGCAGATTTAAGCTGGTAATTGTGTGTGCATAACATAAACCGTATATATGAGTGGACATAGCTAACCCGTTAGCCGCCGTGTGCCAAACAGGAAGTGCTCCAGGAGGCTATTCCGGCTCCTTCTGACCCTTTTTCTCATTGACTTACATTGAGATCTTATTGCCCCGCTCTCTGTACCTGCTGCTGTGGCCTCGTCATTTTGGTCTTAAAATGTTCATATGAATCCACGACACATAATCCTGAATTTTTTATTTCGCTATTTTGTTCCTAAATCAAGATATGAACATAAATAACGGACCAATCAGACGCCTTCATTCCCCGAGGTCGCCGTCACCTAGCATTAGAACAAGTTTGCTCGACAGCTAGTTGTTCTTCGTGCATAACAGAAAATACAACATAAATCAATGACTTAAACTTACTATTTAAAGTTTGATGATAAAAGCTAAAAGTTTCCTTATTATTCTCAAGAATCAGCTAAATACTGCTGTCCGTGTAGAATGGTGCTGAGTATCACCTCTCCAAGAAGGGTGGGAACTGCCTGGTGAGTAGGCCGTGCATTTAACAACCGCAGTCATGATTGGCTCTTGTGGTTGCTATGATACTCACGGTCGGATTTCCAAATATGGAGACTGACTCTAGATTCGCTCCTGTAACCGTTAGCATCAGGAGTCTCATTTGAGCTGCGCCGACGCTGTGGTGACGTCACACTCTCTTAGTCCACATAAACGCTATGTGGTGCGTGTATTAGCTGTAAAATGCATCGTTTTCTGATTCCATCTCAACAGAAATCAGCAGCAGGAGAAAGGACCCAGCAAAAAACGTAAGAAATATGATCCTGATTAGTTAAAGTTCGGTTTCACCTGGTCCTCTGGCACGTCTGCCACAACATCACGTAACCAGCGGGAGCAGCTCTGGTTCAGGCTCTGATGAGCTCGAGCGGGGAGTGGAGTTTGGTGCCTCAGCCTAAGAAGAGCTTTCCCCGGGAAGAACTAAGCGCGCAAAGGACCGACCGCTCAGAACAAGATATAACGAACCAAACCGGATTCACGCTTGTGTCCGGATACTTTGCACCACCTCAGAAACAGACACAGTCCTCGAGCATGGAGAACCGGACCAACTCACCTGGATCTATATTCCACTGCACATTCTCACTTTTTATTTGCCAAATTCCCCTTGATTTTTAATATTTTGTCATACTCTGAGGTTAATCCCACTTTTCCTATTGAAATCACATTATGTTCCACTTCACATTTGCCCTCAGCTGCCTCCATTCAGGAATTTAGGTTTATGTTTGATGTTTTTGTTCACAATTTTCTTTACGCCTCTAAACCTGAAATGTACACACAGATGCTAACAAGACACTTCTAACCTTGACTTCCTCCAGTTTTCTGCTTCACTTTTCACTTTTAACAACACAAAAACCCATTTACCATCATTAATCTTCATTTGTCTCCCTAATATTAACAACATCCATAAAATGACTGACACATGACCTGGTAAATTCAATTCCGTCTTACAACCTTTTCCATCTTTCACACTGGTCACTACAGGACTCCGTCATGTTCAGAGGGAATGGGCCTGTCCCCTCTTTGTCCCCGATCTCCCCGTTGGCTTTTGTGTGGAGCTGTGGTAGGAATGCACGAAGTGAGCCAAGCCTGGCCCGATGTAAAACAACACAACAGCTCTCCCCCCTCGGAGACCTCAGAGTGTGAATGCTGTAACTCTTCCAGCCACATGTCTCGCTGTAGTAAAGATTTAAGCTAATGTTGCTGCAAAACATGATTAATGAGGTTTGGCGAACTCGCAAGTCTGACTTCGGGATTAATAAATTCAGAGGGTGAACACAATGAGCCTTTGTTAACAAGCGTGGAGACCTGGAGAGTTTAACTAGAGACTAAATGCTGAAAAAATGTAAAAGAAAATAGTTTTAAAATTTTTTTTTCCACGTTGTAGTTGTTTCCTGTCACCTTTTAGGCAAGGCAAGGCAAGTTTATTTGTATATAGGGTGATCAGATTTTCAAAATAAAATACTGGGACATTTTTGGTGGTTAATAATAATAAAATTGTGAAACGAGAGCGTAATTAAGGAAAATTGTTATGCAGAGACCATTCATGGCTAACATGTTTGACAAAAGCCCGCGTTACATGCTGGGAAACATTTTAACCAGCGGCAAGAAACATGGTGAACGTAGCGAGAAAGCACGTAAAGGGTGCAGATCCCGGTTATTTATCCACTCTAACTGCAGAGGACTGAAGACGATTTGACCAGAAATTAGTCACGAGCATCGAAGGAGCCAAATCACCCTTTTCAACCCTGACAAAGTGTAGACCAAAGCAGAGTTCTGGTCTTAATCACAAACTAAGTGGCCAAACATCCACTTCAGCAATATCCACAATTACTTGATGGAAATTCCTGGGCCAGAGCAAAATCCTAAGTCATAAAATCACAAATTTTAAAGAAATGCACAAACCTGTCAAGAAATGGGCCCAACATCCCACCTAGCGCGGCCTGAACTTGCTGGATTCCACGGTTTGCTCGGATCACCAATATTCGCTCTCTGGATGTTTGAAACCCGTTTAATCCGTCGTTGGCAGGTTTTTTTTTCACCCAGAATACGGAAAATACCTTTTCCTTCTTACTTCCTTACTTCTATTTGTGCATCTGAAATGCAGCAGGAATTCACCATTATTGCAGATAAACTGAGAGACCGCAAAGTCACGCAGTTTGTTTTTTTTTGCTGCCGGCCTCAATATTTCCCATCATGCAAAAGGCACATTCAATAACAATGACGTCAGATGAAACTCGCCTACATAGTCACATTTTCTTTGTGTTTTGTCGTTTTTAAAGCAGCTTTTCAGTATTTTACCTAAAGAAATGACAATTTATGCCTCTCTTTACTGTTGGAAGGTGTCAAACTGGTCAAAAAGAGGGAGACCTGGGATATTTCTTGTATAAAACTGGGACAAATCACTGGTTTTGGATGAATCTGCCGGGACAGGGGACACAGAGCTCAAAATTGGGACAGTCCCGGGTAAATAGGGACGTCTGGTCACCCTATAGCAGAACCCCCAACAGTAAAGTCACATTTCAGTGTGATTATAATGACAAATGCAACTGTGATTCTGCAGTACGTGACTTTTTTTAGTTTACTTTTCCCCACAGTCTAAAATGTTAAGACAGCAAATAAAGAAAAAAGTTAGATAACCAAATAAATATAGTAATAAACTGTGCCACTGCTTTACTCTTCTTCTCTTTTAAAGCTTGTGTCTGCTCACAGTCAGACCAACGGTATCTGACACATGTGAGAAGTGTAGATCATGTGTTCTGGATGATTTGAATTGGGATCAAGCATTTGGATCAGGAATGTGCAGTGAGCAGCGGTCAGTCTGTGCTAATCAGATATGGACTAACTTACAGTAAATCAGATCTGTGAACACTTAAGCCACCGAAGGGTCTGTCCCCATGGCCCAGTGCAGAGGGATAAGACCAACACTAATGCAAAGAATAATGCTAATGCTGTCATGAACTGGGCTTAAAGTAGTGACCGGATTTTCTAAGTTCTAAACTGGGACACACCCGGGTTGGGATGGTTGATATAAATAAAGAAGAGGGAGTAACATTGTGCATTCTCGTGTCAGTCATTATCTTCTGTCGCTGCATTTTTTTTCACTTTATGGTCATTCGCAAACACAGATTTCAGTATTTTGGCCAAACAAATGAGAATGTATGCTCCTTTTTACTGTTGGTGGGGATCAGATTAGTCAAAAAGTGTGATAGTCTGGTGTTAGTCTTGGTTTAGTCTTAGTTTAGTCCTGATTTAGACTTGACCTGATTTAGATCAAACTGGCCAAAAACAGGGACACTTGGAACATTTCCTGTATAAAACTGGGACAAATCACTGGTTTTGGATAAATCTGCTGGGACAGGGGACCAGAATAATGTCCGAATAAATAATTATGTTTTCCCAATTTAGTAAATAATATTTGCTCAGTATTTTACAATGATGATAGAAGTTTGAGTTTTGATCTAATGTGTTCAGAGTCCACTTGTAGAGCCTTTCTTCTTAAATACAATCAGTCAATTCAAACACTGTCTAATACATTAGTAGTAGTTAAATCCAGTCACTTGAAGTAGGACAAAGTAGGACGGCGTTTTACCAGTTAAACATTTGTAAATGAACCAGTGGGTTTGTCTGCGGATGTGGAGAGAGGCCACTTCACCAAGGAGTAAAGTGTGCAGTGATGGCGGTGAACAGTGGATCAATAAAGTTTGTTCAAGTCCAAGTTTGGTCTCCATGAAGACAGAAAAATTTAATACCAAACTGTGAAACATTGCAGACAAAGCAATAACATCTCCATGGAAAAAAAGCGTTTGGCAGACTCTATTGGAAAAGTTTCGCAATGCACCTTAAATACAGAAATAATACGATCATACTGTCATATCACTGGCACTTTGTTTTTGTTTGTTACCATCTACTACTACTACTGCTACTACTGCTACTACTGCTACTACTACTACTACTACAACAACTACTACTATTTGTTATAGCATTAAAGCAACTAATATTACTGCCACTTCTACTAATAGCACTTCTGCTTCTACTACTACTCTTTTCTTCTACTCCTTCTACTACAACTTCTACTACTACTTGTTATAGCATTAAAGGAACTATTACTGCCACTTCTACTAATAGTACTTCTACTACTACTACTACTACTATACTACTTGTACTACTATAATACTACTACTACTTCTACTACAACTATTATTACTACTACTATTAGACCTATTATTAGTACTACTAATACTATACTACTTCTACTACTATTAGACCTATTATTATTACTACTACTACTACTACTACTACTACTATTAGACATATTATTACTACTACTTCTACTACTACTACTACTATTAGACATATTATTATTACTACTTCTACTACTACTACTACTATTAGACATATTATTACTACTACTTCTACTACTACTATTAGACATATTATTACTACTACTTCTACTACTACTATTAGTCCTATTATTACTACTACTACTACACATATTATTACTACTACTTCTACTACTACTATTAGACCTATTATTACTACTACTACTACTACTACACATATTATTACTACTACTTCTACTACTATTAGACCTATTATTACTACTACTACTATTAGACCTATTACTACTACTACTACTACTATTAGACCTATTATTACTACTACTACTATTAGACCTATTACTACTACTACTAATACTATACTACTTCTACTACTACTACTACTACTACTACTATTAGACATATTATTACTACTACTTCTACTACTACTATTAGACCTATTATTACTACTACTACTACTAGACCTATTATTACTACTACTACTATTAGACCTATTATTACTACTACTACTACTTCTACTACTACTGTTAGACCTACTACTACTACTACTATTAGACCTACTACTACTACTACTACTACTACTACTACAACAACAACAAAATAAGGAAATAGTACTATCACACTGTCATGTCACCGGTGCTTTGTATTGTTTTAGTTTGATGCTTCTGCTTATTTCACTCACCTATGAAATAATGGAACTCAACTTCATTTAAAACCCATTTGGGGGCTGAGCACGTGACCCCAGCCCCCCTAAAGCCCCTAAAAGCCCCTTCCTCCACGCCTGTGCCTTCAGTTCATATTTGCTGCTGCTCTGTTGTGGAAATGTTGACCTTTTCCAGCACACTGACCTCTGGTGGTGATGGGGGGACTGTCTCTGTCTCTGAACTCTGCCTGAAGTCTTTGAGGTCCTGGACCGAGCTCCCAGGAGAGTCCACTTTAAACCACACTTTAAGCTAAATCTGTCTTCAGTCGCCCCAAATTCTCCTTTAAACTGAGGAGCGTCATTGCAAAAACTAAAATCCAGCAAAAAAAAGGTTAAAAATTAGTTGAATTTGAACTTGAACTTAAATTTTTATCATGATTAGAGTAAATTTCAATTGAGAATCAAATGATGTACCAACTTTTTGCATTTAAAATAAGAAAAACATCAACTCTTTGCACTTAAAGCTGCACTGTGTACCTTTTTGGTTGGTTTTTTTTTTATGGAGATGTCATTGCTCTGCCTGGATTGTTCCACAGTATGACATTAAACGGCTCTACCATAACATTTATTCAGTTACAGGTGGTTTTACAGCACAAAAATACCTAGAAAAACAGACAGAACACACATAACAACCAGACATTTAGGTTCAGGAAATGTTTTTTATCTCCATCGTCTTCCGTCTGTGTTCAGTCTGAATGAATCGGAATAAATAGGGAACAATGCGCCGTAAACGGGTCCATAGAGCCCGTTTGGGAAGACTACTACTCAAGTAAAACTCTGTCTGGACGTAACATCTGATTTATGATTACGTGAATGTAATTTAAAGGACAATTTAAGGCTTTAAATAATGAACTAAATCTGGTATTTTCAAAGAACTGACACGAAAAAGAGAAACTGTTATATTTGAAGTAACAATGCAAGAAACACAAACATTCAGATAACTTCATATTGTCGACATGAAGCTTTTGTCGCTGGTAAACTTACTCAAAGTGGGAGACAAAACGTGAAAATAAAATAAGTTAAAGTGACATTTGTCTAGAGTCTCGGTGTTTGGTTGGAAACTGCAGAGGCGAAGCTCATGAGACAGAAATGTGAGCAGGCGTCCACCTCACAAGGCCAATCAGAGAGAAGACAGGAAACCAAATCAACCAATCAGAGGGGAGGCAGGCATCCAAGCTAAGCCAATGGGAGAGGAGACAGGTAAACAAACGCAGCCTATCAGAGGAGAGACAGGAAACCAAACTAGCCAATCATAGGGGAGATAAGCATCCAAGCTCAGCCAATCAGAGCAGAGCCAGGCAAACAAGTCCAGCCAATCAGAAGGGTAATAGGAAACCAACCCAGCAAAACAGCGTGGAGACAGGAAGCCAAACTAGCCAATCAGAGAAAAAACAGACAAACAAGATCAACCAATCAGAGGTGAGCCAGGAAGCCAGACCAGCCAATCAAAGGGAAGCTAGGAAACCAAACCAACCAATCAGAGGGGAGATAAGAAACCAACTCAGCCAATCAAAGAAGAACAAAACAAATCAAGCCCAGTCAATCACAGTGGAGACAGGAAGCCAACGTGGCCAATCTCAGAGAAAATCCAGGAAGCCAACGTAGCCAATCAGAGAAAAAAACAGGCAAACAAGCCCGGTCAATCAGAGTGGAGACAGAAAACCAAGCCCGGCCAATCAGAGTGGAGACAGAAAACCAAGCCCGGCCAATCAGAGTGGAGACAGAAAACCAAGCCCGGCCAATCAGAGTGGAGACAGAAAACCAAGCCCGGCCAATCAGAGAAGAGCCAGGAAGCCAAAATACCCAATCGGAGGGGAGATAGGCAACCAAACCAACCAATGAGGAGGGCAGTCAGGCAACCAACCACCTCAGCGATTTGGCGCCTCACCCGATTTGGCCCGGATACTTTGGCACAAGCGCTGAAGTTGCCATAGTAACTCCACTTTGGACAAACCTTGTTTTTGAGATTAGTTTGATCAAATTATTGGAATATAAATCATGGAATATAACTATGACGATTAGTAGCTCAGCAAGTCTGTGAAAATCATGTCTATTTGGGTCAGATTTGATCATTTTTTGTTTCTGTTTCGAAGAATAAACTGCGAAATTGACTTTGATATGAATACATTTACATGGAGTAATACGTGGGGCTACAGCAGAGAGGACACAGAATATATACGTGTTTAAAGGAGTTAAAGGAGTTAAATTAAAAAGGGACCAAATTGGCCGAAGACAGCGGGCACCAGGCAACGGGCAGCCACTAAGCCCCTCCAAAAGACTCCATTCTTAGCTCACGGTCCTGGGACTCCCCTCCCCCTGTACGGACCCCACCCGCTGAGACATGATTAGTGCAACAGAGAAAACAACAAGAACATAGAAAACTGCTGAGGGTGTTCTGTACGGGTATGAGTAACGGCAAAATGTTCATCAATTACTAGTATTTTGTGCACATTTTGAGATCTACTGAAATAAGGCTTCAAATGTAGTGAGTTTAATACAGATTTGCGCTGAAACTATTACACTGTTTTTTTTCTAGCAGTTTTTATTCATGTATGTTTGTTTGACTATGAATGTGATGAAAATAAACTGTACTGTTGCACCCATAGACCGTATATATGAGTGGACTAAGTGAGTGTGACGTCACCCATAGCGTTTAGCACCGCTCAAATGAGGCTCACGATGCTAACGGTTAGAGGGGCGAATCTGGAGCCAGGCTCAATGTTATGAATAGGATTTTTTTGACAGACAACATAGCGAAAACAAAAAATTCAGGATCATGTAGAGCGGGTTCATATGAACATTTTAAGACCAAAATGACGAGGCTCACTGCAGGAGTTACAGAGAGAGGAGCGATAAGATCTCAATGTAAGTCAATGGGGAAAAGGGAAAGGAGGAGCCGGAAGAGCCTCCTGGAGCACTTCCTGTTTGGCACACGGCGACTAACAGCTTAGCTTAGTCCACGTATATATACGGTCTATGGTTGCACCCAACTTGACCCAGTCCTAATTGAGATTCACAGCCAGCTAAACTCTCTTTTGCATCATTTCCTCCAAGGAACAGGCAAGTGTTGTGTTTGACCAGGATTTAATGCAAAAAAGGGTGAAACTGCAACGATACAAAATACAAAGAAGTATTCAGTAAGCAGCAAAATCAACAATCTCCTTTAAAGTTAGACTATGTAGGCAATAAAATGGTTAACACTAGCTGAGCAGTAACACAGACATCTCAAAGAGGCTCCATTACCACTACTGGAACATCTCAAATAACATCTAGAAATGATACAAACTTGGACAAAGTGCTACAAATATACTTGTCAACAATTGTAAGGCAGCTTTTACCTTGGGCTAACCCTGGCATATTTACAGAAATATTTATTAATATGCGCTGTCCCTGAAATAAATAAATAATCATATTTTACATAAAAACTTACTCATGTTGCCACTCAAAGGGTTGAAAGTGACAGGATGGCTTCAGATTCTACAGCAAAACACATCATTAACTGATTGACTTTCATCAAGCTAGTTGTTTTCCTTCTTCTTGGATTCCGGCAGACTAGGCCCGATCAGTGCATTGCTGCCCCCCACTGGCTAGATGGTGAGACACCCATAGAAAATCATTAATTACAGAGAAGGGGATCGGGTCTATATTTTAACATATAACCCAGTGCTTCTAAGAAAACACAGCACTTCCCTAGCCCTCTCTATCGGGGAAGCCCCATACCCCAGTATTGTTTTTAGAGAAAATGTTTTGACGTCTAGGTCAGTAAGTGCACTGAAGAGAACTCTCCTTTCACCTGCATATAATGGGCATTGGAGCAATACATGAGCTACCGACTCCAAGACACCACAATATTCACAACAGCCATTACTGTGTTTCCCAACAAGGAAGAGTCCACTGGCCAACCCACAATGACCCAGCTTTGTTAGTTTTATGCCATCTTGCCGAGAACAACAGGTTGTGCCATGGCTTATTGATTGGGTAACCCTATGAAGTCTTCCTTTACTCTCAGCATCCCAGATCCGCTGCCACTGCTGGTTAATCTCTGCTCTGATGATGCTGCGGTACTCCATCCTCCCAAAAGACACCTTAAGATCCAGACTTTCTTTTTTCAGGCTGGCCCTAGCAACACAATCCGCAATTTCATTTCCTTGAACTCCGGCATGAGCTGGCACCCACAGAAACCCCACACTAAACCCAGACTTCTCCCATTTAAAAAACATCACTAAAATTAGTTGTTTCCCTTCTGGCCACCTACTGGCTAAATACACTACCACAATCACGACTAGCACAATATTTTTATGTGTTCATCCAGCCTGCTAGAGGCTGGATGCGCTAGAGGGCGCAGTTTCAATACATAAACCTTCAGGCTTACAGCAGGTCACAGACAATAACAAAAAAAACACTTTTACTTTTATATCCTGTTCAAACGCACAGTATAGTGGAGTAGAAAGTACAGGTGTATGCATTGTGTAACTTTATGGTTGGTGGTCGATCACCTGCGTGTTTCTTTGGATGTCATTGCTCTGCCTGGAATGTTCCACACTATAACATTACTTTACATTTATTCCATTACAGCTGGTTTTACAGCTCAAAGACACACAGTAAAACAGGCATTCTGACTGTGAGTGGGGTCGCCTCTCCACAGATCTGACCTGTGAACTTGGTCTGGTTTGGTCTCCATGAAGATAGAAAGGTTTCCAATCTCCAATCTATAACTCCATTCTCAAACCTAAATCAAAACAAATTAAGAAAACAATAGGTGTAGCCAGGTCAGGCTCAAAGGTGTGAAAACACTCATTATGGCCCTGAATGGTTCTGCTCATTTGCCCCCACTCTCAAGTCAATTTCAATAGGCCGAGCTAACAACAGAAACTGTAAAAGTTAGGGTTAGTTTCAGAGTAATTTGGGGTAGCAACTCCTCCCATATATAAGTCAGTGTCCTCCAGCATTCTGATCTGAACTGAAGAAGCAGCTTGGATGAGCAGCCAAATCAAATCAAATCAAAGCTTATTTATAAAGCGCTTTTCGTACAAAAAATGTAACCCAAAGTGCTTTACAATGATTAAAAACAATCCCACATTTCCTTCCTCCCACCCAACCCCACAGCTACCCGACCCCACAAAACCAAACGACCCAGACACACACACTCACACACATGAACATACTAAAATACAAAGTAAAATATGAGGCTGGGTACAGGTAAACCAGTCAGGGGAGCTGTTTACCCCAGGAGCAGAGCCGTCTGCCGCCACCAGGGAGCGCTGTAGAGCCCAGGGGAGAGATGAGGAAACACTGGAAATCCTAAAAATATATCTAAAATAAATAAATATAATAAAATGTGTATAATAAAAACAAGTAAAAGTATAAAATTTCAATCAAAAGGTAAGCTAAAAAGGTGACTTTTGACCCTTCTCCTAAAAACATGAACGTTCTCTGCAGCCCTGAGGTCCTCCGGCCGTAGTACTGAAAAGTGAAATGTATTCAACCAAATAAACTCTTGTCCAGCTGACAAACTGAACTCTCCTTTGCCGTTTTTCTAGGCATTTTTGAGCTATAAAACCACCTGTAATTGAATAAATGTAAAGAAGAGCTGTTTAATGATGTACTGTGGAACATTCAGGTAGAACAATGACACATCATAGAACTTCCTACAACTCAACGGCTCCAAATCCAAAATCATTTTAATCAATCCCCCCCAGTCCACCTCCCATATCAGCGATAGTCTCGGCCGTCTCGCTCCCAACATCACCCCCTGCTGCCAGAAACCTCGGCGTCATTGTCGACTCTCACTTCAACTTCCACCTTCATCCAAAAAGTCGCCCAATCCTGTTTTCTCCACCTCCGCACAATTAGCAAAATCAAAACTATCCTCTCCTGCCCTGATCTTGAAAAAGTCATCCACGCGCTCATCTTCTCCCGTCTAGACTATTCCAGCTCCCTCCTCTCCGGCCTTGACTCCAAATCCATCTCCCGCCTCCAGCTGGTTCAGAACGCCGCAGCTCCTTGAGGTTTTAACAAACATCAACACATTCCCCCTGTTTCAACTTCCCTTCACTGGCACCTGTGTGTTTTAGAATTGATTTTAAGATTTTAATGATTACTTTTACAGCTTGTTTAGGTCTTGCACCAAGTTACATTTCAGAACTTTTTAACACAAGCTGTCCCACAGCTTTAGATCCTCAGTCAGGTCCATGTGGCTGTTCCAAAGTCCAGGCTCCAGACGAAGATGAGCCTTTTCAGTCCGGGCGCTTCAGCTTTGGAACGACCTGCCTGAGGAGATAAGGCTGCACCATCAGCATCATCTTTTAAACCACTGCTTAAACCCCATTTTGATCGGTTGGCCTTCCTTTAACTGGTTTTAGTTCTTTTTATTCCCTACTTCTTTTTAATTTATTAGAATTAATCTGATTTGTTGCATCATTGACGGTTTTCTTTGTTTTATGTGCTACTTTTATGTGTTTTGTATTGTTTATTGCTGCTTGTACAACACTTTGTAAAAAAATGTTTTTAAAAGTGCATTAGAAATAAGGATTTATTTATTTATATCCATAGAAAAAAGCAGGCGACGGACCCCCAACCAAAAAGTTAGCGCAAAGTAAGTGTCTATAAATAATGAACTCAATTCTCTAACTTAAAAAACAAACTAACAAATTGCAGTATCCCACTACTCCCTACAATAAGCAGTGAGAGTGTCAGTGTTTCCTTTTGAGAGTTTACTGCTGTGTGGACAGGCCCCGATCAGCCTGTGATTTACACCATGGACCAGATGAGACGGCTCCAGTAATTACAGGCGTTAAGCTGCAGTTTAGAAAGGGAAGAAAGACATCATACGCGACCCCGTGACCCCAGGAAGTGAACTATCTCTGCAGGAAACAGCCTTTGTGCCTCTTAACTGGTTCAAGTCTCGACCTGTGGCTCTGGGATGGGAAAGATCTTGGGTCTGAAGAAAAACGTCATCATAAAACAGAGGTGAGTAGAAGTACTGTAGCCAGCACTAAGAGTATTGATACTTCAAAATAATCTCACTCAAGTAGAAGTACGAAGTGGTGCAAGAAATGATCAAAGTATAAAAAAAGCAGTTGGGAAAGTCAATAAGAGTTTGGTATCCAGGGGTGCTCTGGAGTGTAAAGCGTGAAGATAAAAGTAGATGAGAATTTAATATTAAAAGGTGCACTGCGTAACTTTTCAGGTTGGGGGTCCGTCACCATGGAGAGGCTATTGCTTTGCCTGTAATGTTCCACCATATAGTATTAAACTGCATTTAGGTTGATGCATTTATTCAATTATGGGTGTTTGTATTGCTCAAAAATACCTTTAAAACATGAATTCATGATGTTTAATGCCATACTTTGGAACTTTACAGTCAAAGCAAAAGCATCTCCATGGAGACAAACAACTGACAAATCTTCCAGAAAAGTTACTAGTACATAAAGGGTAAAAAAAAAGTCTTGCAGGTGGCATTTGGCTTCATTTTTTAGACCTTTCTTTGTGCACTATTAGACTGGGGTATTAGTAAAAGGCTCAACACTGCCACCTACTGGTAAAGGGGAGTTTATCATCTCCCTCAAAAGAAGCTGATATCAAGCAGTATCTCTTTTCTGTTTCTAGATTTGTTTTTTGTATTATTTCAGAAAGAGTTGCATCATGCACTTAATATTGTTTAATTTTTATTTACTTATCTATTAATTTTGAGTGCTTAACACATTTATTACACCACCACCCAGTGACCACCACCCAGTGTAAAGTGTAAACAGTATTTCTGTTTATCAAAATATCTTTTTATGTTTCTATAATGGTTAATCCGCCAGTATATGCAAGATCTTTTTATCCAAATAATATCTTAAATGCTAAAGTATAACTATTGTTGCTATCCATAAATTTTCAAGTTTAATCTTTTCCAAAAATGACACCAAAGTCTGATCCAAAGCAAATCTCTGGGAACAGCTTGAAACTCTTTAAAACTCAATGACAAAAGAGACTTTGCAAAACGACATAAAAACAAAGCAAGAACGCAGCTGTAATCTACGCCAAAGGTGCTCACACAAAATATTCACATTTTTGGTGATTATTTGTCTACAAGGACTATTTTATTCTAATAGGTCATTTTCTTCATGAATAACAGTGAAATTGTTCATTTGAAATATGTTTTGGATATACTATGAAGTTATTTCCGTTTTCTTGTTTTCATAACAGGTGGTCTAAAAAATTTGTTAAAGGGGAACTCCGGGACATTTGAAGCTAAAGTCCATTGCTAGAGGTGGTCGAATTCTGTCAGAAGCCATAAAACAGCACAGATCAGTGTTTTGTAGGCTGAGATCTCGCTGTGGCAGTGAACCTGTTAAGGCAACAAACTAATGTAGTGAATTGGGCAAGTTCTTAACTTCCACGTAAAATTATTCGCACAGTGAAGAAGCTTAACACCACTTTAACCCATCTTACAACAGCCACGAGTCTCACAAACAAAACGCTCTGCCTGGTTCACTCATTAGTTCTCTGGAAACGTTATAAAACATCTTTATAAGCAGCTTTAGTGCCGGAGTTCCCCTTTAAGTTCTGTAGTTCTTCATTTACAGCCAGTCAAGGTAATCAGCAGCACTACATTCAAGCAAACATTTGAACATTCCGAAAATAAAATGACACATTAAAAATGGCTAACGTTCTTTCAGTCTGTTCGTTAACACCATCATTAACAAAAGCCTGAACTAACTCTATACAAGTGACAACACCTCATAATTTCACCTATCTGTAGTTCTCTCTCTCACTCTTTCTTTCAGTCTTTCCCCTCTCTCCCTCTTTATTCTCTATCTCCCTCTCCCCCCTGTCTCTCCTTATCTGCCCCCTGTCTCTCCTTATCTGCCCCCTGTCTCTTTTCCCTCTGTCTTCTTTCTGCCCCTCTTCTCTCTCTCTCAAAATGCAAGATCCACTGCTTCAGAAGATTTTTCGTCAGGGAGTTCTGATGTGAGGATTGGACCGTTGAAGTCTGCCAAACGGTCCATGCTACCATTAAACATCTGCCGACACTCAATTACGTCTGGCTCAAGGTAAAATTTCAGATAAATCACTGACTGAGGCTTGATTCCAGTTTCAGATAGTAAAGAGTCTTCCTGACGTAACTTTCTGCCTCTGAAATTTAGAGTCCAACAATCTGAAAAAAAGAAGAAATGGAAAATGAAACAAAATCATTAATGACAGGTAGGTAGGGTAGATAGATAGATAGATAGATAGATAGATAGATAGATAGATAGATAGATAGATAGATAGATAGATAGATAGATAGATAGATAGATAGATAGATAGATAGATAGATAGATAGATAGATAGATAGATAGATTGATTGATTGATTTGAACTGAAATCAAGGACCATGACGTAGCCTGGTGCCAGGCTCAAGCTAAGATATATAGAATTATGCGGTAAAGAAAAAAGTTTAATAACTCTGCTCAGTATTTAGTTATTTAACTTTCATCTTTGGTACATAATTCCATATATATCTTACTTCATATATTTGATGTATTCTGTGTATATATCAAATGTAGAGTGCAATAAACATATAGAAAAACATAAATGACAAGAAGAGTCCAAACTACTGGTTTCAAACATCTTTTGCCCAAATGCTTGGAAAATATCAGGACATGGATGAAATCAAAAGGTGGGGCTATGACTGACCAAATTCTTCATCAGAACTGTTTTGTACCTGGGCTGTATTTCTCTTTTGTTGACGCCTCTAAGATCTTTGTCCACAGGTCCAGGATGGTCAGACGCTCAAATTCCTCCTGAGTCTCACAGAGTTCCACTTCAAACGAGTCACCATATGGGGGCCATATTGTAACTTTATATGTTTTTGGACTACAAGAAAAGAAAAGTTGATAATTAGACTCCAGCTGTCCCTGTTTGGCGCTCCTCTTGTGTGTGTGTGTGTGTGTGTGTGATACAGAAGTGTGTGTGTGTGTGTGTGTGTGTGTGGGTGCGTGGGTGTGAGTGTGTGTGTGTGATACAGAAGTGTGTGTGTGTGTGGTACAGAGGTGTGTGTGTGTGTGTGTGTGTATGTGGTACAGAGGTGTGTGTGTGTGTGTGTGGGTGTGCGTGTGTGTCTGTGTGTGTGTCTGTGTGCGTGTGTGTCTGTTTGTGTGTCTGTGTTTGTGTGTGTGTCTGTGTGTGTGTGTGTGTGTCTGTGTGTGTGCGTCTGTGTGTGTGCGTGTGTGTGCGTCTGTGTGTGTCTGTGTGTGTGCGTGTGTGTGTATCTGTGTGTGTGTCTGTGTGTGTGTGTCTGTGTGTGTGTCTGTGTGTGTCTGCGTGTGTGTGTCTGTGTGTGTGTGTCTGTGTGTGTGTATGTGTGTGTGTCTGTCTGTGTGTGTGTCTGTGTGTCTGTGTGTGTATGTGTGTGTGTGTGTCTGCGTGTGTGTGTCTGTGTGTATCTGTGTGTGTGTCTGTGTGTGTGTGTGTGTGCAGCCGCTGCTCGTATGAACTATGATTTTTCTGATAACTGCATTGTTTATGGACTTTGCATTTGAGGTCTACGTGTGGACAATTTCATCCATCTAACCATCACACTACCTGATCGAGCTGTAGTGTTGACGTGTGTTAGCGACGTTTTGCTACCTGTTGCCTCCCTCCACATTTAAAGTCCACCCGGCTATGTTGATCTCCTGTGTGCGGCTTGTCTTAACCTGGTTCATCCTGTCTGTAATCCACCATTCTTCACAAGCACTGTTCCAATATGCACCCACGGAGTTTTTCCTCTACAGAAGTCCATACAATCCACCAGCGCCTGCTCTACTCCAACACCCAGACATCCTATATGTGCCCCGGCGCAGAGTCACACACCGGGGCGCACAAAGAAACTTTGAATATGGCAGTTCCAGCGCCATCAAGTCCTTCTGGTCCCTGGCCCGTCACCCGCGGAGACACACGGGACGACGCGCGGACTCCTCAGTGCTAACTCCTGTCCCGAGGTCGGCTAACGTGGCTAGCGCGGCTCCCCGGCTCAATAGCACACCGGTCAAAGTCGGGCTTCTGAATGTCCGCTCCCTCACGGGCAAGGGCCAGCTTATCCAGGACCTCCTCACGGACCTCCGGATGGACTGTTTGGCGCTGACGGAGACCTGGCAGCAGCCAAACGACTACACCGCTCTCAACGAGGCCAGTCCACGAGGGTTTGTTTACCAGGCCAGTCCACGAGGGTTTGTTTATCAGGCTGAATCGCGTGTGTCTGGCAGAGGGGGCGGGGTCGCGCTCATCCACCGTGATGACTGGAGGGTGGTGCCTGTGAGTGTGCCTACCTGCCAAACGTTCGAGACAACTGTCTGTCAACTCTCTGGACCTATCCCCACCATCATAGCCACAGTTTACCGACCACCAAAACAGCACAAGGATTTTATCACGGACATCGCAGCATTTTTATCTCACCTCATCACACTGTCACCACACGTCATACTCCTGGGAGATTTCAATATCCACATGGACAATTACAACAACCCACTCACCAAAGAATTCACCTCCTGTCTGGACAGTTCTGGTTTTAAACAATACGTCAATTTCCCCACACATAACAAAAACACTCCCTGGACTGAATATGCTACACTGGAATAACCCCACTGGACCTGCAAACCCACTACATCCCCTTCTCTGACCACCTGCTAATTTCATTCAACTTCAACCTGTGTTTCAAAAAATCCAACCCACCCTGCACTATACAGTTCCGTAACATCAAGGACATTAACCCGGACCATTTCTCATCACTCATCAATAACCTCCCCAGTGCTGAAGGCCTTTCTACAACAGATGAGTTGTAGAAACCACATACTCAACACCATAGCCCCACTCAAAACCCGCTCCGTCTCATTCTCTCGCTCTGCACCCTGGTACACCCCCGCCCTCAGACACCTCAAAACACAAGGCCGCAGACTGGAGAGACTGTACAGGAAAACTGGACTCATCATACACAAAAACATGTTCACCTCACACATCCTCCATTACAAACAGTCCATATCCATGGCAAGATCCACATACTACTCTAATTTAATCAGTTCACATGAAGGGAACTCAAAAACACTATTCTCACTCCTCTCACAGATCACAAAATCCCCGGACTCACTTCCACGTCACTTCTATTCCTCCGATTTCTGCAATAACTTGGCTGCTTTCTTTCCCACCAAAATTCAACTGATCCACCAGCAACTTAACCCCTCCGTTTCAAGCCCACCCGTTTCATCTTCCGTATCCCTGACGCACCTGCTTTCTTCTTTCACACTGCCCTCTGTCACCCAAATCTCCACTTTCATTCAGAACTCCAAATCCTCCACCTGTCAACTAGATCCTCTCCCTACTGTCCTCATCAAAACCTCCATCCCTGCACTGCCCCCCCCCATAACTGATATCATTCACTCCTCTCTCACCTCCGGTGCTGTTCCCTCCACTCTCAAAACTGCTGCCGTCACTCCGATACTCAAAAAACCCGGTTCTGATCCCTCTGACCTCAATAACTTCTGCCCCATTTCAAACCCACCCTTCATTTCCAAACTCCTTGAGAAAACTGTTGCTGCCCAACTCCATACCCATCTTTCCTCCAATAACATCTACGAACAATTTCAAGCTGGCTTCCGTCCCCTCCATAGCACTGAAACTGCCCTTCTGAAAATCACTAACGACCTCCTCCTCTCTGCTGACTCTGGCTCACTCTCCATCCTCCTCCTGTTAGACCTCAGTGCAGCATTTGACACCATTTCACACTCCATCCTCCTCGACAGACTTTCCTCCATTGGCATCTCTGGTCCTTCCCTCTCCTGGTTCCACTCCTACCTCTCAGACCGCTCCCAGTTTATTCAGCTCAAGTCATTCACCTCACACCCTTTCCCTGTCACGTCAGGTGTTCCTCAGGGTTCTGTCCTCGGTCCTCTGCTCTTTTTAATCTATCTTCTCACCCTTGGTTCCATCTTTAGAAAACACCACATTCACTTTCACTGTTACGCGGATGACACCCAGCTCTACATCTCCGGTAAACCCAACTCCACACTTCCACCCTCCTCCCTGACTGACTGTCTCACAGAAATACAAACCTGGTTCACCTCAAACTTCCTCAAACTTAATGGCAATAAAACAGAACTCCTTCTCATCGGCACCAAATTCACCCTAAGCAAAATAAATCCTTTTTCCATATCCATCGATGGCTCCTCTATCTCCCCCTCCCCTTAGGTAAAGAGTCTGGGTGTCATCCTCGACAGCACACTTTCCTTCACCTCCCATATCAATAACATCACCCGGTCCGCCTACTTCCACCTCAGAAACATCCACCGCCTCCGTCCCTCACTCACCCCACACACCACCGTCATCCTCATCCATAGCCTGGTCACTTCCCGTATAGACTACTGCAACTCTCTCCTGTTCGGACTCCCACAAAAATCACTCCATAAACTCCAAGTGGTCCAAAACTCAGCCGCCCGCACTATCACACACACACCCTCCCATCACCACATCACACCTGTCCTGCAACAGCTCCACTGGCTCCCCATCACACACCGCGTACACTACAAAATCATACTCCTCACATACAAAGCTATCCACAACCTGGCCCCTCCATACCTGTCTGACCTCATCCACATCTCCACTAGTGCTGCCACTAACGACTAATTTTCTAACGATTAATCTCTCGACTAATTTTTCGATTAGTCGACTAATCTAAACGACTAATAAAAAAACAAAACAAGCGGTTCTAACACACACAAGTGTGTGTGTTAGATTTTCCCGGGAGGTTACCTTGTGTGTGCTGTGCGTGCGAGTTGCAAAGGTTATTGCTGTTATGTCTGTTGTGTGTGCTCATTCGACAATGTTGAACAACGATATGCACACACAATTTAACGAGTATGCACGAGCAGCATATTGCAACGGTATTCTCAATACCTCATGCATCGTGGTCGTGCTCCCGCGCCTCGGGTGTAGCCGCTGTTAGCCGCGCCGGTGTCCGCCTCGGGCGCAGCCGCTGCCCGCGGCACCGGTGTCCGCCTCGGGTGTAGCCGCTGTTAGCCGCGCCGGTGTCCACCTCGAGTGTAGTACGACTAGTGGTGTGGAGGGGAAATACCTGATCTCAGGCAAGCAAAAGGTCTCTGGACGAGCCGTTTGAGACCAAAAATAAATAAAGGCGAATATTCGACCAAAAAAATTGTATTCGACTCATTTTCACATTCGATTACGTCGACAACGTCGAATAATCGCGGCAGCACTAATCTCCACACCTGCCCGCTCCCTCCGCTCCTCCTCCTCCCTGCACCTCACTGTCCCTCCTGCCCATCTCGTCACTATGGGGAGCAGAGCCTTCAGCCGCTCTGCTCCCCAGCTCTGGAACTCCCTCCCCCATGACCTCCGCAACACACACTCACTCTCACACTTCAAATCTAAACTCAAAACTCATCTGTTTAGAAAGGCCTTCTCACTCTCACTCTGACCACTCTGACCATAACTGCACTGTCTTTTCATCTGGATTTGATTTTGAAATGTATTTTTAATCTTTTTACACTGTTTTATTTGTATTGTACCGTTTTTATGTTCCTTGATGTACGGTGACCTTGAGAGCCTTGAAAGGCGCCTAAGAAATAAAATGTATTATTATTATTATTATTGTGTGTGTCTGTGTGTGTGTCTGTGTGTGTCTGTGTGTGTGTGTGTGTCTGTGTGTGTGTGCGCGTGCGTGTGTGTATGTGCACTGAGCACCCACTTGAAAAATCATAAATTGGCTTCTGTGTCGGGACATGTTCTTTGAGTCAATAACATGCATTCTCACAGCAAGAAGGTTCTGGTTACAGTTCAATGGGCTCTCCCCGTGTCTGGATGGGTTTCTCCAGTTTCCCCCATCAACCCAAAACATGCAGCACCCCTATGAACTGAAATCAAGGACCATGGCGTTGCCCGGTGCGCGACCGGGCTCAGCCCAAAAGGACAACGTCGGCTCAGCACCCTCCTGTGGGCTCAGCACCCTCCTGTGGGCTCAGCACCCGCAGAGCGGTTCATAGGGGTCAGGGGGCAGAGGTGAGCTGGATAAAGTTGAAGAGGGTGGATGGATAGATAATGCATCAGTTTTATAATAATAATGCCTCAGTTTTATATAGCGCTTTTCAGGACACTTAAAGACGCTTTACAGAGCATTATTCATTCACTCCAGACCCAGTGGTGGTAAACTACTATTGTAGCCACAGCTGCCCTGGGGCAGACTGACAGAAGCGAGGCTGCCAATCTGCGCCATCGGCCCCTCCGTCCAACACCACCATTCATGCACACACCACTTTCATACTAGGCAATGTGGGTGATGTGTCTTGCCTAAGGACACAACGACAGTTTTTGCCACTGGCGCCCCCCTGTGGCACCTGGAATTACTTGTGGTCTCCCATCCAAGTACTAACCAGGCCCGGCCCTGCTTAGTTTCTGAGATCTGACGGGATCAGACTTTGACGAGCCGGTATGGCCACATTAGACAGCACGGCGTGTAATGAACAGTCAGACAGCAGTCGCCTTTGCGCTTGCCTTCTATCGCACTTTCTACTACAAATGTCATGATCGAGCGCAAAAAGAACAATGACTGTTACCGGGCTGTTTATCGTCTACGCTGCTGTTACAGATAGAAGCGTGTGACGGAGCACCTGTAGCTGCCCTGACATTCCCCGACCGGCGCCTCTCGCTCTGGCTCGAGAGCGCAGCAGAGCGCACGGAGCGCTCTCCCGGTTAAGGCGCGCTCCGTCACAAAGCGTTATGCGTTAAGATGTTCTCTGTGCGCAATTAGCTAGCTAAACATGTGTTTGAAACGTGAAACAAGAGCGCCACTAAGCGGAATCAATTAGATTTTGTCATACCCCAGTCATGTCTTCATCAAAGCCTGCAGTGAAGAGAAAGGTTGGTGACGAGCACAGACAATTCCAAGAAAAGTGGGAGATGCAGTATTTCTTTGTTGAGCACAGGGGCATCCCCACATGTCTTATTTGCACAGAGAAAGTTGCAGTGCACAAAGAATACAATGTTAAACACCATTATTCAACTAAACATGCTGATGAATGTGCAAAATACCAGGGGGATGAGAGAGCCAAGTGGGTTGCCAGTCTTAAAACATGTCTACTGAGGCAACAAGATTTCTTCAAGAAAGCAACCAAAGATAATATTGCAGCAGTCGAAGCTACATGGTCAGTGAGTCTCTGGCAGCAAGGAGTAGGCAAGAGAAGCCATGTTCAGAAGAACCGTTCATGATTTTCACTCAATGTTCCATTCATGTTCAGGACACTTCATGTTCAGAAGAAATCATTAAAACTGTTAATGACATTTGAGGACTTTTTTTTTTTTTTTTACTTTTTATACGCCCGTTGTAATACGGGACGTATTATGGTATGGCGCTGTCCGTCCGTCTGTCCGTCCGTCTGTCCGTCCGTCTGTCCGTCTGTGGACACTTCAAAGCTTTGTAGTGTCTTTAAATTCTGTTGCTGCAATCTGATTGGTGGAATTCCGATACTAGAATGTGATGATGTCATACTCATACTCCTACTGCAAGAGCCAGATTTCCCTATTGATTATCCGTCCGTCTGTCTGTCCGTCTGTCTGTGGACAATTTCTTGTCCGCGCTCTAACTCGACAACTGTCCGTCCGTCCGTCCGTCCGTCTGTCTGTCTGTGGACACTTCAAAGCTTTGAAGTCTTTGAAGCTTTGTCTTCATGAAGAGGCAAAACATGTGGGGCATGCGCCGATATATATATAAGGTATACTGTATTTGTGTATTTTATTGAACTCTCTTCTCAAATGTTCTGCTGCTGAAAGCGAGAACAACCCACATTCTCTGCTTCTTTGAGCTTTGACACATTAAAGCTTTGTAGTGTCTTTAAGTTCTGTTGCTGCAATCTGATTGGTGGAATTCCGATTCTAGAATGTGATGATGTCATACTCATACTCCTACTGCAAGAGCCAGATTTCCCTATTGATTATCCGTCCGTCTGTCTGTCCGTCTGTCTGTGGACAATTTCTTGTCCGTGCTCTAACTCGACAACCGTCTCACCTAGGAATGTCAAACTTCCAAACTGCACCAACAATTCATCTTTAACTAGGTTTGACAAATTCTAACTTAATTCTATATACAACAAGAGCTCCGCCAGCGGGGCAAAATACGCCCGTATTTTGAATTATTGTATATAGAATTAAGTTAGAATTTGTCAAACCTAGTTAAAGATGAATTGTTGGTGCAGTTTGGAAGTTTGACATTCCTAGGTGAGACGGTTGTCGAGTTAGAGCACGGACAAGAAATTGTCCACAGACAGACGGACGCACGGATAATCAATAGGGAAATCTGGCTCTTGCAGTAGGAGTATGAGTCTGACATCATCACATTCTAGAATCGGAATTCCACCAATCAGATTGCAGCAACAGAACTTAAAGACACTACAAAGCTTTAATGTGTCAAAGCTCAAAGAAGCAGAGAATGTGGGTTGTTCTCGCTTTCAGCAGCAGAACATTTGAGAAGAGAGTTCAGATCTACGGCACGTAACATAAAAGGACAGAGATGGAAGATAAAAAGACAGAGATGGAAACGATCACAGTTAGCAAGAGCGACGGGCAGGTTTTCGCAAAGGGTTAAGCTTTGAAGTGTCCACAGACGGACGGACAGCGCCATACCATAATACGTCCCGTCTTAGAACGGGCGTATAATATTTCAAAGTACGGGCGTATTTTGCCCCGCTGGCGGAGCTCTTGTTTTGTGTGGAATTCCTTATGCGGCCCACCCTCAACCAGACTGTGCCTCCAGCGGCCCCCAGGTAAATTGAGTTTGAGACCCCTGGTCCCAGTGGGTCTGGGTGTATTTACTCGACCATTTGGATTCGATCGATACGATAGGCAGAGGTTAGAGTGACACAAACGCTCAAAATTAAAGCATTTTAGCTTTTCCACAGATCTTTTCACAGGAAAATGTCTACTCTGTACAAGCCATACAGATTCGGTACTACAAACTATGGGGAGACCTGGGCCAAATTAGACAAGGGTCGGCGCAAATTCTCTGAGGTTGATCGAGGGGAAGGCGCACACGCTGCACTGTCTTTCCACAGATCTTTTCACAGGAAAAAGTCTACTCTGTACAAGCCATACAGATTCGGTACTACAAACTATGGGGAGACCTGGGCCAAATTAGACAAGGGTCGGCGCAAATGCTCTGAGTTTGATCGAGGGGAAGGCGCGCGCGCTGCACTGTCTTTTCAACCCACACCTCCTGCAGAGAAAAAGATGATCAGTGAAGACTCCCGAATGAAATTAGACAAGGGTCGGCGCAAATTCTCTGAGGTTGAACGAGGGGAAGGCGCGCGCGCTGCACTGTCTTTTCAACCCACACCTCCTGCAGAGAAAAAGATGATCAGTGAAGACTCCCGAATGAAATTAGACAAGGGTCGGCGCAAATTCTCTGAGGTTGAACGAGGGGAAGGCGCGCGCGCTGCACTGTCTTTTCAACCCACACCTCCTGCAGAGAAAAAGATGATCAGTGAAGACTCCCGAATGAAGTCTGTGAGAGCCCAGAGAAAATTCATGGCTTTCAAAAGTTCTGTTCTGGACCAAGATGACACGGTCCCGCTCCAAGTCAGAAAACAACAGCTACAGTTCCACCTGCAGGATGTTATTTACAACAAAGAACTGCTTAAGCTCAAAGAGGAGTGTAAGAGGGCGGAGCTGGCTGAAAAAGAAATGGCTCAACAGGCGGAAGACAAGAAGAAGGCCATGGAGAGGAGACTCGAGACTAGACAGTACATGGAGGCTTATGCAAAGATGTTCCAACATAGAAATATGTTGGCAGAGCGGAGGAGGCTGCAGGAGGCTAAAGAGAAAGAAGCTCTCAGTCAGTCTGCAGAAAATGTTATACCTAAGGAATCTGTGGAGCAACAGATCCGCCAAGCAGCAGCCCCAAGCAGCCGCCCAACAACAGTCGGACTTTAATGATTATGTCCGAAAATATGATGCTTCTGCTGAGTCCTTGTTATGGAATAAATTACAAGCAGTACAATATTCAAACAGTTTTATATAAATGCCAGTCTCCTACCACAATTGAGGATTAAATCACCTGAGCCAGTTTTACGTGCATGGGGGAGACCAGACGTGCGCTTCTCTAGGCTCGTCCACGCTTCTCTCCCAAAGCTCCTCCCCTTCTGGCACGGTTTTATTGTCTTGTTACAATACATCATGTCAGTGTTAGGTTTACAATAGACAACATGGTCAAAGTATATCATGGCTAGGTTTACATTTCATCAGATAAGCACAGAAATATGGTCTGGGAACCTCAAGTAGAGTTCAAAAAGGTCACACATCTGGTTTTAGCAGAGAAAGCGCTGGGTGCCTCATAACCTCTTTAACACAGGCTCTTTCATCCTCTGAGCCTGGCTTGTATCATTCCTTGAGGCTGCATTAGCTTGATGTACATTTTTAATAACTTCATCATTATAAGCATTTTATTCTAACAGTCCTTCAAAAACAAACACAAGCGTATGCACATCCCCTCTACAGAAATATCAAGAGCTCCGCCAGCGGGGCAAAATACGCCCGTACTTTGAATTATTGTATATAGAATTAAGTTAGAATTTGTCAAACCTAGTTAAAGATGAATTGTTGGTGCAGTTTGGAAGTTTGACATTCCTAGGTGAGACGGTTGTCGAGCTAGAGCGCGGACAAGGTAATGTGTAGTTGTCTTGTATTTTCTCTCCCGTTGCCTAGCAACCGCTGCAGCTGGAACTGTGTGTCACCTTTGAACTTTAAACTTCAAAGCTTTGAAGTCTTTGAAGCTTTGTCTTCATGAAGAGGCAAAACATGTGGGCCATGCGCCGATATAGGTGAGACGGTTGTCGAGCTAGAGCGCGGACAAGAAATTGTCCACAGACGGACAGACGGACAGACGGACAGACGGACGGACGGACGGATGGACAGCGCCATACCATAATACGTCCCGTCTTACTACGGGCGTATAAAAAATGGCAATGTAGAATGTGCAAAAACAAAGAAACATTTTGTGACCTCAAGCAATTCTCAGGTTGAAATGTCTGAAGATGATATTTGGACAATGGAATTAAACATTACACGTCAAATTAGAGTCCAAATCCAAAAATCAAAAATCAAAAATCAAAAAGACAAGGGTCAGTCACAATCCCGTCACATGCCCAATCTGCCAAATGTGAATCTGGTGCAACAGCCATTCACTGAAGTGAGCGCGGCGGAGCTCAGACGCAAAACCAAACACATCGAATACGTTTTACCGTCAAAGTTCAGAAGATTCTAACTTTGTTCTAAATCCCACCGTCCACACACACACACACACGCACACGAGGGCTGAGAAGCAAGAGGGCGTAAGTGACATTTTGGTCAAAATTGAGTTATATATATCACCTGAAAGCTCTTGATGAGCTCTTTCTAACTGACAAAATTATAGAAGTAAAATATATTTATAAATTTTTGTTATTAAACAAAAACCAAAGGTCTTAACTGTGAACATGCAGAAGCAGTTAGAGTCAGAAGGGCGTAAGTGCATTTACGCCCTTTTGGCACTAAAACATACAGGACACAATAAGTCTTTTGACTTATTGTGTCCTGGCTGAAGGCTGAAAATAAATACTACCACAGAAAAAGCTGCTGAAGAAAAGTGGTGTTCAACACAGAAGAGGTGTTGTTCCAGTTGTTTTAAACACCAAAAATATCTTATAAGGGTAAGTTTACCTCACCAGTTGTTTCAGTATCTTGGGGAGAATTTGAATGTTTCTAAGATGTATGACCTCTATTGTTGGCAAGAGCAATGAGGAATGGGAGGTCAGTGCAGAGAAAATTAGTTTATACCGGCATATCTTCAACTCAGAATTCAACTTAGGCTTTCTCCAACCTACTAAGGACGCATGCAAGTACTGTGAATGGTACAAGGGTTTGAATGACGGTGACAAAGAAGTCAATTTAGAGGAATACAATGCACACCAGAACAGAAAAACACAGGCATGTGATCAGAAAGAACAAGATAAGAGACAAGCACAACAAGAGTCTACATTCATGACAGTCACTTTTGATCTTGAGCAAGTGCTTACCACTCCATGGAGTAATGTGAGCAGTCTCTTTTACTCAAGGAAGTTAAGCACCTACAGTCTTATGGTGTATGAATTAGGGAGCAAGGCAGCAAATTGCTACATGTGGCATGAGGGCGAGGGAGGACGCGGTTCATCTGAGATCAGTACATGTGTTCAGGTATCTGTCCTCACTTTCAGACATTGATCATGTGGTGCTGTACTCTGACACATGTGGAGGACAGAACAGAAATGCCGGTTTCAGCGCCACGTGTCTCCATGCTGTGAAAAATCTCCCCATCTCTATCATAGACCACAAATTCATGGAGTCTGGACACAGCCAAATGGAATGTGACAGCGTCCATGCAGCTATTGAGACTGCGAGAAAAAATGTGCCTGTATACAGTCCACAGGGATACTATACACTTGTAAGGATGGCGAGGAAAAACAAGCCAGAAGATGTGATAGAACTTGGCCATACTGACTTCCTTGATTTCAAGTCTTTCTCACAACAAACAATGCGAAACAGAACCAAAGACGCAGAGGGAGACAGTGTCCGCTGGCAAAAAATAAAATGGCTGCGCTACACTAAGGGCTACACACTGTGTGTGTGTGTGTGTGTGAGTGTGTGTGTGTGAGAGTGAGTGTGCGTGTGTGTGTGAGGGTGAGGGTGTGTGTGTGTGTGTGAGTGTGTGTGCGTGTGTGTGTGTGTGAGTGTGTGTGTGTGAGGGTGTGTGTGTGTGTGAGCGCGTGAGTGTGCGTGTGTGTGTGGGTGTGTGTGAGGGTGTGTGTGTGTGTGTGTGTGTGAGGGTGAGAGTGTGTGTGCGTGAGCGTGTGCGTGTGTGTGTGTGGAGTCTACAGGAATCACTCTCCTGCTTTCAGTCTGACTGCAAAGACTACAAAGACCCAGCTCTCCTGAGTCCAGTCTCTGCAGACTGTTACATCTAGACAGTGATTTTTCAGTCAGCTGGTGTGTTTTGATGAGTACCTTTCAAACCAGATTTACTCACCTTCATTTCCTAATGATGATATTTACCAGTTCTTAGCACCTCTCCTGGAAACCTCTCTATCCTCCTGGCCTTGGGACAATAAACAGATTTTTTGCCTCGACTCTGTTTTGAGGTTCAAAACTGCTTAATCCTTACTAGGGCTGTTATTTCTGACATTAACACATTAACACATGCGATTAATCACAAAAAAATATTGCACTAATGTTTTTAAAATACAGGTTAAGGTAAGGTTTATTTATATAGCGCTTTACACAGACACATGTCCCCAAAGTGCTTTACACAGCATTTTTACAGAGCATTCTTCATTCACTCCATACCCGGTGGTGGTAAGCTACTATTATAGCCACAGCTGCCCTGGGGCAGACTGACGGAGGCGCGGCTGCCAAGCCAAGCGGCGCCAACGGTCCCTCCGACCACCACCAACACTCACTCACACAACTTTTACACCTACAGTGCATGTTTTGAGTTGAGCATGTTTGAACAAACATGCTCCCCTATGGAAAGCCTGAAAGTCGGCGCAGGTTATTAGGTCAGTGATCAGGTCCATACGCAGATACGAAGATGAGACTGTGACTGGTGCTCAGCGGCAAATTTCTCTTCAAAAAACTGCCCGACAGGACTTTAGATAAAACTAAGGTAGTTTGCAGATATTGCAGCGATGAACTCTCTTTCCACAGAAGCACAAGTTTAAAATACCTTATAGCAAACATGTGTTTGATTCAGCGGCAGCAACGACACTACTTGAACACCAAAAAACTGAGCAGCAATAAATTGCATTTTTGTCAAAATATTTTGGTCTTTTTTTGAAGAATAATTAACTGTGATTAATTGCTATTAATCAAAATTCTAAAGCGTGCTTAATCTTATTAAAAAAATGTATTGCTTGACAGCACTAGTCCTAACAGAACAATCTGACCACAACATGGACTCAGCAGACCTAAACCTTCTGATCAAAAGTTTTTGTCATAAGTTTGTTATCTGGTAAAGCATCTCAGTAGGTTAAAGCAGTGTGGGAAAGTAATTCTGACATTTTCTGATCCCACTTTTCTAACACAATTTTCATGGCCCAGGCCTCCTCTCTCTTTGCAGGCCCTCACCTGCACCCACATGTACCCCAACACTTACAACTGTCATGATTATCATTCACACACACACACCCTACACTGACAACAGAAACACAACTTTTTAAAAAAAAAAAATAAATGCCCACATCAAGGGTTAAACTCTGGTGCTGTTAGCCCAGTCTTTTGTTATGGTCCCAGTGAAACATTGTCCTAAAGACCAGAAAATACACCTCTGTGCTTATTTCTCACTGCGATTGACACCAACAGAGGCCAATTCTGACCCTGGTCATAGAACATCTGGTGGTGGTATTGGACCTGCAAGAATGACGCCACTGACTGGAAGGAGCTGAGCACATCTGCCTCAAGTCTATTTTAAGGTCCAAAACTAACACTTAAACTTGGACCGAACCTTAACAGCTCTAAATATAGACTGAATGAGTTTAGGTATTTCTGGTCAGACTGCTCCAAACCAGGATTAAACTGAATAGTGAACAGTTTCAGTTCAGACAGATTTATAAAAATTGACTGCTGTTATTAAATACACCAAAACACAAAAATAACAACAAAAAAGTTGTATTATGCACCTAGAAGAGCAGGATACACAGCCCCCCATTCTCGTCAGAAGGATCTTTATTCACTCTGAAAGAAAGAAAATAGGTGTGGACGTTTGGTGTTAGGTTTAACAACATGGTCTGACAGTGTCTAACGTATAAATGTAATCTGTCCATATGGTCTATAACATTCATTACCAAACTGTAGCATGTTTAATAGTACTTGTAACAGAAAAACAAAAGAGCTCTTACCGTCTCGTCTCTTTCACTGGGTTTTCATCTAATTCAGCGTCACCTTTGTTAAAGAAAAGTTTCAGCAACAGCGTTATCTTATCAATGCTAAGAACTTCTTGGGCTATCAATTAAGAACAGACTTAAAAAGGGATGTAGGAATAGGATCTAAAAAACAAGTGGCTGGTTTTAATTGGAAAAAGAAGCAGAATGTTTCTCAAATTCTCCATTGAAATAAATGGGATTCTTGTTTAACTGGAAATGCCACCACAAGAAAGCGCCGTTAGGAGCATTTAGAGAAAAAATTATGTGAATAGACCTTCAAAATTAAAACAAAATTTAATCTGCTGGTTTGTGTTTATTAGTGGGAAATGGACATAGGCAGTCAGCTGTTTAATATACAGTGTTATAAATTAAAGATATAAACTAATGAAGGTAAGGTATAAGCAAAGGTATACCTTATTGTGTGTGTGTGTGTGTGGGTGTGTGCGTGTGTGTGTGTGTGTGTGTGTGTGTGTGCGTGCGTGCGTGCGTGCGTGTGTGTGCGCGTGTCATATATATACATTTATTCACACTGTAAAAATGTAGTGACCCTGAGCCTTTGGAGATCAGGTCCAGTACTTTGGTCTGACACGCTGCCATTTGTAGAAAAACAGACTGAGTCGTATCATGTGTTTTAATGGTGTAATGGTGATTTAATAAAACAGCGGCTTAATCATGAAGGTTACATGCACATGGATGTAATCATGTCGGCCTACAATAGTACAGCAACAAACAAAATGAAATGTCAACGAAAAATACAGCTACCCGGTGTCCCCTCTTCCCTCCCAGACAGCACGAAGCCGCTGCCCACGTGACCCCAGCCCCTAATGCATTAGCAACCAAGATTACGGTTCCTACAGCACAAGCGTACAACACCCAACAAATGTAGTTAATATGATTAACTTAGGTTTAGGGGCAGGACCAAGCCTCAACCGCACTCGCCTCCTCTCCAGCGAATCACAGATCACTCCTACCACACCTCAATTTCCCAAAAGGCTATTTGTAACAGCCTATCCCGGCACCCCAGTTTGTCCCGAATAAACTGGCTTGATTCCAATTTTAGATGAGTTTTCATTACAAAAATATCTGCGTCCATTCCAGAGCAGAGCCTATATTCAATTTTACATCAATTTGACCGGAGCTAATGCACCAAATTAAATGTTTTAACTAGGCCTGTCAAACGATTAATTTTTAAAATGTTTAAAATTGTTATTTTGCATTTCGAGACAGTTTTAAAGCCATGATGTGAAGCAATTCTTACCCATTTAGAAAATGCTGTAGTTGTTTTCTTTGATGTGTGATTGTCCTCAGTGGTGATGCTGCCAAATGGTAGTTTGTTGGTTTTTAAACAAACCCGAGACAAATGCAAAGACTGTTTTCATGCTTGCCATCTCCCTTGGCTCAAAATTGGCTGCTGCAACTTCCACAGACCTACGGCAACTTCAGACACGGTGCTTCACTTTATTTTTACCGCCCACATGGTGTCGTGACAACCTAGTCATGTGACTATTGTCAGGTGATCCAGACACGACATGTGTGGGAACAAATCGTTTACAATACACTGATACGGTGATTCGTTTCAGCGTAATCTCTCATTTGTAGAAGGGACAAAAGGCTGGCAAACTCTAATCGCGATTTAAAAAAATATTGTGTGATCAATTACATGAATCTAATCGCGATGAATGCGTTAATGTTGACAGCCCTAGTTTTGATATTAAATAACTTTAAGGCAGGGACAACAACTGATTCAAAATTCACTGAAATCTGAGTTTGTATTTGAAAATGGGAGCAATTTGTTTAGATCCAAAATTCCAAAAATGTTTTCACTGCATAGAAAGTTTTGATTATTTTGATCATTTCTGATACACCACTCCTTCAGATAGTGTACCATATTTAAGCCCATTTCGGTGAATACCCAGGTGGAGTTAATCAAAGTACAAAAAACGCATGTCAAGTGATTATGGCTGACCCATTTGGTTGAGCGGAGGCCGTTGGCTTAAATAGACAATCAATAGAGAGATAATCTCTTGTTGTTCGCTTCCACAGAAATCTTTAGTAACAGGCGAATGACATTTAAGCTTCGGACGCACACTTCCAAGTGCTAGACCTTTGCTGTGCACTGCTGACAAGCACAAGTGTAGGGAACAGCCAAGAACACTAACAACAATAACTCTCTTTTGAGAAGGGCACAAGACGCCGTTGTTAAACAGGAAATCACAAAATTGAGAGAACCTCTTATTACTCCACTCCACAAAAATCTTTAGTAAAAGGTGAAAGATTTATACGATCTGAAGAGAAAAAAAGAGCAAGGGTTCGGTAGGAGAGACACACGCCATCCAGCAGGCGGAGCACTTCGTGGCCTCATCGCGGTGGGGAAGAGTAGGGAAAACCGGGTGGGAGCGGGTAAAGCCGGGGGGAGGGGTAAAAAAACTGGGAAAGACTGGAAAAGATGGCCAAGAGTACAGAAAGGACAAGGAAAGAAGAAAGGCAACGCTGAGAGGGATCCTGCGGTGCCCCACTACTATTCAAGGATAACTTTTTTGTATAGCACAATTTGTACACAAAGAAATCAAAATACTTGGACTCTAGGTCCAAGGAGGAGCTTTCCTGGCCTACCCTCCCCCAAATCCACTGGCCAAACGTTTCCGCAGACCACCCCTGCTGCCACTGGCACAATTGTGATGACATTCAGGCTTCAGATGCGCACTGCCCAGAGTCAAACCTTTGCTATGCACCACCGAGGTGCACGTTAAGTGTGAGGTGCAGCCGAGAACACTGACATCAGAAAGTTTCTTTTGACAACAGCACAACTCCCCGTTGTTAAACAGGGAATCAAAAAATTTAGATAATCTCTCGTTGTTCCTCTCCACGGAAATCTTTAGTAAAAGGCGAAAGATTTATACGATCTGAAGAGAAACAGGACGCAGTCCCCCACTAGCAGAAATTACACAGTTGAGATTCCCACATTTGAAGGATTCACAGGGGTCAGCACATCCGGAGAGCAACAGACGAGCCTCGCCGTGGGTGAACCGCCTTGGTGATCACGGTATCGCCCCTGCCAGGTGAGTACGATTTGCTCCGCCAAGAGCCCGGCCGCTGAGGGATGGTCTGTGGACTCTGGGTCCAAGGAGGAGCTTTCCTGGCCTACCCTCCCCCAAATCCACTGGCCAAACGTTTCCGCAGACCACCCCTGCTGCCACCGGCACAATTGTGATGACATTCAGGCTTCAGATATGCACTGCCCAGAGCCAGACCTTTGCTATGAACCACTGACATGCACAGTAAGTGTGAAGCGCAGCCGTGAACACTGACATCAGAAAGTTTCTTTTGACAACAGCACAACTCCCCGTTGTTAAACAGGGAATTAAAAAATTTAGATAATATCTTGTTGTTTCTCTCCACAGAAATCTTTAGTAAAAGGCAAAAGACTTGTACGATCTAAAGAGAAACAAGACCAAATGTTGGGCTAGACTGACACACGCCGGCAAGCAGGCGGAGCTCTGCGTGGCCTCATCACGGTGGGGAAGAGTAGGGAAAACCAGGTGGGAGCGGGTAAAGCCGGGGGGAGGGGTCAAAAAACTGGGAAAGACTGGAAAAGATGTACTCGGAGATAGGCCAAGAGTACAGAAAGGACAAGGAAAGAAGAAAGGCAACGCTGAGAGAGATCCTGGGGTGCCCCACTTCTATTCAAGGATCACTTTTTTGTATCGCACAATTTGTACACAAAGAAATCAAAATAGTTGACTGATATCACGTCATTCCAAGCTCCGGCTCCCTAACCCGCGAGGCGGAGCTTGGAATCCTGTGCAGGTGATCCTTCTTAGCCAAACAAAGGTGCAAAACAAAGCGCATAACAGATAAAGCTCGAAACTGCCTCGACGCACAGTCAGGGATTCCTTGGTTCTTGGAGTTCTTTGGACACAAGGTCAAGGGAGGGCGTGGACGCAGTCCCCCACGAGCAGAAATTATACAGTTGAGATTCCCACATTTGGAGGATTCACAGGGGTCAGCACGTCCGGAGAGCAACGGACGAGCCTCGCCGTGGGTGAACCGCCTTGGTGATCACGGTATCGCCCCTGCCAGGTGAGTACGATTTACTCTGCCAAGAGCCCGGCCGCTGAGGGATGGTCTGTGGACTCTGGGTCCGAGGAGGAGCTTTCCTGGCCTACCCTCCCCCAAATCCACTGGCCAAAGGTTTCCGCAGACCACCCCTGCTGCCACTGGCACAATTGTGATGACATTCAGGCTTCAGATGCGCACTGCCCAGAGTCAAACCTTTGCTATGCACCGCCGAGGTGCACGTTAAGTGTAAGGTGCAGCCGAGAACACTGACATCAGAAAGTTTCTTTTGACAACAGCACAACTCCCCGTTGTTAAACAGGGAATCAAAAAATTGAGATAATCTCTTGTTGTTCATCTCCACGGAAATCTTTAGTAAAAGGCGAAAGATTTATACGATCTGAAGAGAAACAAGAGCAAGTGTTGGGCTGGACAGACACACGCCGTCCAGCAGGCGGAGCTCTGCGTGGCCTCATCGCGGTGGGGAAGAGTAGGAAAAGCCAGTGGGAGGGGTCAAAAAACTGGGAAAGACTGGAAAAGATGTACTCGGAGATAGGCCAAGAGTAACAGAAAGGACAAGGAAAGAAGAAAGGCAATGCTGAGAGAGATCCTGGGGTGCCGCACTTATATTCAAGGAGACTTTTTTGTATCGCACAATTTGTACACAAAGAAATCAAAATAGTTGACTGATATCATGTCATTCCAAGCTCTGGCTCCCTAACCCGGGAGGCGGAGCTTGGAATCCTGTGCAGCTGATCCTCCTTAGCCAAACAAAGGTGCAAAACAAAGCGCCTAACAGATAAAGCTCAAAACTGACTCGACGCACAGTCAGGGATTCCTTGGTTCTTGGAGTTCTTTGGACACGAGGTCAGGGGAGGGCGTGGACGCAGTCAGGGCTCTACAGTGCGCCCATTTCACTCGCATTTGCGAGTAAATATTTCGTCGTGCGAACGAGGAAAATAAAACAGTCGCACCAGTGCGAGTGCTTCTGCAGCCACAATAAGGAGCTGCACAGACGTAACATGACAAGTTAAACGTTCTAAATGTATCAAACATTTGGGGCAAACTCACACTAGGACTTCAGAATCGTGCCCAAGCCTGGAGCCCCTAAAGCGCCAAGACGCTTCCCAGCTGTGGCGCTGACCCCAGCGTCTGAGTTCGGCGTGTGCGCTGATATCACTCATACGAACAAACTCCGGCTCAAAACACACCCACGCCCAGCTTCAACGAGGAGCGCCCTTCCTTCTCCGCGCCTTCTTCCTTCTCCGCTAAAGCGAGAGCTTTGTCTTGGTCTTGTCTCGGACTCGAGCGCATTTGGACTGGTCTTATCACGGACTCAAGGTCTGAATACTCAGTGTGATCATATTTCATTACGGCCGCTGCAATAAACTTGTACCGGTGTGCGTGACCACGCGGGACGTCCCTCTGCGGCCTGTGCACTGGAGCCCGCAGACACTGTGCGGCCCGTCAGCACAGGCTCCGCAGCGCGCGGCTTGTCCACAGCGCGCACCCTTGTGTACCAACGTGCGTCACAGGGCAGGTATCCCTACCCATCCTTCCGCCTCACGTCAAATACGCCAATACTAATTTTCTGTCAGTATACGCACAGAGCAGACCCACAGCACAGAGCAGGTGATATGTGGGCTGAAGTTTGCCTAAGAAAATGCCAAATAACTCTGTCACAATGTGCGTTTAGTTTGTGTCGGAGCTTGCGCTGCTTAGATATAGCACGGGAGCCTTTTTAAATGCTCCCGGGGTGGGAGCTCAGTTTATCCTTCTGAGAATAATCCTATTGCTAATGTTTTATTGTTAACTAATTAGTCTTATTATAGGATTACCAGGGATGGAGTTTTTAGATTCTCGAAATACCTGTATGATAATTTAATTTGCCCTATGACCTCTTTTATCATGCCAAGTACTACGCCCTGTCCACCCTACGCTCACAATCTACTCACATAGGTCATTCGACAACATAAACCATGCTAATATTCTCACTGATAACTCTGATCTCTGTTACTTTTGGATCATATCCCCTTTTTTATATCCTGTACCTTTTATTATCACTGATTAAATTATTTTTAAATACCTTTGATTTCACCACTAATTACTCTAACCTTTTTATTTTATATCATATTAAACTGATATTGATATTGCTACTTAATTAACCCTAATTGACACTGACAACCACTTTAACAGAATGAGTCTTGCTGAGATTACCACCAACCCCTGACCTTTCGATCATCTTAAAGTTACAGTTGCAATTATTTTAATCTTTCTCAGTTCTGAATCATACCTGGCTTAATACCAATAAACAATTCAATACTTAACCCATAATCAGAATAACATCAACAATGATTCAAAGCTTAGGTTACACAGTTAATCAGCATTAATATTGCTACACTTTCATGTAAATTCATACTCACACTGTCTCAGATGTGACGACCACGAGGATGTGATGTGTGTGGCAGCTCTGGGTGTGAGGTCTCAATCAGACAATGAACACAGATGAAATCAATTTCAGGGAACAATACTCATTTCAAGAAATATTTATTTCCCTTACACAAGATAAACATCTGAGTGGGTCTGAGAGGTCTTACCGATTTCTTAAGGTGTTCTAAAAGATGAAGTGAGTAAATGACCAAGTTTTAGTTAAGAGATTTAGAACTTTTACGAAGTTCCCAACAAAACCTCAAAGGTCCTCTGTCCACTACTCGGTTGCACCTAACCGTTAGGTTATTCAGACCAATTTAGGTTGTCCAGAAATGCAACTTTTCGTGAAAACACACTTCACCCAATAGAGCTCACCTCACCCCAAAACCAAGGGCAATTACCTTACCGGGCCAGATGCCGTACATCAGTGGGTACAAATGGCAAAGGTCAAGACTATTCTCAGACTCCAGCTTTTATTGAGCCCAGCGTAAACACCCACCGGTCCTTAGGCTCAACCAATTAAATTTTACAAATACAAATCAATGCCTTATTTGTCTTTTTAGACCCAACCAATCACAAATTAAAACATCTTTCATGGCATTACATCATTAGTCACATGTCACAGGTTTCAGGTGGTTTTCAACGGATTCAGTCTAGACTTCTTGCTGGTTTTCATTCAAGTAAGGTTACTTTGTGGTTAACACCTCTGCTTATCTTTAGCTTATGCATGCAAAAACTACAAAAGGGGTTCAAAAGTTAAATTACAATGTGCCTTATATAAAATCAGAAGATGAAATAAAAATGAATAATAAAAAATGAATAAAACAATAAAATGAATAATGAATTTAATTCATGAGTAATAAAATGTACAATAAAATGAATTATCAATAAAATGAATTATCAATAAAATGAATGAACAATAAAATGAATTATCAATAAAATGAATTACATCATGAGATCTCACAATTATCATTAATGGAATCAAAACAGAAAAATATAAAACTCAAAATAAAATAACTTTTCCTTTTGGTCATTCGTCAGAAAGAAAGAAATATAAAAATCTCATTCACACCTCTTAACATCCTCCTCTGAGATTTTTATCCTTAACATTTCTCATTTACATCAATTTCAGGCCCACTGGAAATTAAGAACAATCTACAAGCTTCATGAGTTTCATGTCAGTGAATTTGTTACAGTTTTCCGGTCCTCTGATCACTTTCAGTGCATTTAGTATCACACATTCAGCCCAAACACCTGGACTACATGATTTTTAAACTCTTCTGAAAATTCACTCCATTCTGGAGCTGGGCATGCATACCAAACATATTCTTCCGCTGTTGCTTTAAAAATGCATTTGCTGTATATTCTCTCTACATGGCTCTAAATATTTTGCTGGCCAAAATTCATCCCAAAACCTCAAGGGCATATCACTTCCTCTCCTAACTAAATCCCCCATTGTACTACCTTTTTGATTTTGATCTATTCCTTCAGGATTTATTAATTCTTTTTCCTGTTTACCAGTTAACTCAGCCATATTTAAGTTATTTGAGCAACTTGGCAATTCTCCATGTTGTTCCATCTCCTCCTCAGATCCCAGATCTATCACTAGTACATCCTCATCACTATCACTGTCCTCTCTCTTTTTCTTATATTCCATAATCACGAACCCAGTCTCTCTTCCTGAATCGTCCCTTCCTCTCTGTGACACAAATTGTGCTCCCCTGAGCTATTGTATCCAGTTCAAATGATCGCCTGGCCTTCCTTTGTTCTTTACCTCAATTCCTATATGGGTTTCAAAATATGGGGAATCCAGCATTTGGTTCTCTCTGTTGGTATCACCTTATCTCTAAATATTAAAAAATGTACCAAGCATAATCCGTCAGGTTGTAATCTACATATGTTCGATGGGATTGGGTACGTCAGGATTCCCGGGATCCGTGTATGTGTAAAATCATATGGATGACGGGTTAGAGTTAACGTAGACCTGCGTCTTCGTCCCTCGTGACTTTGATCCCGATGGTTTGATTCTGCCCAACAAATACACAACATAAGTGACTACAATAAAACAGTGCCATTTGTCTAGCTATTCCTATCTTAAACTGCTGTACCAACCCCATAATCACACTAAGTATTAATACACTCAATAATAACGACCTAGGTCTAACCATTTTTAAATTCTCCTTCTTTTGCAAAAATATCACTAACAAACTCATAATAGTGAGAATCCATAGCAACCATACCTGCAAAATTTCGTTATCGTCCGTATCACTGGACTCAAGTGGCGCCATGTAATTTTCACTCGTGTTAGACATGATCGAAAAAAGACTTCTCCTTCTGTCTCTCTGAGCCCTTGTGTCTGACTTAGTTCCGGGTGCTGCGTTCGTCTATTTTTAGCACTTCCTGCGCCTCACACAGGGTGCAAAACCTGATCCTCCTCTCTCTCCTCCTGTATTAGAGCCCTATACATGAACTCTCTGTCTCGGGCATCTCTTCTCCTCTTATATCTCCTGCAAGGCCAACACAAGCATCTAAGTACAGACATTAATTTTGACAACACGACTATTGCTATTACTGATCGCACACAAAAATTGTCCTGTGCTCCTGGCGTATTCTTTGTTTGACACAATAAATGATTTCGTTGGTATTGGTTTAATAAGTAATAGGTTAACCTTCTCTGGACACTCGAGAGTCTTTTTAATATTGTCTCTAGGGTTTTGTCTGGATCCGTGAAAATCATTCGTTTACCCTTGGATCTTGTATCTCTTATTGTCATTAAGTTCCAGCACCAGTACACTCCTTTAGGGGTGCATGTTGCATTAGACGAGTTACTTTTAATTGATTTTAGTCTTTCAGGGCCTGGATACTTGGTCCTCATATTATGGTGCCAGTCTCTATTAGGCTCGCCGCCACATAGGTACCGAATCATTGGTCAATATATACAAACAGTTTTTAGACGACTCCCAGTTTAGACCATAGGAGTTGTTGTTAACGAGTATCTTACATTTACTGTTATCAATGCTGATCATTGAGTTGCTTTCATTAGCTTTTCCGGGGTCATTAAAGTGCCCACTCTTAGCGTGGTGCAATTTGTCATATTATATCGCCTGTTGTTATTGAGAATACTTCGTAGTACATGATCAACTATTTTGCCTTAATACTGTTCCATATTCTGGAATTTTCCACTGAACATTCGGTGGAGTGGAGCCATTCGCTCCCTGTTCTTCGCTCTCTAACCCTTCCTGGTCCTGAAATTCTGGATTCAATAGGAATGGTATTGGAGCTCCTTCTATTAGCAGCTGGTTGACCTCATTAGAGAGGTCTTTTCCTCTATCATCCTTTTAAATATGGATTCTTCCTCCATATTTCTTCCGGCCAGTCTTTCTGCTGGTATTTTTCGGCTTCTATATATCTGATCTTAGACATAAGTTTTGTTAATCTTTTGGCAAGTTTCCAGCATTACATGCCTTGCTGAGCTCATTTCCCAGCCCTCCTTCCTGTTTGGGCGGCCTTCTTGGTACATGTAACATTCAGATTCTGCTTCATTGAGAAACCATCCATGTATAACAAATTATCCGCAGTCCAGTCTACCTGAACAATTTTCAGCGTTTGAGACTCTGCACCATAACTTTGCTCTAAGTCTTCCCACGTCACGTCACTAGCTGAGTTGTCACAAGCTTGCTCATATGCTTTTATTGACATATTTATAAAAACTTTCATTAACTCGGTTTCTAGGCATATTGCACGATATTGGTCGAAAGTAATGTTAAATCTGTTAACTGGGATTGCAAAGTTACTCCACCATCCATTAATTCTGCTCTCTCTTTTAGGTTTTGCATTGTGGTTAAGTTTCCTGCCTCGGTGCTAGAACTTGAAGTAGCAGCAGTTGTAGCCATGGTTACTGTAGTCAAGGTGCTAACGGAAGTAGCTGCTGTTAGGCTCTCAACCGCAGAAGCTACAATACTGGTTATAATCACATACGGATCCTTCTCCTGCATATCTCTGGCCAAGTCTATTTTGTGTAACTGGAGCCTTGCTCTTCAACCTATAATATTTTTTATTGCATTTACAACTAAGCTCGTACAACAGGCCCATATTTCCTTCTCTTCTTCTTTATCACAAAATGTTTACTTTCTTCAAACTATTTCTCCCTTTTCACTCAGGTCACAATAATTACAATCGCTCCTTTATCTGGCACGTATTTGTATATTCCTCTATTAGGCCCTGTATTATCACCAATCCTCTTTCCTTTACTGTGGATTTTTGCGTTAAGGTTTTCCCAGGTGCGCCAATATGGACATTTTGACCCGGAACTATCCCTTAACTTTTCAAACACCTCTGTTAGATTTCTACCATTATAATTCCAAATAGCCTGTGCTTCCAATGCATAGGACTCATTCCCATTCCTCATATTTCTTATGAACCCCATGGTCCACTGCGTTTCATTTATCACTTTATCCTGATAACAGAATGGCACTGGGTATTTATTTATGCTTATCTACTATTCCCTGTATTCAGCTCCTCTCTCTAATTTCCAATGACTCTTTATTATACCCTTTCAGTATACCTCTCCTCTAAGAGCACTACAGCTATTCCTACTCCAAATCCAATTGAGAATGCCAACACCAAATAATTCATCTTCAAGGTTACTAATAGGAATCAAGCCTAGAGAAAATTGCTGGTATTATATATATATACGGAATACTATGGTTATAATCACAATCAACTACTATTACAACTATGAAATTATCATATTATCATTATTATCATTCATAATATGAAATTATTAGATTATTACAATTATAGTATGTTATAAATATTACAATCATAATATTTACACTTATAAATATTTTATAATTGCACATAAGGAATATTATATACAATTATAAGGTAAGGTCCAGCGCTGCCAATTGACATGTACGTGTCACATCGTAGTCATCACATCTTCCTATACTATATCTAATTTTATGCTTTCCCAGCATCTCCAACAAAACTCACTTTATACTTCCCATCCAATTCTAAGCCTTTAACTTCTCTTTCCCTATATAATTTATAGGATACATTAGCAAATCTGGTTCCCCTAACTCCTTCTTTTATTATCCTAAATACCTCTAGTCCACAAATGACACATGTACCTGACACTTCCTAATCTAAGAGCTCTCTCGCTTTGCTAAGGGATGCATTTTTCCCACCCTTAATGGAACACGTATTAGAATTTACATTTGCTGCGGACAACAGAATTATTTCTGGATTTAATTGGACTGTATTTTTGGGTGGAGAGTGTCCCTTCTCTTTTATCCCTCTCTGCCTATTGTGTTTTCAACCATTTCATATGTCCATCTATACTATGATCATTACTTACTATCTCATCCTCCTCAACCCTAGCTTTTTAGGTTGGTGGTCCCTCAACATCATCCCTCTGTCATTCTTTTTCCTTAATTCCTTGAGAATCCATTTCCTCATTCTCACCCAACCTACATGGCCTACACTTTTTAGGTATAACTTTTATTATATGATCAATTTCCTCCTCTCTGGAACTTGCATTATTATATTTAACTCTTTATCGTTTAAACCCTGGGCTCACAATAATTTTTTATATATGCGTCTCTTTCTTCCTTTAGTCTGGTTTTTTGTTCCCCGCTCAACTTTAGATACTCTGTCTGGGTCATAAATATGGGAGGGGGAGGGGCTCCAGGTCTAATTCTGTGTTTCAGATACCATACTGGTGGCTTTCTTAACTGTCTGAGGCCCTGATCCTGCACTGGTTCTTGGCTGTTCCTGGGTTGAAAGTCCCTGGCTCTAGGAGACAATCTGCTCATTTCTTGGGACTCTACTCTGGGCTGCACTTGTCTCATTTGGTTAGCCTGTGTGATCCTTTTGGGAGAAGATCTGGGTACATTTCCTCTCTGTACTTGTCCCTGATCTTGAAATCCTATTCTGGGGCTTTCCTGATATTGCTGCCCCCGCTGATACTGCTGCTGCGGTCTCGGGATACTCTGCTCATCTGTCCAACTATCCCTCCTTATTTCCCAGGCATCAGGTATTATTATTATTACTCCTGGACAACTGGTCTGTCCCGGATTTATTACGTGCAACAACTGAAACCGAGCAACATACCTCATTTCCCGATTATCATTCTGTGGATTTTCCAGCTTCTCTAATCAGGGACTAATCTCCGGGTTTTCTAAGGATGAATATAACTGAGTTAATTTAGAGTACATTCTCTGATACAGCTGAGGATCTGGTTTGGTCTCTGCTCTAGTCCCTTCCTCCTCTGCTCCTCGTTTCCTTCTGACTAATTTACTTACTACTTTAGTTACGTCACCGTTTTACTCGGGATTGGTCCACACGATTTTTACTCTCAAATACACTGACGCACGTTTTTACTTTTCGGACACTTTATGATTTACATATATCGTTTTTCTTGGGGTCGGTCCCTTCAATCTTTTACACTCAAATAAAATGACGCGCTTACTTACTTTTCGGACACGTTATGTTTTACATATATCGTTTTTCTTGGGGTCGGTCCTTCAATCTTTTACACTCAAAATAAAATGACGCCGCTTTACTTACTTTTCGGACACGTTTTGATTTACATATATCGTTTTTTCTTCGGTCGGTCCCTTCAATCTTTTACACTCAAAAATAAAATGACGCGCTTTACTTACTTTTCGGACACGTTTTGATTTACATATATCGCTTTTTCTTGGGGTCGGTCCCTTCAATCTTTACACTCAAATAAAATGACGCGCTTACTTACTTTTCGGACACGTTTGATTTACATATATCGTTTTCTTGGGGTCGGTCCCTTCAATCTTTTACACTCAAAATAAAATGACGCGCACTTACTTACTTTCTTCGGACACGTTTTGATTTACATATATCGCTTTTTCTTGGGGTCGGTCCCTTCAATCTTTTACACTCAAATAAAATGGCCAGCTTTACTTACTTTTCGGACACGTTATGTTTCATATATATCGCTTTTTCTTGGGGTCGGTCCTTCAATCTTTTACACTCAAAATAAATGACGCCGCACTTTACTTTCTTCGGACACGTTTGATTTACATATATCGCTTTTCTTCGGTCGGTCCCTTCAATCTTTTACACTCAAATAAAATGACGCGCTTACTTACTTTTCGACACGTTATGTTTTACATATATCGTTTTTCTTGGGTCGGTCCCTTCAATCTTTTACACTCAAAATAAAATGACGCGCTTACTTACTTTTCGGACACGCTTTTGATTTACATATATCGTTTTTTCTTCGGGTCGGTCCTTCAATCTTTACACTCAAATAAAATGACGCGCTTACTTACTTCTTCGGACACGTTAAGGTTTTGTGTAAGACGGTTTTACCGATTTTACGTCTCTACACACTGCTTGTAAATGCGGCAATCGGCCCCCTTATTTCTAATATCTACTATGCGTACCTTTACCACTAATAAATATCAGACCAGTATTCGATCTTTGGAAACGTAGCCTTCACGAAAACTTTGGGGTGCCTCATTACAAGTTTCCTGACCGGAATGACCCTACTCGGAGTGGCCAGTTCCTTTCGGATCATTCCTATTAGACTCACCTATTTTTATTTTATTATTATTATTATTATTATTATTATTATTATTAATTTTTTTTATTTTATTTTTTTTTCTTTTTTTTATTCTATTTATTTTTATTTTATCTATCTTTATTTTATTTTTGTTATTATTATTTTATCACTTTATTATTTTATTTTATTTATTTTTATTTTATCTATTTTTATTTTATTTTTGTTATTATGATTATTTTATCACTTTATTATTTTATTTTATTTATTTTTATTTTATCTATCTTTATTCCATTATTTTATCATGAAGAAAAATAATACAATAAATATATAACCGATATATAGTTAATCAACGAGGATAACTAACGAACCTAATTATCTGAGGGTCAACAGACTTCCGTTAACCTTGGGACAGGATTTATCAACGCGCCCGCTTCCCTTTAATCAGACACGACCTAGTTTTACGATACCCTGTCCCTGTTCGGGCGCCATGTCGGAGCTTGCGCTGCTTAGATATAGCACGGGAGCCTTTTTAAATGCTCCCGGGGTGGGAGCTCAGTTTATCCTTCTGAGAATAATCCTATTGCTAATGTTTTATTGTTAACTAATTAGTCTTATTATAGGATTACCAGGGATGGAGTTTTTAGATTCTCGAAATACCTGTATGATAATTTAATTTGCCCTATGACCTCTTTTATCATGCCAAGTACTACGCCCTGTCCACCCTACGCTCACAATCTACTCACATAGGTCATTCGACAACATAAACCATGCTAATATTCTCACTGATAACTCTGATCTCTGTTACTTTTGGATCATATCCCCTTTTTTATATCCTGTACCTTTTATTATCACTGATTAAATTATTTTTAAATACCTTTGATTTCACCACTAATTACTCTAACCTTTTTATTTTATATCATATTAAACTGATATTGATATTGCTACTTAATTAACCCTAATTGACACTGACAACCACTTTAACAGAATGAGTCTTGCTGAGATTACCACCAACCCCTGACCTTTCGATCATCTTAAAGTTACAGTTGCAATTATTTTAATCTTTCTCAGTTCTGAATCATACCTGGCTTAATACCAATAAACAATTCAATACTTAACCCATAATCAGAATAACATCAACAATGATTCAAAGCTTAGGTTACACAGTTAATCAGCATTAATATTGCTACACTTTCATGTAAATTCATACTCACACTGTCTCAGATGTGACGACCACGAGGATGTGATGTGTGTGGCAGCTCTGGGTGTGAGGTCTCAATCAGACAATGAACACAGATGAAATCAATTTCAGGGAACAATACTCATTTCAAGAAATATTTATTTCCCTTACACAAGATAAACATCTGGTCGTCTGAGAGGTCTTACCGATTTCTTAAGGTGTTCTAAAAGATGAAGTGAGAGTAAATGACCAAGTTTTAGTTAAGAGATTTAGAACTTTTTTACTGAAGTTCCCAGCAACACCACAAGGTCCTCAGTCCACTACTCGGTTGCACCTAACCGTTAGGTTATTCAGACTAATTTAGGTTGTCCAGAAATGCAACTTTTCGTGAAAACACACTTCACCCAATAGAGCTCACCTCACCCCAAAAACCAAGGGCAATTACCTTACCGGGCCAGATGCCGTACATCAGTGGTACAAATGGCAAAAGGCCGAAGACTATTCTCAGACTCCAGCTTTTATTGAGCCCCGCGCCGGTAAACACCCACCGGTCCTTAGGCTCAACCAATTAAATTTTACAAATACAAATCAATGCCTTATTTGTCTTTTTAGACCCAACCAATCACAAATTAAAACATCTTTCATGGCATTACATCATTAGTCACATGTCACAGGTTTCAGGTGGTTTTCTTCAACGGATTCAGTCTAGACTTCTTGCTGGTTTTCATTCAAGTAAGGTTACTTTGTGGTTAACACCTCTGCTTATCTTTAGCTTATGCATGCAAAAACTACAAAAGGGGTTCAAAAGTTAAATTACAATGTGCCTTATATAAAATCAGAAGATGAAATAAAAATGAATAATAAAAAATGAATAAAACAATAAAATGAATAATGAATTTAATTCATGAGTAATAAAATGTACAATAAAATGAATTATCAATAAAATGAATTATCAATAAAATGAATGAACAATAAAATGAATTATCAATAAAATGAATTACATCATGAGATCTCACAATTATCATTAATGGAATCAAAACAGAAAAATATAAAACTCAAAATAAAATAACTTTTCCCTTTTGGTCATTCGTCAGAAAGAAAGAAATATAAAAATCTCATTCACACCTCTTAACAGTTTGGTAAATGTGCAGAGGCAAAAAACCACTGTAAAACCAGTGAGAGAATGTAACTTCACCTAGGAATTTGAAAATACAGGTTTAAAAATCTTACTTATGTTTTTCACTTTGAAGCAGTTTTGTGTAAAGTGCCAGTGGAAGTTCTCTTAAAGAAGAGGTTCTCAAACTGTGGTGAAGGTCCAAAAAGGGCCACAGAGTGTTTCAGTGCAGTACAGTCTGTTTGGCTTATTTTAAATCTAAATATTAATCAGATAAAATGAAGATATATTTATAAAAACACTGCGATCATGCAGGAAAAGTACAGTCATAATTCTTTTGTTTTTTGTATTAAATTCATTCAAATAAGTTGGTGTGCGCAAGTTCTGCTCTGTAATAATCGTTCAAAATGAAAACCTATTTGTGCCCCCATTTTTTTTTCTGTGCTCCTAAAATTTTTAACTTAGGGGCACATGTGCTCCTGAAAAAAAAAGTTAGCATAGAGCCCTGGACGCAGTCCCCCACTAGCAGAAATTACACAGTTGAGATTCCCACATTTGAAGGATTCACAGGGGTCAGCACATCCGGAGAGCAACAGACGAGCCTCGCCGTGGGTGAACCGCCTTGGTGATCACGGTATCGCCCCTGCCAGGTGAGTACGATTTGCTCCGCCAAGAGCCCGGCCGCTGAGGGATGGTCTGTGGACTCTGGGTCCAAGGAGGAGCTTTCCTGGCCTACCCTCCCCCAAATCCACTGGCCAAACGTTTCCGCAGACCACCCCTGCTGCCACTGGCACAATTGTGATGACATTCAGGCTTCAGATATGCACTGCCCAGAGCCAGACCTTTGCTATGAACCACTGACATGCACGGTAAGTGTGAAGCGCAGCCGTGAACACTGACATCAGAAAGTTTCTTTTGACAACAGCACAACTCCCGTTGTTAAACAGGGAATCAAAAATTGAGATAATCTCTTGTTGTTCCTCTCCACGGAAATCTTTAGTAAAAGGCGAAAGATTTATACGATCTGAAGAGAAACAAGAGCAAGTGTTGGGCTGGACTGACACACGCCGTCCAGCAGGCGGAGCTCTGCGTGGCCTCATATCGGTGGGTAAGAGTAGGGAATACCTGGTGGGAGCGCGTAAAGCCGGGGAGGGGTCAAAAACTGGGAAAAACTGGAAAAGATGTACTCGGAGATAGGCCAAGAGTACAGAAAGGACAAGGAAAGAAGAAAGGCAACGCTGAGAGAGATCCTGGGGTGCCCCACTACTATTCAAGGATCACTTTTTTGTATAGCACAATTTGTACACAAAGTAATCAAAATACTTGGACTCTGGGTCCAAGGAGGAGCTTTCCTGGCCTACCCTCCCCCAAATCCACTGGCCAAACGTTTCCGCAGACCACCCCTGCTGCCACTGGCACAATTGTGATGACATTCAGGCTTCAGATGCGCACTGCCCAGAGTCAAACCTTTGCTATGCACCGCCGAGGTGCACGTTAAGTGTAAGGTGCAGCTGAGAACACTGACATCAGAAAGTTTCTTTTGACAACAGCACAACTCCCCGTTGTTAAACAGGGAATCAAAAAATTGAGATAATCTCTTGTTGTTCCCCTCCACGGAAATCTTTAGTAAAAGGCGAAAGATTTATACGATCTGAAGAGAAACAAGAGCAAGTGTTGGGCTGGACTGACACACGCCGTCCAGCAGGCGGAGCTCTGCGTGGCCTCATCGCGGTGGGGAAGAGTAGGGAACGCCAGTGGGAGGGGTCAAAAAACTGGGAAAGACTGGAAAAGATGTACTCGGAGATAGGCCAAGAGTAACAGAAAGGACAAGGAAAGAAGAAAGGCAACGCTGAGAGAGATCCTGGGGTGCCCCACTTCTATTCAAGGAGACTTTTTTGTGTCGCACAATTTGTACACAAAGAAATCAAAATAGTTGACTGATATCACGTCATTCCAAGCTCCGGCTCCCTAACCCGGGAGGCGGAGCTTGGAATCCTGTGCAGCTGATCCTCCTTAGCCAAACGAAGGTGCAAAACAAAGCGCCTAACAGATAAAGCTCGAAACTGACTCGACGCACAGTCAGGGATTCCTTGGTTCTTGGAGTTCTTTGGACACGAGGTCAGGGGAGGGCGTGGACGCAGTCCCCCACTAGCAGAAATTACACAGTTGAGATTCCCACATTTGAAGGATTCACAGGGGTCAGCACATCCGGAGAGCAACAGACGAGCCTCGCCGTGGGTGAACCGCCTTGGTGATCACGGTATCGCCCCTGCCAGGTGAGTACGATTTGCTCCGCCAAGAGCCCGGCCGCTGAGGGATGGTCTGTGGACTCTGGGTCCAAGGAGGAGCTTTCCTGGCCTACCCTCCCCCAAATCCACTGGCCAAACGTTTCCGCAGACCACCCCTGCTGCCACCGGCACAATTGTGATGACATTCAGGCTTCAGATATGCACTGCCCAGAGCCAGACCTTTGCTATGAACCACTGACATGCACGGTAAGTGTGAAGCGCAGCCGTGAACACTGACATCAGAAAGTTTCTTTTGACAACAGCACAACTCCCCGTTGTTAAACAGGGAATTAAAAAATTTAGATAATATCTTGTTGTTTCTCTCCACAGAAATCTTTAGTAAAAGGCAAAAGACTTGTACGATCTAAAGAGAAACAAGACCAAATGTTGGGCTAGACTGACACACGCCGGCAAGCAGGCGGAGCTCTGCGTGGCCTCATCACGGTGGGGAAGAGTAGGGAAAACCAGGTGGGAGCGGGTAAAGCCGGGGGGAGGGGTCAAAAAACTGGGAAAAACTGGAAAAGATGTACTCGGAGATAGGCCAAGAGTACAGAAAGGACAAGGAAAGAAGAAAGGCAACGCTGAGAGAGATCCTGGGGTGCCCCACTACTATTCAAGGATCACTTTTTTGTATAGCACAATTTGTACACAAAGTAATCAAAATACTTGGACTCTGGGTCCAAGGAGGAGCTTTCCTGGCCTACCCTCCCCCAAATTCACTGGCCAAACGTTTCCGCAGACCACCCCTGCTGCCACTGGCACAATTGTGATGACATTCAGGCTTCAGATGCGCACTGCCCAGAGTCAAACCTTTGCTATGCACCGCCGAGGTGCACGTTAAGTGTAAGGTGCAGCCGAGAACACTGACATCAGAAAGTTTCTTTTGACAACAGCACAACTCCCCGTTGTTAAACAGAGAATCAAAAAATTGAGATAATCTCTTGTTGTTCCCCTCCACGGAAATCTTTAGTAAAAGGCGAAAGATTTATACGATCTGAAGAGAAACAAGAGCAAGTGTTGGGCTGGACTGACACACGCCGTCCAGCAGGCGGAGCTCTGCGTGGCCTCATCGCGGTGGGGAAGAGTAGGGAAAACCGGGTGGGAGCGGGTAAAGCCGGGGGGAGGGGTCAAAAAACTGGGAAAAACTGGAAAAGATGTACTCGGAGATAGGCCAAGAGTACAGAAAGGACAAGGAAAGAAGAAAGGCAACGCTGAGAGAGATCCTGGGGTGCCGCACTTATATTCAAGGAGACTTTTTGGTATAGCACAATTTGTACACAAAGAAATCAAAATAGTTGACTGATATCATGTCATTCCAAGCTCTGGCTCCCTAACCCGGGAGGCGGAGCTTGGAATCCTGTGCAGCTGATCCTCCTTAGCCAAACAAAGGTGCAAAACAAAGCGCCTAACAGATAAAGCTCGAAACTGACTCGACGCACAGTCAGGGATTCCTTGGTTCTTGGAGTTCTTTGGACACGAGGTCAGGGGAGGGCGTGGACGCAGTCCCCCACTAGCAGAAATTACACAGTTGAGATTCCCACATTTGAAGGATTCACAGGGGTCAGCACATCCGGAGAGCAACCGACGAGCCTCGCTGTGGGTGAACCGCCTTGGTGATCACGGTATCGCCCCTGCCAGGTGAGTACGATTTGCTCCGCCAAGAGCCCGGCCGCTGAGGGATGGTCTGTGGACTCTGGGTCCAAGGAGGAGCTTTCCTGGCCTACCCTCCCCCAAATCCACTGGCCAAACGTTTCCGCAGACCACCCCTGCTGCCACTGGCACAATTGTGATGACATTCAGGCTTCAGATGCGCACTGCCCAGAGTCAAACGTTTGCTATGCACCGCCGAGGTGCACGTTAAGTGTAAGGTGCAGCTGAGAACACTGACATCAGAAAGTTTCTTTTGACAACAGCACAACTCCCCGTTGTTAAACAGGGAATCAAAAAATTGAGATAATCTCTTGTTGTTCCCCTCCACAGAAATCTTTAGTAAAAGGCGAAAGATTTATACGATCTGAAGAGAAACAAGAGCAAGTGTTGGGCTGGACTGACACACGCCGTCCAGCAGGCGGAGCTCTGCGTGGCCTCATCGCGGTGGGGAAGAGTAGGGAAAACCGGGTGGGAGCGGGTAAAGCCGGGGGGAGGGGTCAAAAAACTGGGAAAAACTGGAAAAGATGTACTCGGAGATAGGCCAAGAGTACAGAAAGGACAAGGAAAGAAGAAAGGCAATGCTGAGAGAGATCCTGGGGTGCCCCACTACTATTCAAGGATCACTTTTTTGTATAGCACAATTTGTACACAAAGTAATCAAAATACTTGGACTCTGGGTCCAAGGAGGAGCTTTCCTGGCCTACCCTCCCCCAAATCCACTGGCCAAACGTTTCCGCAGACCACCCCTGCTGCCACTGGCACAATTGTGATGACATTCAGGCTTCAGATGCGCACTGCCCAGAGTCAAACCTTTGCTATGCACCGCCGAGGTGCACGTTAAGTGTAAGGTGCAGCTGAGAACACTGACATCAGAAAGTTTCTTTTGACAACAGCACAACTCCCCGTTGTTAAACAGGGAATCAAAAAATTGAGATAATCTCTTGTTGTTCCCCTCCACGGAAATCTTTAGTAAAAGGCGAAAGATTTATACGATCTGAAGAGAAACAAGAGCAAGTGTTAGGCTGGACTGACACACGCCGTCCAGCAGGCGGAGCTCTGCGTGGCCTCATCGCGGTGGGGAAGAGTAGGGAAAACCGGGTGGGAGCGGGTAAAGCCGGGGGGAGGGGTCAAAAAACTGGGAAAAACTGGAAAAGATGTACTCGGAGATAGGCCAAGAGTACAGAAAGGACAAGGAAAGAAGAAAGGCAACGCTGAGAGAGATCCTGGGGTGCCCCACTACTATTCAAGGATCACTTTTTTGTATAGCACAATTTGTACACAAAGTAATCAAAATACTTGGACTCTGGGTCCAAGGAGGAGCTTTCCTGGCCTACCCTCCCCCAAATCCACTGGCCAAACGTTTCCGCAGACCACCCCTGCTGCCACTGGCACAATTGTGATGACATTCAGGCTTCAGATGCGCACTGCCCAGAGTCAAACCTTTGCTATGCACCGCGGAGGTGCACGTTAAGTGTGAGGTGCAGCCGAGAACACTGACATCAGAAAGTTTCTTTTGACAACAGCACAACTCCCCGTTGTTAAACAGGGAATCAAAAAATTGAGATAATCTCTTGTTGTTCCTCTCCACGGAAATCTTTAGTAAAAGGCGAAAGATTTATACGATCTGAAGAGAAACAAGAGCAAGTGTTGGGCTGGACAGACACACGCCGTCCAGCAGGCGGAGCTCTGCGTGGCCTCATCGCGGTGGGGAAGAGTAGGAAAAGCCAGTGGGAGGGGTCAAAAAACTGGGAAAGACTGGAAAAGATGTACTCGGAGATAGGCCAAGAGTAACAGAAAGGACAAGGAAAGAAGAAAGGCAATGCTGAGAGAGATCCTGGGGTGCCGCACTTATATTCAAGGAGACTTTTTGGTATAGCACAATTTGTACACAAAGAAATCAAAATAGTTGACTGATATCACGTCATTCCAAGCTCCGGCTCCCTAACCCGCGAGGCGGAGCTTGGAATCCTGTGCAGGTGATCCTTCTTAGCCAAACAAAGGTGCAAAACAAAGCGCATAACAGATAAAGCTCGAAACTGCCTCGACGCACAGTCAGGGATTCCTTGGTTCTTGGAGTTCTTTGGACACAAGGTCAAGGGAGGGCGTGGACGCAGTCCCCCACGAGCAGAAATTATACAGTTGAGATTCCCACATTTGAAGGATTCACAGGGGTCAGCACATCCGGAGAGCAACAGACGAGCCTCGCCGTGGGTGAACCGCCTTGGTGATCACGGTATCGCCCCTGCCAGGTGAGTACGATTTGCTCCACCAAGAGCCCGGCCGCTGAGTGATGGTCTGTGGACTCTGGGTCCAAGGAGGAGCTTTCCTGGCCTACCCTCCCCCAAATCCACTGGCCAAACGTTTCCGCAGACCACCCCTGCTGCCACCGGCACAATTGTGATGACATTCAGGCTTCAGATATGCACTGCCCAGAGCCAGACCTTTGCTATGAACCACTGACATGCACGGTAAGTGTGAAGCGCAGCCGTGAACACTGACATCAGAAAGTTTCTTTTGACAACAGCACAACTCCCCATTGTTAAACAGGGAATCAAAAAATTGAGATAATCTCTTGTTGTTCCCCTCCACGGAAATCTTTAGTAAAAGGCGAAAGATTTATACGATCTGAAGAGAAACAAGAGCAAGTGTTGGGCTGGACTGACACACGCCGTCCAGCAGGCGGAGCTCTGCGTGGCCTCATCGCGGTGGGGAAGAGTAGGGAAAACCGGGTGGGAGCGGGTAAAGCCGGGGGGAGGGGTCAAAAAACTGGGAAAAACTGGAAAAGATGTACTCGGAGATAGGCCAAGAGTACAGAAAGGACAAGGGAAGAAGAAAGGCAACGCTGAGAGAGATCCTGGGGTGCCCCACTACTATTCAAGGATCACTTTTTTGTATAGCACAATTTGTACACAAAGTAATCAAAATACTTGGACTCTGGGTCCAAGGAGGAGCTTTCCTGGCCTACCCTCCCCCAAATCCACTGGCCAAACGTTTCCGCAGACCACCCCTGCTGCCACTGGCACAATTGTGATGACATTCAGGCTTCAGATGCGCACTGCCCAGAGTCAAACCTTTGCTATGCACCGCCGAGGTGCACATTAAGTGTAAGGTGCAGCTGAGAACACTGACATCAGAAAGTTTCTTTTGACAACAGCACAACTCCCCGTTGTTAAACAGGGAATCAAAAAATTGAGATAATCTCTTGTTGTTCCCCTCCACGGAAATCTTTAGTAAAAGGCGAAAGATTTATACGATCTGAAGAGAAACAAGAGCAAGTGTTGGGCTGGACAGACACACGCCGTCCAGCAGGCGGAGCTCTGCGTGGCCTCATCGCGGTGGGGAAGAGTAGGAAAAGCCAGTGGGAGGGGTCAAAAAACTGGGAAAGACTGGAAAAGATGTACTCGGAGATAGGCCAAGAGTAACAGAAAGGACAAGGAAAGAAGAAAGGCAATGCTGAGAGAGATCCTGGGGTGCCGCACTTATATTCAAGGAGACTTTTTGGTATAGCACAATTTGTACACAAAGAAATCAAAATAGTTGACTGATATCACGTCATTCCAAGCTCCAACTCCCTAACCCGCGAGGCGGAGCTTGGAATCCTGTGCAGGTGATCCTTCTTAGCCAAACAAAGGTGCAAAACAAAGCGCATAACAGATAAAGCTCGAAACTGCCTCGACGCACAGTCAGGGATTCCTTGGTTCTTGGAGTTCTTTGGACACAAGGTCAAGGGAGGGCGTGGACGCAGTCCCCCACGAGCAGAAATTATACAGTTGAGATTCCCACATTTGAAGGATTCACAGGGGTCAGCACATCCGGAGAGCAACAGACGAGCCTCGCCGTGGGTGAACCGCCTTGGTGATCACGGTATCGCCCCTGCCAGGTGAGTACAATTTGCTCCACCAAGAGCCCGGCCGCTGAGGGATGGTCTGTGGACTCTGGGTCCAAGGAGGAGCTTTCCTGGCCTACCCTCCCCCAAATCCACTGGCCAAACGTTTCCGCAGACCACCCCTGCTGCCACCGGCACAATTGTGATGACATTCAGGCTTCAGATATGCACTGCCCAGAGTCAAACCTTTGCTATGCACCGCCGAGGTGCACGTTAAGTGTAAGGTGCAGCCGAGAACACTGACATCAGAAAGTTTCTTTTGACAACAGCACAACTCCCCGTTGTTAGACAGGGAATCAAAAAATTGAGATAATCTCTTGTTGTTCCCCTCCACGGAAATCTTTAGTAAAAGGCGAAAGATTTATACGATCTGAAGAGAAACAAGAGCAAGTGTTGGGCTGGACTGACACACGCCGTCCAGCAGGCGGAGCTCTGCGTGGCCTCATCGCGGTGGGGAAGAGTAGGGAAAACCGGGTGGGAGCGGGTAAAGCCGGGGGGAGGGGTCAAAAAACTGGGAAAAACTGGAAAAGATGTACTCGGAGATAGGCCAAGAGTACAGAAAGGACAAGGAAAGAAGAAAGGCAACGCTGAGAGAGATCCTGGGGTGCCCCACTACTATTCAAGGATCACTTTTTTGTATAGCACAATTTGTACACAAAGTAATCAAAATACTTGGACTCTGGGTCCAAGGAGGAGCTTTCCTGGCCTACCCTCCCCCAAATCCACTGGCCAAACGTTTCCGCAGACCACCCCTGCTGCCACTGGCACAATTGTGATGACATTCAGGCTTCAGATGCGCACTGCCCAGAGTCAAACCTTTGCTATGCACCGCCGAGGTGCACGTTAAGTGTAAGGTGCAGCTGAGAACACTGACATCAGAAAGTTTCTTTTGACAACAGCACAACTCCCCGTTGTTAAACAGGGAATCAAAAAATTGAGATAATCTCTTGTTGTTCCCCTCCACGGAAATCTTTAGTAAAAGGCGAAAGATTTATACGATCTGAAGAGAAACAAGAGCAAGTGTTGGGCTGGACTGACACACGCCGTCCAGCAGGCGGAGCTCTGCGTGGCCTCATCGCGGTGGGGAAGAGTAGGAAAAGCCAGTGGGAGGGGTCAAAAAACTGGGAAAGACTGGAAAAGATGTACTCGGAGATAGGCCAAGAGTAACAGAAAGGACAAGGAAAGAAGAAAGGCAACGCTGAGAGAGATCCTGGGGTGCCCCACTTCTATTCAAGGAGACTTTTTTGTGTCGCACAATTTGTACACAAAGAAATCAAAATAGTTGACTGATATCACGTCATTCCAAGCTCCGGCTCCCTAACCCGGGAGGCGGAGCTTGGAATCCTGTGCAGCTGATCCTCCTTAGCCAAACGAAGGTGCAAAACAAAGCGCCTAACAGATAAAGCTCGAAACTGACTCGACGCACAGTCAGGGATTCCTTGGTTCTTGGAGTTCTTTGGACACGAGGTCAGGGGAGGGCGTGGACGCAGTCCCCACTAGCAGAAATTACACAGTTGAGATTCCCACATTTGAAGGATTCACAGGGGTCAGCACATCCGGAGAGCAACAGACGAGCCTCGCCGTGGGTGAACCGCCTTGGTGATCACGGTATCGCCCCTGCCAGGTGAGTACGATTTGCTCCGCCAAGAGCCCGGCCGCTGAGGGATGGTCTGTGGACTCTGGGTCCAAGGAGGAGCTTTCTGGCCTACCCTCCCCCAAATCCACTGGCCAAACGTTTCCGCAGACCACCCCTGCTGCCACCGGCACAATTGTGATGACATTCAGGCTTCAGATATGCACTGCCCAGAGCCAGACCTTTGCTATGAACCACTGACATGCACGGTAAGTGTGAAGCGCAGCCGTGAACACTGACATCAGAAAGTTTCTTTTGACAACAGCACAACTCCCCGTTGTTAAACAGGGAATCAAAAAATTTAGATAATATCTTGTTGTTTCTCTCCACAGAAATCTTTAGTAAAAGGCAAAAGACTTGTACGATCTAAAGAGAAACAAGACCAAATGTTGGGCTAGACTGACACACGCCGGCAAGCAGGCGGAGCTCTGCGTGGCCTCATCACGGTGGGGAAGAGTAGGGAAAACCAGGTGGGAGCGGGTAAAGCCGGGGGGAGGGGTCAAAAAACTGGGAAAAACTGGAAAAGATGTACTCGGAGATAGGCCAAGAGTACAGAAAGGACAAGGAAAGAAGAAAGGCAACGCTGAGAGAGATCCTGGGGTGCCCCACTACTATTCAAGGATCACTTTTTTGTATAGCACAATTTGTACACAAAGTAATCAAAATACTTGGACTCTGGGTCCAAGGAGGAGCTTTCCTGGCCTACCCTCCCCCAAATTCACTGGCCAAACGTTTCCGCAGACCACCCCTGCTGCCACTGGCACAATTGTGATGACATTCAGGCTTCAGATGCGCACTGCCCAGAGTCAAACCTTTGCTATGCAACCACGAGGTGCACGTTAAGTGTAAGGTGCAGCTGAGAACACTGACATCAGAAAGTTTCTTTTGACAACAGCACAACTCCCCGTTGTTACACAGGGAATCAAAAAATTTAGATAATCTCTTGTTGTTCCCCTCCACGGAAATCTTTAGTAAAAGGCGAAAGATTTATACGATCTGAAGAGAAACAAGAGCAAGTGTTGGGCTGGACTGACACACGCCGTCCAGCAGGCGGAGCTCTGCGTGGCCTCATCGCGGTGGGGAAGAGTAGGGAAAACCGGGTGGGAGCGGGTAAAGCCGGGGGGAGGGGTCAAAAAACTGGGAAAAACTGGAAAAGATGTACTCGGAGATAGGCCAAGAGTACAGAAAGGACAAGGAAAGAAGAAAGGCAATGCTGAGAGAGATCCTGGGGTGCCCCACTACTATTCAAGGATCACTTTTTTGTATAGCACAATTTGTACACAAAGTAATCAAAATACTTGGACTCTGGGTCCAAGGAGGAGCTTTCCTGGCCTACCCTCCCCCAAATCCACTGGCCAAACGTTTCCGCAGACCACCCCTGCTGCCACTGGCACAATTGTGATGACATTCAGGCTTCAGATGCGCACTGCCCAGAGTCAAACCTTTGCTATGCACCGCCGAGGTGCACGTTAAGTGTAAGGTGCAGCTGAGAACACTGACATCAGAAAGTTTCTTTTGACAACAGCACAACTCCCCGTTGTTAAACAGGGAATCAAAAAATTGAGATAATCTCTTGTTGTTCCTCCACGGAAATCTTTAGTAAAAGGCGAAAGATTTATACGATCTGAAGAGAAACAAGAGCAAGTGTTGGGCTGGACAGACACACGCCGTCCAGCAGGCGGAGCTCTGCGTGGCCTCATCGCGGTGGGGAAGAGTAGGAAAAGCCAGTGGGAGGGGTCAAAAAACTGGGAAAGACTGGAAAAGATGTACTCGGAGATAGGCCAAGAGTAACAGAAAGGACAAGGAAAGAAGAAAGGCAATGCTGAGAGAGATCCTGGGGTGCCGCACTTATATTCAAGGAGACTTTTTGGTATAGCACAATTTGTACACAAAGAAATCAAAATAGTTGACTGATATCATGTCATTCCAAGCTCCGGCTCCCTAACCCGCGAGGCGGAGCTTGGAATCCTGTGCAGGTGATCCTTCTTAGCCAAACAAAGGTGCAAAACAAAGCGCATAACAGATAAAGCTCGAAACTGCCTCGACGCACAGTCAGGGATTCCTTGGTTCTTGGAGTTCTTTGGACACAAGGTCAAGGGAGGGCGTGGACGCAGTCCCCCACGAGCAGAAATTATACAGTTGAGATTCCCACATTTGAAGGATTCACAGGGGTCAGCACATCCGGAGAGCAACAGACGAGCCTCGCCGTGGGTGAACCGCCTTGGTGATCACGGTATCGCCCCTGCCAGGTGAGTACGATTTGCTCCGCCAAGAGCCCGGCCGCTGAGGGATGGTCTGTGGACTCTGGGTCCAAGGAGGAGCTTTCCTGGCCTACCCTCCCCCAAATCCACTGGCCAAACGTTTCCGCAGACCACCCCTGCTGCCACTGGCACAATTGTGATGACATTCAGGCTTCAGATATGCACTGCCCAGAGCCAGACCTTTGCTATGAACCACTGACATGCACGGTAAGTGTGAAGCGCAGCCGTGAACACTGACATCAGAAAGTTTCTTTTGACAACAGCACAACTCCCCGTTGTTAAACAGGGAATCAAAAAATTGAGATAATCTCTTGTTGTTCCCCTCCACGGAAATCTTTAGTAAAAGGCGAAAGATTTATACGATCTGAAGAGAAACAAGAGCAAGTGTTGGGCTGGACTGACACACGCCGTCCAGCAGGCGGAGCTCTGCGTGGCCTCATCGCGGTGGGGAAGAGTAGGGAAAACCGGGTGGGAGCGGGTAAAGCCGGGGGGAGGGGTCAAAAAACTGGGAAAAACTGGAAAAGATGTACTCGGAGATAGGCCAAGAGTACAGAAAGGACAAGGAAAGAAGAAAGGCAACGCTGAGAGAGATCCTGGGGTGCCCCACTACTATTCAAGGATCACTTTTTTGTATAGCACAATTTGTACACAAAGTAATCAAAATACTTGGACTCTGGGTCCAAGGAGGAGCTTTCTTGGCCTACCCTCCCCCAAATCCACTGGCCAAACGTTTCCGCAGACCACCCCTGCTGCCACTGGCACAATTGTGATGACATTCAGGCTTCAGATGCGCACTGCCCAGAGTCAAACCTTTGCTATGCACCACCGAGGTGCACGTTAAGTGTAAGGTGCAGCTGAGAACACTGACATCAGAAAGTTTCTTTTGACAACAGCACAACTCCCCGTTGTTAAACATGGAATCAAAAAATTGAGATAATCTCTTGTTGTTCCTCTCCACAGAAATCTTTAGTAAAAGGCGAAAGAACACTGACATCAGAAAGTTTCTTTTGACAACAGCACAACTCCCCATTGTTAAACAGGGAATTAAAAAATTGAGATAATCTCTTGTTGTTCCTCTCCATGGAAATCTTTAGTAAAAGGCGAAAGATTTATACGATCTGAAGAGAAACAAGAGCAAGTGTTGGGCTGGACAGACACACGCCGTCCAGCAGGCGGAGCTCTGCGTGGCCTCATCGCGGTGGGGAAGAGTAGGGAAAACCGGGTGGGAGCGGGTAAAGCCGGGGGAGGGGTCAAAAACTTGGAAAAACTGGAAAAGATGTACTCGGAGATAGGCCAAGAGTACAGAAAGGACAAGGAAAGAAGAAAGGCAACGCTGAGAGAGATCCTGGGGTGCCCCACTACTATTCAAGGATCACTTTTTTGTATAGCACAATTTGTACACAAAGTAATCAAAATACTTGGACTCTGGGTCCAAGGAGGAGCTTTCCTGGCCTACCCTCCCCCAAATCCACTGGCCAAACGTTCCGCAGACCACCCCTGCTGCCACTGGCACAATTGTGATGACATTCAGGCTTCAGATGCGCACTGCCCAGAGTCAAACCTTTGCTATGCACCGCCGAGGTGCACGTTAAGTGTAAGGTGCAGCTGAGAACACTGACATCAGAAAGTTTCTTTTGACAACAGCACAACTCCCCGTTGTTAAACAGGGAATCAAAAAATTGAGATAATCTCTTGTTGTTCCCCTCCACGGAAATCTTTAGTAAAAGGCGAAAGATTTATACGATCTGAAGAGAAACAAGAGCAAGTGTTGGGCTGGACTGACACACGCCGTCCAGCAGGCGGAGCTCTGCGTGGCCTCATCAGCGGTGGGGAAGAGTAGGAAAAGCCAGTGGGAGGGGTCTAAAATCTGGGAAAAACTGGAAAAGATGTACTCGGAGATAGGCCAAGAGTACAGAAAGGACAAGGAAAGAAGAAAGGCAACACTGAGAGAGATCCTGGGGTGCCGCACTTATATTCAAGGAGACTTTTTGGTATAGCACAATTTGTACACAAAGAAATCAAAATAGTTGACTGATATCATGTCATTCCAAGCTCTGGCTCCCTAACCCGGAGGCGGAGCTTGGAATCCTGTGCAGCTGATCCTCCTTAGCCAAACAAAGGTGCAAAACAAAGCGCCTAACAGATAAAGCTCGAAACTGACTCGACGCACAGTCAGGGATTCCTTGGTTCTTGGAGTTCTTTGGACACGAGGTCAGGGGAGGCCTGGACGCAGTCCCCCACTAGCAGAAATTACACAGTTGAGATTCCCACATTTGAAGGATTCACAGGGGTCAGCACATCCGGAGAGCAACAGACGAGCCTCGCCGTGGGTGAACCGCCTTGGTGATCACGGTATCGCCCCTGCCAGGTGAGTACGATTTGCTCCGCCAAGAGCCCGGCCGCTGAGGGATGGTCTGTGGACTCTGGGTCCAAGGAGGAGCTTTCCTGGCCTACCCTCCCCCAAATCCACTGGCCAAACGTTTCCGCAGACCACCCCTGCTGCCACCGGCACAATTGTGATGACATTCAGGCTTCAGATATGCACTGCCCAGAGCCAGACCTTTGCTATGAACCACTGACATGCACGGTAAGTGTGAAGCGCAGCCGTGAACACTGACATCAGAAAGTTTCTTTTGACAACAGCACAACTCCCCGTTGTTAAACAGGGAATCAAAAAAATTGAGATAATCTCTTGTTGTTCCTCTCCACGGAAATCTTTAGTAAAAGGCGAAAGATTTATACGATCTGAAGAGAAACAAGAGCAAGTGTTGGGCTGGACTGACACACGCCGTCCAGCAGGCGGAGCTCTGCGTGGCCTCATCGCGGTGGGGAAGAGTAGGGAAAACCGGGTGGGAGCGGGTAAAGCCGGGGGGAGGGGTCAAAAAACTGGGAAAAACTGGAAAAGATGTACTCGGAGATAGGCCAAGAGTACAGAAAGGACAAGGAAAGAAGAAAGGCAACGCTGAGAGAGATCCTGGGGTGCCCCACTACTATTCAAGGATCACTTTTTTGTATAGCACAATTTGTACACAAAGTAATCAAAATACTTGGACTCTGGGTCCAAGGAGGAGCTTTCCTGGCCTACCCTCCCCCAAATTCACTGGCCAAACGTTTCCGCAGACCACCCCTGCTGCCACTGGCACAATTGTGATGACATTCAGGCTTCAGATGCGCACTGCCCAGAGCCAGACCTTTGCTATGAACCACTGACATGCACGGTAAGTGTGAAGCGCAGCCGTGAACACTGACATCAGAAAGTTTCTTTTGACAACAGCACAACTCCCCGTTGTTAAACAGGGAATCAAAAAATTTAGATAATCTCTTGTTGTTCCCCTCCACGGAAATCTTTAGTAAAAGGCGAAAGATTTATACGATCTGAAGAGAAACAAGAGCAAGTGTTGGGCTGGACTGACACACGCCGTCCAGCAGGCGGAGCTCTGCGTGGCCTCATCGCGGTGGGGAAGAGTAGGGAAAACCGGGTGGGAGCGGGTAAAGCCGGGGGGAGGGGTCAAAAAACTGGGAAAAACTGGAAAAGATGTACTCGGAGATAAGCCAAGAGTACAGAAAGGACAAGGAAAGAAGAAAGGCAACGCTGAGAGAGATCCTGGGGTGCCGCACTACTATTCAAGGATCACTTTTTTGTATAGCACAATTTGTACACAAAGAAATCAAAATAGTTGACTGATATCATGTCATTCCAAGCTCTGGCTCCCTAACCCGGGAGGCGGAGCTTGGAATCCTGTGCAGCTGATCCTCCTTAGCCAAACAAAGGTGCAAAACAAAGCGCCTAACAGATAAAGCTCGAAACTGACTCGACGCACAGTCAGGGATTCCTTGGTTCTTGGAGTTCTTTGGACACGAGGTCAGGGGAGGGCCTGGACGCAGTCCCCCACTAGCAGAAATTTCACAGGGGTCAGCACATCCGGAGAGCAACCGACGAGCCTCGCTGTGGGTGAACCGCCTTGGTGATCACGGTATCGCCCCTGCCAGGTGAGTACGATTTGCTCCGCCAAGAGCCCGGCCGCTGAGGGATGGTCTGTGGACTCTGGGTCCAAGGAGGAGCTTTCCTGGCCTACCCTCCCCCAAATCCACTGGCCAAACGTTTCCGCAGACCACCCCTGCTGCCACTGGCACAATTGTGATGACATTCAGGCTTCAGATGCGCACTGCCCAGAGTCAAACCTTTGCTATGCACCGCCGAGGTGCACGTTAAGTGTAAGGTGCAGCTGAGAACACTGACATCAGAAAGTTTCTTTTGACAACAGCACAACTCCCCGTTGTTAAACAGGGAATCAAAAAATTGAGATAATCTCTTGTTGTTCCTCTCCACGGAAATCTTTAGTAAAAGGCGAAAGATTTATACGATCTGAAGAGAAACAAGAGCAAGTGTTGGGCTGGACAGACACACGCCGTCCAGCAGGCGGAGCTCTGCGTGGCCTCATCGCGGTGGGGAAGAGTAGGAAAAGCCAGTGGGAGGGGTCAAAAAACTGGGAAAGACTGGAAAAGATGTACTCGGAGATAGGCCAAGAGTAACAGAAAGGACAAGGAAAGAAGAAAGGCAATGCTGAGAGAGATCCTGGGGTGCCGCACTTATATTCAAGGAGACTTTTTGGTATAGCACAATTTGTACACAAAGAAATCAAAATAGTTGACTGATATCACGTCATTCCAAGCTCCGGCTCCCTAACCCGCGAGGCGGAGCTTGGAATCCTGTGCAGGTGATCCTTCTTAGCCAAACAAAGGTGCAAAACAAAGCGCATAACAGATAAAGCTCGAAACTGCCTCGACGCACAGTCAGGGATTCCTTGGTTCTTGGAGTTCTTTGGACACAAGGTCAAGGGAGGGCGTGGACGCAGTCCCCCACGAGCAGAAATTATACAGTTGAGATTCCCACATTTGAAGGATTCACAGGGGTCAGCACATCCGGAGAGCAACAGACGAGCCTCGCCGTGGGTGAACCGCCTTGGTGATCACGGTATCGCCCCTGCCAGGTGAGTACGATTTGCTCCACCAAGAGCCCGGCCGCTGAGGGATGGTCTGTGGACTCTGGGTCCAAGGAGGAGCTTTCCTGGCCTACCCTCCCCCAAATCCACTGGCCAAACGTTTCCGCAGACCACCCCTGCTGCCACCGGCACAATTGTGATGACATTCAGGCTTCAGATATGCACTGCCCAGAGCCAGACCTTTGCTATGAACCACTGACATGCACGGTAAGTGTGAAGCGCAGCCGTGAACACTGACATCAGAAAGTTTCTTTTGACAACAGCACAACTCCCCGTTGTTAAACAGGGAATCAAAAAATTGAGATAATCTCTTGTTGTTCCCCTCCACGGAAATCTTTAGTAAAAGGCGAAAGATTTATACGATCTGAAGAGAAACAAGAGCAAGTGTTGGGCTGGACTGACACACGCCGTCCAGCAGGCGGAGCTCTGCGTGGCCTCATCGCGGTGGGGAAGAGTAGGGAAAACCGGGTGGGAGCGGGTAAAGCCGGGGGGAGGGGTCAAAAAACTGGGAAAAACTGGAAAAGATGTACTCGGAGATAGGCCAAGAGTACAGAAAGGACAAGGAAAGAAGAAAGGCAACGCTGAGAGAGATCCTGGGGTGCCCCACTACTATTCAAGGATCACTTTTTTGTATAGCACAATTTGTACACAAAGTAATCAAAATACTTGGACTCTGGGTCCAAGGAGGAGCTTTCCTGGCCTACCCTCCCCCAAATCCACTGGCCAAACGTTTCCGCAGACCACCCCTGCTGCCACTGGCACAATTGTGATGACATTCAGGCTTCAGATGCGCACTGCCCAGAGTCAAACCTTTGCTATGCACCGCCGAGGTGCACGTTAAGTGTAAGGTGCAGCTGAGAACACTGACATCAGAAAGTTTCTTTTGACAACAGCACAACTCCCCGTTGTTAAACAGGGAATCAAAAAATTGAGATAATCTCTTGTTGTTCCTCTCCACGGAAATCTTTAGTAAAAGGCGAAAGATTTATACGATCTGAAGAGAAACAAGAGCAAGTGTTGGGCTGGACAGACACACGCCGTCCAGCAGGCGGAGCTCTGCGTGGCCTCATCGCGGTGGGGAAGAGTAGGAAAAGCCAGTGGGAGGGGTCAAAAAACTGGGAAAAACTGGAAAAGATGTACTCGGAGATAGGCCAAGAGTACAGAAAGGACAAGGAAAGAAGAAAGGCAACGCTGAGAGAGATCCTGGGGTGCCGCACTTATATTCAAGGAGACTTTTTGGTATAGCACAATTTGTACACAAAGAAATCAAAATAGTTGACTGATATCATGTCATTCCAAGCTCTGGCTCCCTAACCCGGGAGGCGGAGCTTGGAATCCTGTGCAGCTGATCCTCCTTAGCCAAACAAAGGTGCAAAACAAAGCGCCTAACAGATAAAGCTCGAAACTGACTCGACGCACAGTCAGGGATTCCTTGGTTCTTGGAGTTCTTTGGACACGAGGTCAGGGGAGGGCCTGGACGCAGTCCCCCACTAGCAGAAATTACACAGTTGAGATTCCCACATTTGAAGGATTCACAGGGGTCAGCACATCCGGAGAGCAACAGACGAGCCTCGCCGTGGGTGAACCGCCTTGGTGATCACGGTATCGCCCCTGCCAGGTGAGTACGATTTGCTCCGCCAAGAGCCCGGCCGCTGAGGGATGGTCTGTGGACTCTGGGTCCAAGGAGGAGCTTTCCTGGCCTACCCTCCCCCAAATCCACTGGCCAAACGTTTCCGCAGACCACCCCTGCTGCCACCGGCACAATTGTGATGACATTCAGGCTTCAGATATGCACTGCCCAGAGCCAGACCTTTGCTATGAACCACTGACATGCACGGTAAGTGTGAAGCGCAGCCGTGAACACTGACATCAGAAAGTTTCTTTTGACAACAGCACAACTCCCCGTTGTTAAACAGGGAATCAAAAAATTGAGATAATCTCTTGTTGTTCCTCTCCACGGAAATCTTTAGTAAAAGGCGAAAGATTTATACGATCTGAAGAGAAACAAGAGCAAGTGTTGGGCTGGACTGACACACGCCGTCCAGCAGGCGGAGCTCTGCGTGGCCTCATCGCGGTGGGGAAGAGTAGGGAAAACCGGGTGGGAGCGGGTAAAGCCGGGGGGAGGGGTCAAAAAACTGGGAAAAACTGGAAAAGATGTACTCGGAGATAGGCCAAGAGTACAGAAAGGACAAGGAAAGAAGAAAGGCAACGCTGAGAGAGATCCTGGGGTGCCCCACTACTATTCAAGGATCACTTTTGTATAGCACAATTTGTACACAAAGTAATCAAAATACTTGGACTCTGGGTCCAAGGAGGAGCTTTCCTGGCCTACCCTCCCCCAAATCCACTGGCCAAACGTTTCCGCAGACCACCCCTGCTGCCACTGGCACAATTGTGATGACATTCAGGCTTCAGATGCGCACTGCCCAGAGTCAAACCTTTGCTATGCACCGCCGAGGTGCACGTTAAGTGTAAGGTGCAGCCGAGAACACTGACATCAGAAAGTTTCTTTTGACAACAGCACAACTCCCCGTTGTTAAACAGGGAATCAAAAAATTGAGATAATCTCTTGTTGTTCCCCTCCACGGAAATCTTTAGTAAAAGGCGAAAGATTTATACGATCTGAAGAGAAACAAGAGCAAGTGTTGGGCTGGACTGACACGCCGTCCAGCAGGCGGAGCTCTGCGTGGCCTCATCGCTGGTGGGAAGAGTAGGGAAAACCGGGTGGGAGCGGGTAAAGCCGGGGGGAGGGGTCAAAAAACTGGGAAAAACTGGAAAAGATGTACTCGGAGATAGGCCAAGAGTACAGAAAGGACAAGGAAAGAAGAAAGGCAATGCTGAGAGAGATCCTGGGGTGCCCCACTACTATTCAAGGATCACTTTTTTGTATAGCACAATTTGTACACAAAGTAATCAAAATACTTGGACTCTGGGTCCAAGGAGGAGCTTTCCTGGCCTACCCTCCCCCAAATCCACTGGCCAAACGTTTCCGCAGACCACCCCTGCTGCCACTGGCACAATTGTGATGACATTCAGGCTTCAGATGCGCACTGCCCAGAGTCAAACCTTTGCTATGCACCGCCGAGGTGCACGTTAAGTGTAAGGTGCAGCTGAGAACACTGACATCAGAAAGTTTCTTTTGACAACAGCACAACTCCCCGTTGTTAAACAGGGAATCAAAAAATTGAGATAATCTCTTGTTGTTCCTCTCCACGGAAATCTTTAGTAAAAGGCGAAAGATTTATACGATCTGAAGAGAAACAAGAGCAAGTGTTGGGCTGGACAGACACACGCCGTCCAGCAGGCGGAGCTCTGCGTGGCCTCATCGCGGTGGGGAAGAGTAGGAAAAGCCAGTGGGAGGGGTCAAAAAACTGGGAAAGACTGGAAAAGATGTACTCGGAGATAGGCCAAGAGTAACAGAAAGGACAAGGAAAGAAGAAAGGCAATGCTGAGAGAGATCCTGGGGTGCCGCACTTATATTCAAGGAGACTTTTTTGTATCGCACAATTTGTACACAAAGAAATCAAAATAGTTGACTGATATCATGTCATTCCAAGCTCTGGCTCCCTAACCCGGGAGGCGGAGCTTGGAATCCTGTGCAGCTGATCCTCCTTAGCCAAACAAAGGTGCAAAACAAAGCGCCTAACAGATAAAGCTCGAAACTGACTCGACGCACAGTCAGGGATTCCTTGGTTCTTGGAGTTCTTTGGACACGAGGTCAGGGGAGGGCGTGGACGAAGTCCCCCACTAGCAGAAATTACACAGTTGAGATTCCCACATTTGAAGGATTCACAGGGGTCAGCACATCCGGAGAGCAACAGACGAGCCTCGCCGTGGGTGAACCGCCTTGGTGATCACGGTATCGCCCCTGCCAGGTGAGTACGATTTGCTCCGCCAAGAGCCCGGCCGCTGAGGGATGGTCTGTGGACTCTGGGTCCAAGGAGGAGCTTTCCTGGCCTACCCTCCCCCAAATCCACTGGCCAAACGTTTCCGCAGACCACCCCTGCTGCCACCGGCACAATTGTGATGACATTCAGGCTTCAGATATGCACTGCCCAGAGCCAGACCTTTGCTATGAACCACTGACATGCACGGTAAGTGTGAAGCGCAGCCGTGAACACTGACATCAGAAAGTTTCTTTTGACAACAGCACAACTCCCCATTGATAAACAGGGAATCAAAAAATTGAGATAATCTCTTGTTGTTCCTCTCCACGGAAATCTTTAGTAAAAGGTGAAAAAACACTGACATCAGAAAGTTTCTTTTGACAACAGCACAACTCCCCGTTGTTAAACAGGGAATCAAAAAATTTAGATAATGTCTCGTTGTTCCCCTCCACGGAAATCTTTAGTAAAAGGCAAAAGATTTATACGATCTGAAGAGAAACAAGAGCAAGTGTTGGGCTGGACTGACACACGCCGTCCAGCAGGCGGAGCTCTGCATGGCCTCATCGCGGTGGGGAAGAGTAGGGAAATCCAGGGGGAGGGGTCAAAAAACTGGGAAAGACTGGAAAAGATGTACTCGGAGATAGGCCAAGAGTACAGAAAGGACAAGGAAAGAAGAAAGGCAACGCTGAGAGAGATCCTGGGGTGCCCCACTTCTATTCAAGGATCACTTTTTTGTATCGCACAATTTGTACACAAAGAAATCAAAATAGTTGACTGATATCACGTCATTCCAAGCTCCGGCTCCCTAACCCGCGAGGCGGAGCTTGGAATCCTGTGCAGGTGATCCTTCTTAGCCAAACAAAGGTGCAAAACAAAGCGCATAACAGATAAAGCTCGAAACTGCCTCGACGCACAGTCAGGGATTCCTTGGTTCTTGGAGTTCTTTGGACACGAGGTCAAGGGAGGGCGTGGACGCAGTCCCCCACGAGCAGAAATTATACAGTTGAGATTCCCACATTTGGAGGATTCACAGGGGTCAGCACGTCCGGAGAGCAACGGACGAGCCTCGCCGTGGGTGAACCGCCTTGGTGATCACGGTATCGCCCCTGCCAGGTGAGTACGATTTACTCTGCCAAGAGCCCGGCCGCTGAGGGATGGTCTGTGGACTCTGGGTCCAAGGAGGAGCTTTCCTGGCCTACCCTCCCCCAAATCCACTGGCCAAACGTTTCCGCAGACCACCCCTGCTGCCACTGGCACAATTGTGATGACATTCAGGCTTCAGATGCGCACTGCCCAGAGTCAAACCTTTGCTATGCACCGCCGAGGTGCACGTTAAGTGTAAGGTGCAGCTGAGAACACTGACATCAGAAAGTTTCTTTTGACAACAGCACAACTCCCCGTTGTTAAACAGGGAATCAAAAAATTGAGATAATCTCTTGTTGTTCCCCTCCACGGAAATCTTTAGTAAAAGGCGAAAGATTTATACGATCTGAAGAGAAACAAGAGCAAGTGTTGGGCTGGACTGACACACGCCGTCCAGCAGGCGGAGCTCTGCGTGGCCTCATCGCGGTGGGGAAGAGTAGGAAAAGCCAGTGGGAGGGGTCAAAAAACTGGGAAAGACTGGAAAAGATGTATTCGGAGATAGGCCAAGAGTAACAGAAAGGACAAGGAAAGAAGAAAGGCAACGCTGAGAGAGATCCTGGGGTGCCGCACTTATATTCAAGGAGACTTTTTGGTATAGCACAATTTGTACACAAAGAAATCAAAATAGTTGACTGATATCACGTCATTCCAAGCTCCGGCTCCCTAACCCGCGAGGCGGAGCTTGGAATCCTGTGCAGGTGATCCTTCTTAGCCAAACAAAGGTGCAAAACAAAGCGCATAACAGATAAAGCTCGAAACTGCCTCGACGCACAGTCAGGGATTCCTTGGTTCTTGGAGTTCTTTGGACACAAGGTCAAGGGAGGGCGTGGACGCAGTCCCCCACGAGCAGAAATTATACAGTTGAGATTCCCACATTTGAAGGATTCACAGGGGTCAGCACATCCGGAGAGCAACAGACGAGCCTCGCCGTGGGTGAACCGCCTTGGTGATCACGGTATCGCCCCTGCCAGGTGAGTACGATTTGCTCCGCCAAGAGCCCGGCCGCTGAGGGATGGTCTGTGGACTCTGGGTCCAAGGAGGAGCTTTCCTGGCCTACCCTCCCCCAAATCCACTGGCCAAACGTTTCCGCAGACCACCCCTGCTGCCACCGGCACAATTGTGATGACATTCAGGCTTCAGATATGCACTGCCCAGAGCCAGACCTTTGCTATGAACCACTGACATGCACGGTAAGTGTGAAGCGCAGCCGTGAACACTGACATCAGAAAGTTTCTTTTGACAACAGCACAACTCCCGTTGTTAAACAGGGAATCAAAAAATTGAGATAATCTCTTGTTGTTCCTCTCCACGGAAATCTTTAGTAAAAGGCGAAAGATTTATACGATCTGAAGAGAAACAAGAGCAAGTGTTGGGCTGGACTGACACACGCCGTCCAGCAGGCGGAGCTCTGCGTGGCCTCATCGCGGTGGGGAAGAGTAGGGAAAACCGGGTGGGAGCGGGTAAAGCCGGGGGGAGGGGTCAAAAAACTGGGAAAAACTGGAAAAGATGTACTCGGAGATAGGCCAAGAGTACAGAAAGGACAAGGAAAGAAGAAAGGCAATGCTGAGAGAGATCCTGGGGTGCCCCACTACTATTCAAGGATCACTTTTTTGTATAGCACAATTTGTACACAAAGTAATCAAAATACTTGGACTCTGGGTCCAAGGAGGAGCTTTCCTGGCCTACCCTCCCCCAAATCCACTGGCCAAACGTTTCCGCAGACCACCCCTGCTGCCACCGGCACAATTGTGATGACATTCAGGCTTCAGATATGCACTGCCCAGAGCCAGACCTTTGCTATGAACCACTGACATGCACGGTAAGTGTGAAGCGCAGCCGTGAACACTGACATCAGAAAGTTTCTTTTGACAACAGCACAACTCCGCGTTGTTAAACAGGGAATCAAAAAATTGAGATAATCTCTTGTTGTTCCTCTCCACGGAAATCTTTAGTAAAAGGCGAAAGATTTATACAATCTGAAGAGAAACAAGAGCAAGTGTTGGGCTGGACTGACACACGCCGTCCAGCAGGCGGAGCTCTGCGTGGCCTCATCGCGGTGGGGAAGAGTAGGGAAAACCGGGTGGGAGCGGGTAAAGCCGGGGGGAGGGGTCAAAAAACTGGGAAAAACTGGAAAAGATGTACTCGGAGATAGGCCAAGAGTACAGAAAGGACAAGGAAAGAAGAAAGGCAATGCTGAGAGAGATCCTGGGGTGCCCCACTACTATTCAAGGATCACTTTTTTGTATCGCACAACTTGTACACAAAGAAATCAAAATAGTTGACTGATATCACGTCATTCCAAGCTCCGGCTCCCTAACCCGCGAGGCGGAGCTTGGAATCCTGTGCAGGTGATCCTTCTTAGCCAAACAAAGGTGCAAAACAAAGCGCATAACAGATAAAGCTCGAAACTGCCTCGACGCACAGTCAGGGATTCCTTGGTTCTTGGAGTTCTTTGGACACAAGGTCAAGGGAGGGCGTGGACGCAGTCCCCCACGAGCAGAAATTATACAGTTGAGATTCCCACATTTGGAGGATTCACAGGGGTCAGCACGTCCGGAGAGCAACGGACGAGCCTCGCCGTGGGTGAACCGCCTTGGTGATCATGATATCGCCCCTGCCAGGTGAGTACGATTTACTCTGCCAAGAGCCCGGCCGCTGAGGGATGGTCTGTGGACTCTGGGTCCAAGGAGGAGCTTTCCTGGCCTACCCTCCCCCAAATCCACTGGCCAAACGTTTCCGCAGACCACCCCTGCTGCCACTGGCACAATTGTGATGACATTCAGGCTTCAGATGCGCACTGCCCAGAGTCAAACCTTTGCTATGCACCGCCGAGGTGCACGTTAAGTGTAAGGTGCAGCTGAGAACACTGACATCAGAAAGTTTCTTTTGACAACAGCACAACTCCCCGTTGTTAAACAGGGAATCAAAAAATTGAGATAATCTCTTGTTGTTCCTCTCCACGGAAATCTTTAGTAAAAGGCGAAAGATTTATACGATCTGAAGAGAAACAAGAGCAAGTGTTGGGCTGGACTGACACACGCCGTCCAGCAGGCGGAGCTCTGCGTGGCCTCATCGCGGTGGGGAAGAGTAGGGAAAACCGGGTGGGAGCGGGTAAAGCCGGGGGGAGGGGTCAAAAAACTGGGAAAAACTGGAAAAGATGTACTCGGAGATAGGCCAAGAGTACAGAAAGGACAAGGAAAGAAGAAAGGCAATGCTGAGAGAGATCCTGGTCCTACTATTCAAGGATCACTTTTTTGTATAGCACAATTTGTACACAAAGTAATCAAAATAGTTGACTGATATCATGTCATTCCAAGCTCTGGCTCCCTAACCCGGGAGGCGGAGCTTGGAATCCTGTGCAGCTGATCCTCCTTAGCCAAACAAAGGTGCAAAACAAAGCGCCTAACAGATAAAGCTCGAAACTGACTCGACGCACAGTCAGGGATTCCTTGGTTCTTGGAGTTCTTTGGACACGAGGTCAGGGGAGGGCGTGGACGCAGTCCCCCACTAGCAGAAATTACACAGTTGAGATTCCCACATTTGAAGGATTCACAGGGGTCAGCACATCCGGAGAGCAACAGACGAGCCTCGCCGTGGGTGAACCGCCTTGGTGATCACGGTATCGCCCCTGCCAGGTGAGTACGATTTGCTCCGCCAAGAGCCCGGCCGCTGAGGGATGGTCTGTGGACTCTGGGTCCAAGGAGGAGCTTTCCTGGCCTACCCTCCCCCAAATCCACTGGCCAAACGTTTCCGCAGACCACCCCTGCTGCCACTGGCACAATTGTGATGACATTCAGGCTTCAGATGCGCACTGCCCAGAGTCAAACCTTTGCTATGCACCACCGAGGTGCACGTTAAGTGTAAGGTGCAGCTGAGAACACTGACATCAGAAAGTTTCTTTTGACAACAGCACAACTCCCCGTTGTTAAACAGGGAATCAAAAAATTGAGATAATCTCTTGTTGTTCCCCTCCACGGAAATCTTTAGTAAAAGGCGAAAGATTTATACGATCTGAAGAGAAACAAGAGCAAGTGTTGGGCTGGACTGACACACGCCGTCCAGCAGGCGGAGCTCTGCGTGGCCTCATCGCGGTGGGGAAGAGTAGGAAAACCAGGTGGGAGCGGGTAAAGCCGGGGGGAGGGGTCAAAAAACTGGGAAAGACTGGAAAAGATGTACTCGGAGATAGGCCAAGAGTACAGAAAGGACAAGGAAAGAAGAAAGGCAACGCTGAGAGAGATCCTGGGGTGCCCCACTTCTATTCAAGGAGACGTTTTTGTGTCGCACAATTTGTACACAAAGAAATCAAAATAGTTGACTGATATCACGTCATTCCAAGCTCCGGCTCCCTAACCCGCGAGGCGGAGCTTGGAATCCTGTGCAGGTGATCCTTCTTAGCCAAACAAAGGTGCAAAACAAAGCGCATAACAGATAAAGCTCGAAACTGCCTCGACGCACAGTCAGGGATTCCTTGGTTCTTGGAGTTCTTTGGACACAAGGTCAAGGGAGGGCGTGGACGCAGTCCCCCACGAGCAGAAATTACACGGTTGAGATTCCCACATTTGGAGGATTCACAGGGGTCAGCACGTCCGGAGAGCAACGGACGAGCCTCGCCGTGGGTGAACCGCCTTGGTGATCACGGTATCGCCCCTGCCAGGTGAGTACGATTTACTCTGCCAAGAGCCCGGCCGCTGAGGGATGGTCTGTGGACTCTGGGTCCAAGGAGGAGCTTTCCTGGCCTACCCTCCCCCAAATCCACTGGCCAAACGTTTCCGCAGACCACCCCTGCTGCCACCGGCACAATTGTGATGACATTCAGGCTTCAGATGTGCACTGCCCAGAGTCAGACCTTTGCTATGCACCACTGACATGCACATTAAGTGTGAGGTGCAGCCAAGAACATTGACAACAGAAAGTTTCTTTTGACAACAGCACAACTCCCCGTTGTTAAACAGGGAATCAAAAAATTGAGATAATCTCTTGTTGTTCCTCTCCACGGAAATCTTTAGTAAAAGGCGAAAGATTTATACGATCTGAAGAGAAACAAGAGCAAGTGTTGGGCTGGACTGACACACGCCGTCCAGCAGGCGGAGCTCTGCGTGGCCTCATCGCGGTGGGGAAGAGTAGGGAAAACCGGGTGGGAGCGGGTAAAGCCGGGGGGAGGGGTCAAAAAACTGGGAAAAACTGGAAAAGATGTACTCGGAGATAGGCCAAGAGTACAGAAAGGACAAGGAAAGAAGAAAGGCAATGCTGAGAGAGATCCTGGGGTGCCCCACTACTATTCAAGGATCACTTTTGTATAGCACAATTTGTACACAAAGTAATCAAAATACTTGGACTCTGGGTCCAAGGAGGAGCTTTCCTGGCCTACCCTCCCCCAAATCCACTGGCCAAACGTTTCCGCAGACCACCCCTGCTGCCACTGGCACAATTGTGATGACATTCAGGCTTCAGATGCGCACTGCCCAGAGTCAAACCTTTGCTATGCACCGCCGAGGTGCACGTTAAGTGTAAGGTGCAGCTGAGAACACTGACATCAGAAAGTTTCTTTTGACAACAGCACAACTCCCCGTTGTTAAACAGGGAATCAAAAAATTGAGATAATCTCTTGTTGTTCCCCTCCACGGAAATCTTTAGTAAAAGGCGAAAGATTTATACGATCTGAAGAGAAACAAGAGCAAGTGTTGGGCTGGACAGACACACGCCGTCCAGCAGGCGGAGCTCTGCGTGGCCTCATCGCGGTGGGGAAGAGTAGGAAAAGCCAGTGGGAGGGGTCAAAAAACTGGGAAAGACTGGAAAAGATGTACTCGGAGATAGGCCAAGAGTAACAGAAAGGACAAGGAAAGAAGAAAGGCAATGCTGAGAGAGATCCTGGGGTGCCGCACTTATATTCAAGGAGACTTTTTTGTATCGCACAATTTGTACACAAAGAAATCAAAATAGTTGACTGATATCATGTCATTCCAAGCTCTGGCTCCCTAACCCGGGAGGCGGAGCTTGGAATCCTGTGCAGCTGATCCTCCTTAGCCAAACAAAGGTGCAAAACAAAGCGCCTAACAGATAAAGCTCGAAACTGACTCGACGCACAGTCAGGGATTCCTTGGTTCTTGGAGTTCTTTGGACACGAGGTCAGGGGAGGGCGTGGACGAAGTCCCCCACTAGCAGAAATTACACAGTTGAGATTCCCACATTTGAAGGATTCACAGGGGTCAGCACATCCGGAGAGCAACAGACGAGCCTCGCCGTGGGTGAACCGCCTTGGTGATCACGGTATCGCCCCTGCCAGGTGAGTACGATTTGCTCCGCCAAGAGCCCGGCCGCTGAGGGATGGTCTGTGGACTCTGGGTCCAAGGAGGAGCTTTCCTGGCCTACCCTCCCCCAAATCCACTGGCCAAACGTTTCCGCAGACCACCCCTGCTGCCACCGGCACAATTGTGATGACATTCAGGCTTCAGATATGCACTGCCCAGAGCCAGACCTTTGCTATGAACCACTGACATGCACGGTAAGTGTGAAGCGCAGCCGTGAACACTGACATCAGAAAGTTTCTTTTGACAACAGCACAACTCCCCGTTGTTAAACAGGGAATCAAAAAATTTAGATAATATCTTGTTGTTTCTCTCCACAGAAATCTTTAGTAAAAGGCAAAAGACTTGTACGATCTAAAGAGAAACAAGACCAAATGTTGGGCTAGACTGACACACGCCGGCAAGCAGGCGGAGCTCTGCGTGGCCTCATCACGGTGGGGAAGAGTAGGGAAAACCAGGTGGGAGCGGGTAAAGCCGGGGGGAGGGGTCAAAAAACTGGGAAAAACTGGAAAAGATGTACTCGGAGATAGGCCAAGAGTACAGAAAGGACAAGGAAAGAAGAAAGGCAATGCTGAGAGAGATCCTGGGGTGCCCCACTACTATTCAAGGATCACTTTTTTGTATAGCACAATTTGTACACAAAGTAATCAAAATACTTGGACTCTGGGTCCAAGGAGGAGCTTTCCTGGCCTACCCTCCCCCAAATCCACTGGCCAAACGTTTCCGCAGACCACCCCTGCTGCCACCGGCACAATTGTGATGACATTCAGGCTTCAGATATGCACTGCCCAGAGCCAGACCTTTGCTATGAACCACTGACATGCACGGTAAGTGTGAAGCGCAGCCGTGAACACTGACATCAGAAAGTTTCTTTTGACAACAGCACAACTCCCCGTTGTTAAACAGGGAATCAAAAAATTGAGATAATCTCTTGTTGTTCCCCTCCACGGAAATCTTTAGTAAAAGGCGAAAGATTTATACGATCTGAAGAGAAACAAGAGCAAGTGTTGGGCTGGACTGACACACGCCGTCCAGCAGGCGGAGCTCTGCGTGGCCTCATCGCGGTGGGGAAGAGTAGGGAAACCGGGTGGGAGCGGGTAAAGCCGGGGAGGGGTCAAAAACTGGGAAAAACTGGAAAAGATGTACTCGGAGATAGGCCAAGAGTACAGAAAGGACAAGGAAAGAAGAAAGGCAATGCTGAGAGAGATCCTGGGGTGCCCCACTACTATTCAAGGATCACTTTTTGTATAGCACAATTTGTACACAAAGTAATCAAAATACTTGGACTCTGGGTCCAAGGAGGAGCTTTCCTGGCCTACCCTCCCCCAAATCCACTGGCCAAACGTTTCCGCAGACCACCCCTGCTGCCACTGGCACAATTGTGATGACATTCAGGCTTCAGATGCGCACTGCCCAGAGTCAAACCTTTGCTATGCACCGCCGAGGTGCACGTTAAGTGTAAGGTGCAGCTGAGAACACTGACATCAGAAAGTTTCTTTTGACAACAGCACAACTCCCCGTTGTTAAACAGGGAATCAAAAAATTGAGATAATCTCTTGTTGTTCCCCTCCACGGAAATCTTTAGTAAAAGGCGAAAGATTTATACGATCTGAAGAGAAACAAGAGCAAGTGTTGGGCTGGACAGACACACGCCGTCCAGCAGGCGGAGCTCTGCGTGGCCTCATCGCGGTGGGGAAGAGTAGGAAAAGCCAGTGGGAGGGGTCAAAAAACTGGGAAAGACTGGAAAAGATGTACTCGGAGATAGGCCAAGAGTAACAGAAAGGACAAGGAAAGAAGAAAGGCAATGCTGAGAGAGATCCTGGGGTGCCGCACTTATATTCAAGGAGACTTTTTGGTATAGCACAATTTGTACACAAAGAAATCAAAATAGTTGACTGATATCACGTCATTCCAAGCTCCGGCTCCCTAACCCGCGAGGCGGAGCTTGGAATCCTGTGCAGGTGATCCTTCTTAGCCAAACAAAGGTGCAAAACAAAGCGCATAACAGATAAAGCTCGAAACTGCCTCGACGCACAGTCAGGGATTCCTTGGTTCTTGGAGTTCTTTGGACACAAGGTCAAGGGAGGGCGTGGACGCAGTCCCCCACGAGCAGAAATTATACAGTTGAGATTCCCACATTTGAAGGATTCACAGGGGTCAGCACATCCGGAGAGCAACAGACGAGCCTCGCCGTGGGTGAACCGCCTTGGTGATCACGGTATCGCCCCTGCCAGGTGAGTACGATTTGCTCCGCCAAGAGCCCGGCCGCTGAGGGATGGTCTGTGGACTCTGGGTCCAAGGAGGAGCTTTCCTGGCCTACCCTCCCCCAAATCCACTGGCCAAACGTTTCCGCAGACCACCCCTGCTGCCACCGGCACAATTGTGATGACATTCAGGCTTCAGATATGCACTGCCCAGAGCCAGACCTTTGCTATGAACCACTGACATGCACGGTAAGTGTGAAGCGCAGCCGTGAACACTGACATCAGAAAGTTTCTTTTGACAACAGCACAACTCCCCGTTGTTAAACAGGGAATCAAAAAATTGAGATAATCTCTTGTTGTTCCCCTCCACGGAAATCTTTAGTAAAAGGCGAAAGATTTATACGATCTGAAGAGAAACAAGAGCAAGTGTTGGGCTGGACTGACACACGCCGTCCAGCAGGCGGAGCTCTGCGTGGCCTCATCGCGGTGGGGAAGAGTAGGGAAAACCGGGTGGGAGCGGGTAAAGCCGGGGGGAGGGGTCAAAAAACTGGGAAAAACTGGAAAAGATGTACTCGGAGATAGGCCAAGAGTACAGAAAGGACAAGGAAAGAAGAAAGGCAATGCTGAGAGAGATCCTGGGGTGCCCCACTACTATTCAAGGATCACTTTTTTGTATAGCACAATTTGTACACAAAGTAATCAAAATACTTGGACTCTGGGTCCAAGGAGGAGCTTTCCTGGCCTACCCTCCCCCAAATCCACTGGCCAAACGTTTCCGCAGACCACCCCTGCTGCCACCGGCACAATTGTGATGACATTCAGGCTTCAGATATGCACTGCCCAGAGTCAAACCTTTGCTATGCACCACTGACATGCACGTTAAGTGTAAGGTGCAGCCGAGAACACTGACATCAGAAAGTTTCTTTTGACAACAGCACAACTCCCCGTTGTTAAACAGGGAATCAAAAAATTGAGATAATCTCTTGTTGTTCCCCTCCACGGAAATCTTTAGTAAAAGGCGAAAGATTTATACGATCTGAAGAGAAACAAGAGCAAGTGTTGGGCTGGACTGACACACGCCGTCCAGCAGGCGGAGCTCTGCGTGGCCTCATCGCGGTGGGGAAGAGTAGGGAAAACCGGGTGGGAGCGGGTAAAGCCGGGGGGAGGGGTCAAAAAACTGGGAAAAACTGGAAAAGATGTACTCGGAGATAGGCCAAGAGTAACAGAAAGGACAAGGAAAGAAGAAAGGCAACGCTGAGAGAGATCCTGGGGTGCCGCACTTATATTCAAGGAGACTTTTTGGTATAGCACAATTTGTACAAAAAGAAATCAAAATAGTTGACTGATATCATGTCATTCCAAGCTCTGGCTCCCTAACCGGGAGGCGGAGCTTGGAATCCTGTGCAACTGATCCTCCTTAGCCAAACAAAGGTGCAAAACAAAGCGCCTAACAGATAAAGCTCGAAACTGACTCGACGCACAGCCAGGGATTCCTTGGTTCTTGGAGTTCTTTGGACACGAGGTCAGGGAGGCGTGGGCGCAGTCCCCACTAGCAGAAATTACACAGTTGAGATTCCCACATTTGGAGGATTCACAGGGGTCAGCACATCCGGAGAGCAACAGGCGAGCCTCGCCGTGGGTGAACCGCCTTAGTGATCACGGTATCGCCCCTGCCAGGTGAGTACGATTTGCTCCGCCAAGAGCCCGGCCGCTGAGGGATGGTCTGTGGACTCTGGGTCCAAGGAGGAGCTTTCCTGGCCTACCCTCCCCAAATCCACTGGCCAAACGTTTCCGCAGACCACCCCTGCTGCCACTGGCACAATTGTGATGACATTCAGGCTTCAGATATGCGCACTGCCCAGAGTCAAACCTTTGCTATGAACCACTGACATGCACGTTAAGTGTAAGGTGCAGCTGAGAACACTGACATCAGAAAGTTTCTTTTGACAACAGCACAACTCCCCGTTGTTAAACAGGGAATCAAAAAATTGAGATAATCTCTTGTTGTTCCTCTCCACGGAAATCTTTAGTAAAAGGCGAAAGATTTATACGATCTGAAGAGAAACAAGAGCAAGTGTTGGGCTGGACTGACACACGCCGTCCAGCAGGCGGAGCTCTGCGTGGCCTCATCAGCGGTGGGGAAGAGTAGGGAAAGCCGGTGGGAGCGGGTAAAGCCGGGGGGAGGGGTCAAAAAACTGGGAAAAACTGGAAAAGATGTACTCGGAGATAGGCCAAGAGTACAGAAAGGACAAGGAAAGAAGAAAGGCAACGCTGAGAGAGATCCTGGGGTGCCGCACTTATATTCAAGGAGACTTTTTGGTATAGCACAATTTGTACACAAAGAAATCAAAATAGTTGACTGATATCATGTCATTCCAAGCTCTGGCTCCCTAACCCGGAGGCGGAACTTGGAATCCTGTGCAGCTGATCCTCCTTAGCCAAACAAAGGTGCAAAACAAAGCGCCTAACAGATAAAGCTCGAAACTGACTCGACGCACAGTCAGGGATTCCTTGGTTCTTGGAGTTCTTTGGACACGAGGTCAGGGGAGGGCGTGGACGCAGTCCCCCACTAGCAGAAATTACACAGTTGAGATTCCCACATTTGAAGGATTCACAGGGGTCAGCACATCCGGAGAGCAACAGACGAGCCTCGCCGTGGGTGAACCGCCTTGGTGATCACGGTATCGCCCCTGCCAGGTGAGTACGATTTGCTCCGCCAAGAGCCCGGCCGCTGAGGGATGGTCTGTGGACTCTGGGTCCAAGGAGGAGCTTTCCTGGCCTACCCTCCCCCAAATCCACTGGCCAAACGTTTCCGCAGACCACCCCTGCTGCCACTGGCACAATTGTGATGACATTCAGGCTTCAGATATGCACTGCCCAGAGCCAGACCTTTGCTATGAACCACTGACATGCACGGTAAGTGTGAAGCGCAGCCGTGAACACTGACATCAGAAAGTTTCTTTTGACAACAGCACAACTCCCCGTTGTTAAACAGGGAATCAAAAAATTGAGATAATCTCTTGTTGTTCCCCTCCACGGAAATCTTTAGTAAAAGGCGAAAGATTTATACGATCTGAAGAGAAACAAGAGCAAGTGTTGGGCTGGACTGACACACGCCGTCCAGCAGGCGGAGCTCTGCGTGGCCTCATCGCGGTGGGGAAGAGTAGGGAAAACCGGGTGGGAGCGGGTAAAGCCGGGGGGAGGGGTCAAAAAACTGGGAAAAACTGGAAAAGATGTACTCGGAGATAGGCCAAGAGTACAGAAAGGACAAGGAAAGAAGAAAGGCAATGCTGAGAGAGATCCTGGGGTGCCCCACTACTATTCAAGGATCACTTTTTTGTATAGCACAATTTGTACACAAAGTAATCAAAATACTTGGACTCTGGGTCCAAGGAGGAGCTTTCCTGGCCTACCCTCCCCCAAATCCACTGGCCAAACGTTTCCGCAGACCACCCCTGCTGCCACTGGCACAATTGTGATGACATTCAGGCTTCAGATGCGCACTGCCCAGAGTCAAACCTTTGCTATGCACCGCCGAGGTGCACGTTAAGTGTAAGGTGCAGCTGAGAACACTGACATCAGAAAGTTTCTTTTGACAACAGCACAACTCCCCGTTGTTAAACAGGGAATCAAAAAATTGAGATAATCTCTTGTTGTTCCCCTCCACGGAAATCTTTAGTAAAAGGCGAAAGATTTATACGATCTGAAGAGAAACAAGAGCAAGTGTTGGGCTGGACAGACACACGCCGTCCAGCAGGCGGAGCTCTGCGTGGCCTCATCGCGGTGGGGAAGAGTAGGAAAAGCCAGTGGGAGGGGTCAAAAAACTGGGAAAGACTGGAAAAGATGTACTCGGAGATAGGCCAAGAGTAACAGAAAGGACAAGGAAAGAAGAAAGGCAATGCTGAGAGAGATCCTGGGGTGCCGCACTTATATTCAAGGAGACTTTTTTGTATCGCACAATTTGTACACAAAGAAATCAAAATAGTTGACTGATATCATGTCATTCCAAGCTCTGGCTCCCTAACCCGGGAGGCGGAGCTTGGAATCCTGTGCAGCTGATCCTCCTTAGCCAAACAAAGGTGCAAAACAAAGCGCCTAACAGATAAAGCTCGAAACTGACTCGACGCACAGTCAGGGATTCCTTGGTTCTTGGAGTTCTTTGGACACGAGGTCAGGGGAGGGCGTGGACGAAGTCCCCCACTAGCAGAAATTACACAGTTGAGATTCCCACATTTGAAGGATTCACAGGGGTCAGCACATCCGGAGAGCAACAGACGAGCCTCGCCGTGGGTGAACCGCCTTGGTGATCACGGTATCGCCCCTGCCAGGTGAGTACGATTTGCTCCGCCAAGAGCCCGGCCGCTGAGGGATGGTCTGTGGACTCTGGGTCCAAGGAGGAGCTTTCCTGGCCTACCCTCCCCCAAATCCACTGGCCAAACGTTTCCGCAGACCACCCCTGCTGCCACCGGCACAATTGTGATGACATTCAGGCTTCAGATATGCACTGCCCAGAGCCAGACCTTTGCTATGAACCACTGACATGCACGGTAAGTGTGAAGCGCAGCCGTGAACACTGACATCAGAAAGTTTCTTTTGACAACAGCACAACTCCCCGTTGTTAAACAGGGAATCAAAAAATTGAGATAATCTCTTGTTGTTCCCCTCCACGGAAATCTTTAGTAAAAGGCGAAAGATTTATACGATCTGAAGAGAAACAAGAGCAAGTGTTGGGCTGGACTGACACACGCCGTCCAGCAGGCGGAGCTCTGCGTGGCCTCATCGCGGTGGGGAAGAGTAGGGAAAACCGGGTGGGAGCGGGTAAAGCCGGGGGGAGGGGTCAAAAAACTGGGAAAAACTGGAAAAGATGTACTCGGAGATAGGCCAAGAGTACAGAAAGGACAAGGAAAGAAGAAAGGCAACGCTGAGAGAGATCCTGGGGTGCCCCACTACTATTCAAGGATCACTTTTTTGTATAGCACAATTTGTACACAAAGTAATCAAAATACTTGGACTCTGGGTCCAAGGAGGAGCTTTCCTGGCCTACCCTCCCCCAAATCCACTGGCCAAACGTTTCCGCAGACCACCCCTGCTGCCACTGGCACAATTGTGATGACATTCAGGCTTCAGATGCGCACTGCCCAGAGTCAAACCTTTGCTATGCACCGCCGAGGTGCACGTTAAGTGTAAGGTGCAGCCGAGAACACTGACATCAGAAAGTTTCTTTTGACAACAGCACAACTCCCCGTTGTTAAACAGGGAATCAAAAAATTGAGATAATCTCTTGTTGTTCCTCTCCACGGAAATCTTTAGTAAAAGGCGAAAGAACACTGACATCAGAAAGTTTCTTTTGACAACAGCACAACTCCCCGTTGTTAAACAGGGAATCAAAAAATTGAGATAATCTCTTGTTGTTCCTCTCCACGGAAATCTTTAGTAAAAGGCGAAAGATTTATACGATCTGAAGAGAAACAAGAGCAAGTGTTGGGCTGGACAGACACACGCCGTCCAGCAGGCGGAGCTCTGCGTGGCCTCATCGCGGTGGGGAAGAGTAGGAAAAGCCAGTGGGAGGGGTCAAAAAACTGGGAAAGACTGGAAAAGATGTACTCGGAGATAGGCCAAGAGTAACAGAAAGGACAAGGAAAGAAGAAAGGCAATGCTGAGAGAGATCCTGGGGTGCCGCACTTATATTCAAGGAGACTTTTTTGTATCGCACAATTTGTACACAAAGAAATCAAAATAGTTGACTGATATCATGTCATTCCAAGCTCTGGCTCCCTAACCCGGGAGGCGGAGCTTGGAATCCTGTGCAGCTGATCCTCCTTAGCCAAACAAAGGTGCAAAACAAAGCGCCTAACAGATAAAGCTCGAAACTGACTCGACGCACAGTCAGGGATTCCTTGGTTCTTGGAGTTCTTTGGACACGAGGTCAGGGGAGGGCGTGGACGCAGTCCCCCACTAGCAGAAATTACACAGTTGAGATTCCCACATTTGAAGGATTCACAGGGGTCAGCACATCCGGAGAGCAACAGACGAGCCTCGCCGTGGGTGAACCGCCTTGGTGATCACGGTATCGCCCCTGCCAGGTGAGTACGATTTGCTCCGCCAAGAGCCCGGCCGCTGAGGGATGGTCTGTGGACTCTGGGTCCAAGGAGGAGCTTTCCTGGCCTACCCTCCCCCAAATCCACTGGCCAAACGTTTCCGCAGACCACCCCTGCTGCCACCGGCACAATTGTGATGACATTCAGGCTTCAGATATGCACTGCCCAGAGCCAGACCTTTGCTATGAACCACTGACATGCACGGTAAGTGTGAAGCGCAGCCGTGAACACTGACATCAGAAAGTTTCTTTTGACAACAGCACAACTCCCCGTTGTTAAACAGGGAATCAAAAAATTTAGATAATCTCTTGTTTTTCCTCTCCACGGAAATCTTTAGTAAAAGGCGAAAGATTTATACGATCTGAAGATAAACAAGAGCAAGTGTTGGGATGGACTGACACACGCCGTCCAGCAGGCAGAGCTCTGTGTGGCCTCATCGCGGTGGGGAAGAGTAGGGAAAACCGGGTGGGAGCGGGTAAAGCCGGGGAGGGGTCAAAACTGGGAAAGACTGGAAAAGATGTACTCGGAGATAGGCCAAGAGTACAGAAAGGACAAGGAAAGAAGAAAGGCAACGCTGAGAGAGATCCTGGGGTGCCCCACTACTATTCAAGGATCACTTTTTTGTATAGCACAATTTGTACACAAAGTAATCAAAATACTTGGACTCTGGGTCCAAGGAGGAGCTTTCCTGGCCTACCCTCCCCCAAATCCACTGGCCAAACGTTTCCGCAGACCACCCCTGCTGCCACTGGCACAATTGTGATGACATTCAGGCTTCAGATGCGCACTGCCCAGAGTCAAACCTTTGCTATGCACCGCCGAGGTGCACGTTAAGTGTAAGGTGCAGCCGAGAACACTGACATCAGAAAGTTTCTTTTGACAACAGCACAACTCCCCGTTGTTAAACAGGGAATCAAAAAATTGAGATAATCTCTTGTTGTTCCTCTCCACGGAAATCTTTAGTAAAAGGCGAAAGATTTGTACGATTTGAAGAGAAACAAGAGCAAGTGTTGGGCTGGACTAACATACGCCGTCCAGGAGGCGGAGCTCTGCGTGGCCTCATCGCGGTGGGGAAGAGTAGGGAAAACCGGGTGGGAGCGGGTAAAGCCGGGGGGAGGTGTCAAAAAACTGGGAAAGACTGGAAAAGATGTACTCGGGGATAGGCCAAGAGTAACAGAAAGGACAAGGAAAGAAGAAAGGCAATGCTGAGAGAGATCCTGGGGTGCCCCACTTCTGTTCAAGGATCACTTTTTTGTATAGTACAATTTGTACACAAAGTAATCAAACTACTTGGACTCTGGGTCCAAGGAGGAGCTTTCCTGGCCTACCCTCCCCCAAATCCACTGGCCAAACGTTTCCGCAGACCACCCCTGCTGCCACTGGCACAATTGTGATGACATTCAGGCTTCAGATGCGCACTGCCCAGAGTCAAACCTTTGCTATGCACCGCCGAGGTGCACGTTAAGTGTGAGGTGCAGCCGAGAACACTGACATCAGAAAGTTTCTTTTGACAACAGCACAACTCCCCATTGTTAAACAGGGAATCAAAAAATTTAGATAATCTCTTGTTGTTCCTCTCCACGGAAATCTTTAGTAAAAGGCGAAAGATTTATATGATCTGAAGAGAAACAAGAGCAAGTGTTGGGCTGGACTGACACACGCCGTACAGCAGGCGGAGCTCTGCGTGGCCTCATCTCGGTGGGGAAGAGTAGGAAATGTATGCTGCTCCCTGTGGTCACCTGGGATGTAATAATAACCGAAAATATTACGATATTGTATCGTCAAAAGTCAATAATATCATGGGCCATCACAGTATATAAAAAACAACTGCAAAACACACAAATGGTTTAAGCAACAAACTCCTGTGGCATTTGTAACCCAAAAAAATGAAAAACAAAAACAATACCAATCCAAATTAATGTAATAAGTGAGTTTATGTAATTCTGGTCATACTGCTCCAAACCAGGATTAAACTGAACCTTTTTAGTTCAAACAGATTCATAAATCCTGACTGTTGTTATTAAATACACCAAAACAAAACAAAAAAAGTTGTACCCAGAAGAGCTGTCCATACTGGTCAGGAGAAGGATCTTCAGTCAGTCTAAAAGAAAGACAATAGGTGTTGTCAGCTCACGTTGTCAGATCATGTCTTAACCCTGACATATAAATATAATCTGTCCACATGGTCTATAACATTCATTACCAAACTCTAGCATATTTAATAGTACTTGTTACAGAAATATAAAAGAGCTCTTACTGTCTCATTTCTTTTACGGCATTTACATCTAATTCAGTGTCATATTTACTTTACTTAGTTTCAACGAAAGCGTAATCTATATTTGCTTCAATCATATTGGAAAGAGGAAGGAAGGCGTGGTCTGTTTAGTAGGCTATACAAATAAACTCAAGATTTTGAGGTAAGGTGGTTCTGTCAGGGATCGGGTCAAGGTCCATATATCCTCCATATAATCTTCTTGTAGTTAAAACAAAAATCATGCAGTTGTTTGGCTACAATAGCCATACTGACTTAGTTAAAAGAACAGTGTTGTGTTTGAAATAATTTAAAACTTAACATTGTATTATATTTATTTTTGCATACCGTATTTTCCAGACTATTGAGACACCGGTATATAAGCCGCACCCACGCTATTTTTAAAAAGATTAAGAAGAAAGTTGTACAAGCCGCAACCGGTCTATAAGCCACTGATATCTATGTTGAAAAATTTGATATTTACTGCATATACAGAACGGTTTTGTACTGTAAATGTACATTTATGTACCTGAACAGATTCTTTCTGAACAGTGCCTTTTAACACGGCAGCAACTGTGCTGATTAAAACGGGTCAAAAACAGAAAAGAACCGGTAATTGATTTACCTTCATTTCTCCTGTGCAGTGAAACCACAAGTCACTTTAATCATCTCCGCTGACGCCAAGCTTACGTGCAGCAGGACGGCGGTCTGCGCAGGACTGAAAATAGTTGAAAATTGTTTTCAGTCCCGCTCCCGCAGTCTTCAGTACCGCAACCGCCCGCGTCGTGCGGTTGTGGTCCCGCCCGCGCCCGCAATAAGCTTTCAGAATGTTCTTTCAGAATGTTCTTTCAGAAAGTTCTTTCAGAAAGTTCTTTCACCGTGGGTGCAGGGCTCTACAGCACGGTTTCCTTCCTGGAGCAAGATCGATGCCTTCAACTTAAAACTTGCATCATACAAACTCCTTCATGTGCTTTTCATGAAGGGGCGAGGATTTGAAAATAATTACCAGTTAGTAATTTGTCGTGCGTGTTATATCTGCTAAATAAAAAGTAGCGTATTCTTCTCTGTCTATCTTGTTTGTGAAATTCCGGTTAGAGCGCCCCTAGTGGTGGAAGAAAAAAATCTAAATTTAGCCGCTCCGCACTAAAAGCCGCATGGTTCAAAGCCTGGGAAAAAAGTAGCGGCTTATAGTCCGGAAAATACGGTATTTATTTTGCAGCTCAACTTGCCCCATAGTTGTCCCCTCTTAAAAGCAAAACATCACCGAAATCAATGAATAATGTTCACAAATATGCATAGTCACACTGACTTATTTTGACAACAGTATGAGCTCTAAACTACAGCAGGTTTGGTCAGAAACAGGAAAGTGCACAGGAATTTTGAGAGGCAGTTGCTCTGACATGAAGAAAGGGCACAAAAATCACACTCAATCACCCTAAATTAAAATAGGCCTACTACTTATTACATAGGCCTACTACTACTACTATGACTACTACTGCTACTACTACCACATATTAACCATTTAGAATGAAATGATTGTGTGCATTACTTCCATCATTCTTTGCTAAAATGAAATGTTAGAATTAGAAGCGATCGGAAACATGTAGCTTGAGTCTGCGCTCAGCTGTCTCATTATTTAGGCTAAACGTGGCAAAAACTGAACCTGGATTTATTCACATTTTTCATAAAACTTGAAGTGGTCATTTGTTATCCATCTCAATCTCACCTTTTCCAACAACGTCAAGGCAGATGGTCAAACCGCGACAACCGGGACAATCTCTTCACATGTGAAGTCTGTGTGGACGCGTGACCAGGGCATCCGGCGTTTTTGCGGCGCGTCTTCAGGCGTCAGCGCGGCGCGAATCTGGCGTCGACGTGGCGGTTTTCAGCGTTCAGGCGTCAGCGCCAGAAGTTGAAAAACACTGAACTTTTGGCGTCGGCTGGGCCACGGACCGGGGCCTGCTCCGTGGGGCCGGGACTAGCTTCGCGCGGCCGGGGTTTGTGGGTAATTTCTTTTTACTTTGCGCGCAGGCTCAGGTGCGAGAGACTACAGGCTTTACTTATCTAAGAAATAATACTGGCACATTGACAACACGAAAACCACTGCCCAAAAGATACTCTAAAATACTCTACCAACATAAAACAATAGAGGACTAATATTTGTAAAGGATACCACCAAAAAAGGCCCACAGAAACTACCCATTCTCACATTAGAATCATTAATAAAGTGTAAAATCAAATGTTAAACAGTAAAAATACAAGTTATTGTAGTTATTAAGTTATAATAAATATCCTGATATCGCATCATCAGAAGAGTCATTATAATATCGTGGACCGTCACAATATATCGGCAAGTCTCTCTGCTTTCAGTGTTGTTACCACACAGCAGAAACTGGAGGGTTAAAATTTCAGGGTAAAATATTTCAGAGTCGTTTTTATCATGAACAGTTTTATTTTAACTATTTGAAAGTGAAATGGGAGTTCAGGTTGGGGTTATTTGCCACAGTTGATATGGTTAAAGTTAATTCCACTTCCCAATTTGGCACCTCCCTCTACCTATAATCATTACATCGAGCCTATATAACTCCATATATATGAAACAAAATGGATTATAAACTATCCAAACTAGGGATGGGCATTCGATTAAATTTTCTTAATTGATCGTCGGGAAAATTAACAATCGATTTTCGCTAATCATTAACATTTTCTATTAAAATTATCATCACTGTTATTACTGTTACTAATCTGCATAAATAAACTCAAGTTTACAACATATAGACCCTCATCACTATAATGTTTAACGCAGCTTTGCGCACATTTGTTTACGTCTTATAGAAACCAAACTTAAAACCGCATGGCTAATTTGCGTAAGCGAAAAAAAGCCGCTCTTTCCTTGTGCACTGATGTGGTTCAGCTTCGGTTGGACTAAAGAGCACGACTCAGTGGATTATATGAGTGTTCTCTCTGTGACAGAGGATGTGATGAGGTTGGTGAGTCTGTTCTGTGCATTTGTCGCGTTGGAGATGCTGCGTAAACATGCGAAACCGGGATACTCAAAAAACCCTGGATACTGATGTGCAAGTAAACGCACTCTGAGGCATATAGTGATCTCCAAGGAGCCATAGACGAGACGTGGGACTGTGGGGCCACAACTCCACTGTTTGTGCTGTGAGACGCAGCCTCGACTCCTTACGCTACGTCACGCACAGCAACCTACATTCAGTTTGTCGATTAAAATGAACGTGAGCAACGACATTTTTAATGATCAATTATCGATTAATTGACTATTATCGACTATCATGCCCATCACTAATCTTTGCAGGCATGGGTGTGGGGCAGAGGGCACACTCATACACATTTGTTTGTTGTTGCTTTTTATCTTGTTACTGTACAGCGTCTTTGAGTGTCATGAAAAGCGCTTTTATAAATAAAATGTATTATTATTATTATTATTATTATTATTATTATTATTATTATTATTATTACATGCACCTCATGTTAAATTATTTTGGAAAGCTGTAACTGATCTGTCTTGCACGTTTGATGTTCAGATCTCTCCGGGCCCATTGCTGTATTGTATTGTGTGTACATATATATAAATTGATTAATTAGGTTAATTCATTCAAAAAGAAAACAAAGATATAAGGGAAAAGAAAATATGTAAATGCAAATTGTCACTGATGTAAATCATTTCTGAGAGAACTATTTTTATCTTTTATCTTATTGTATTTATCTTATCTTATTTTTGAAACTTGATTCTATCTACATGCTCTTGGTCTGTTGCATCTGTAACAAAGAAAATTTCCCCTTGGGGATGAATAAAAGTAATTCTGATTCTGATTCTGAAATTTGTTTTGACAGCCCTAAGGTGTAAATACACATACACTGTACTGAGAAACTCTGTACTACACCCCCCATCCCTTTTTGTTTTGTTTTGTGTTTTGTATATGTGTTAGTTGTATATTTTGTTTTGTTATTACAGAAAATTACAAAAATTGTAAATTAAAAAATAAAAATAAACTTGGCACCTCCCACCCATCAAACCCTCTCATCAAACTCCCATCAAGAGAACACCAGGTTTGTACATAATTTCATTTTAAATTCACTCAAATAAAGTGTCAAAATAAAATACCTCTGTGTGTTGTTTAGCTAAATTAGGATAACCCTACAAAGTGTTCAGTTTATGCTCAAAACGTTAATATAACTCTTGATTTGATTGAACAACATTAACTAACATTTCCAAAAATGTTAAATTAACTCTAGAACAGATTGGACCCATATAAACCCCCGAGAAAATGTTAAAATTGACTCTCACAGAATCAATTTAAACATTTTCTCCACTTTTTGCTGTGTAGTAGAAGAAGAAATAACTGTTATATGCACTTTATTGCGACAGAACCAAACTCTTGTCAAGACATTTAAAAGGAAAAAGCAGCATATTCTCAGTTTTGTTAGCCTACACAAAACATTGGAATAAATATCGAACCATATCGTAAAAATATCGCCTGGAGAAATTTGGATATGGTTACATCCCTAGTGGTCAGTAAACGGGTCAGACTCACTGCTCAGTGCCAGGCTCGTGGTCAAATGGGACTGGGTGGTCAAATGGGACTGGGTGGTCACATGGGACTGGGTGGTCAAATGCAGCCAAACAGTCCTTGCTCATGCGGTTTTTGCATATGTTAATGGAGGTGCTGGTACAAAACGGTGTGGCTGTGGGGTCGTGGTCGGGCGGGTTGTTTGCGCTGGTGGCCATTGTGGAGTCAGGGTTTGGAACAGATGTGATTTGCGGCTTGTGAACGTCAGACACATTGATGATGGGGATTGTCGAATCACAGCCCTTTATTCCCACTTTGCAATTGGGTCCAACCTTGTCCAGATAAATCACTGATTGAGGCTTGATTTCAACTTCAGACAGTAAAGAGTTTTCATGACGAAAACTTCTGCCTCTGAAATTGAGAGCCCAGAGATCTGAGAAAAGCAAAAAACAAACACAAATTACGTTATGAACAACTTTTCAAAATCTGGTCCCCATTTTTTAGTTCATTAAGCTAATCAAAATGTGTGTGTATACACACATTGTATACACACATATATACTGTATACAGTATATTTGTGTGTAAAACAGATATTATATCGTAAGGTGCATGTTTACATGACTGTGTATGTATGCGTGTGTGTGTATAGACTAACAGCACATATAAAGCTTTGCAGTTTTTGTTTTAACTGTTTTATTTGGTACAAATCTTGTTCTTTTCTTTCCAAAAGTTCAGTAAAGCTAGAAAACATGCTCTTTGCTGTAATGTTTTAGATGTACTGTTTTGTTCATTCAATATCAGCGCATCAGTGTATATATCTGTGTATATCTGTGTATATATGTGTATATATGTATATACACAGATATACATATTTTATTTATTATTATTATATTTTCTTAATTTTCATTTATTTATTTATTTTTATTTATTTTTGTACTGTGGCATTTTAAAGTTTTGTTTTATTATGAAGATCTATAAAAAATAAAATAATAATAATTAAAAAATAATAATGAAATGAATAAAACCAGAGGGTGAAAGTGAATTGACTGGTTTACATGTGTTTCTAATTATTACTCGGTTTAAAACATTGACATTAAAAAAACATTGACTGTAGCGTTGCAGCCCCATGCATGTCACTGGTGGGATAGAAGCTGTGCTAAACATTTATTATAGTTTATATCAGCTATATGCACTTTAAAGTAACATTAAAATAAGAATTTAAAATAAGTTTTGGTCTAAGTGGACAGTATGTGGCTGGTCTGTACCTGGGCTGTAGTCCTTTTCTCTGGACACCTCTGAGATCTTCACCCACAGGTTCTGGATGGTCAGACGCTCAAACTCGTCCTCTGTCTCACAGAGGTCCACGTCAAACGAGTCACCGTTTGGGAGCTGGATTGTAACTTTAGGCCTGTTAGTCCTTTGTGTTTCTGGCCTTGAAAAAAAAGAAAAGTCATTAATTAGAGTTTGGGATTAAAGGATCAAAAAACAACACTTATGAGTAAAATCTCCCATGTTGGATCCTAGCCTGCCAATTGTCCTTAAAGATGCATCAGCCAAAACAAAATGAGAAAAAGTAAATAAAGAAAAACCTGTGGGCTAGAGCCGGATTAGTTTAAAGGGAAACTCCGGCACATTTGAAGCTAAAGTCCATCGCTAAAGGTGGTCAAATACAGTGTTTTCTAGGCGGAGATCAGCCTTAGCATTACCTTTGTTGATTTCCCACTGCGCATTGCAAAAGCCCAAAAGACTCAATCGCTGACTCCAGCGGCGGCGAGCGGCTCGAGCTGCCAGAAGCAACAAGTGAAGATCGACTACTGACGGTGAAGAAGAAGGAAACTGAAAGCAGTTGAAAAAAAATTGTTCAGGAATGTTTTTGTTTTTTTTGCGTTTTCCAAAAACTATCATTCACTCGTAAATAAATGGAATTAGAAACGACATCAGCGATCGAGTGTTTTGGGCTTTCACATGTGCAGTGGGAAATCAACAAAGGTAAGTCTAAGGCGGCTTATAAAGTTGTTTTATAACGTTAACGTAAGATGGGTTAAAGTGGTGTTAAGCTTCTTCAGTGTGAAGCAAATTGGCATTTTATGTGGAAGTTCAGAACTTGCCCCCATCACTACACTAGTTTGTTGCCTTGACAGACTCACTGCCACAGTGAGATCTCCACCGAGGAAACACTGATCTGTGCCGTTTTTTGGCTTCTGACAGAATTCAACCTCCTCTAGCAACGGACTTTAGCTTCAAACGTGCTGGAGTTCAACTTTAAGTTTGATGTAAGTTTCACGTTTAGTTTGAACAAACTCAGAGTTTTGTCATTGAAAGAGCAAACCTCTTTAGATTTAGTGTGAGTCACTATGAGTTTCACACATACAAAACTTCAAAAATTTATTAAATTATTATTCCAGTGCTTTGAAACTCCCAATTTGAGTCGAAATAAATGAAAATAACTGAGTTGCATGTAACTAAAGTTTTATTTTTCTGCTTGTTCTGCTGTTGTGACACTTTTGACCCATCAGATTCAGATAGTCACCATGACGTTCTGTGTTTTCTGATCATTTCATTGAGAACCATCCCGGGTTGATAATGTGTAGAACTCAGTTCAGAGAGACTCACAGATCAGTGTGGCCTGAGGTCACTTCTGTGACTCTGTGAGCCATGCCCGTCTCTGCCCGTCTCTGCACGTCTCTGCCCATTTGGTGCCACATCAGGAGTGTTCAGAGCACAGAACTTATATATGAGTGGACATAGCTAACCCATTAGCTGCCGCGTGCCAAACAGGAAGTGCCCCAGGAGGCTCTTCCGGCTCCTTCTGACCCTAGATCCCTTTGACTTACATTGGGATCTTGACGAGCCTCTCTCTTTAACTGCCACAGTGGCCTCCTCATTTTGGTCTTTAAATGTATGAACTTGCGACACATGATCCTGAATTTTTTTTCAGTATTTTGTCTGTCAAAAAAATCCTATTCATAACATAGAGCCTGGCTCCAGATTCGCTCCCGTAGCCACCTTATTTGAGCAGCGCTGAACGTTATGGGTGACGTCACAGTCACGTAGTCCACTTCTTTTATACATCTGTGGTTCAGAGGCTTTGAAGGAGGAAGGTCATATCCAGCTTCAGCCTCACATGAACCTAAAGTTACTCAGATGTTTAACTGGATTCTAGCAAGAGGTCAGACTGAGCTGTGACCTACAACCTTAAGGTCTAAAGCCCACAAAAACACAAAAAGATGCAATACATACCCAAAGCAACAGGACCCACAGCGCCACATGCTGGTCAGGAGAAGGCTCTTCAGTCAATACAAATCAAGAGAACAGAGCAGATTTTAGGTGTTTGGGTTAAGACATGAGCTGAGACTAAAGTAAAGTGCTAAAAAGTACAGAGGCTGATAAGCCGAACAAACCCTATCTTTAGAGACAACTGTGTCTATAACATGCAGAACCACATTATGGCCTATTTCTATTCTATTATTGTACTTAAAATATAAAAAAGTGCTCTCACCATCTCGTCTTTTTCACTGAATTTTTCACTTTGGTTTGCCAAATGGTAAATTCAAAGAGCGGTGTTTCCTGTAAGTGAGATACTGAAAAAAGGAAGCAAAAAATAAAAGGAACAAACAAACAATGGCCCATATTCAGTGATAAGGTGTGTATTTGTGTGTGTGTTTTTGCACAGAGCAGAGAGGGTGTTGTATTTATGAACCTGTGCACAGACAAAAAACAAATGAGTGATAGACATTTTTATTTTTTTCCACAAATAAATAAAACAAAAACACTGTGAGGAAATGGACTGTATAAGGCAGCGGTCTCCAACCTTTTTCCTCCATTGAACTGTCACAAGTTTGACATTTTAGAACATCAAATATATGAATTAAGATATATGGAAATATGCAGCAAAGAAAAACACTTAAATAACTCTACTAAATATTTTCCTACAAAGCAAAAAGTGGGTCATTTCAGGATTTGGTTATAAAATATTTAAACATTAATACATTTGATATCTTCTGTATGTAGATCAAATGTAGAAAGCGGTAAACAAATGAAAAAAATGCCCACAACTCGTGGCCTATATCCATCTGATAACCCGATTTCTTAATTGCTATGTTTTATTCTGTTAGTGTGACATATAAACTTTGATTTTGATTCGTGTTTTGGTGACAGGTTTCTGTTCAAAGTTCACATTTTGAACGCCTTCAGGAGAATTCACAAAAACACTGAAATATGAACTGACAAACGAATGGAAGACTCACATTTTATAGTATTTTCTACTCTAGTGTTTACTTTTTTCCCCTTGTATTTGCAAACACTTTTTTAACAGTACTATTTATTGCAGCTATTAGTACTTGAATATCTTAGCGAGTCAACGGTTCTCTCATCCTAAGCGTTTCATTGCACTGTAAATCTTGTGTTGAAACCTGCATATGACAAATAAACAATCTTGAATCTTGAATCCTGGTAGTGTTGGTAGTGTTAAAGTGGCTCTGCTGGTTCCTCCACGAGAAACTGTCGCTGTTTGACTCTCATTTTGTTGTAGTGGAAAGTCCCGCACAGAGGACATGGTGGCGTTTTAATTTACGGCTGCAGTAAAGCACGTCAAGATCACCTGACTGAATCCGATACTGTCCGATACTCATAAAAGAGCCGGACCATCGGGACAACCCTAATATAAACTACAGGATGAGCAGTTTTTATGCAGAATAAGACAGGAGATTTTGTTTAGTTGATTCATTTATGGTACTTCAAAAATTGCATCCTTGAAATTGTGATTTCGGTTCGATTGTGGCCATAGACTGTGTAAAGAAGTGGACTCAGGGAATGGGACGTCACCTCCAAAAATTTGGCTCCGGTCAAATGAAGCAGTTTTTGGGGCGAATCTGGATCCAGGCTCCATATTTGGAATTCCGACCGTGAGTATCATAGCAACCAAAGAGCCAATCAGGATCGAGGCTGTTGAATGTAACGCCCTTTCCTGTTTGGCATGCTGTCAATCAAACCTGCTGCAATAACGTCTCCATGGAGAAACACATTTGACGGAGCCTCCACCAGAAAAGTTACACAGTGCAGCTTTAATGCTTGTATAGTGATTTTGGGACAAAATAGTGAAATAAAAACACCAGGATCATACAGAGCGGGTTAATACGAACATTTTAAGACCAAAATGAGGAGTCTGAGAGCAGCAGTTACAGAGAGAGGGGCGGCGTTTTTTCAGTAGAAGTGAACTGGAGCCGGAGCCGATGGAGCTGCAAGTGCGCCCGTGCTCACCTCCTATTTGTGTTAGACATGTCCACTTCTATATACAGTCAGTTGTGATTCATCTCGCAGCCCCAACATGCATTTGCAACTTGTGAAATATGAGATGTTTTATTGTAACACGCAGCGGTCAAAGTCGGCTAAGCGGTCCATGCTGTTGCTCCTGTTGCTTGAGGACCCACATCTCATTTGTTCGAATGAAGTCCGTCTCCTACATAAATGTATGTCTGACCCGTTCCTGATCCCTACTTCATACAGAGAATCATCTTCATCCAGACGTTTGTTCTCGAAGTAGAGATGGTAGTTATCTGATGGGGAAACACAATGTAATTAGTCCTGGTGCTGTCTAGAGCCGTGGTCCTTTAGCTGTTCAACTGGTGTCTTTTGGACCAAGATTTTGTATTAGTCAACTCATCATATTATTCAGTATATAAGGATTTTTATGGGACAACACCCAAAAGAAGGAATTAGTGCAGTGATTCTTAACCGGGGTTCCATCTTAGGGGTTCGGCAGGGGTCAGACTCACATCCAACTCATATGATTCATGAGGATACACCCCGTTTGGCTGCAGGAAATTTTGTCTGCGTAATAGTCTTGTGCCTGTCGTGATTGTGTCGTGCAATTTCTTTCTTAATATTTTGCCTTCATACTATGTCGAACAAAAAAAGAAAATAGTCGGACAAATATGTGCAATATGGATTCACATGTGTGCACCAATAAAATATATATACTTATGTTCTGAATTTGAAAAAACATATTTTATTTTTCCAATTAAGAAGGGTTTGGTGAATGTGCATATGAAACTGGTGGGGTTCAGCACCTCCAACAAGGTTAAGAACCACTGAATTAGTGAGTGAGTTAGCTGAAGATTCTGTATTTTTTAGCATTTGTAAGTTAAAAAAAACAAAACAAAAAACTGCATATGCATGTATGTATATGTGTAGATATCATAGACCGTATATATGAGTGGACTAAGTGAGTGTGACGTCACCCACAGCGTTCAGCGCCGCTCCTGTTGCTACGGTTACAGGAGCGAATCTGGAGTCAGGAAATCCGACCGTGAGTATCATAACAACCACAAGAGCCAATCATGACTGAGGTGGTTAAATATGCCGCCCTCCTCATGGCCGAGCGGTGATAATCTGCATCATTCTGCACGGACCGCTGTATTTCTGTGATTCATGAGAATAAGGACATTTTTAGCTTTCATGATCAAACTTTAAATGGTAAGTTTAAGTCATTGATTTATGTTATATGTTCTGTTACGTGCGAACAATAGAGTCGCAATTTAACTAAATTCACTTTACTTTATGCTAGTTAAGATTCTAGTAACATTAGCTATTGTAATATTTGAGATATTTTGTCATTTTATTTCAAAAATAATCAATCGGGGCAGGAAAGCAGGAAGGGGACTTACTTAGCAACAAAACTAACTGTCAATCAAACCTGTTGCTAACGCTCAGCAGCAGCGACCTCTGGGAGTGAAGGCGTCTGATTGGTCCGTTATTTATGTTCATATCTTGATTTAGGAACAAAATAGCGAAATGAAAAATTCAGGATCATGTGTCGCGAGTTCATACGAACATTTTAAGACCAGAATGACGAGGCCACAGCAGCAGTTACAGAGAGAGGGACGAGAAAATCCTACTGTGAGTCAGTGGGAAAAAGGGAGAGAAGGAGCCGGAAGAGCCTCCTGGAGCACTTCCTGTTTGGCACGCGGCGGCTAACGCTTTAGCTCTGTCCACTCATATATATGGTCTATGGTAGATATGCATATATGTGTGGTGTATATATATGGATATGTGTGTGTATATATGTCTATAGGTGTATATTCTGTTTACCTGTGTTCATGTGTAGCTCAGGGATGGGTTTTTTAGGGGGGATTTTTAGGAAAAAATGTAAATGTAATTTGATTTTGTCTTATTACAAATAAAAAAAATGCAAAAAAGTAAAAAAAAATAAAATTCAAAAAGGCCGATTAAACTCCACTCCAATATCACAGTGTTTTTAAAGTCCCCGTATTCCACTTTTTTCTGATCTATGTTATAATGTGTCATTAACACATGTAACACACACAAACCCTGTATATTTAAGATGAGTCTTTCTCTCAAACAAAAACCACTCTGTTCCACCTTGTGATGTCATGCAGTGATACAGGAAGTGCTCCACTGTGTTTTTAAACTCCATCCACCTGTACTTTAGATTTAGACAAACTTTATTGATCCACAAGGGAACATTTTTGGACACTGTAGCTTAAACATCACAGTATTTTATAACAGCAAACAGTAAAAAATATAAATAGTAATAATAAATTCTAAATAAGGGGCAAAAAAGATAGTCAGAGACAGGTGTGGAATAAGGAATAATCATGTAAATGTGTATGTACAAGTCAAAATAAAATAGAAAATACGTAATACAAATATCTCAGCTATATAGAAGAGGTTGTAGGGCAAACTGTGCAAAAATGATGTGATGACTGACAGGACATAGTAGTATCTGGTACAAAACGGTGAGTTGTTGTACACTTGTATAAAGTACCTGAGTCGTAGTCGTCATCTTCCTCTGTAATCTTCTCCCACAGGTCCTTAACACTCAGGCGTTTGAACTGCGCCTTGGTCTGACACAGGTAGACGTCAAAGGAGTTACCACGGGCCTTTATTGTAACTTCATACATTTTGATCCTGAAAGAAATAAGCTGTGTTCAGAAAAAAGAAGAATACTGTGTTTGGTCTGTAATGGACTTTGGCTCGGTGGGCTTCTTTTGCACTGTAAATGCACTTACGCAAGCAACAGGGGTGAAGTGTCTTGCCCAAAGACACAACAATATTACCCAGTGGTACAAACTGAAATCTAATAAAATGAATAAGTTTGGATTTTTAAAAAAGACTAAAAATAATAATAATAATCCAATTCTACAATGTGAACTGATAACAAAAAGGTGAGAGAGACTGTGACCCCTAAAACTCTAAAATCACAGTATGGATCGGCTACGTCATGTTCCAAAATGGGACGACATCCTTATTTGAAAGGCACAGTCCTAAATAGCTCTGAGAAATTAAACTTTGTACTCCTTCACTAGAATCATTTGGATTTCTACTGAACAAAAGCTAAAAGGTAAAAGCTGTTAATGAGAAAACTACCACTACATGACATCATAAGGTGGAACAGAGCTGTGGAGATGTAGACAGACTTATAATAAAGGGTTACTAAAACATGTGTGAATGAAACAAAACACTCCAGATATGTTTTTGAGGAGGTTACCAGCATTATAACACGGCTTAAAGTCACAAAGAGGTGGAGTTAATATGATTAACTGTGATTCTGGAGCCGGACCACGCCTCAGCCTCGGCTCCGGCAAACCACAGCTTATCTCAACACAGGCCTGGGCCAAAAATCGATTTAGAATAAAAATCGAGTTGGCAAGTCAAATCGATTTGTTTTTCGGAAAATCGATATTTAAGATTTTTTTTATACAGCACGTACATTTTGTCTTCACCAAGACTTCCTCTAGTGTTTCCGTAGTCACTTCCTGCAGTGCGTCTTTCACTTTCCCCGAGAACAGCACAAACACAAACAAATCTCTGTCACAGAAAGAAACGCTCATATAATCCACTGAGTCGTGTCCTTTAGTCCGACAGAAGCTGACCACATCAGGGCACAAGGAAAGCGCTGCTTTTACAACCCACGTTTACAACTTTATGCAAATGAGCCATGCGGTTTTAAGTTTCGTTTCTGTAAGACGTAAACAAATGTGGCAAAGCTGCATTGAACACATTCTAATCTCACACAGGCTGATGTGGCTCTACAGTGGTGATGGTTTATATGTTGTAGAGTTGAGTTTATGCAGATTAGTAATAGTAGTAATAATAATGATGACAATTTGAATATAAAAACGTTAATGATTAATCAATAATCAATCATTAATTCTCCTAAGACAATTTCATCAAATGTCCTTCCCTACTGTGCACCATATGAAATGCTTCCAATTTATTTGATAGAGAAGAGAGGATTTCACAACGTGGCGAAAGTTTGGGATGCTCGTTTATGGTCGAATTGAATCATGAATTGGGTTTTTCACTTTTACATTTACTTTTACTTTTTATACGGCCGATCCCAACAACAACATCAACCCGTGGCTTTCATCCATCCTTCAGTCCAAAGACGGTATCTTCAAGGGGGAAGGGGGGGTTCCGATTCAGCTGGGTGACCATTTTGGATTGGAGATTCTACCCCCACCCTGACATCACATCTATCCACCGTCCACAAATATTGTTATTCCATTGTTGTGGCGTGGTCTTTGCTAGTGAAAGGACCTTTAAATAGTGCCTCAAATCTGGTATTTTCAAAGCAGACAATAAGAAAAAAGCCATATCTGAAGGAGCGGTGACGCAGCACAAGAGCATTCATACCACGTAATACTGTCTACATAAAGATTTTGCAATTTAGAGACTAAGCTATAGCCTCACAGTAGTAAAAGCCATGAAAAATACTTTTCCTTAAAGGTGCACTCTGTAATGTGTCCAGTGGAGGGTCTGTCTCCTGCATGTGTCTAGAACAGGGGTCTCAAACTCAATTTACCTGGGGGCCGCTGGAGGCAGAGTCTGGGTGAGGGTGGGCCGCATAAGGAATTCCACAAAAAAAAAAGTTAAAAAAAAAAAGTCCTCAAATGTCATTAACAGTTTTAATGATTTCTTCTGAACATGAAGTGTCCTGAACATGAATGGAACATTGAGTGAAAATCATGAACGGTTCTTCTGAACATGGCTTCTCTTGCCTACTCCTTGCTGCCAGAGACTTGACAGCGCTTCTTCTCACAAATCTGAACCACATTTGGCTTGAGAGAGGAAGCAGTTGAGACCCTCAGTATGGCTTGAAGATGATCATCAGTAAGTCTGGACCTGTACTTGGACTTATTGAAGTTCAAGGTGGAGAAGAACTTTTCACACAAATATGTGCTGCTAAAAAGGCACATGGTCCGCTTGAACATTCGGGAAAGCTCAGGGAAGTTGGGGGGCAATTCTCTCAAAAATTGCCCATGCTTGTCTGCTTTTCCACTCATCTCCCTGAACTTGGCTTTGAGGTCAGAGTTGCATTGCAGGTCAATGAGCTCCATTTGAAGCACAGGAGGGGCATCTTGCACATCAAAGGTAAAGGGGTCCAAAAAAATTTGAAAAGTGGCTCTGTGCGTCTTGAAGTCTGCAAATCTGAAATTGTCTGTGCTCGTCACCAACCTTTCTCTTCACTGCAGGCTTTGATGAAGACATGACTGGGGTATGACAAAATCTAATTGATTCCGCTTAATGGCGCGCTTGTTTCACGTTTCAAACAAGTGTTTAGCTAGCTAATTGCGCACAGAGAACATCTTAACGCATAACGCTTTGTGACGGAGCGCGCCTTAACCAGGAGAGCGCTCCGTGCGCTCTGCCGCGCTCTCGAGCCAGAGCGAGAGGCGCCGGTCGGGGAATGTCAGGGCAGCTACAGGTGCTCCGTCACACGCTTCTATCTGTAACAGCAGCGTAGACGATAAACAGCCCGGTAACAGTCACCGGTAGAAAGTACGATAGAAGGCAAGTGCTATTGTTGCAAGCGTGAAGTGCACGAAGCTGGTGTAGCTTAGCCCAGCCCCGACCAGGGACGGCGCGCGGGAGCTGTCTGATTGGCCCTTCGGAGGTCCACTTTCTCTGCGGGCCACACTAATATTATACTTTCATATTAAGGTGCGGGCCACAAAATATTGTACGTAGGGCCGCACTTGGCCCCCGGGCCGCGAGTCTGAGACCCCTGTTTTAGAAAGTTCCACGTTACAGCCATAAACATAAAAATCTTAAAACCCACATTTATTCTCTGGCTTTTAACAGCACGTGAGTTGTGTGGTCCTCCGTGTCTTTTATTTATTTTCATTATTTCTTGGTATTCTTGCTCTTAATTGACTTGACTAGTTTTATTGTTTTATCAAGGACTAGTGGACTTAAGTAGAGCTTTATTTTAGATTTCTTTTGGGTATGTTTTATTAGTATTGGGCAGCACTTTGGAAACGGTTTTGTTTATGAAATGTGCTATAGAAATAAAGTGGATTGGAGAATGGCAAGCCAAATTAGAGGTCAGATCTGTGGAGAGGCGACTCCATTAACAGTTAGAATTCATGTTTTTTTGTGCAATATAAACACCTGTAGTTGAATAAACGTAAGACAGATTAGTTTAATGCTGTACTGTGGACAATTTCAACCAAAGTATTAACAACAACAACAACAAACATGGATGCAGACCCTCTTCAGAAAAGTTAAACAGTAAAATTAAAAGTTTGGTGCTACAAAAAGTACAATTTCTTCAAGGTTTTTCAATTCTTCTTGTTCAGGTTACTCATCTAAGTTTCATACTCAGCTCTACGCTCCTATGGTTCTTTTTATAGTCTCTACTCGGATAACAGTGCACTCCAGCGTAAGCAGCTCTATTTCTGTTTTCAGTAACTAGAGCTCTTCGTAACATAAACGCACTGGTCGTAAACATATTTAATTTAGCCTTATCACGTTTTGTAATGTCGTTTTGCGAGCTGACCGTCATTAAGAAGGCTGGAGTTTGTTTTTGTCTTACCACGTACGCTGTTCCCTGCGCTCCCAGCAGTTTCACTTTCGTTTTCCGGGAAAGTTTTGGGACTGGGGTCCAGCTGCATTCCACCCATGGTCCCGCCTCCGTAAGGATTTAAAGAGACATCGTAACTTTTGTGGAAATTGTTCGAACGGCATTTAACCTATTGGTAATTCCCCTAATTTTAATATATGGGTCAATGACATGACGGTGTCCAAGTGCAATTTCCTCAGTTAAAAGGGTGTGAGTAATTGTACAGTTGTAGGGAGTATTATCTGTCACATAAATGTGAGTAGTTGCACAGTTGTAGGGAGTATTATCTGTCACATAAAGGTGAGTTTTTGTACAGTTGTAAGGAGTATTATCTGTCACATAAAGGTGAGTTTTTGCACAGTTGTAGGGAGTATTATCTGTTACATAAGGGTGAGTTGTACAGTTGTAGGGAGTATTATAGTATGAATATAGTCCTGTATCTCTCACTGTTTGAGCAGAGCTGTAGGAGCCTGTTGGAGAATGAAAATTAAGATAAATAAATAAATAAGAGAAGAAAGAAAGAGAAGATTTGTTTTTGGCCAGTGGGTCAATGACATGACGCCTAAATTTTCTGTCCAACTCTCTAGGAAATGAGGCCCTATGTCCAAAATTCTGAACTGTCTCTTTAAGAAGCCTGTCTATTTATAGCCACGGAGACAAGCAGGTGAAGTTACAAGTCAAATCTGTGGAGAGGCGACCCCAGTCACAATAAGAATGCATGTTTTTTAAGGTATTTTAGAGCAATAAAAACACGTAATTAAACAAATTTAAGACGCAAAAGTGTATTAATGCTACACTGGAGGGCGGCAGTAGCTCAGTTGGTAAGAGCATTTGTCCGCTGATCCGAAGGTTGGTGGTTCGGTTGGTGATTCCAGCTCCCACAGATAAATGCTGTCGTTGTGTCCTTGGGCAAGACACTTAACCTACCTTGCCCCCAGTGTCTGCGTACACTGGTGTGTGAATGGGTGAGTGGTTCCATGTTGTAAAGCGCTTTTAATGCCTTAAAGATGGAAAAGCGCTTTAACCTTTTTACCATTTACTGTGGAACATTCTTGACACGGCAATGACATCTCCATGGAGACACAAAGAGCACCTTATATTTCATAGTCTCGTTTGACAAATAGTCTCGGTTAAGTTACACAGAAAGGTTGTAATTGTATTTAAATGAGCATAAACGTCAATAAAGAAAAGAAATTAGCGAAAAAAAGCAAAAATTAGTCACAGAATTGAATTAAGCAAAAACAAATCTGAATCCTTCTAGAAAAACGGACTGTATATTTATTTAAATATTAATTACAGTTTTCGTTTACAGTTTTGGGATGAGGACAAGACTCAATACAAACAGAATAACACAGAAGAACAGTGAAGTCCATTAGTCCGGTACATTCTTGTGCTGTGTCTGGAGTACATTGGGGTTAATACGGACAGAAGCTCAGGCAGACAGGAGACGTTAAAAAACAATCACTTAAAGGTGCAATGCGTAACTTTTCCGGTGGAGGGGCCTGTGAAATGCTTGTCTTACAGTTACAGGTCAGATCTGCGGAGAGGCGACCCCACTCACAGTCAGAACGCCTGTTTTTCTAGGTATTTTTGAGCTTTAAAACCACCTGTAAGTGAATAAATATAAAGTACAGCTGTTTAACATCATACTGTGGAACATTCCAGGCGGAGCAATGCAATCTCCATAACAACAAGAAGCAGGTGACGGACCCCCCAACCAAAAAGTTACATAGTGCGCCTTTAAATGATCCAAGAGTCAAAATAAAGTTTTAATAAATAAAATACACTTTATTTCCTACATTTGAACAAGGAGACGTCTGCGTCTTTCTTTGGTCACTGACAAGAAACTACTGTGACTTAAAGTTGGACTATGTAACTTTTCGGATGCTGGTCTCCATGGAGACCAGCATGCTTTGCCTGGTAAGTCCCACAGTATGGCATTAAACAGCTCTACCTTACATTGATTCAATTACAGGTGGTTTTAAAGCTCAAAAATACCTAGAAAAAGAGGCGTTCTGACTGTGAGCGTTTATTTCCATGGCGACAAGGGAAGTTACAGGTCAGATCTGTGGAGAGGAGACCCGCCTCGGCGGAAAAATATAAAGATTTCAAGGCATTTATGAGCAATAAACACATGATTGATAAGGTATAGGTGAACAAACCGTGCAAAGTTATGACATCTCCATGGAGACAAACCAGTTGCGGACCCTTCAACAAAAAAGTTACACAGTGCGCCTTTACATTTTCTACGAAAGTATTAGGTTTTGAGCCAAGTTGGGAGTTCTTAAAGCAGACCTATTCTGCAAAATTGTCTTTCAGAGCTTTTAGAGTTGTTTGCTTCTCATTTACCCTCTTGAAGTTGTACTCAGAGCGCTTCGTGCCTGTTCGAGTCATCTTCAGTCGCCGCTCTGAACGCACTTTCTGTTTTTCAATTTCACTTTCGTCATTTATGATACAGGAAGGATTCGTCAGCATCGCGTCGTCATTTCGGTACAAACGAAAAGGAAGCTCGGAAGTTCACGGTGACGTCAGCTCCCACTGGGCCCCGCAGTTTCCTAACGTGGAAGTCAGAGCGTCGTTTTAGATAAATATTCCGACTCAAAATGTCCAAATTATAACACAATGATCCACGGGTGTCATGGATTATAACTACAGCAGACACGAGCACAATAGGTCTTCTTTAATTAATATATGTTGTTAATTGTGTACGATTTACTTGACTTCAGACTGGGTGAAATCTGTGAGCTGGTGAATCCTGCTGGTGATGAACTTAAACACACAAACGTACATTCTTTGGTCCAGATTAAAGAACCAACTGTCAATCAAGCATATATTGTTTAAATAACACTGAAACACTGTTCTTTTCACCAATTTTTCTACAAACTTTTAACTCTGACCGCGTTCAAATCACCTCCTTAAGCACAAAATCGACTGCGTGAGTGTCTGAATAGAATATTTTTTTAAAGCGTTTACATATTTCTTTCCACTACGCAGTTAAAAGTGGATCATTTATGTTACTTGATCAGAGAAACTCAAACTTTATAACAATAAAAACAGAATCAGAAATACATATTTAACTTAAAGGTGCGCTATGTAACTTTTTGGTTTGGGGTCCGTCACCAGCTTGTCTCCATGGATATTATATCAAATTATATCATATATTATACAGCTCAGGAAAAATAAGAGACCACTGCAAAATTATCAGTTTCTCTGATTTTACTACTTATAAGTTTGTGTTTGAGTAAAATGAACATTTTTGTTTCATTCTATAAACTACTGACATACAGTAACTCCTAAATTCCAAATAAAAATATTGTCATTTAGAGCATTTATTTGCAGAAAATGACAAATAGTCAAAATAACAACTAAGATTAAATGTTTTCAGACCTCAAATAATGCGAAGAAAACAAAATCATATTAACTTTAAAGCAACAGAATACCTATGTTTTAACTTAGGAATTGTTCAGAAATCAATATTTGGTGGAATAACCCTGATTTTTAATCACAGTTTTCTACTTTTCCTCCTTAAATCAGGTTTGGTTCAGGTGATCTCCTCATTAGTGCCTCATGAAGCAGAATGAGGTGTGTTTGTGTTGTGGCCGTCACACATGTAGAGATGCTGATTTCGGAAAAAAATATGCAGTGGTCTCTTATTTTCTCTTCAGAGCTGTATATTAAATTACAGGTATATTAAATTATAGCTCAAAAATACCTAGAAAAACAGGCGTTCTGACAGCGATTGGGGTCGCCTTTCTGCGGATCTGACCTGTAACTTGGTCTGGTTTGGTCTCCATAACAATAGAAAGGTTTAAAACCATACGGTGAAACATTCCAGACATCTCCAAAAGTATCTAATGGACCCTCCACCAGAAAAGTTACACAATGCACCTTTAATAGGGATCTAAAATGAAACTAAATTAAAAATCAGGATGAAGTCAGGATTAGAAAAAAAAGAAGATATATGTACGAATATCAGAGCTGGATCAAGTTAAAAAGATTATTTACAGGCTGATTTTAGCCTAGAACATCTCATAATGTTTAAAGTTTCATACAAACCTGTTTAAAGACTAAATATAACACAGCACAATCTCTTCTGTAATAAGGAAATAAGTGCCGTTTTCCGTCTCTACACTGGTATCGGTCAATTGGGTATTAGCAGATACCCAAAGTCAAAGTATCAACATCGGTATTGATCTGAAAAAGTTAGATCCCTGAAAAATATTGATTGAAATTGGGTCTAAACCAGGACTGAATCTGGTTTAAACTGGAAGAAAAAAGACCATAGCAGACTTATTTCTAAACCGGGACAAAACTGAACCAGGACCATAACTAGAACTAATCCTTATCTGTATTTATGGTTTTCAGCTTCCTATTAGACGGTGCCATTTTGAGGTTCAAAAAGTGTAAGATTTTGTTTCGAACTAAAGATCAGAACTGGATTTCTGAGTGGTTAGGGAGATGATTTTACACTGTCGTTGTGTCTTATTGTGCTGTGGTTGATTTGAGTAAGAACCTCCACGAAAATCCTCGTCTAATAAGGCTTGATTTTCAAAGACAGTTAATGGACACAGTTAAAGGGCCTGTACCTGATTTTTCCCATCTATATGAACAAAAATAATCTTGCCTAAGCACAGATATATTGTATAAGCAGCTCTTGAGTCCAAATTAAGTTAAGTGGTTGTTGTTACCGTGATGGCAAAACTCTGGTCTGGTCTGTGAGAGTTGAGAAAAATGCTTATAAACTCATCATGGTGAGAAATTATTATGCTCTGAATGCATAAAGTGAGGAATAACTATGGACCACTGCAAACCAGGGATGTAACAACAACCGAAATATGGTGATATCGTATCGTCAGGTCTCACAATAATATCGTGGACCATCACAATATATCGAATCACAAGTCTCTTTGCTTAAGTGAATAAAAAAGAGAGGGAGCTACATAGACCATGATCCTTTGCTCCGTTTCAGTGCAGACGACATGAAGAAATAACTGTTCTAAGCACTTTGAAATCTTCATTCTTTGGATTAAGTCTTGTGAAGGTGTTTTTAGAGGAAAAAGTAGCCTCCACATAATATTGCAATTAGGGATGTTAACCAGTAACTGTTTGACCGGTGCTTGACTGAATCAACGTTAACCGGTCAAAATTTTTTGACCATTGGTTAAATGGAACCTGACATAATTGCACTTGAGAACGGCACGGTTCTACAGTCCGAGTGTGAGTCGTCCTAAATGATCACAGACAGGAGCCTAAACGCACATTTTCTGTGGCGTGAGGTCTTGTTGCTCAAGACGAGAGGTTCAGGTCATCGATGATGTGAACCTCAAAATGCGACACCCTCAAGCTTCTTCTGCAGGTGAGAAAGGCCAACCTACCATGCAAACTATGCTAACCGTGCTAACTATGCTAACCATGCTAACTCTGCACCAGCTGAGTGCTTGAGTGTTTCTGTTTATCTCTACAGGCTTTAGTGCTGCTACGAGCAGGTGGTTTGAGCTGCCACAGAAGTGCTTTTGTTGTGTTGACTCTTGGAACTGTTGGATGTTTTAGGCATTTTATCCTGCACAGTTTTGTGCATATTTTGGACTAAAATCAGGACTGCTGGGTTATACTAAGCCTTACGTGCGTGTCTGTGTATAAATGCTTCATGTGCAGTGTTCACAGACTTGTGGTCTACAGACTATTAACGACGTCTCTTCGGAGCGGTCATTTTCTGAAATGAGCCATGGTGATGTTTCAAATGAGCTTCTAACGCTTGACTAACACCTTTATCTTCAACGCTGTCATGTGTGAGAGCCAACGGTTAACCGATTTTAACCGGTTAATGAGACTCAGTTGTCGATCATGATTTTTTTTTAGTTTTTGCCATCCCTAATTGCAATGAATATTGTACCGTGAGATGTATATGGTGAAAATATCGTGCAGAGAGAACTGCATATCATTGCATCCCTAATGACAGTAAATGTTGTACCAAATGACAAAACATTTTATAATGTCAGTCTTGTTATTATGTAGAATGTCGTAATATCGTGAGCCTCCCCAGCATATCATGAGCTTTCCCACGATATCGCAATAAATATCGTACCATGAGGTTCATACCGTGATGATATTGTATCGTGAGACTTGGATATCGTTACCCTCCCACTGCAAACTGTTTAAAACGAGCTCCTTCTGTTTTTCAAAATTTTCAGACAGTAAAAATCAGGTACAGCACCTTTAAACATGTGTCTTTTCTGTATCGTGTCCTAAACCTCTACAGTTGGGTTGGTCCTCTGCTGCGTGGCTCTGTGCTGCCAGGAGGGGGCGCCGACACGAGGCTGCGGAGGAACACGCGGGGGTGCTTCCTGCGTCCTTGCCCCGGGGCCTTTCCTAGCGGAGGGGGAGGAGGGGGCACTGCTGCAGCTGATGACGATGGAGGCGGTTTTAGCGTCGACATTAAAGGCTGTAACTCGTGTGAACTCTCGTCTTCCTCCTCTTCTTTGGGGCTCTTCTCTGGAAACAAAAACGAACCTTGCACTAACTGTGTATTCGAGGTACTGAAAAAGCTGGAGCTACTGGAGGGGGTGTAGGAGGCGGGGCGGGGGGCTCCGATCCGGGACAGGGCGCTGATCCTGGGGTGCACGGTGTCGGCAGCAGGGGGCGCTGGCGGGGAGGAGATGCTCTCGAGGGAGGAGATGCTCTGGTTCCAGGCTTGTTGGAGGTCTACAGGGATGATCTTGGTGGCCTCCACAGAGACGCAGGGCGGAGGGGACCCCACGCCGCCTTTCCAGGGCAGAGGGGTGTCCACGCTCGGGGGACGGGAGGGTGGGCTCGCCAGGGGACTGCCGGAGACCTCTGTAGCTGCAGGGACTGAGGACAGAGAGGGGACGACATTAGACTTAGAATTTACTGATCCACAAGGGAATGTACTTGGACACAGTAGCTTCACACATTAAAGGGATAGTTTGGGTTTTTTAACATGAATCTGTACGTCCCCATCAGCAGTGTCGTGCATCAACAATGACTTACCTCCCGACAGCGTCCAGTGAGTCGTGTTCTTCCCCGGTTTCGGCGCTGATGAAAGTGTCCGGCAAGTTGGCTGGGGTCACGTAAATAAAGCGTTTTTCTTCTCAAAACGAGATGTGCTCAAAAGAGTGAGACATTTGCGTCACAAAACAATAAAGCATGAAAAAGTCAGACCTCTTAATCGCTTGGTACTGTTTTCTCTCCGCTCATATCACTGCGCACTGCCGCCAGGTGAAGCCGCGCACGAATCCATCCAGAAGCTGCACGCTGGCCTCCTCACCAACTGAAAGGTCTTGCATCTGTGGCTTATGTTGTCGTGAACTTTCCGAGCAGTAAACACAGTGAAACAGGCGCCGCTTCACCTGGCGGCAGCGTGGAGTGATATGACCAGAGAGAAAATAGTACCAAGAGATTATGAGGTTTGACTTTTTCGTGGTTCACCGTTTTGTGATGCAAATGTGTCGCTCTTTTGAACACATCTTGTTTTGAGAAGAAAAACGCTTTATTTTCGTGACCCCAGCCAACTTGCCGGACACTTTCATCAGCACTGAAACCGGGGAAGAACTCGGCTCACCGGACGCTGTCGGGAGGTAAGTCAGTGTTGATGCACGACACTGCTGACGGGGACGTACAGATTCATGTCAAAAAACCCAAACTATCCCTTTAAGATATAAAATAACAAAAAGCAAAAATATGTGGTAAGGAAAAAGTCAAAAATAAGTAGATTGTTGTATATGTACATTACCAGTCAAAAATTTGGACATACTCTCTCTCACACTTCTTTATGTTTACCACTTTCTACATTTTAAATACATACTGACATCAAATATTTGATGATGTATGGAATTAAGCAGCAAAGAAAAAAAATAACTCAACTAAATAGGGTCAAGAAATGTCAAAAGCGCAAAGCCGTGATCAAAGCAAAGCGTATTTTTAAAAATCTAAAATGATCTAAAACAAGTACTGATTTCTTTTTTCTAACAGTTATAAATCCTGACCTGATTTTGGTCTTGGTTTCGGGGTCTCGACTTTTCGTGCCACAAACGTGATCCCCTCGTCCTCCTCTTTGTCTGAGTGTTCTCCTTTATCGTCTTCAGAGTCCACAGGCACCAGCACCGGCTCTGACACACACAAACACACACACAAGTTAGAAAAGTCCAAGTTTAATGATAGTTAAAGTAAAAAAAAAATACTCCAGTTTAATGACAGTTACACGATGGCCTAATATTCTCCTCTTTTATTTATTTGCCTGGGATCTCGCGTACGTACTTCACCGGAGAATCTCCCCGAGTTCAGTCCGACAGAAAACCAAATATGGCCTCTTATCCTCAAAAAAGAACGAAAAATATCACAGGGGACTGGAAAACATCGTGGATCTCTGTAGTTTTGAAGTTGACAGCTCTTTTTTACTTTTTGTTAAGGAGAAACGGGCAATTCCAGCACTGACATTATCCAAATTATGCTGGAGAAAGTGTTTGGAGTTTAAAAACACAGTGGACCACATAACATCAGCAGAAAGTGTAGAACAGAGAGAAGAACACAGCCTAAATATGCCGAGTCTGTGTGTTAAACATGTGCGAATGTTTAGTAGATAGTGTAATATGGGCTCTTTAAGTCCAGAATTAGTTGCCAGTTTTTCAGGGTTTAGTCTGAGTAACAATTAAAACTCTGTGCTTATAGAATTACACGATAAATCCCCTCCAAATCACAGCCTCAGTAATGTTACATTTCGCACACACATTATAGAGACTAGTGCAGGATCCTGCCCATAACGTTAGCCTCTTCTCCCTGTAATCCTGCATAATGGCCCTTCTTCACCCCCGTGTTTGCGTTACCTTTGTCGTGCCAGCTGACGTTGCGTCTGGGTTTCTCTGAGCTCTCCTCCTTCGAGTCGGAGCCGTGTCGCTGTGAACGAGAAGCATAAATAAACTCTGAGCGTGTAGACATAACACGGACAAAATCAGGCTTTAATTGGCAAAGTTTTACATCGCCCATAGAAACCGGCGGAGATAGGGTTTCTGCAGTGAGAGGTCAGGAAAACAAGGAGTCAGTGAGCTCCAGGCTTCCTGCTGTGCTGGGAATGTTCCAGAGCATGGCATTAAACTCATGTGTGGATAAAGGAGCGAGCAGGTGAGCAGGACATGGTGGATATGAGGCTGCACAGTACAGAAGCATCGCAATACTGAGAGGTGCAGGGATCCATATCACAAGAGAGTAACGAGGGATGAATTTAAACATGCACAGATGACCACCTGATGACATCATAATGTGTGATCAAAATATGTAAAATCACCCAAACATCACTCCTCGTATGGTCCTATTTCAAACTCATGCCCTGATAAAGACCGTCTTGCTGGTCGAAACGTGTTGGCGTCTCTCAAGGCAAAAAAAGGACTTTTAATATATTTACAATCAATCAAATCAAATACTGTCTAATACATGAAATACTAAATATTAATAAAATACAACACTAAATACAATCAATCAATTAAATACAGTCTCACATTAACATTAACGTAGGCATTGAACTGTAATCATATTTAATTTGTTTATGTTGTTGTAAGGCGACCTTGAGTGTCCAGAAAGGCGCCTAATAAATAAAATGTATTATTATTATGAACACATTCAGTCGCTGTGCCTCGGGTTTGTCCATTTTTACATTTTCCAGTAAGGACCATTTCTTGTTTAGGTTTCACATTAATCCTCGTTGAGCAACTGCACTGCTATTTTTTGACTCTTTTGTGACCAGTGAAGCGCTCTACCTCCTCTCTTCATCACTCCTCGTATGTTTTTAAGAGTTAGTTAATCATACAAAATATATGTTTTGAACCATTTAAATGAATCAACAGAAATTGGAAATCTCTTGATATCATTGCTGAATATTAAAATTTTGATTACTGCAAAGAAACTAGAAATATATGTATAAAGAGTAGACAGTAAAAAGCTCCTTTTTTCAGGTGTAGAAAACTGAACGTCTTATAAACGCTGTCACTCTGCAGGAGGTGGACACGGGTCTGCTCAGTCCTCAAACGATTATTCGACTTTTCAAAGTAAAATCAAAGTACAGTATTTGGATTAGAATCTTTACAATTGCAATTTGCTTGACTGTTTGATTTTATGAATTAAAACATCAGCGTTTCCAGAGACTAAGGATGGAAATTAGCTGGAGTGTTATAACCTGGTGCAATCCTGTTTAAGTTCATATATGCTGTGCACTATCTCTGACCCATTAAATAAATAAACTAAACCAAAGCAGGACCCTGTGGTGTGGGACAGACTCTGCGTTTGTCGACTGAATAAAATGACCACAGCATAACTGCGCTGTGCTGCCCTCTGCTGGCCTTTTGGCATATTTCTAAAAAGAACCAGGCAGGAAATATTGAAAACCCCTAAAAAAAAGTTAAGAGTTACTTTAAGAATACAAGTGTTTGGCTTGTGGTGACGACTTTACACATGTCTGTTCACTAAAGATCATTTTGTGACCTCTGAACTTTCTCCGCTTATGTCAGAGTGGATTAACTTAAAGCCTTGTTTTTCAAAACGCTGAAGCAAAAATCACAAAAAGCTTCTCTGTCAGAAAAGGACGACACAAAGAGAACGTGAATGTACTCCTCATCTTCTGTAAAAATCTGTCCACATATTTCGTATAAGCCACTCTTTAGGTCTGCTGCGTACTGTCTGCATCCAATTACGACTCTCGGAGAATCAGGACGCGCACTGTTAGCATGCTAGACGTTGCTAACGCCGCTCTCGTTTATGAAAACTGTGAAACGCGCTTATAAACTCAATAATGAAGACGCTCTGAATGCGTAAAGTAAGTGAGGAATGACTTTGGATCGCTGCGGACTTTTCAGGATTTAAAACGGTAAAAATCAGGTTCATTTTTCATTTTTAACTTCTCTGGTTCGCACCTTCTTGATGCTGCGTTCCTTCTTGTGCCTCTTGTGCCTCGTGGACTTGGAGCTCTCCATTCGATATTTCATGTTTCTCTGGAAAACCTCTCGATCCTGACGCTCCTTCTCGCCCAGAGGCATGAAGTGACGGCTGTAGTGGGACTGGTACTGCACACAAGACACGAAATACATAATAATCAGATGTATGTGGTGATTTTTGGACACTCAAAGATGCTTTACAAATAAATAGGAAGTAATAGGGGGGAAAAAACAAAACAAAAATAACAAAACCAGTAGAAAACAACTGTGGAGGAAATTATAGAGTGAATTTTTAGTAGTGATTTGAGTTACATGGAGTTTAAGCAGGTTTCTAATGCTTCTGTTAAAGGGACAGTTCAGAATTTTGAACATATTTTTTTCAAACATGTCTAGATGTTTGTTTCCTCATCACAAACATACCTGGAGTTGTGTTTAAGTGACATTATAACATGTCTTAACCTCCTGAGACCTGAGCGTTTGTGCATTTCTGATTTCTTCCTGCTATTTGGGATAAGTAGGACCTGATAAGTAGAATAACTAGTTTTTGCAGTTTATTTCAAGCCCTAAACAGGCCAAATGTGACGTAGGTTCGACAGTGAGCGGGTCGGGGTGTTCAGTGAGCGAGGTTAAAAACACAGACAAAGGCGTGAAAATGTGGTCCACAGTTTTCATTCTTTCTAGTTTTGAATCGTCGCGAAAAAAGTGGAGGTGCAAAAAGTGCAAAAAGGTACAAAATGGAGGCAGGCGGCAGTTTCCTCTCCAGCAGCAGAACCGTCCGGCGATTTACAACTTTAAACTCTTTAAATATTCCCAAATTTACCTCACAACACAGTATCCCAATGTCCTCAGACGACGACATGACATTTACTGATGCTCTCGTCGGCTGTGATCACTAAAATTGGTCACATTTTAATGCCGTATGAAGATGGAGACATTATTGTACTTAAATACATTGGTTTCATTCATAAAATTTGGGTATAAACTTTTTACCGTGCTGTGTTTTCTGTTTCGGGAGCTGCTGTAGAGGTTTTTTGTTGATTTCCCACCATTTTATTATTTTTTTTTTCATTGAAATTGGTGTAATATTATGATATCAGCACAAGATCGCACAGGCAGTTTAAAAAAAGTTGAAAAGTTGAAAAAAAAAAAAAATCGTGGAGCCAAGAGGCAAAAACGTAATGTCCTCGTATGAAGCCGCGGGGTCTCAAGAGGTTGTGTCATCTAGGACCTTTAAACCATAACTTCAGCACCATACGATTATCAAAAAACAAACAAAACAAAGAGATATGAACTGACACCGACACTAGACTTGTGGAAATTGCATTGTGATGCTTTTAAAATCATGCCTGAGGTGGGAAAGGGGTGAAAATATGTACAAAGTTGAGCTGCGAGACGTGCATTTTGTACCTATCCATTATTTCAGCACTAAAAACAGTCCGATCCTAAATGAACCAGTGCTGAAACAGAAATATTTTTGAATCAGGCTGTGAGAAAACTGAAAATAAGAAACCCAAATTCTCTCCGGAGTAACGTAATCGTCTTTTGTGTTTTTAGCAGAGCAGTAAAGTCACAAAAATAGAACTTTTACACGAGAGGACAGAAACCTGAGTGTGCGTTTTAAAACGAGTTTAAAGTGCGTTCTGGACCACTGAAAGTTTCCCAAAATAAAGTTATTTCCGACGCTGAGGCTTCACGTACAAAAGGGCTGTGCTGAGATAATGTAAATACGGCAGTTTGAAAACAGCTAAACTCACGGAAAAGCCAAAAAGAAAAACATCCGACCACATCTGGATCCAGAGAAACCCAAACGTGACGGTTTTGAATGAAAGCACAGAGTTATAACTGGACAGACTAAACCAGGACTAAACCAGGACTAAACCAGGACTGGACCAGGACTGAACCAGGACTGAACCAGGGCTGAACCAGGACTGAACCAGGATTAAACCAGGACTGAACCAGGACTAAATCAGGACTTTAACCGGGACTAAACCAGAGCTGAACCGGGACTGAACCAGGACTGAAGCAGGACTGAACCAGGATTAAACCAGGACTGAACTAGGACTAAATCAGGACTTTAACCAGGACTAAACCAAGACTGAACCCGGACTGAACCGGGATTGAACTAGGACTGAACCAGGACTAGGCTAAAACATGATGAGTCTCTGTGTCCCCCTCCACTTTGGACTAAATCAAGACTGAACCAGGACTGAACCAAAACTAAACCAGGACTAAACCAGGCTAAACCTGAACTAAGACTAACTCAGGACTAAGCCAGGGCTACACCAGGACTGAACCAGGACTAAACAAGGACTAAACCAGACTAAACCAGGTCTGAACTAAGACTAAACCAGGACTAAATCAGAACTAAATCAGGACAGAACTAGGATTACGCCAGCACTGTACCAGGACTAAACCAGGATTAAATCAAAACTAAACCAGGACTAAACCAGGACTGAACCAGGACTAAACCAGGACTAAACCGTAGTACTGTACTCACACGTCTGCGGGGTTTGTACAGGTTTCCGGCTAAAACGTGGTGAGTCTCCGTGTCCTCCTCCACTTTGGCTCCAGGGACGTTATCGATGACCTGCAGGTCCAGACACACTCCGCTGCCGTTCTCTCGTCTGGAAAAACACAGATTACACATTTTTTTATCACATATTTACATTTTTATTCATCATTTTACTTTATACAGTTCAGTTTTTATACTTTCAGTTCTATACTTTTATACTTTATGCAGTTAAAATACAGTTCCACAAAGAGAATACATGGAGGGTCCACTCTGCTACTTAGCTACACTGAGAGGTTATTATTATTATTCACAATATGGCATTTTCCATAGTATAGCATTAAATTGATTCATTTCCAAGGAGACGAGCAGGTCGAGTTACAAGTTAGATCTGTGGAGTGGCAGTTAGGGGCAGACCCTTTATCAGAAAATGTATATAGTGCAACATATATAGTAATTGAATGTGAAAGAAGTGAAAAAAGCAAGACAGGATATTGACAAAAAATGTAAAATAAATGCATTTACAACACACAGTTCTGTTTTATTTATTATTATTCATGTATTTAATATCATAAAACCTTATTCCTCGCTAAGTGTTGTCACTATTTTAATAATAACATGCATACGCAAACAGTACAGTGTGTATATTTCAAAAGTAAATGAAGTACAATAGTTGTTTTGCTCACAGGTAGTTGGTGACGTTGGTGAACTCGGGGAATGAGGCTCTGGAGGCCATGGAGGGGAGAGAGAGACGAGCTGAGGTCAGAACATTACCGCCCTAAAAACAAAAAAAAAACACAAAAAAATGTGTAAATGTGCAAAAGTACCGTAAATTCCGGATCACAAGCCGCTACTTTTTTTCTACACTTTCAACACTGCGGCTCGTAATATGAAGCGGCTTTTTTATTTTTTATTTTCATCGCGGGAAAAACATGGACCAATAAAATGAATAAGTAGTTCACTGAGGTCCAATGAAATTGTATGATTAATCACAACTTCCTTATTTCAGTCTTTCTGCTAACCCTCATCAACATGGAGAATACCAGACAAAAAGCATATGATGCAGCTTTTAAACTAAAAGCGATCACTCTGGCAGTTAAAGAAGGAAATCGAGCTGCTGCCCGTAAAATTGGCATAAACGAGTAGATGGTGCGAAGGTGGAGGCTCCAGCAAGAAGAACTGAGCCAGTGTAAAAAGACAACCAGAGCTTTCAGAGGTAACCATAGCAGATGGCCTGAGCTTGAAAACTTTCTGGAGGACTGGGTGAACACGCAAAGAGCAGGCGGTGTTTCCGCTGTACAAATCAGACTGAAGGCTAAAGCGATCGCTACCGTGGTTTATTCCCAGAGCGCCAAGGTGTGTATGTGCATGTCGCGTGTGTGTGTCCCAAGTGTGTGAAGGTGTGTAAGTGCCTGTGGCGCGTGTGTGTCCCAAGTGTCACCAGTGAGCGAGTCCGTCACCAGAGTTCAGCGGGGACGCGTCATGACCCATCCCGGAGGCGCTCCAGGCGGCGGGGACGCAGAAGCGAACCCCCCGCCTAGTCTTTGGCCAGCGGTTTATAATATGGTGCGGCTCATATAATTACAAAATTGATTTTTCTTCATAAATCTGAGCATGCGGTTCTTAATCGGGTGCGCTCTGTAGTCCGGAATTTACGGTAATATAAATAAATGAAGAATATTTTACTTTATTTCAGTAGATTCAATTCAATTATCTACCAATCGAATACTGTAAGTGCGTTTTTTCTTATTTCAAGCAAAACAAGATTTTAGTTTCTCATTTTAAGTGCCGAGACTTGTTGTTTTTCTTATCTTAAGTGTAGCAAAGATGTGTTTTCATATTTTAAGTACAGCGGTAGATCATTTTACTTGTCGCTCATCAACATACGTCTTCTTAATTCAAGCTTTTAACTTGGCTAGAGCACACTTTTCCCCATGCATATACTCACTGTCCCTCCTCAACGATAGATGCACTGCAAATTTCTCTGATCTGGCCGAGATTTTAAAACTTATATCAGGTCATTCATCTTGTTTTCAGGTTTATTATCGACTTATTAGTTCTGAGACGGCTTCATTCTCGTCTAGAGGTTGTTTATTTTAAGATATCTCGCTGCATGGACAGATCATTTCGCTACTTTTAAGTCACGTTCTGATCGATTTAAGTGTTTATAGCTTAAGTTTTGGTCATGTTTTTTGCCTCCTCTGTACATATATATTTATTTCCCGCGTGCACTCACCTGGTCTATGACACTGATGGCGTCTCGGATGTTGATTTTCTGGTAGGCCTCCCACAGCTCGCTCTTCCTGTACACGGACTTCCTCAGCAGAAGTTTACTCAGGTAGTTCTTATCAAACTGCTCCCACCTCAATCACACAGGGGCACGGGGTCAGTACGGAGAACGGGTTTAAGGTTTAGACCTGGTTTAGTCCGGCCTAAGACTTACGGTTCAACTCAAGTTATTTTTCTTAATTTAAAGGTGGATTGTTGAACTTTTCTGGCGGCGGGTCCGTCAAATGCTTTTCTCCGGAGATGTTATTGCTTAGAATGTTTCACGGTACGGCATTAAACCTTTCTATCGCCATGGAGACCAAACCGGACCAAGCTACAGGTCAGTTCTGCGGAGAGGCGACCCCGCTCACAGTCAGAACGCCTGTTTTTCTAAGTATTTTTGAGCTATAAAACCACCTGTAATTGAGTAAATGTAAAGTAGAGCTGTTTAATGTCACACTGTGGAACATTCCAGGCAAAGCAATGACATCTCCATAGAAACAAGAAGGTGACGGACCCTCCACCAGGAAAATTACACAATGCACCTTTGAAGTAATTATATTTTGATGATCGGAATTGTTGTCTGGATGAAACAAACTCAAAAACAGATGAAAAATATGTGGTATTATTCAAATTCCAAGATAATTAGTATAAAATTTGGGATTTTCTTTTTAAAAATTGAAGCTTTTATTCACCGCATTTCAAAATTTGTGTCAAAGATCTCAATGTGCAGTAGAAATAATCGCAGGCGAGACAATGACTAAAATAAATGCTTTCTTTTTGGTCCAACTCCAACTTCCTTCGACGTTCTACAAATCATACGTTAGAGCTCCATCTAGTGCCCGTTCATCCGCACTGCAGATATAACTGAAACATGTTGAGCGCTATCCTTCAGCACTGACTTGTCTCTCCAGTGGTGATAGCCCTGAAGTCCAGCGATGTCCTCCACAGCGGTCAGGATGTGGTCAAACGCCTAAACACAGAATAAGGACACGTGTATTTAATATTCTGGGTTAATGTGAGGAAATGTAATAATCATCACTAAAGACATATATACATTTAAAGTATAATTTATAGTAATTAAATTTCTTTTAAATGTATTTTTTTTTGTTTTGCATAAATACATACAAATTATTATAGACAAATTATTCTAAACGTACAGACAAGAAAACAAACAATATACACAAAGATGACAAGACATAGGGGCAGTTAAATGAAGCAGCTTCATAATTTCAGTTCTTTATAAATTGAAAACATTTATTTATTTTGAAGGCTTTCTAATGATTTAAAATGATATTTTACATTGTTTTTGAATTGAAAGATATTAGGATTGGTATTATTCTACCATATAAAATTTTAAATATGTTAATATCGATTTGTGCATTTACCTTTTGGATATTTCCAAGTACATTGTATTCAATAGGGGATTCTGTGATTTTTTTACATTTTGGTGAAGTTTATCATTTGACTTTTTACAAACAAATGATTCGAAACATACAGACAAGAAACCAGATAAACAACATACACAAAAATGACAAGAAAAATGCTTCAGATTGATAATTTCAGTTCTTTAATAAATCGATAACATGTGTAAATATATATAGGGGAAACTGAAACCCACCAATATTATTATAATCTTAAATATTTTTGTCTTCTTTGTTACCTGCATAGGGACAATAGATGGAAAATTGCTATAATCTTGCATATTTACACTATAACTATAAAATATGGTGATTAATCTGCATTGTCCCTATCGAATAATGAAAGTAAATATGATAAAATGTTAAATCTCTCACTCTCTCGTGGATCTCCTCGTTGATGGTTGGTTTTCGGCTCGTGGATCGCGGGACTTTGAGCCACTTCACCAAAGGTTTGATCGTCAGACCCTGAAAAACATTATAAAAAAGTTCACGTGGTGCAATAAAAAGGTGAGTATATAAACGCACATCCTTGTTTACCTTATTTTACAGATGACTAAACTAGTATCCATTTAGTTCTGTATGTTACTCCGCGTATTATTATCCATACTTGGGTCACGATTCGATTTTATTTTGATTTTTGTCGGGCATAACTATTAGTCCTGCTTTAATGTAGTCTATGTGTGATAATTAGGAGTTTATTTTATTGGATTAATCAGACTACAGCTCTGAATTCTGCAAAAAGTAATAGCTAAGTAAATTCAAATTACCCTAAATAATATTATGTAACTTGCTTTCAGTAGATTTCACTTAACCAGTACATTTATCTGCCAATGGAACAAGTATTTTTTTCTTAATTCATGCAAAATACGATTTAGTTTCTTATTTTAAAGTTGTTTTTCTTAACTTCAGTGTAACCGGGTGTATTTTCCTATTTCAACTACAAAAACACTGGTAGATAATTTGATTTATCATGTGAAACTCATTCAAATCAGTGTAACATGTTGTTGATTGACATAATTTTAACTTTGACAAGATTTCAGTGTGTTTTATGGTTTGTGATACGATACTTAAAGGCTTATTATACATAAACATCACCATCAAATCTTTCCTAATTGTGCATTTATTTATTTATTCATCATGAAATTAGACGTTGCTACTTATTTGAACCACTAGGGGGAGCTATAGGAAAACAGTTTGGGCTTGAACAGGTTTGTTTTGACCCTGTCTCAATGAATATTCAAACAAATAAAAAATATTACTTCTATTTCATATAAAAAAAAACATTTAATACAGCACCACTTAAAGTTAGATTAAAGCTGCACTATGTCACTTTTCGGTTAGGCTTCCGTCACCTGCTTGTTTCTATGGATATATTCTATATCTGTCTGCCTGAAATGTTCCACAGTGTGACATTAAACAGCTCTACCTTACGTTTATTCAACTACAGGTGGTTTTAGAGCTCAAAAACACGCAGAAATGCAACATTCTGACTGTGAGCGGGGTCGCCTCTCCACAGATCTGACCTGTAACCTGGTCCGGTTTGGTCTCCGTGACGATAGAAAGGTTTAATACCGCACTGTGAAACATTCCAGACAAAAGCACAATGCACTTTTAAGAAATAATGAGTAAAACGAACAGAAATAAAAATAGTATAACTGGAAAACTAAATGCTGAGTAAAAAAAAAACCCAAAAACAAAAGCAATTATCTGAACAGTTTAAATGTGATTTTGAGATATTGAAGATGCAGGGGAACAGCCTGAGATGCTTTGAGGCAATAATGTCCCTAAACCTTTATCTCCGAGCCATAAACGCACAGAGAATATTAAACGTGCTCCGGTGAAACTCAATCAGAAACACAGTGATAAAACCAAGCAGCAGCTCTCCAGCCTTCAGCAGCAGCAGGAGGAGAAACCGGCCAAAATCTGTTTATGAACAAGAACGAGAGCCCGACGAGACCTGAGGTGAACCACAGCCAAAATACTGCAGTGTTATAAACCTGCACAAAACCAAGACTAAACCAGGGCTAAACCAGGGCTAAACCAGGGCTAAACCAGTGCTAAACCAGGGCTAAACCAGGGCTAAACCAGCGCTAAACCAGTGCTAAACCAGCGCTAAACCAGTGCTAAACCAGGGCTAAACCAGGGCTAAACCAGAGCTAAACCAGGGCTAAACCAGGACTAAACCAGCGCTAAACCAGGGCTAAACCAGAGCTAAACCAGGGCTAAACCAGGGCTAAACCAGAGCTAAACCAGGGCTAAACCAGGGCTAAACCAGTGCTAAACCAGCGCTAAACCAGTGCTAAACCAGGGCTAAACCAGTGCTAAACCAGCGCTAAACCAGGGCTAAACCAGGACTAAACCAGAGCTAAACCAGGGCTAAACCAGAGCTAAACCAGGACTAAACCAGGACTAAACCAGCACTAAACCAGGGCTAAACCAGGGCTAAACCAGGGGTAAACCAAAACTAAACCAGAGCTGAACCAGGACCAAACTAGGGCTAAACCAGGGTTAACCAGTGCTAAACCAGGGCTAAACCAGTGCTAAACCAGGGCTGAACCAGGATTAAACCAGGACTAAACCAGGATTAAACCAGGGCTAAACCAGGGCTAAACCAGAGCTAAACCAGGGCTAAACCAAGGCTAAACCAGGGGTAAACCAAAACTAAACCTCGGCTGAACCAGGACTAAACCAGGACTAAACCAGGGCTGAACCAGGGCTAGACTCGGGCTAAACCAGAACTAAACCAGCGCTAAACAAGGGCTAAACCAGAACTAAACTCGGACAACACCAGGACTAAACCAGGGCTGAACCAGGGCTAGACTACGGCTAAACCAGAACTAAACCAGACCTAACTCGGGAGTAAACCAGGACTAACCCTAACCCCAATACCCCATAGTGGTATTAAGTAAAATAGGCGGTCTTGTCTGTATACATTATAACGTGCACTGTATATTTAAACATTTATTCTCCTTATTTTTATGTACGTACTCAATATGAACCAGATATGATGTGTTCTTAATAAAGATTTGCAACAGAACTGTGCATTAGTTTGTATTTCGTACCTGAAACATGACTGTGAAGAAAACCACCACGATTGTTGTGGCCACGAAATAGTCTTTGGCTCTGACTTGTTGTCCGTCCAGCAGCACGACCAGAGCGAACGCCACCGCCCCCCGCAGGCCGCCGTACGACATCACCACCTGGTCGATCTTATCCAGAGGGACCAGACGAAACCGGTTCAGGACCCACGTCTGTCCGACCACCCCTGGAACCAAAGAAGAGCAGGTTTGTGGAGTAGGAATTATACTTTTTACGTCAAAGTATTTGTATTTGACTTTAGGGAATGTTGAACCAGGAATCAGCGGGACTAAAACCAGGATTAAACAAGAACTAAACAAGGACTAACAAAGGTCTAAACCAGGACTAAAACTACTACTAGACCAGAAGTACATCAGGGCTGAACTATCCAAGGATTAAACCAGGACTAAATCAGGACTGAATCAGATCTAAACCTAGACTAAATCAAACCTCAAGTAGGACCAAACCAACCAGGACTAAACCAGGACTGAACTAGGACTATGCCAGGACCCACCCAGGGTTGAACAGGGGCAAAACCAGGGAAGAATCAGGACCAAACTGGGGATAAAAGACACGACTGAACCAGGACCAAACCAGGACTAAGCCAGGACTCACCCAGGGCTAAAGAAGGGCTAAACCAGAGAAAAACCAGGACAGAACCAGAACAAGAACCCGGACAAAACCAGGACTAAACTAGGACCAAACCAGGAACAAACCAGAACTAAACCAGGACTAAACAGGAGTAAACCAAGATTAAACCAAAACTAATCAAGGCCAAGACTACATGAGAACTAAACCAGGACTAAACCAGGACCAAACTGGGGCCAGACCAGGACTAAACCCAAACTAAACCAGGACCAAACCAGAACTAAACCCAGATTAAACCAGGATCAAACCAGGACTAAACCAAGACTAAACCAAGATGAATTCAAAACTAAACCAGGACTAAACCAAGACTACATGAGAACTAAACCAGGACTAAACCAGAACTAGGACTAAACCAAGACTAAACAGGACAAAACCAGGACAAAACCAGGACCAAACCAGAACTAAACCTGGTCTAAACCTGCTTTAAAACTAAATTAAAACGAAACCAGCATTACTGTACGGGAGATAAGCGGGAATCAAACTGCCAACCTTCTGGTAACAGGGCTCAAGATCCCGGAAATCAAACTTAAATCTAAACTCTCTACATTACTGATAATTTGGAATAATCGGCCTCTTAAACACAGAACATTAATGTGATTATAGGAAGCCGTGATTGTCGTCCGTTTGATTTGAAGGTTAAAACAAAGGGAGAGCGTTTCTGCAAAGGATTATGGGACCTGATCGAGCGCCGTTTAACCCGCTCTGTATTCAATTTAACAAAACGCAAATGTCAAATCTCAGACAAATGCCAAAGACTGCAGCTTTCTCCACAGTGGACATGGGAGGAATACTGAAACCTGTGCAGCTACGGAGCTCGAGTACAGGAAACGACGAAATTATGAAAACACTGGATTTAAGTTTGTTTTATTTTTATCAAAAACTCTGCAAAATCAGTTGTTTTCTTATTTATTCTGGAGGCTGTGGTGTAGTGAGTGTCCAAATGTTGTCCAAGTGAATGCTGTTGTTGTGTCCTCTAGCAAGACACTTTACGACGCTGATTAATCCAGGCGATCGACTACCAAAGGAGGAAGGGCATCTGGTGTAAAAAGGAAATCTTCACGGGGCAGATTTGTTGTGAAAAGACATGAAATAAAATGGTTTTTCATCAAAACTTTCAAACTGCAATAACAAGGATTAAAGCAGGACTGAACCAGGACTAAACCAGGACTAAACAAGGGCTAAACCAGGACTAAACCAGGACTAAACCAGGACCAAACCAGGACTAAACCAGGACTAAACCAGGACTAAACCAGGACCAAACCAGGACTAAACCAGGACTAAACCAGGACTAAACCAGGACCAAACCAGGACCAAACCAGGACCAAACCAGGACCAAACCAGGACTAAACCAGGGCTAAACCAGGGCTAAACCGTGACAAAAGCAGGACTAAACCAGGACTAAACAAGGACTAAACAAGGGCTAAACCAGGACGAAACCAGGACTAAACCAGGACCAAACCAGGACCAAACCAGGACCAAACCAGGGCTAAACCAGGGCTAAACCACGACCAAACCAGGACCAAACCAGGACTAAACCAGGGCTAAACCAGGGCTAAACCATGACAAAAGCAGGACTAAACCAGGACTAAACAAGGACTAAACAAGGGCTAAACCAGGACTAAACCAGGACTAAACCAGGACCAAACCAGGACCAAACCAGGACCAAACCAGGGCTAAACCAGGGCTAAACCATGACAAAAGCAGGACTAAACCAGGACTAAACCAGGGCTAAAGCAGGACTAAACCAGGACTAAACCAGGACTAGACAAGGGCTAAACCAGGACTAAACCAGGACCAAACCAGGACTAAACCAGGGCTAAACTAGGGCTAAACCAGGGCTAAACTAGGACTAAACCAGGACTAAACAAGGGCTAAACCAGGACTAAACCAGGACTAAACCAGGACTGAACCGGGACTAAACAAGGGCTAAACCAGGACTAAACCAGGACTAAACAAGGGCTAAACCAGGACTAAACCGGGACTAAACTAGGGCTAAACCAGGACTAAACCAGGGCTAAACTAGGACTAAACCAGGACTAAACCAAAACTAATCCAGGGCTAAACTAAGACTAAATCAGGGTTAAAACAGGACTAAACCAGGGCCAAACCAGGACTAAACCAGGACCAAACCAGGACTAAACCAGGACTAAACCAGGACTAAACCAGGACCAAACCAGGACCAAACCAGGACCAAACCAGGACCAAACCAGGACTAAACCAGGGCTAAACCAGGGCTAAACCGTGACAAAAGCAGGACTAAACCAGGACTAAACAAGGACTAAACAAGGGCTAAACCAGGACCAAACCAGGACTAAACCAGGACCAAACCAGGACCAAACCAGGACCAAACCAGGGCTAAACCAGGGCTAAACCAGGACCAAACCAGGACCAAACCAGGAATAAACCAGGGCTAAACCAGGGCTAAACCATGACAAAAGCAGGACTAAACCAGGACTAAACAAGGACTAAACAAGGGCTAAACCAGGACTAAACCAGGACTAAACCAGGACCAAACCAGGACCAAACCAGGACCAAACCAGGGCTAAACCAGGGCTAAACCATGACAAAAGCAGGACTAAACCAGGACTAAACCAGGGCTAAAGCAGGACTAAACCAGGACTAAACCAGGACTAGACAAGGGCTAAACCAGGACTAAACCAGGACCAAACCAGGACTAAACCAGGGCTAAACTAGGGCTAAACCAGGGCTAAACTAGGACTAAACCAGGACTAAACCAGGACTAACCCGGGCTAAAGCAGGAGTAAACCAGGACTAAACCAGGACTAGACAAGGGCTAAACCAGGACTAAACCAGGACTAAACTAGGGCTAAACCAGGACTAAACCAGGGCTAAACTAGGGCTAAACCAGGACTAAACCAGGGCTAAACTAGGACTAAACCAGGACTAAACCAAAACTAATCCAGGGCTAAACTAAGACTAAATCAGGGTTAAAACAGGACTAAACCAGGGCCAAACCAGGACTAAACCAGCGCTAAACCAGGACTACACCAGGACTAAACCAGGACTAAACCAGGGCCAAACCAGGACTAAACCAGGGCCAAACCAGGACTAAACCAAGAATAAATCAGGGCTAAACCAGGGCTAAACCAGGACTAAACCAGGACTAAACAAGGACTTTTAAAACAGGACAAAACCAGAATAAAAACAGGACCTAAACCAGGACTAAACTAGGTAGGACTAAAACATAACTAAATCAGGAATAAACCAAGACTAAACCCCTACTAAACCAAGACTAAACCAGTACTAAACCGGGACTAAAACATAACTGAACCAGGCCTAAACCAAGACTTAACAGGACAAAAAACAGGCCTAAACCAAGACTAAACCTTCTAACATTAAACTAACTGAAAGTGCAACTGACCGACCGCCCTGAAGATGAAGATGAAGACCAGAGTACAGGAGACCAGCCCCGTGTCCCAGGCCCACTTGGACTTGTCCACAGCTGAAATCCCCAGAAAGATGAAGATGATGGTCTCTGCGATACTGGCCAGAGTCTTCATCGTGTACTTCACCGTGGTGCGAGACTTCTGAGAGATGTTCGCCTCCACGTATTTGTTAGCGCCGATACCACAGAACGTCATCCTGAGAGGAAGAAGAAAGGACTAAACCAGGACTGAAACAGGGCTAAACCAGGACTGAAACAGGGCTAAACCAGGACTGAACCAGGACTAAACAGGACTGAAACAGGGCTAAACCAGGACTGAAACAGGACTAAACCAGGACTGAACCAGGGCTAAACCAGGACTGAAACAGGGCTAAACCAGGACTGAGCCAGGGCTAAACCAGGGCTAAACCAGGACTGAACCAGGGCTAAACCAGGACTAAACCAGACCTAAACCAGGACTAAACCAGGACTGAACCAGGACGGAACCAGGGCTAAACCAGGGCTAAACCAGGGCTAAACCAGGATTGAACCAGGGCTAAACTAGGGGTAAACAAGGACTAAACCAGGGCTAAACCAGGACTGAAACAGGGCTAAACCAGGATTAAACCAGGACTGAACTAGGGCTAAACCAGGACTAAACCAGGACTGAACCAGGGCTAAACTAGGGCTAAACAAGGACTAAACCAGGGCTAAACTAGGACTGAAACAGGGCTAAATGAGGACCGAACCAGGACTAAACCAGGGTTAAACCAGGGCTAAACCAGGACTAAACCAGGACTGAACTAGGGCTAAACCAGGACTAAACCAGGACTAAACGTGCACTAAACTAGGGCAAAACCAGGATAAAATCAGGGCTGAACCAGGACTAAATCATGGCTAAACCAGGACCAAACCAGGGCTAAACCAGGACTAAATCAGGATGAATTTAGGACTAAACCAGGGCCAAACCGGACCGAACCAGGGCTTAACCAGGATTAAACCAGGACTAAACCAGGATGAACAAAGTCAACTCAGAGATTTTCCTCAAAAATAGACCTGGAGTTGTGTTTTGTTTCATTCACACACGTTTGAGTGACACTTTATTATTAGTCTGTCCATTTCCAGAGCTCAACATGCTCTGTTCTACCTTGTGACATCATGAAGTGGTAGTTTTCATGTTAACACCTGCTACCTTTAGCTCAGTAGAGATTGGGAACTATAAAAACTATAAATAAAGCACTGCAATGTATTCACTTTACATTTGAATTCAAAACACATTTCAGGATGAATTGCTTTGGAGATTAGATGTGCAGGAAACAGTTTTATATTTGTTTTCTTACGATAAAATGGAGGAGAGGGAGAAGAGCTCGGCGGTGAGATAAGCCAGGTACACGAGGAGGAAGACGAAGAGCGGCTCGATGATCCGAACCTTTTTAGTGAATCTGGTGATGAAGCCCAGGATCACGGCAAAGACCAGGCCCACCAGAGTCCCACCGATACTCACGATCAGGAACGAGGCTGTGGGAGGAGGAGAGGAGGGGAGGAGGAGGAGAGGAGGGGAGGGTAGAGGAGAGAGGAGAGGAGGAGAGGAGAGGAGGAGAGGGGAGGAGGGAGAGGAAGAGGAGAGGAGAGGAAAGAAGAGGGTAGAGGAGAGAGGAGAGGAGAGAGGGAGAGGAGAGAGGAGAGGAAAAAAGGAGAGGGAGAGGAGAGGAGAAGAGGAGAGGAGAGGAGGGGAGGAGGGAGAGGAAGAGGAGAGGAGAGGAAAGAAGAGGGTAGAGGGTAGAGGAGAGAGGAGAGGAGAGAGGAGAGGAGGAGAGGGGAGGAGGGGAGGAGGAGAGAGGAGAGGAGAGAGGAGAGGAGGAGAGGAGAGGAGGGGAGGAGGGAGAGGAGAGGAAAGAAGAGGGTAGAGGAGAGAGGAGAGAAGGAGAGGGAGAGGAGGGGAGGAGGAGGAGAGGAGGGGAGGGTAGAGGAGAGAGGAGAGGAGGAGAGGAGGGGAGGAGGAGGAGAGGGTAGAGGAAAGAGGGAGAGAGGGAAGGAGGAGAGAGGTGAGAAGAGGGAGAGGAGAGGAGAGAAGGAGAGGAAAGGAGAGAGAGGAGAGGAGACAATAAAGAGGAGAGGGAGAGAGGAGAGAAGAGGAAGAGGAGAGAGGAGAGGAGGGAGAGAGGAGAGAAGAGGGAGAGGAGAGAGGAGAGGAGGGAGAGAGGAGAGACAGAGAGGAGAAAAGGAAAGGAGAGAGGAGAGGAGAGGAGGGAGAGGAGAGAGGAGGGAGAGGAGAGAGGAGAGGAGGGAGAGAGGAGAGAAGAGGGAGAGGAGAGAGGAGAGGAGGGAGAGAGGAGAGAAGAGGGAGAGGAGAGACAGAGAGGAAAGGAGAGAGAGGAGAGTGGGAGAGGAGAAAGGAAAGGAGGGAGAGGAGAGAGGGAGAGGAGAGGAGAAAAGGAGAGGGAGAGGAGAGAGGGAGAGAAGAGAGGAGAGGAGAGAGGAGAGAGGGAGAGGAAAGGAGGGAGAGGAGAGGGAGAAGGAGAGGAAAGGAGAGAGAGAAGAGGAGACAGGAGAGAGGAGAGGGAGAGAGGAGAGAAGAGGAGTGGAGAGGAAGAGGAGAGAGGAGAGAGGGGGGAGAGGAGAGAGGGAGAGAGGATAGGAGAGAAGGAGAGAGAAGAGGAGGGAGGGGGACAGAGGAGAGAGGAGGAGAGAGCGGAGGTAGGGGAAAAGGGGGGAAAGGAGGAGTGAGAGGAGGAGAGAAGGAGAGAGAGGAGGGAGGGGAAGAAGGGGGAGGAGGGGGAGGAGGAGAGAAGGATAGAGGGGGAGAGAAAGGGAAAGGAAAAGGGGTGGAAGAGGGGAAGAGAGGAAGGAGGAGAGAGGGAGGGAACAGGAGAGGAGAGAGATAAGAGGATGGGCGAAAGAAGGGGAGAGTGATGTGAGAGAGGGAAAAGAGGGAGGGAAGAAAGATAGAGATAGGGACAGAGGGGAGAGGGAGAGAGAGGAAAAGGAGGGAGGGAGGAGAGTGGGGGAGTGAGGGAAGGAGAGACGGAGACAGGGACAGAAGGAGAGAGAAGGAGAGAGAGATGGAAAAAGGGGAACGAGAGGGGGAAGAGAGAGATGTAAGGAGGGAGGGGAGAGTGGGTGGTAGGGAAGAACCGAGGGAGAGATGGAGAGAGAGAAAGAGAGAGGGAAAAGGGCAGTGGGCAGAGGGAGAGAAGGAGAAAGAGATAAAAGAGGAGTGAGGGAGAGAATGGGAATACATTTTAATGCATTTGTCTGTGAACTGAATCCACAAACTATGGGAACCCGCTTCAGGGTTAAGGTGCAAGATTAAACAAAGAACAACAATAATAATATAATATAATATAAACTGTGATCAATTTAAAATAAAGACACATGTTAGAAAAAGGTAAATAAAAATAAACTTAAAAAAATGACTAAATATGTACAAAATATAGCGAATGAACAGAACAACAATGGATAAACTTTTAGTGTGAGTAGATTCCAGAAGAGGGCCCATTATGAAGTTTTGGAAAGCGTTTACTATTTTTATTATTATTTTTTCCAATATAAGATAGTATAAGATGTTTATTTAACTGAAGAAAATGGTGTATTCAAAATGCAGGGTGTAAATGTAGAGTTCTCGTGTTTCTTACCGACACCTTTGAAGTAATCCGCGGTCTGAACATTCTCCGGTCCCACCTCCACAAAAGAGATGTAGACTTTGTACAACACCTGAAAGAAAAACAAAACAAACAGAAAAAATACAGAAAAATATGAAACTCATGTCCACAGGCCTCAGCAAAGATCATCTGAGGAAATCAAGGACGTTATCAGAGTGAAACAGGTTAAATATGAACTTAAAATATAAAAAAATAAATATAAAAACCTAAAAATATGAAGGAGCAGCAGAAATACTTCGCTTTCCTGGTGGAGGGTCTGAGAACGGAGTGAATCCTTTCCCTTGAATGTTCCGCAGTCTGACATTAAACCTATCTTTGCATTCATTCACATTTATTTGCTTTGAAAACAATCATTTTTACATTTTTTTGAATTGTATTATTATTATTATTTTTAGAAAACAAAAAGTACACAAAAAACAAAATCTAGTCAAGCTAAAATGAGTTTTACCCTGATTTGAGTAAATTTCACTTGAAAAGTAAAATGATCTGCCAGTGGAATAAGACTTTTTGTACTTAAAATATGAAAATACATCTTGCTGCACTTAAAATAAGAAAAACAACAACTTTTTGCACTTAAAATAAGAAACAAAATCAAATGTTGCTTGAATGAAGAAAAAACACTGATTCCACTGTCAGATAATTTCACTTGACAAGTTGAATTTACTCAAATAAAGTAAAATGTTCTTAATTTAAGTCATTTTAACTTACCTACATACTGTTTTTTTCCAGTGTATGAAACTAAATATTAAATAGTCTCTGTCCTTCCCACCCCCCAACTAAACAAAACATATTATACATACACATTATACATAGACATATAAACACATATATACATATAATCCAACCACATACTCTCCTACCGTCCACTCACTCGCACTCACACAAATATAGCAGAAAACTAGATTTAAAAACACTTTTAAAGGGCCTATATTATTATTATACTTGAAGTTGTGTTTTGTGCTCTGTTCCACCCTTCTGCCCCTTCTGCCCCCTCTGTCTGTGACCCCAGACTGTGAAATCAACCTGCCCGTGTTCGGCTGACGGGGCATCCACAGCTTCACAAAGGTCGGGTTTTGTAGGATTCTTCTGCATTCTTGCAATATGAACTTTCTTTTCGAGGTCGTGCGCCAGTGAGCACAGACCACTGAAAACAATACAACACCAACTTAGATTCATCTTCCTGATTTTATTATACGCCCGTGATAAAACGGGACGTATTATGGTATGGCGCTGTCCGTCCGTCCGTCTGTCCGTCCGTCCGTCCGTCTGTCCGTCTGTCCGTCCGTCCGTCTGTCCGTCCGTCTGTGGACACTTCAAAGCTTTGTAGTGTCTTTAAGTTCTGTTGCTGCAATCTGATTGGTGGAATTCCTAGGTGACCTAGGAATGTCAAACTTCCAAACTGCACCAACAATTCATCTTTAACTAGGTTTGACAAATTCTAACTTAATTCTATATACAATAATTCAAAGTACGGGCGTATTTTGCCCCGCTGGCGGAGCTCTTGTTATAGTTCTACGAGGTGCATGAAGTTTAAAACCACAGTGGAGCACTTCCTGTATGACCACATGGCGTCACAAGGTTTCTGTTTGAGAGAAGAACTAAGAAGCCCTTTTTTTTTTTTATTTTGCGTGTTAAATATGTGTGAATGAAACAAAACAACTCCAGGTCTGTTTGTGATGAGGAAACAAGATTATAACATTGATCAGAAAATACCATAATATTGTATGTAAGTATCAACGGTACCCGGGTGTGACTCTCCACAGATTAGACCTGTAACTTGCCCTGCCCTACTGTGGAATATTCCAGAAAAACTATTAACATCAAGTAGTTAGCATTAGGGATGCAACAATAACCGAAATATGGTGATAAGGTCTCACAATAATATCTTGGATCACAATATATCGAATCCCAAGTCTCTTTGCTTAAATGAATAGTTCTGATGCAGAAATAGCTAAAAAAACAGAGGGAACTACATAGACCATGATCCTTTGCTCCATTTCAGTGCAGATGACATGAAGAAATAACTCTTCTAAGCATTTTGAAGTCTTCATTCTTTGGATTAACTATTATGAAGCCATTTTAAGAGGAAAAAGTAGCAGATTCACAACAAAATATTGCAATAAATATCGTACAGCGAGATGTATATGGTGAAAATAGAGAGATTTGGATATTGTTACATCCTTAATGACGATAAATGTTGTACCAAATGACTGGTCAATGCGTTTTATCATATCAGCCTTGTTATTATGTAGAATGTCGTAATATCGTGAGTTTTCCCACGATATCACAATAAATATTGTACAGTGAGGCTCATACCGTGACAATATCGTATTGTGAGACTTGGATATCGTTAGCTAGTGTACTCTCCCTCAGAAAAGCTCCATAGTGCATCTTTAAATAGAGCTCTGTATGGTTTTGATGACAGTTTTGTTTCCTCCACACATAAAACCTGAATAAACCAAACCCAGGCATCGTATGGTTAATTTAAATAGTTTTCTGTTTCCAGCCAAAGAAAACATGTCCCATTTTTAATCTGAATCAAAAGGTCGACAGGCTCAAACTAAACTATGTCAGTTAGTTTGTGAAAGCAGTGATTTTATAAGCGGCTTAGAGGCAGGTGACCCCAGCCTCACACATACGGGGCCCTTAATGAAAACAGAACAGGCCCACAGCTTTCTGTTTAAACAAACAACGGATCAGGCGCTTTCTTCTGTTCATAGGGCCTTATTGAAACGGCCTGATCAAATATAATTGCATCTCCTGAATAACAAATAGGAACATTTAAGTCTTTTTGTTCTGGGCATAAAAATACATTGCCCAAGGTTCATGAATATATTTTGTGTTTATCTGTTTTGCAGATGGGACACAAGTGCTCTGTTGATCCAATTTGGTTAAAAGAGAGGTATTAACTGCTAACTTGAAATAGCTGCAGTATATTAGCTGAAAACAACATATTAAAGAGGAACTCGGCACGTTTGAAGCTAAAGTGCATTGCTAGAGGAGGTCGAATTCTGTCAGAAGCCAAAAAGCAGCACAGATCAGTGTTTCCTTGGTGGAGATCTCACTGTGGCAGTGAGTCTGTCAAGGCAACAAACTAGTGTAGTGATGGGGGCAAGTTCTGAACTTCCACGTAAAACGACAATTTGCTTCACACTGAAGAAGCTTAACACCACTTTAACCCATTTTACAACAGCCACGAGTCTAACAAACAAAACGCTCTGCCTGGTTCACTCATTAGTGTCTGGAAACTTTAGAAAACAACTTTATAAGTGGCCTTACACTTACCTTTGTTGATTTCCCACTGCACATGCGAAAGCCCAAAAGACTCAGTTGCCAATGTCATTTCTAATCCCATTTCCGAGTGATTTTAAAAAAAATTTTAAACGCTGTGGTTAAGTATTTAAATCATCACCACAATATTGCAGAGCAGGTAGCTACATGCAGGCTTTTACCAGCGATCCTTCTATTCTGACCCCAAGGTGAACTCTCGCTCTGAAATGTGTGAGTCTGTGGTTGCAGGAAGTAACACCACTAGTAGATGCAAGAAGCAACAAGTGAAGATCGACTACTGACTGTGAAGAAGAAGAGAAACTGAAAGTTGTTGAAAGAAAATGGTTCAGGAAGTAAATTAATGGGATTAGAAACAACATCGGCGATCGAGTCTTTTGGGCTTTCGCATGCGCAGTGGGAAATCAACAAGCTAATGCTAAGGCTGCTTATAAAGTTGTTTTATAACGTTTCTAGACACTAATGAGTGAACCAGGCAGAGCGTTTTGTTTGTTAGACTCGAGGCTGTTGTAAAATGGGTTAAAGTGGTGTTAAGCTTCTTCAGTGTGAAGCAAATTGGTGTTTTACGTGGAAGTTCAGAACTTGCCCCCATCACTACACTAGTTTGTTGCCTTGACAGACTCACTGCCACAGTGAGATCTCCACCGAGGAAACACTAATCTGTGCTATAAAACCACCTGTAACTGAATAAATGTAAACTAGAGCTGTTTAACGCCATACTGTGAAACATTCCAGGCAGAGCAATGACGTATCCATAGAAACAAGCAGGTGACGGACCAGAATAACGGCAGGTCAAACACAGGGGTCGAATAACGCAGACGCAGCACCGTTCCCACACTGTTGGCCAAGACTCTGAGTGTGTTTAGTGAGTTAAAATCACGCCTCTGATCTGGACACAAAGCTGCAGATTAGATTAGATTAGCTCATTTTCTGAGTGCTGCGCAGGATTTACGAACTCCAGGTTAATCCACTGCAATCTAACGGGGTGTAAAAATAGGTGCCCCCCGTTTGCCTTTTTATCATCTGACAAAAAACGACTGAATAAAAAGGCCGCAGCTCCACACACAAAACAAGAGGGCGGCGCTTTTGTCTCGCCACAAGGTCAAAATGTATTAATGTCTACATTAAAGATGCACTATGGAACTTTTCTCATGGAGGGATTGCCTACTGCTTGTCTTCTCCATCTGGATGTTATTGCTTTGCCCAGAATGTTCCACAATAACAACTTTTAACTTGCCCATCTCCATGGAGACAAGCTGAATAAATTGAATAAATGCAAGATAGATATGTTTAATGTCATACTGGGGAACATTCATCGTCAAGGAGGCAGTAGGCGGCGGACGGTCCACAAGAAAAGTTACATAGTGCACCATTAAGAAACTAAAGCAAAGACTGGGGCACTCACTACGTTTACAAAATATTTATTATTAAAGCTACACTATGCAGCTTTTGTGGTACCTGAGTGTAAGTCTAAATCTGAGTCTAAGTTTGAATCTGAGTCAAGGTCTAAGTCTGAGTCTAAGTCTAAGTATAGATCTAAGTCTAAGTCTGAGTCTAAGTCTAAATCTGCCTAAGTCTGAGTCTGAGTCTGAGTCTGAGTCTAAGTCTAATTGCAGATCTAAGTCTAAGTCTAATTGCAGATCTAAGTCTAAGTCTGAGTCTGAGTCTAAATCTAAATCCAAGTCCGAGTCTGAGTCTAAGTCTAACTCAGCGTCTAAGTCTGAGTTTATGCCTGAGTCTGAGTCTGAGTCTGAGTCTAAGTCTGAGTCTAATCTAAATCTAAATCTAAGTCTAAGTCTAATTCTAGATCTAAGTCTAAGTCTGAGTCTGAGTCTGAGTCTAAGTCTAAATCTAGTCTAAATCTGAGTCTGAGACTAAGTCTAAGGCTAAATCTGAGTCTGAGTCTAAGTCTAAATCTAAATCTAAATCTAAGTCTAATTCTAGATCTAAGTCTAAATCTGAGTCTGAATCTAAGCATAAATCTGAGTCTAAGTCTAAATCTGAGTCTAAGTCTAAGTCTAAGTCTGAGTCTGAGTCTAAATCTGAGTCTAAATCTGAGTCTAAGTCTAAGTCTGAGTCTAAATCTGAGTCTGAGTCTAAGTCTAAGTCTGAGTCTAAGTCTAAGTCTAAGTCTAAGTCTAAGTCTGTTATTTTCTAGTATCTCATTTTGATGCTCCCTGTTTTAATGCTGTTTTCCTGCTCTGTAAACTGAGTCATAATTCGATCTTTCCCAAACGATTCATCTCTGCTCCGTATGCTAACCTGCCCTTTACCTGCCCTTTACCTGCCCTTTACGACCCCTCCGGTTGCCGCGGAAACACTTCCTGCCCGAGTATGTGGCGTGGTCACGTGACCCGCGCTCCTCACCACGGTGACGGCGTCGTTGACCAGGGATTCCCCGAAGACGATGATGAAGAGGGTGTCGTTCACGTGCACTTCCTCAAAAACGGCCAGCACCGCCACGGGGTCCACGGCCGAGATCAGAGCTCCGAACAACAGGAAGTCCATCAGATCGGCCTGGACCTTCTCGTCTGCGACAAACACACACACACCGGAAGAACGGGGGAGAAGAATGAAACGTCAGATGTTCAAATCATTTCATTTTGTCCACGTAAGCTTTTGTCACGTAGACTTACTCACAGAGGGAAGAGGAATCAAAACCTCTACTCACGTAAGAGCTGAACCCTTTTATGGACAATGAACCAACCTTTTTATATATATGTTTGTTTAATATAATATCTAAGCTTAATTACACATGAACGCTTGTAATATGAAATGTTTTCTATGTATTCTTTTTGCATTGTCTTTACTTCGCCCTGTCAATGGAATTAGAATGTTATTGTTATTGTTGTTATTATAAGTTACTCATTAATTAAAAGAAAGAAAGAAAAAAAACGCACACACAGAAAGAACTAGTATACGAGACGTTCAGATTATGCAGACAAATTATGTTTTTAATAAATAATGTTTTAAAGAAGACTAAAATCTGATAATCTAACAACAGGAAGTCCATCAGCTCAGCCTGGAACTTCTCATCTGTGACAAACAAACACAAGAGCAGGAAGTACTGGGATATGAGAGAGAGGAGAACGGAAGTACAGACGGTAACGCCATGTGCTATGTACCATGAAACTGCAGGTTAGACTTTTACAAAACAACAAAAGAGTTGAAAAATAAAGCACAATATTTACACCGGCTCGTCAAAGTCTGATCCCGTCTGATCTCAGAAGCTCAGCAGGGCCTGGTCAGTACTTGGATGGAGACACTGGGAATTCCAGGTGCCACAGGGGGGCGCCAGTGGCAAAAAATGTTGTTGTGTCCTTAGGCAAGACACTTTCCCCACATTGCCTAGTATGAAAGTGGTGTGTGCATGAGTTGGTGGTGGTCGGAGGGGCCGATGGCGCAGATTGGAGCCTCGCTTCCCTCAGTCTGCCCCAGGGCAGCTGTGGCTACAATAGTAGTTTACACCACTGAGTGTGGAGGGAATAAATAATGAAGTGTAAAGCGCTTTGGGCGTCTTGAAAGGTGCTGTATAAATGCAATGATTAATTAAGTAATAAAGATGCACTAACTTTTCTACCATCTGTTTGTTTCCATGGAAAATGTCCTTACTACACGAGGAATGTTCTGGAGTATGACATTAAACTTATCACCGTGCCACACACCGTAAGAAGGTGTGTTTTAATGCAATAACGCACTTGACATTATTTAATACATGCTAGATAAATAATGCCACACAATGGTACATTTGACTCAAAGCAATAACATTTCCATGTAGATAAACAGATGGTAAACAAAAGTTACACAGTGCATCTTTAAAGATTCAAGCACATGACTCAACAAAGCCAGAAGTTAGTTAAAGGTCCTAAGTTACACTAAACTGACTCCTATGAGCTTTTAGCCGGTTATAATGTGGTTATAATGTGGTGCCTGGAGTTGTTTTGTTTCATTCACATGTTTGAGTCCTTTATTCTGTCTCCATCTCCAAAGCTCAAAATGCTCTTTTCCACCTCGTGTGTACAACCCCTCATTTGTCGAGGTAGAATCATCAGTAAAAGGAAGAAGCAGCTTGGATGAGCTGCGAAATGTATTTGACCAAAATAAAATCCAGTAGACAAATTGAATTTGCCCTTTTAGCACTTTTCCACCTTGTGATGTCATGTGGTGTGACATTGTGTACGTTTTGCCTTGTGCAATTCCAGGGCTGAAATGATCCAAATGATTCTAGTGAAAGTGTATGGAGTTTACAAACAGTGGAGCACTTCCTGTATTACCACATGACATCACCAGAGTATTTTCAGTTTGAGAGAAGAACTCAGCCTAAATATAAAGAAATTGTGTGTTAAACTTGTGTGAATAAAACAAAACACAACTCCAGGTCTGTTTGTGATGAGAAAATAACACAGATCAGAAAATTGCTGGTTTCAGATGACGTCACATCGACGCCACTAAGAGCAGATAGGGTCAGGAAGTAAAGACGCCTAAATTCTGTGCAGTTTATGGTTGTTCGAGAGAAAGACAAATGTTTTTTTTCATGTACCGAAAGTGCCGTGTCACAAGAGTTAGTTTAAAAAAAACGTAGAGAAAAAAGATGACAAAAGTGAATCGACAATCTAGATGTTAGAGTTTGCAGCAACCACTTTGTAACAGGTAAGGATTTGGTCATTTATTAATTCATATTTAAAAAGTTTTTTGGGCAATTATTTAGAAAGAAGAGCATCATAAGTGACAAGTAAACTGTTGCATTATAGGTCCGAACTTGCAAAAAGCTTTATGTGGTGCTAATTTTATTTGCTTACTTCTGTAATTTAACGTTTTATACCTTTTTTTCCACCATTTTCGGTTATCCTGGTGCAGTGGCTGATTTTAATTCTAAATAGTTGTAGCCTCCAGGTTTTTAAAGTTTTAATTTGTCTCAGTGTAACACGAGGTCTGCAGCACCGGATCATATATTATATCCATCGCCTCAAAGTCAGGAAAATCGTCCAAACTGTATGAAAAGTCTGACTTCAGCACATCGTACGGGTCATAACTCTTTATTCTTTATTTCAGACACACATATTACTCGGTCCATAGTTTAAAAGAAACACTGGAAACAAAACAAAAAACATACAAGGCCGTGAAAGCACCCAAATTAGTCCATAAAGAGTTTCTGTGCAGAGGATTGGTCAGAGACATTATGAGAGCGTTTTCAGACACCTCCAGACGCTGCATAAATGTGTAAATTATGTCTAAGAATAATCATAACCTATATTTAGACTTGTTTTTTCATGATAGCGGGACTGTGCCGGCCCGTTCAAACTTTTCTCGAACTCGCTGTCACCCATCGTGCTGCGGTTTGAAGCGGCACAAAACACTTCCTGAATTTCTGAAACCAGCAATAGCGAAATCTAGGCCCTTTAACAATAATAATCAGTACTATTTGTGTAATACTGAGCGAACGGACTGACCTATGACATTGAGCACTTTGGCGGCGTACAGAGAAAACCCGGTACAGAAGGCGTTCCACAGCGTCCCGACCACGGCGTACGTCAAAATGGCGCCCAGATTGTCGAAGAAGAGCCTGGCAGGCATGAAGTAGCCGGCATCCCCCACGATGGTCGGCAACAGGAAGAGGAAGAAGAGGGCGGGCTCCAACTGGTACAGCTGCTTCTTATTGGCGATGAGCACGATCCCGCCCAGAACCAGGCCGAGCAGGATCAGCATGCAGCTCTCCGGGACCACCGTGGTGAAGCGCTGCGAGAAGTGGAACACTGCAGGGAAAAGAAAGAAAACGCGGTCAGTGTTATAACGATTTTTCCGCATGATATATCGATACATCGCTACAGAGAATACTGCGATAACCGATAATGTTGAAACTACTTAATGCCACCGACACAATCAAAATACATCAGAATTCCAGTAACTATTGTAGGGCAACAATAGCTCAGGTGACTTTAGAGTTTGTGCACTGATCCGAAGGTTGGAGGTTCAAATCCTGCTGGGCTCCTACAGATAAATGCCGTCGTTGTGTCCTTGGGCAAGACACTGAGCCCCCCCCTCGCCCCCAGTGTCTGCGTACACTGGTGTGTGAATGGGTGAGTGAATGGGTGAGTGGTTCCTTGATGGTAAAGAGCTTTGAAGGTGGAAAATGTTCGCGTTTGTGTCTTATTTTAGGGGCAAACAGTTGTTGTCTTAAGTGTAGCAAGATGTATTTTCATATTTTAACTACAAAAATCTTCTTCTGTTGGTAGATTATTTTACTTGATGATGAAACTTTCTTAATTCAAGTCATCTTCACTTGGTTAGAGTTTAGTTTTTTTGCCGGTCCGTGGGTCGTTTGGCAGCAGGCCGCACACAAAGAATAAATAACTTACATTATTTGCGTTTTATTTATTGTCCGAGTCTGAACATTGTTTCATTTTGAAAAATGACCGAATTCTCGCCGTCACATCCGTCTGTGACTCACTTTTGACGCAAATATTAAACCCACAAGCTGCAAAACGAGCAAAAAAACAGACGTCTTGGGAAACATTTATTATTAGATTTTCAAAATACCTCAGTTTTTGTGTTGCTCGTGTCATTTTACGTTGTCGTATTTATCCGCCACACCTTACAGGCCGGTCCGTGAAAATATTTTCTGACATTAAACCCGTCCGTGACGCAAAAACGCTGGGAAACGCTGATATACTGAGCGAAAAGTCGATGTAGTAATGATCATGACAGACGTACTCGTGAATACAACCACGAAGATTCATTATAACAGTATTTGGGAATGGGAAATATTGAGAAAAATCTGTAAAAAAAAGTCTGTATTTATGGCGTACAGGTGAGTTACATCTCAAAACAAATGATAAATTATGTCAACTGGACAAAAGTTTCAGACTGAACACATTTTGCGGCTCCTCTTTAATATTCTTGTATCAATCAAAATCTACTCCTTTACCTCAGATACATACGAAATCTGAGCTGTTTCCCAGTCCTCCATGTTGTTATTCTTATTATTATCTTAGTTTTTTACGGATCTATGCATTTCTCCGATTTATTAAACCACCTGCCAGTCTCACTCATTGGAAATTTGTCCAGAAGAACTGACAAAAAACCTGAAATAAGAACTGACAAATGAATACAAAGAAGAATCACGTTTCAGAACACGTTTGTACGGATCAAAACTACAGGGAGAGCAGTTTTTATGCAGAATAAAAGAGGATACTTTATTTGCGGGGGAAATTATGGTACTTCAAACGCTGCAGCCTTTGCGGTTCGCTATTGTGTCCTGTGATCTCAAAAAAAAAAAACCCCTCAAAACGCTCCTGTGAACACAAAAGACTGAAGTTCACTCTGGTCGGTGTTAAATTACTTTACACGTTAGTCACACAGACAGAAACGGGGTCAGTGCTTTGTGGGGTTTTCTGCAGGTGCGAGGAGCGGGGAAAAAAATGGAAAACTAAAAATATCAGGCGCCGCTACAGACAAGGGCGCAGTACACAGAGGAAAACGAAGGAAAACATAGAGGAAAATGAGCTTTAAAGGCGCATTGTGTAGCTTTTCTGGTGGAGCGTCCGTCAAACTTTTCTCCATGGAGATGTTATTGCTTTGTCCAGAATGTTTCACAGTTGCCACGTCTATACGAGAGCTTTAAATCCGAATAAAAATGTTAAAATTCAGAATAAAAATGAATTCTGCTCAGCTCGACGTAATATTTTGCTTCTCTGGAAATCGGCTGCAGTTCCTTTAATATCTCAGTGGTTTCATGATGTCTTAGGATTTCTCAAATTGGAAAAGATCAATATGGAAACTAAGGGAAATAAAGAAAAATTTGAACAGAAATGGGGTTCGTTTATAAAATACTGTAAATCATTAAAACTCCTCCTTTTTATTTTTCATCATCATATTTTGCTTTTATTAAGACGGTGTTTTCCTTTTGAAAATAAGAAAAATGTAAAAGGAAAAAAAAGTGATTTGTAAATCTCGTTTGAATATAGATAAGATAAGATAGAGAAGATATCCTTTATTTGTCCCACAATGGGGAAATTTCAGTGTTGCAATGCACAGTTAAGAGAACAGCAAGACACAGTAGCAGCAATAGAAGTACAGTTAAGTTAAAAATAGACAAACACTATAAAGATCTATAAAGATAAGGATTATAAAACTATGTATAATATAAATTACAATCTAAAAACTATATATACAATAAATGACTATCTTACATTTCACAGTATTGCACAGGGTCCCAGTATTGCACAGGCAGCAGAGTTAGCAGTGTTCATTGTAAATATACTGTGACTCTTTACTAAAAATATTTATCAAAAAAAAAACTGCTTTAAGATAAGATAAGATAAAATAGGACTTTATTGATCTCACAGTGGAGAAATTCAACAGTCACAGTAGCTCCAGGACAGTTTAGTACAAAAAAGGAAAAAAAGTGTGACGCAATTAAGATAAACAATAATAATAAAAATAGAAATAATTAAAAAAAATTATTATATAAAGTGAATAAGTATATGTACAAAATTTACAAAGAGAATTGAAATATAAATACTATATATATAAAATAAAGAAAGTACAAAAACAGTGCAAGTTGTAAAAGACCATGAAAACGTTTAATTCCTAATGAAAATAATTATTCGGAATTAAACTTAATTCTGAAGTCAGTGGGGGTTTATTATTTTAAAGCCGGATTAATGTATTCCTCGATCATGTAAACGTTTATTCTTCTTAAAAATAATCCCGGTGGTTCGTGCTCGTTGTGTTCGTGTCCGTTGCGTCGCCCTTCGATCCGGCTCCTCCAGTCGTCTCTTGGGACTTTCCTCCACGTCTCTTTGGATTTGTGAGCGGGATGTGGGAGTGGGCTGAGGTGTGGCAGCCTCAGACTCAGTTTGTATTCTTCCTCCTTCTCCGACACTCTTCCCTTCTCCTCCTCAGCTCACAGACGTAAAGCGTGAGGACAGAATTCTCCAGCCGCTGCTTCATTATCATCGGAACGACCACGGGAAAAGTTCGGATCGTGTTTGTGTCGGCGGCGTAACGACAAACGGAGATGACGGAAAAGCCGGGAGCAGTTGAAGTGTGTGTTTTCTTCCCAAAGACGTAAATACGTTTGTGTCGCTGTCCGATCAGAACCCTTCCCCACCCCCAGACGCTGAGCAGAATTAAATAAAGACGATTTAACGTGTTTTCCATGTAAACCTCAATTCAGAATTATTATTTCCATGTAAACTCAAAGGAGAAAATTTTAATTCTGAACAATTAATTTGGAAAACATCATGTAAATGTGGCCAGTACAGGATTAAACCTTTCTATCTTCGTGGAGACCAAACAAGACGAAAATACAAGTAAAGTTGAGCAGTTTAATGTCACACTGTGGACCCCCAACCAAAAAATAGCAGCTTTAAACCATGTTATAAAGTTGTTACCTCCTCAAAAACAGACCTGGGGCTGTGTTTTGTTTCACTCTCACATGTTTCACTAATCCTTTCTTATCCAAAGTTACAGACAAAGAACACAGAACACAGAACCGACCCTGACATAACCCAGATGAATTTAGATGATGAGGGGAGAATGAGATTAGAGCCTCTGTGACCTGCAGTGATGGATGAGGCGAGTCTCAGGAGGAGTGTGATACAATAACAAAACAGAACTGCTCAAAAGAGAGAAAGGGCACCGTGGATGATCACTCTAGCGCACAGCAGGTGAAAACATGGAGGCTTTGCAGTGACACGCGGTTATCATGGAGACACAACGCACACATTAGTGTTAACAAACTAATAGACCCTTTAAAAATGTTTGAACAGAATGTTTTTAAATAAAATATATTAAAAAAAACAGCAACACAGAAGTAATCGATCGTGTGCGAGTGAGGAGGACAGAGGCTGTTTCCTTTGGGCTGTTCTCATCTGTTTACACTTAAGAAATAAAAGAGATGAGGTTTTGACGAGTCTAATTCTGCACAGCAAAAAAGGCCTATCAAAAAATAAGAAAAAAACTATTAATTTTGAGGTAAAAATGCCCCGTTTTAAGTGAAATTATCTGCCAGTGCAGTAAGAAATTTTCACTTATCAAGTTTTCTTAAAACAAGGCGAAATACGAATCTTGTTCTAAGCAGAAAACACGAGTTTCAAGTATTTATGGCAAGATTTTTCACCTTATTGGTTTGAGAAGGAAGTTAAAGAGGCTTAACCTGGACTGATTTAATATAAAAAGTGCTTAGAATAAGTTGTAATATTGAGATAAGATAAATCAGGATGGAATATCTTGAAACAAGTAAAAAAAATCTCATCTTATTAAGTAAAAAAATCTTAAAATTGGTCTTTTAAGATGAATCTGCTTAATTCAAGTAATTTTAACTATGCTAGAAAATCCTTTTTGCAGTGTGACCAATCGCTTCACTGCACTATTTCCTGCTTGTTACTAAGTGAGATCGGATCACTTTGAATTGATTTTTTTTCACTGCAAATTTTCCATTTTTCTGAATTTTGACGGCTGAGGGCTTGAAAACATTTGAGCTGAATATGTAAAAGGCTATTTAATTTAAACACTTGTAGACATATAACTTCACTAATTGACATTCAGAATAAAAATCATTCAAACATGTTTTTCAGAGTTAAAAAATTCAAGGTGAGAAATTCAGAAATTCAAAATCTGATGAAACAAACGATCCTCCATAATTACAGGGTTAGCCGTTTTGAAGCACCTCAAATTGTGATCTAAAAACAAAAATAAAAAGTTTGAAAACACTCCTGCGAACACAAAACAGTGACTAAACTTCCCTCTGCTCCGTATTAAATGACTTTATACTTTAGTCACGGAGACACAATATGCACATTAGCACATTAACAGTCCAAAAACTTGCTCAAAAAAGATGAAAACTCCCCCCAAAAATATGCCAAATAGATTAAAACCAAACATTTTACAGGGATCTGCTCAATAAAAGCGCTCATGGTAGGGCAACCAGACAGGGACAGTCAGTTTTAGAGTCCTGTGTCCCCTGTCCCAGCAGATTTATCCAAAACCACTGATTTGTCCCAGTTTTATACAAGAAATGTCCCAGATGTCTCTATTTTTGACCAGTTTTGATCCCTGCCGACAGTAAAGAGAGGCATAAATTGTCATTTGTTTCGGTAAAATACAGAAAAGCGGCTTAAAAATGACCAAAACACAAAGAAAATGTGACTGTACTGACTCACATTAGTCACGAATGGACCGAGTGCAGAACAAATTTCATTAATTACACACTCGTTTCACTATTTTATTATTACAACCACCTTAGACGGAGGGTGTTTGATTTTAGGGGTTTGATTTTTAAAACTGTGAGCGTGTCGAAATAAAAAACTACTCGAAACTGTAATTTTATGTGTGAGAGGTTTGTTTAACAGCACAAATCAGCTCTTCTGTCAAACGGTTGTAATCTGCTAATATTCCAGGACGATATTTGCACTTCAGCATGTCAGGAATCGGTCTTAAATCTCAAAAAGAGGGTTGTAATTGAGTTTGGGCCAACCAGCTCCATAAATAATCCACATAAAACTTTATCTTTACACGTTACTGTGAAGAGAACACTGCGCACGACCTGACTGCACAGCTCATTAATCCAGTTCGTAGTAAAACTGATTTTTTGTTGAGTTTATGAGTTTAAACTTAACGACCATGGGGCCTCATAGTCTCATGAATCTTCTCTTATAAAAACATTTGCAACTTCCACTTTAAGAAGATGCTGAAGATGAAAACTCTGCTCCAGATTCACAAAGCGTTCTCTTAAGCAGCCAAATTACTTCTTAAGTGACATTTGCGCCTAACTCACCAACACCCAGCCAAAAACACCTCCATGCTCATATAATTTTAATAATAATAATAATAATTTAACAAAATACATCTCTTACAATCATGGAGGAATTAGAATTTTTTGTTGCATTATCGGCGTAATAAAATTCTAAAACAGTAGAATTTTTTTCTTACAAGCGCTCCTGACTGTTACATAGGATTTTCAGTTAAGAAAAAGTTATCATAAGAAGGTTTTAAGTCCAATTTGTTTGTAAGAGCGTTTCATGAATGAGTCCAGTATCTTTCTCTGGATCCATATCGGTTGATCTTTAATAAATATGTCCATAAAGTCTGTCAAAATGCTCTGTTCCACCTTGTGATGTCATGAAGCGGTCATTTTCAAGTTAACAGGTACATTTTACTTTCGGTTTGGTAGAGACGGGAAATTCCAGGTCTGAAAATATCCAAATAATTCTAGTGTTTCGAGTGTTTTCTGTTTGAAATCAGCCTAAATCTGCAGAGTTTGTGTGTTAAACATGTGTGAAACGAAACAAAACACAACTCCAGTTCTGTTTGTGATGAGGAAACTACATAAGAACATAACGTAAGACAATATTTGGCCTTCTGAGTGCCTCCAGATCTAAACCAGGCCTATATCAGACCGACATTAAGGCTAAACTAGGTCTACAATGAGACTAACCCATAGATAAAGTTGTTCTAAATAAGGAATTAACCAAAAGGATGAGAAAAAACGTAAATAAGGCTGAACAATTTGCAATTTTTCTGACACTGTGATCAGACTTGCGATTTCCGTTTTAAAAGTGCATCGTATGACTTCTCAGTATTTCTATATTTCGCACTTGCACACAGAGGAGCAAATGTCACAGAGGAAGTGGGGTGTAACGTTCACGAAATGGACAAAAACCTGAAATCTGAACTGACAAAATAAGACTCGGCTCACATTTCAAAACATGTTTGTGTGCGCAGATCTGAACCAGAGACGTTTGCAGTTTTTATGCCGAATAAAGGAGGAGATTTAGTTGTTTGTGGAGGAAAATATGATTATAATTTTGCACTCTCATCCAAATAAACAGAGATTCTCACAAGTTTAAAGATACTTAAAGGTGCAGACCAAGTTACAGGTCAGATCTGTGGAGAAGCAGCCCCGCTCACAGTCTGTAGTTTGATTTTCTTGGTATTTTTGAGCTGTAATTTAATAAACGTAAGGTAGAGCTGTTGAAAGTCACACTGTGGAACATTCTTGGCAAAGCGATAACACCTCCACGGAGACATACGAGTGAAAAAAGTCGAGGCCAAACACCCTCCGAATATCTGAAATCAAAGTTCAGAACAATAAAGTGTGAATCATGGCCTTTTCAAACGCGCAATTAAGGCTGAAATAACAGACCTGAGTCATCTGCTCCTCACACAGAATCAGACTCTCCATTTGTGCAGAGAAACTAAAGGACAAATGAGTAAAAAGCCTTTGGTCTAACAGTGCTTATTGTCCTCATGTTAAACTATGAGTGCGTCAAATATGTTTTTATTGACGTAATTATTCAGCTGAAACAGTCAAGGCCAGTCAAGACTGTCTCTCACTGAAAATAACAACGAAAAAGAGAAACAAATCAGTAAAGAAGCCTTATCGTGTTTGTGTCTGCTACAGTCACGATCTATGACACCCACGTGACATTTTAAATCGCAATATTTATCTAAAATGGCTTAATAAAGGGAACAAGTAGGAGCTAGACGTCGCCATAAATGTCATCACAACAAAGCGCTGTGTAGCTATTGGCACCTCCATTTGTACTAAAATGACGACACGTTGCAGCCAAATTGAAGTGACCCAAATCCGATTTTTTCGCCCCTGTACCTGATCTTTTAATCACAGTCTGAACGACACAGATACGATATTTTCAAATAAATGCGACCCAGGCCACTTGGACATGTGCTCCTAAAACCAGAACATATCCGATCTTCTGACATGCGACTTCAGTCTGAACGGCCACGTCGCATTCATCCCACCTACACGTCACCAACAAATGTTCACAAACGTTCTTCTCGTCAGGCGAAAATCGTGTATGAACTCGGTGTCAGTGAAGCGGCGAAGCACAGCAACAGCACTTGATTGCGACGTTGCTGCCGCTGCCCCACAAAACGCCAGGGCCGATTCCTCGTCCTTCTCCTTCTCAATCTCCTTCCTAAAATAAATAAGATGGACATGTTTTGGCTCCGAAACGACAGTAACTTTAAAATCTCCAGGTGCTCAGTGTCCATGTTCCACTCTCGCTGCTGTGACACTTTTGGGGCGTTTAAGATCACATACAAGTCGAATTTAATTGGAAATGTGAACGACCTTGCAACAAAATTGGATTTCACAAAAAATAAGATAAGATTAGGGCTGGGCGGTATACCGTTTGAACCGGTATACCGGTAATTTTTATTTTTATGATATGAATTTTTTATTTACCGCCATACCGTGTGTGCGCGCATATGTCGGCAACACAGAGCGGCGGAACGTCGCACAGCGGTAGATTGAGCGGGGGCTGTTTTTCAGTGTTACACCAAACAAGCCAACAAGCCAGGTAAGGATAGCGAGTTGAGTAGAAAGTAAAATCTGCATCTTCTCCCCAATCTCTGCGTAACGTTGGCACTGCAGCACAAAACACTACACAGACGTCCCTGGTAGGCGCGTTTGCTAAAGGGACCGTCTGTGTAGTGTTAGGCGCGTTTGCTAAAAGGGACCGTCTGTGTAGTGTTAGGCGCGTTTGCTAAAAGGGACCGTCTGTGTAGTGTTAGGCGCGTTTGGTAAAGGGACCGTCTGTGTAGTGTTAGGCGCGTTTGCTAAAGGGACCGTCTGTGTAGTGTTTTGTGACACGGCTCCGCGCACTCCGTCTAAAGGGACCGTCTATGACAAGAAAAGCAAACGTTGGAATGATATTACCAACTCTATCACACTCCACTTAGCCAAAGACAAAAATACCGTTAAATACCGTGATACCGTGATAATTTTAAAAAATACCGTGATAACAATTTTTGGTCATACCGCCCAGCTCTAGATAAGATATCCTTTATTTGTCCCACAGTGTGGAAATTTCAGTGTTGCAACGCACAGTTAAGAGAACAGTAAGAAAACAGTAGCAGCAATAGTACAGAATTACTTAGAAATAGACAAACTCTATAAAGATCTATAAAGATAAGGATTATAAAATAAAAATCCGAATTGAGAATTAAGCTGCAGTCTGAACGTAGCCAGAGATGACTCAAATATGCATGAATCGCTCCAAATACAACTCCAGAAGGTAAAAGTGAGAAGAGGAAACATTTACAACATGTTTAAAATCTCTGAAAAGCTAATTTCGCAGTATAGCTCCATATCCAACTCCACAAATTCACAGAGAGTCTTGTAAACTTCCCAAAAGAATCCTTGGAATATTTCAGGAGAGCGCAGGAACAAACAATAACAAATTAAAGCTACTACTACTTGTAATAAGAAGAACAGTTGTGATATTTCCTAGTGGGATGTCCGGATCAACAAGTAAAATTAAACACTTCAAAAGAAATGTCACCAAACTGAGCAACGACGTGTAACAAAATCAATAAAACACAAATGTTACACCATGATCTTATTTTAATACGCCTCTTTATCTGTATCTGTTTGAATATAATGAGTCGTCCAATCATTAAATTAAATTAAAACAGCTCTACATTAAAAAAAGATCTGTCCCTGAGTGTGTGCAGCTCTGAAGAGGACACCTGCTGCTGACAAACCAAACAAAACAGGAACTTTACTCAGCTTTAGTTTGGTCTGAACCGTGTAAAATCTGAGACCGGGACTGTCTGTCTGTGGCTCCAGGGGAAATGGATTAAAAAACATGTCCCAGATGGAAACAAAACCTTCGCGTGCAACCTGTGAAAGTGAATATGCAGACATTTTATTATTATAGCTGATTGTTTCTGTTACCGTGGACACTGGAGGTGTATTATGGATGTTTTAGTAGTTGAGAAAGATTCGAACACTTAGCAGAACACAAGACTGTGAAGGGTTTGCCTGTACAGAGTGACTTAAAGCTCCTGTTGGTGCATCATTCATGGTCATACTTATTTGTCTTGTGTATTTATGTTCTATGGTGGATGTTTGTATGGTGCTTATGTTGAAAATGACGTATTATCTTCTTATCTTATCTTATGTAGCTCTAAACCCAGAATAAAACTCATTATAAAGGCCTTAAACTTGAACACTGCAAAAAAGATTGTCCAAAATGTAAGATATAAACACTTAAATCTATCCGAAAATGACTTAAAAGTAGTGAAGTTATGTGTCGATGCAGGAAGATCATTTTACTTGACACGTTATCTTAAAATAAACGACCTCTAGACAAGAATGAAGCCGTGTCAGAACTAGTAAGTCGATAAAAAAAATCTGAAAACAAAATGAAGAGCCTGGTCAGTACTTGGATGGGGAATCGCTTGGAAAAACAGGTGCCACAGTGGGGCGCCAGTCACAGAAACTGTCGTTGTTGTGTCCTTTAGCACCTTTCACACCGCAAAACTGATGCGGTTGTTTTTTTGGGGGGAAATCGCCGGGGTTCGCCATGGTTTGTAAGGTATCGCTATATTTATTTATTTATTTATTTATTTAAAAAAGGACAATGCACATTAATCAACATCAAAATAATGTAAATGTGCCCGAGTTAGCTGATAAGAGCTAATTTGCATCGGTAGTCCCTTGAACGCAAACGTTTGCCACGGCCTCGTCAGGTTCACCCTCCTCTAACAATTTTTTTGTAATGTCCAAAAAATTTGTCAGTGGTCGCCAAGAACAATACACTCAGTAAAGGTTCGCCAAAGCATCGTTAATGTTCTCCAGGCTTCGCTGTTGAATCACTATTGATCGTCAAGATGTCGTTAATGCAAAATGTCTGAAGGAACTGTACTATTACCTGATCTATGTCATCACAAACAGACCTGGAGCTGTGTTTTGTTTCATTCACACACATTTAACACAAAAACCCTGCATATTTAGGCTCTGGAAAACTGAAAACATTGTTCCACCTTGTGATGTCACGCCGTCCTCCAGTGCGTCACTGTGGTTTTAAACTCCATATTAGTGAGACCAGAATTTCCACATCAAAAACTGGGACATTCTCGGTTTTTGAGTGGTTGGTAATAATATAATTGTGAAAGGAGAATCAATCAGTCAATCAAACTTTATTTATAGAGCGCTTTTCACACAAAAAATGCAACACAAAGCGCTTTACAGTGAGTACGTAAAAGTAAGGACAGCTGTTATGCGCTCGGTGAGTCGGTTTTGTCACATTTTCTTTGTGTTTTGGTCATTTTTAAGCAGCTTTTCTGTATTTTACCAAAACAAATGACAATTCATGCCTCTCTTTACTGTTGGTCAGTATCAAACTGGTCTAAAATAGGGACACATGGGACATTTCTCGTATAAAACTGACACAAATCACTGGTTTTGGATGAATCTTTTGGGACAGGGGACACAGGGCTCAAAACTGGGACCGTCTCGGGTAAATAGGGACATCACCTTACTCCATACACCTTCACTAGAATCATTTGTGAATGTGTGAATGAAACGAAGCACAACTCCAGGTCTGTTTTTGAGGAGGTAACATTATAAAATGGCTTAAAACTCACAGTATAAGACCTTTAAGTACAGATTTAATGATCATATACGAGATGGAGTTTGAATCTGTGCCTTTTAACACAAAAACTGTTTTAAAAAATCCTCTTCTACAGTCCAAACATGGCTCCAAACCGCACGCTGTTTTGGCCGTCGACTTCTGAATTAAAAAGATCCCGTCTGATCATTGACCGCTACATGAATCTGTGCAGTTTTTAGTGTCTTTGAGTGTTTTGGTGGTAGAGGCAGGTCGTACATAAGACAGCAGCTGATCCTCCCACTCACCAGACGATCAGAACATTCAGATCAGCGCTCACACACACACACACACACACACTGTAACACTGTATCACACTCACACTCAGGGATAACACTGTATCACACACACGTCGCATTAGGTAACACAGGTTTGAAGAGGGTTAGTCCTGGTTTAGATCAGGGTTAGACCTGGTTTAGCCCTTGTTTAGCCACTGGAATAGTCCTTTTTTAGCTCTGGTTTAGTCCTGGTTTAGATCTTGCTTAAACAAGATCTATACCAGGACTATACCAGGACTAAAACAGGTCTAAAAAAGGACTATTCCAGTGGCTAAAGCAGGACTAAAGCAGGACTAAAGCAGGACTAAACCATGAGTAGACCAGGACTAGACCAGGATTGAACCAGGACTAAATTAGGACTAAAACAGTGTGCGCATATTGAGCTAACCCAGGCTTAAACAAGATCTAAAGATCTGGTTTAGTCCTGGTTTAGATCTTGTTTAAACCTGGGTTAGTCCTGGTTTAGATCTTGTTTAAACCTGGGTTAGTCCTGGTTTAGATCTTGTTTAAGCCTGGGTTAGACCTGGTTTAGATCTTGTTTAAGCCTGGGTTAGTCCTGGGTCAGTCCTAGTTTAGTCCTGGTTTAGATCTTGTTTTAGCCTGGGTTAGTCCTGGTTTAGATCTTGTTTAAGCCTGGGTTACTCCTGGTTTAGTCCTGGGTTAGTCCTGTTTTACTCCTGGTTTAGATCTTGTTTGAGCCTGGTTTAGGTCTTGTTTGAGCCTGGGTTAGTCCTGGTTTAGATCTTGTTTAAGCCTGGGTCAGTCATGGTTTACATCTTGTTTGAGCCTGGGTTAGTCCTGGTTTAGATCTTGTTTGAGCCTGGGTTAGTCCTGGTTTAGATCTTGTTTGAGCCTGGGTTAGTCCTGGTTTAGATCTTGTTTAAGCCTGGGTCAGTCATGGTTTACATCTTGTTTGAGCCTGGGTTAGTCCTGGTTTAGATCTTGTTTGAGCCTGGGTTAGTCCTGGTTTATATCTTGTTTAAGCCTGGGTCAGTCCTGGTTTAGATCTTGTTTGAGCCTGGTTTAGTCCTGGTTTAGATCTTGTTTGAGCCTGGTTTAGTCCTGGTTTAGGTCTTGTTTAAGCCTGGTTTAGTCCTGGTTTAGGTCTTGTTTAAGCCTGGGTTCGCTCAGTCTTCACTCGGGGATATCAGGATAACAGAACAGCAGTGTTGTGTAACACAGGTTTGAAAACGGTCCAGGCTTTAAAAAAATCACTATGTACTAGAGCGGTCAGGAATACAATGATTTAGACCTGGTTTGGTCCTGGTTTAGTCCTGTTTTAGACCTGCTTTAGTCCTAGGTTTGTACTGGTTTAGACCCGGTTTAGACCTGCTTTAGTCCTAGGTTTGTACTGGTTTAGACCCGGTTTAGACCTGGTTTAGTCCTGGTTTAGACTTGTGTACAGCTCTTGGGAGATGTTCTGTCTGCAGTGGCCAGTACCTTAAAAAAACAAGTGATCTGAGCCAGTGACAGGTGCGACAGTGACAGGTGCTGCTGCTTAATTCAAAACCTCTGAAAATAACATGTTTCTTAGTTCCACACTGACGCCTGCCATTAGTCACCATTTACTGGATTAAACCATAACTGCACTTATCAGAAAAAGTCTCTTTCTTATGACTGAAACTTCCTGTGACACAATTCTTCAACTCTGTGCTGTCGACAAAGATTTCAAAACCTGATTCTTTCTTTCTGCTCTTTCCCAATGTTACATAATGCAGCCTGAGCAAACCGGGTCAGGTACATATTAAACTACAGGACTCTGTTGTGTCTGAGTCACACGTCGTGAGAGACAAAAGGCCAAAGCCTCAGATCCCAGACGCTCAGCAGGGCCCACGTCCTGTTGATTTGAGCTCCCGTCGCTACTGCACATGTGTGTTACAGCTTAAATACCGTCAATTTGAGCTCCCGAGGCAGAAGTGGAGGAACAAGTAACATTTTAAAAGTGTACTGGGTTTTAATTGTATCTTGCCTGTAAGCTACGACATGTGCAGGTTAGATCCGCGGCAGAATAACTACGTGAAATGACCGAATAGTTTGGATTTAATATTTGATTTTCTTGTTATCATTTCATTATGTCATATTTTATTTTGTTTCCATGTGTAGAAAACATTGAAAGTTTAAAAAAATGCTGTGTAAATAAAATATCACTATATTATAGTCAGAAATTCCCACTGTAGCCTGTGATACTAGCATTAAATATTGTGGATTTAATATAAAGATTTCAGTGTTTCCAGTCATGTCTTTGTCTTATATAGTGGAAGCCTTATTTGATAGAAGACATTGGCCTGTCAAAATGAGCTCTAAACATATAAATAATGTGAGTGAATAATGGTGATTCTACAGTGGAAGGATTATTCGATGGTTAGGTTGTCCTGTCGATTTGTGCTCCTTTAGTCGGAGCGTGTTTGAGCAGAATACGACTGTCCAACTGAACTACGCAGATTCATATAAATGAGTGTAAATTTGACATAACTAAGGTATGAAGTGTGATCACCGTGTGCAAACAGCATCAAACCCGCCGACTCTAATCCAAAGAAATGTGGCGTAAAACTGGGGAGGTTAGGGTGAGGCTTTACTGGATCGAGACAACTGTGAACAGAAAAGAGAGAGGTCGCGTATTTCGACGGAGGAGCATGAATCGATAGACGTCACTGTCGATTTAGGCTGCAGGGAGCTCATTTCGACAGAACACCGCGTGCTACAGTGGGGCGGCAGTGGCTAAAACTGTCCTTAGGCAAGACACTTCACCCGCCTGGTGTGATCGTGGTGCGTGAGAGGAGCTGATGGTGCAGATTGACATCCTTCTTTTCTTTCACTCTCTCTCTATATCCCGCTCTTTCTCAATCAATCGCTCAAACTTTATTTACAGAGCGCTTTTCATGCAAAATAATTGCAACACAAAGCGCATTCGCATTTCTGTCTCTCTCTCTCTCTCCCCTTCTACTTTATTTCTCTCTATTTCTCCCATTTTCATTACATGTTGCTCTCTCCTTTCTTTTTTCATCTCTCTCTTAGCTCCACCTCCATTTTCTATACGTTTAGTCCAGACGGGTAAACTCAAACTCATCCGACATGTTTTAATTTCAGCTAAACCCGTTCTTTCTTTTGTGAGACTAATAATTACACTTCCAACCTGCCCAGAAACTGCGGGAGGAAACTCGCTCTTTTCTGTTCAGAGAGTCTTTTGTTTTGTGCATTGTCCCGGTTAAATCAATAAATCCAAACCCTCCTTTTGAGCGGCACAAACAAATATTGATTCACTGGTAACTCAGTGTTCATCCGCAGTCTTCATTTAATACATTATCTCATTATTTTAACACATGATCAGTGCCACATGATCACTCAGAGTCATGTAGCCAGTGTTTTCTTTTTTCTTTTGTTTAAGTCCTATATTATGGAAAAGTGCACCGTAATATTTGGCGTGTTTACTTCCAATAAAAAAGTCCCACTCTCGCGCACCAGAAGCACTGTGGGGATGACATAACGGTGGAAAAGGTGGTTTGTTAAAAGCCTGTTGAGAAAATGGTGCTTGAGTTCAGTCAGAGTTCAAACTGCAGTAATAGAGGCTCTGGAGAGAGGCCAGAAACACACACACAAAACACTAAAAATTTACACCAGCTTTGAAAAAACTTTACTTATTATTTGTGTGTAAACATAATTCTGCCCAATAAAGTATAAACAACAGATTTCGCAGATAGAATTTGTCCTTTACAACTCATCTAGTGTTTCAATACTAGTTTCAGTATCGATTCATATCTGTTTTTGGATATTTCTGACAGCCCCAGTCTCATTACTAGGGCCCGACCGATATGGATTTTGTTGTGGCCGATATGATACCAATAAAACGGGAGTTGAATCTGTTGATTTAATCGCCGATATATTTATGATGTAAAAATTCACTGTAAATCTTCAATTATTTATAAAACTTAGTTTTGGCTCTATTGGATTTTCAGTTGGGTTGATTTAGGCGACATTTATTGTTATTCTGCCTCTTTGCATCATATTTAAAGACAGTAGTTCAGCCTAATGGTGTTTTTGTGTGATATTCTAACCAATAAAGAAAGTACTGTAAGCAAACTTTTCATTTTCCATTCCACACTCTACTCTTCTCTCTAATTCTCTCTAATTTAATGTCCCATCGCTATTTGAACATTTTATGACGATTATTTATGTTTTGATTTGTTTGTATTGTGACTTCAATGTATGTCTTATTCTGTAAAGCACTTTGAATTACTTTGTGTACGAATTGTGCTATACAAATAAACTTGCCTTGCCTATTAGCCTTTAGCGGTAAATGAGTGTTCGCCGCGGTAATCAATGATCTGCAAAATGCCGATAATTCACACTTCTGTTCACAGCTCATTTACATATCAGCGCGTGTCCAGTAACATATATACGACCGCTATAGTCACTTTACAGACATTAATAGAAGAGAAAACAGCCTGTTTATGTGTGCCAGCTACAGCAGCTAATCGCTAACCAACGAGAAAGAACCAAAACGAGCTTCAAAACCGACACATTTCAACACTCAGCCTCACACAGATCACAAATCTGCACTAAGAACTGTCCTTTTAATCCAGATTTAAACTGATTGTCCGTAAAAAGAAGATAATCTCAGTGTTGTGCACATGGATCTATGCGCACGGTGTAAACAAGTGCACATGGGGGTTCAGGGGCAGGATGGACACAGACAAATGACTCCTCAGATAAAAACTGATGCGGCGCCACATATTAGGACATTTATCTGTCTGTAAATTGGATTAAATAGGCATAATGTATAGAGTCTATGCTTTATAACAAGTTAAAACATGTCCATTTTGGCAAGATTTAGGTCGATAACCGATATGTTTCCAAGTGCCCATATCAGCCAGTAAAAGGAAATGAGGCCCTATGTCCAAAACTCCAAACTGTCACTTTAAATAGTGAGACAGATCTGAGTCCTGCTGCTATAAGATATTTTGGACAGCACTAGTCTAACCGCAATTACAATTCAGAAAAAAAATGCCTTTAGGACTTTACTTTGGCAGAACCTTGGAGAATAATTCAGTTTTGATGCACTTATCTGTTTACATTAGGGCTGTGGTCGACTAAAGAAACTCTGGGTCTAAAGACACGCCCTGTGCTCCCGTTATGAAAGGCTCGTGGTTTGGCACTGGAAAAAGCTCTTAAAATTATTATGATCTCACACAAAACCTACTTTGTAGTCAGAGAAGTGATCGTAAACAGCATCTTTATAATAAAAAGGCAGATTGAACCGTCCAGTCACTCACAAACTTCAAACTCACTCCACGCTTTCCCCTTCTGCTGTGGTCCATATAAAACCTTGCGATCGTAATAAAATCATTTGTCAATTATGAGAAAATGTGGTAAATGAAGACAATACCAACCGAATAATGAACTAAAAGATTTAAAAGGTGCTGTGCCAGATTTTTCCCGTCTTAAAACATGGTACTAGTTCATTTTAAACCATTTGCAGTGGTTCAAAGTTTATTATTTTTTAAAATTCCATTCAGAGCATCCTAAAGATTCACTGCAATGAGTTTTCACAAGTTTCAGAGAAGAGAGTGGAGTTTTGCTGGCACGGTAAAGCTACAGCTAGAATGCTAATGAGAACTTCCTATTATTACAGCAAACCGCTGTAATTAGATACTGACGGCAGCAGTGGATCTATTTTGACCTTGAGAACTGCTTTTAATATATATCTGCACTTTACTTTGCTCAAATACATTTTAAAAAATGGTTACAGGACCTTTAAAAACTACAGCCCATGCATGGGTGAAGCAGGAAGGCTAACCACTCTGCCAATGTGCATACACTGCAAAATTACCCCCTTAAAACTAGAGAAATCCACTTATTTTAAGTCAAATGCTCTAGAAACTAGTGAAATGATCTGCCAGTGCAGTGAGTGAAATTTACTTATCAAGAAATAAGATAAAATCACTTATTCTAAGCAATAATATAAGTTTTAATTACTCTAAAATGAACTATAAAACACTAATCCTAAGAATAAATGAAGATGAAAAATCATAAAACTGGAATATAAAGCTTGTTATTGACTGTTTTATTCTTGATTTTAGTTAATGAATCCTAATGAAATTCTTTATTTCCTTATTTTAAGACTAATTACAACTTGGGAACATATTGACAAATTTCAGCGCTCTCCTAAAACTGTTAAATCTTTTAATCTTTCCATGTCACAAACAGAAGATACAGAGATGATACTGGACAATTTCAGTCCAAGATCGACTGATTTATATCCATAAGACATATACTGTATCCATGTCTTCTTAACACTTGTTTTGTGCATTCTAACTAGTTTATAGATATAAAAACTAAATAAGAAAAAAAGAAATATTTTCTTGAAATATGCTTAATAATCTTACATATTTAGTAATATTAGTAAATATCCCTTAAACAAGATAAATAAGATTTTTTGCCTAGATTTAAGAGAATAAATCTTGGTTAGTTTTATGAAATTTGGTTCTATATTACCCAAAATTGCCTCTTTGAGCTTTAAGACAAGTTATGATGCTGTTACCTCCTCAAAAACAGACCTGGAGTTGTGTTTTGTTTCCTTCACATATTTGAGTAACACTTTATTATTAGTCTGTCTACATTTTCAAAGCTCAAAAAGTTCCACCTTGTGATGTCATGATGTGGTAGGTTTCAACTTTTACCTTAAATTCAGTAGAGATTGACAATCCTGAGCCTGAAATCATCCAAATGATTCTAGTGAAGCATTTCCTGTTTTACCACATGACATGACAGTGTTTTCTGTTTGAGAGAAGAACTCATGTGAATGAAAGAAGAACTTGTGTGAACGAAACAAAACACAGCTCCAGGTCTGTTTGCGATGAGGAAGCCACATTATAACACAGAAGGCCCTTTAAAATCCGCATTATACATATAAAATACCAAAGTTATCGGAAGTGTGCAAACTCTGAATAACTACAGCCTCTGATGAAACTTCCTTCCTCTAAATCTGACCTAAAGCCTGAGTACACACAATTTGAACTTTCATTCTTCAATCTGTACCATAAAGACACGATTTATCTCTCTCCACTTCCTATTTGTCACTGTGCAAAAAGCAAAAGGTAAATAAAGAGTTCGACAAAATATGAAACCCTGCAAATGGCCCCAAAGCTCCAAATCAAACCTCTACCCTTATGTCATTTTAAGTAGTCTTTATAGAGTTGAACGGAACAACTATAAAAATGTAATACCAACATTTGTGATCGCAATTTGACCAAAAACCCATAACAATTTTCACAATAGACACATTTTGAGCTCTGGAGAGAAACAAAGGCTTAAAGTGGATATATGCAAAATTAAAGTGCCCAAGATTTTTAGATTTATGGGCCTGTTTACACGAGAACACTTGAGGGTAAAAATGACAAAATACTGGATCAGAATTGCCTTTCGTTTAGGCGGTGATGGCATTTTTGCAGCTTAAAAACGTACAAATCTGAAACCACCCTCCAGAGTGGAAAAGTTGAATACGCTGCCCAAGTCCCAGATCTGTTCACGTCGCGTTTACGTCACATACAGACAGTACACAGAAACATGTCGGATCATTTTTACGCGCTGGACCTTCAAGCCGCTCTGGAAGCTCTAATAAACTTACAGAACGCAAAGAGACAAAGAACAGGAAAACCTAAAATCCGCCATATCAGACACAACCACATTACGGTCTGGGACTGGGCGCGGGTCACTGGATCGGAGAACAATAAGTTCCAACGCTGGATCAGGAGGACAGTGAAATCAGGAAACGAGGCACGGACAGCATCAACCGTGACGACTGAGCGTTCCAGAGACCACCGGGCGAGGCGTGGCCAGTCTGAGCGACCTGCAGGACCATCAGGCCGACCGCGCCTACAGGAAGTAACAACGGCTGATCTACGACACGTCACCACCAACACCGGGGACAGTTCTGAAGAAGGTTTGCAGCAGCAGCCGAAACATGTCAACAAGGTAAATACACTTCACTACATCGTCTTAAAAAAGAACCTAAGAAGTTACAGGAGGCGTCCCAACACATGTACAGAGATACTATGAGTGAACAGAGAAGGATCTGCAATTACCTCTGTCAAATTCTGGATGCAACAGACGAGACCTGGGAGAGCCGCCTGACAATCCAGTTCCACACACTTTTGCATCACCGTATGCACGCAGATTTCCTCCAGAAAACGATCGTCTAAACGTGGAATAAAAAGCGAAGACGCGACGCCACTTTTGCGTCTTCTGTTCAGACGTCATCATACAAACGTAGCCTATGTTATAATGTTGTTTCCTCATCACAAACATGGACCTGGAGTTGTGTTTTGTTTCATTCACACTTGTTTAACACACACATCCTGCATATTTAGGTTCTTCTCTCCAACATAAAACACTCTGTTCCACCTTGTGATGTCATGTAGTAATACAGGAAGTGCTCTGCTGTTGTTTTTAAACTCCAAACACCTTCACTAGAATCATTTGGATAATTTCAGCCCTGGAATCGCCAATCTCTGCTGGACTAAAGGTAAAACTTAGCTGTTAACTTGAAAACTACCACTACATGAGATCATAAATTGGAGCAGAGCATTTTGAGCTTGTGAATGACACAAAACACAACTCCAGGTATGTTTTTGAGAAGGTAACAGCATTATAACATGACTTAAACCTCACAAGAGTCAATTTTCGCAAAATATGGACCCTTTTAAGCCTTTAACCTTCAAAAACATAGCTAAGAGTTATGTTTTGTTTCAACTTTCATTCACACTTTCATTCATTCACGTTTGTTTATACGAGGTGGCCGTCTCGAGCGCTCAGAGACCATCTATTTTCCCCCATGGTCACGTAATCACAAATCCGTTTCATCACATAAACCATAAACCATCAGCGGATTCGTCATCCCAATGTGATGGATCCATGGACGGCCCCTGCTGATAAATGGCTGCTTAAAAGCTTTTTTCATGCTCCATGCCTCTGTTGCTGTCATCAGAGGGAGCACTAACGCACAAATCCCCCCCTTTGGAAATTAGGACTTTGCTTTTAAAGGTCCTAAATTATGCAAAATGAACTCTTGTGAGCTTTTATAATGTTATTAATTCATCAAAAACATACCCGGAGGTGTGTTTTGTTTCATTCACACATGAGTAAACCTGCATCATTAGTCTGTCTGCATCTCCAAAGCTCAAAATGCTCTCTTCCACCTTGTGATGTCATGAAGTTTCCAAGTTAACAGCTCCTTTTACCTTTTGTCCAGCAGAGATTAGCAAACGAAACACAGCTCCGGGCATGCTTGTGAAGAGGAAACTACTTTATAACATAGATAAACAATAGTGTACTATGGACCCTTTAGTGCATGTATTTTCCAAACCCAGACACTATTATAAAACACAAAATACAAATACTAAGATGTCTGCATAATTGTTGAGTAGTTTCCAATACTAATGTGTAGAAAATAGTGCTGTCAATCACTTCAAATATTTAGTCACTATTAATCCCATGAATGTCATATTTAACTCACCATTAATCGCACATTTTTGTCCCTTGAATCATCATTTAAATACTCTTATCAACACAGAAAAGTGGATAGGCTTTGTGCACATGTTTTCTTTTATTGCAACTGTGTTTGTGATCGTGTTTATCACCCCAACCATAGACTGTATTAGGGCTGAAACCATTCATCAAGTAAATCGATTAGAAAAATGCATCGATTATTTTTTTTGCCTCGATGCTTCGTTTTGTTTTCATACACTCGGCGATGGCCGGCTGGAACCTTCTGCGGTAGAGGTAAAGTTTCCGCACAACCACTGTACTTCACTGTACACAAAACAGCGCGGCGCCCATAGAACTATAATAAAATCATGGCGGCGCCTAGCATTTGTTTGACCAGCGGCAGCATTCAACACGACAATGTCGGAAGACGGTTCAAGAGAAACAGAGGAAGGTGGGCAGAAGAAAAGACAAAGGCTATCGAAAGTACGGGGCCATTTTAAATTTAAAAAAGGAGACAACACGGTGCAATGCAAAGCACTGTCACAATGAGCTGGTGTATCACAACAGCACAACCTCTATGCTACAACATGTAAACAGAAAACACCTGTACATTACATCAAGTGGAAAAGAAACAGCGAGGTAAGTCAACCTTAGCCTAGCGATAATTACGTTTTTCATGTCCAAAACACGTGTATCTATCATTGCACGTGGTGTGTACTTAACGATTACTCGATTATTCGAACAAAATAATCAACACAATAATCGATTACTGTAATAATCGATAGCTGCAGCCCTAGACTGTATATATGTTTTTCTATGGCCCCAACGCTGCTGTACTCAGGACGTCATCACACAGCGCTGTTTGTTTACATGTGGCACAGCAGAGCTAACGCTTTAGAGGAGAAAATAAGTCCAGCAGCAGAAATATCTATGAAATACTGAGACAGATATGTGTCCTGCTGCAATATGCTCCTCTGTGAGTTTATGAATATAACAACAGCTCGGAGCAGTGAGAACAGCTCTGTCTTCGCCGCATGTTTTGGAGCTGACTTTATTTTGTGTTTTCCTCGCATGAATAACATCAGCGCACTCGACAGGGCTTCTCAGTTTCGTACTAATTGTTTTGTTTCCTGTTTACAGTTAGATCCTGTAGTTTTTCTAACATTACTACAGCAGCAGTGGCCACAGCTTATGAAAAAAATAGTTTAAAAAATTGACCCAGTTAAAATGGTGTTGCGTTAACTCATTAATAACACGATATTTTTGACAGCACAAGTAAAAAAAAAGCATGTTTAAAAGCCAACAGAAGCCAGTTTAATGCACAGTAAAACCGCCTTCTTATGCAGGATTATAGATATGCGTTTGAATATGTTTTTGGATATAACATCACAGTGTCTTACTTATTTGATTATGAGTCAAAAAGCAGACAATGAAACTCAAACTATTCCGCAATCTTTATGCCACAGATTGGGATACAAAAAGTCTTTCTTAGAGTGTGTATGTTTCTCATCTTAAATGGATCTGTCAAAGCTAAAACGACATGCGCCCTTAAAGCATCTGTTCACTGTGACGCGTCATTAGTTTGCCACTGTCGACCAAACAGAACTCAATTATTAAACCGCAACAGTCAAAACCCTCTTCAGAGCCACAGATGTTCGCATCCTCATTACCATTCTCTGATAAACAAGACGCTTTATCAGAGGAGCAGAACAGTGAGAGACAAATGGATATTTTATACAGTGGAGAAGGATTTACATGAGACGACAGCAGAAAGGAGAAGTGAGTCAGTGAGTGCGGGAGGGAGCTGAAGCTTTGGTATTTTTGGTATGTACAAGACTGATATAAACACTTGGTTTCCTTGTACTTTTTCCCGCATAAATATTTTTTGCATGAACTCCTGCGCAGGTGTAGTTTTGTGAGCGCAGTTTGGGTCAGATACACAGAGTACGAACGCACCGATCCAGCTTTTCACTTCTGCCAAAACCTGGTATTAACCAAGACCAGTGCAGAGACTGAAAACTGATTTTTTTCCTCCCCCCTTAAAACAAAAATAAAAAAGACAGAACTGGTCCAAATATGTTATGTAACTGTTATTTATCTAAGAAGTAATTACAGAACAGCTTTGTGTAAATAAAAGTTCAAACATTATGAGATTTTTTGGAACAATTACAACAAACTACATTAATTTATATGTCCAACCAAGAGATAAGATGAACTGATGGTTGGAATCTGGTATTTTATGGTTTTGCTTTTGTTTGACTGGTTTTAGGATCAACTGAGCATTTGAGCGTTTATTTTTAATACATTTTGTTATTTTTTATGTTATTTTTATATGTGCAGCACTTTGGAAATAGCTTTGTTTATAATACACTGCCTGGCCCAAAAAAAGCTACCTGGATTTAACTAAGGAAATAGGTACGAGGTTGCTGCAGTTGGTCAGGTCCAGGTTCAGCAGCAGTGTGTGCTCAAAGAATGAGCTCAGCTGAACCTGAATATACTGAAGGACCAGGTTATTCCATCATTGTTTCTTCCCTGATGACACAGGGATATTCCAAGATGACAATGCCAGGATTCATCAGGCTCAGATTGTGAAAAAGTGGTTCAGGGAGCACGAGACATCATTTTCACACATGGATTGACCACCACAGAGTCCAGACCTGAACCCCAGTGTGAATCTTTGGGATGTGCTGGAGAAGGCTCAGACTCAACCATCATCAGTGCAAGATCTGGGTGAAAAATGTATGTAGCACTGAATGGAAATAAATCTTGTGACATTGCAGAAACTTATCTAAACAATGCCTCAGTGAATGCATTAATTTTTCACCCTTTTTCTTGAGTGACCGCTGCGCAAATCTTTCTCCAGTACATCCAGAAGATTCTCAATGGGGTTCAGGTCTGGACTCTGTGGTGGTCAATCCATGTGTGAAAATGACGTCTCATGCTCCCTGAACCAAACTCTTTCACAATTTTAGCCCGATGAATCCTGGCATTGTCATCTTGGAATACGCTCGTGCCATCAGGGAAGATGGAATAACCTGGTCCTTCAGTATATTCAGCTGACCTCATTCTCTGAGCACACACTGCTGCTGAACCTGGACCTGACCAACTGCAGCAACCTCAGACCTATTTCCTTAGTTAAATCCAGGTGGCAACTTTTTTTTTTGGCCAGGCAGTGTATGTGTTATAGAAATGATATTGCGGATTTGGATTATGCGATCCAGCGAAGTTTTCCGTTATCAGATACCAGTATCGGATCAGTGCATCCCCAACACAGATACACAGTTTTACAAGCTTTTGCCATGGCGTCCCCTCCCTTTTATTTGAGGAACAGATCGGCAGGACGTGTCTTTAGTCAACTACAAATATTTTTATTAGTGTCAGAAACAGTAACAGATAAGACGAGAAATACGAGAAAGACGAGACGAGATTTTAACATAGTTTCATAATTCATTTTCCAATTTTGACCTCACATTTTTTTATTTATTTGATTTCATATTTTTATTTCCATTCTACTACTGCTTTTTGGCACTGTAAAAGATGTAACTCACCAACGCGTGACCCTTTTTTTATCCAATCTAAAGGTAAACACATGGGAAATAAGCTCACAAGATCATTTTTCTCTCGTGTGCACAATCTTGTACCATCCCTAGTAACAAAACCGGTGGATGTATAAATGGTCGGACAGAGGAGTGTTACAGCGCCCCTGTCTGCTCCTGTCTGCCCCTGTCTGCTGCAGTCATTACCACATCATTAAGAGGCACATAGTGGATCATTGTGCCGTGAGTCACTCGTGCACTGGGACAAGCCTGTCTGAGTCTGAGTCTGAGTCTGGCCCAAATTCAATACTATAGAAACACTCAGTAGTATTTTATAATAGTCGAATGTGTTTTTTTTTTTAGAGAAAATTGGTTCAAAATTTGTAAAATTTCAAACTCTATGTCGATACGAAGGAAACAACTTGATACTCAATACGGATTCTGACAAGGATTATTTAAAAACCTCTTTCTTCAGGCAATAAAGTGTGATTTTCAACATTAAATCCTCGTATTTCCTTTTATATTCCCATGTGGTTTTATATCTGCGTAATCCCTCAGTGATCCATGGGCGTATACTCGTCTAAGTGCTCTTCTGATTCAGCTCGAGATCATTCTAAAACTATTCAGGAAAGGTTCGTTTATGTCCTGTGAATGTGACTTTTCATAGCGATACTTGGTCAAATGGGATCTGATTTTTGATTCTTTTGGCAACGGTATTCCCAACGCACATTTATCCACTTTCCAATCCGATCCACTTGACTTCTACAGCACATTTAATAAACAAACACACTCTAATACAACAAATACATACTAATAACAACAATAATAATAGTAAAAATTATAAAATAACCACTCTAATCACACTAGTCTTAAAACAATAAAACCAGTCAAATAAATTAAGAGGCAAACCACAGAATAGCACTAAATAAATAAATAAAAAAAGACACAGAGAACCACAGAGCCAGAGAATAAATTATGTTTTGTAGCATAAATATATGAGAAAAAAAATTTAATTCTAAAAATTCTGAACTTCTAAACTAATAATCACATGTCCTGTGTTATTGCTTTGCCTGGAATGTTCCGCAGCATGACTTTAAACCTTTAAATTATCCCTCCTTAGTCCGGCAGGTTACAGGTAGGTCAGATCTGCGGCGAGGCGAGCCCACTCACAGTAAAAAGAATGAGATAAGAGTGCATATTTTTCAACACATGTAACTATAAAATACAGGACGGGTAAGTTTAATGCCCTTCCGCGTAACATTCCAAGTTAAGCAATAGCATCTCCATGGATACGAGCAGGTAGCGACCACGGAAAAGTGACACAGCGCAGCTTTAAAACTGCCTGCACACATAATATTCGGTTACATGCAGTGGACGTGTTGAATGAGTAACTGCAGCCTTCTCCAAACTTTTCTGTCTTTGAAGTTTCTCGGGTGTTTACGAAGAATTACAAACTTTTACGGCCATAAAAATTCCACTTTTGAAAATATTGGCCCCCAAATCATCCACAGAAACTGAAAAGTAAACACTGTGTTATAAACAGAACAGTGTGGATGTGAAATGACTAAAGAGGCCTCAAGAAAAACTCACTTTACACACACTTAGAGTCGATCTGCTCACAATACAAACACTGAACATTTATCGTCATTAGGGATGTAACGATATCCAAATCTCTCTGTACAATATTTTCACCATAAACATCTCACCGTACGAGATTTATTGCAATATTTTGTGGTGAATCTGCTACTTCTTCCTCTTAAATTGCCTTCACGAGACTTAATCCAAATAATGAAGATGTAAAAGTGCTTAGAACAGTTATTTCTTCATGTCGTCTGCACTGAAACGGCGCAAAGGATCATGGTCTATGTAGTTCCCTCTGTTTTTCATTGAAGAAACTGAGAAAAATGACTTCAAAGTTTTTGTTTTGTCCAGACAAAAGTAAAATAGGCAGGGCTCCCAAAATTTGACAGCTAATTACTATAACGAAGAAATATTTGTATTGGAAAAAATATTGAGCTCGAAATTGACTTTTGGCCCTTAAGTGCCAAATAAGGGTCAAAGGTCAATTTTGAGCTCATTATTTTTTATTATTTAATGATAACGGAGGTCTCAAATACCCCCAAAATGACATGAACTCATTTTTGACCAAAGAACGGGTCTGCACAAAAACGCTTTCACAATATGGCAATGTTTCCATATATTTTTAAACACAATAAGTTCACTGTAATTAAAACAGACACTAAAACAAGGCTGAACTTTGGATTAATTAAAGCTCTACTATGTAACTTTCCTAACATGTTCCACACTATGGCATTAAATTCATCTATTCTCTATTAAGACAAGCAGGTAACGCCAGTTGGTGTAGTTACGAGTCAGAATTGTGGAGAGGCGACCACGCTCACAGTAAGAATGCATGTTTTTCAATGGTATTTTGGCAGCAATAGCAACACCTGATTGAAAAACAATGAAAAAATGCAATTTATATCAATTTAATGCTATACTGTGGAACATTCCAGGCAAAGCAACAACATTTTCATGAGACAAACACAAAAACTCACTTTTAAAAATAATCGCGGTAATTTTATATCATTTTTATTTCAGTATTTTTAGCATCTTATCATCTTGTTGTATGAATGTTGTGTTATTCCGTATTATGATATCGATAATTTTGCAGTATATCGATACTCGGCAGTGACATCGCGCTGGGGGTGTTCTTCGTGCATCGCTTTGGTAAAATCTTCAGCAGTTACAAGGTGCATACCTTTGCAAATACAGCCAAGAAAGTTTTAAGATGTTCTGAAAACTCAAGAAAAATACCAAAAATAAAGCCTGGCTGTGTTTACGTGTACGATTTTCAACAAAAACGGAAGCGTGAACTGAAAAAACAGTTCTTTATGGGCAGATTGTGTTAAAATAAGGCTCAGATTAAAGTCTCCAGACAGAGCAGTGCATACGGTTAGCATCATGCCCCCGTACGGTTAGCATCATGCCCCCGTACGGTTAGCATCACGCCCCCGTACGGTTAGCACCACGCCCCCGTACGGTTAGCTTCAGACCCCCGTACGGTTAGCATCATGCCTCCGTACGGTTAGCATCACGCCCCTGTACGGTTAGCATCACGCCCCTGTACGGTTAGCACCACGCCCCTGTACGGTTAGTATCACGCCCCCGTACGGTTAGCACCACGCCCCCGTACGGTTAGCACCACGCCCCCGTACAGTTAGCATCACGCCCCTGTACGGTTAGCACCACGCCCCCGTACGGTTAGCATCACGCCCCTGTACGGTTAGCACCACGCCCCTGTACGGTTAGCATCACGCCCCTGTACGGTTAGCATCACGCCCCTGTACGGTTAGCACCACGCCCCTGTACGGTTAGCATCACGCCCCTGTACGGTTAGCATCACGCCCCTGTACGGTTAGCATCACGCCCCCGTATGGTTAGCACCACGCCCCCGTACGGTTAGCATCACGCCCCCGTCCGGTTAGCATCACGCCCCCGTACGGTTAGCATCACGCCCCCGTACGTTAGCATCACGCCCCCGTACGGTTAGCATCACGCCCCCGTACGGTTAGCACCACGCCCCCGTACGGTTAGCACCACGCCCCTGTACGGTTAGCATCACGCCCCTGTACGGTTAGCATCACGCCCCTGTACGGTTAGCATCACGCCCCTGTACGGTTAGCATCACACCCCCGTAAAGGAACCGTTGTGCCGACAGCAGCTCTGGTTCGGGGCCCCAGTGTCTATAGGAGGTGTAAAAGTAAAGGTTGTAACTATGGTAACGTTCGTTTACGGGGACATACGTCCATTAGATCAGACGGGAAATGTAAACGGCGGCGCCCTTTCCAACTTTATTAGAGGAAGAAAAAGAGACGTGGAACTAATTTAGAGAGAAAGAGATGGAGAGAAAGAAAGAGGAGGAGAGGAGAGAGAAAGATATATAGAAAGAACAGTGATTGAGAACTAGAGAAAGACAGGGAAAGAGAAGAGAGAGTGAAAGTTATATAGAAAACACGGTAGATAGAGAAATGGAGATAGAGAGATAGAGTGGGACAGAGAGAGAGAAGAGAGAGATGGAGGAGAGAGACCAGAGAGAGAAGAGAGAGAAGAAAGAGAGATGAGAGAGAGATGAGAGAGAAGAGAGAGAGAAAAGAGAAGAGAGAGAAGAGAGGAGAAAGAGAGAAGAGAGAGATGAGAGAGAAGAAAGAAAAGAGAGAGAAGAAAGAGAAGAGAGAAAGAAAGAGAGAGGAGAGAAGAGAGAGAGGAGAGAGAAGAGAAAAGAGAAATGAGAGAGAGAAGAAAGAGAGAGGTGAGAGAGAAGGAAGAAGAGCAGAGCGAGAAAGAGAGGGAAGAGAGAGAAGTCATAGAAAAAATGGTAGACAGAGAAACAGATAGAAAGCTAATGAGACAGAGAAAGAGGAAGAAAAAGAGAGAGAGAGGGGAGGAGAGAAAGAAAGTTGGATAGAAAAACAGAGATGGAGCTAGAGAGAGAGCTTTTTTGCATTTTTTGTATGAAAAGCACTCTATAAATAAAGTTTGATTGACTGATTGACAGAGAGAGAGAAAGCTATAGAGAAAGAATAGTGATTGAGAGCTAGAGTGGGGCAGAGAGAGAGAAGAGAGTGAAAGTTAAATAGAAAGAATGAGAAACGGAGCTAGAAAGCTTGAGTGAGAAAGAGAAAGAAGCAGACAAAGTGTGTTAGTCAAATCACTTTGAACAATGGAGGAGGAACTAATGACAGAGAGAGAGAAAGAGAGAGAAACAGAGAGAGATGTGAAAAAAGAAAAGAGAGAAAGAGCAACATGTGATGAATAATGGAAGTCAAATCACCACTTTGAACTGTACGAAATGGAGGTGGAATTAATTGCAGAGAGACAGAAAGAGATGAGCGAGAGAGAGAGAGGGAAGAGAGGGAGGGTGAGGGAGAGCTAGAGTGAAACGGCGGGAGAAAGAGTAACATGCAAGGAATTATGGGAGTCAAATCACCACTTACCACAACACAACATGGAAGTGGAACTAATGAGAAAGAGACAGAGAGAGAGAAAGAGAGAAGACAGAAGAGGTGAGCGACAGAACTAATTAGAGAGACAGAGAGAGAGAGAGAGAGACACGTAAACAGAAAGTGGAAAGGAGAGAGAGCGAAAGAGAGTAACATGAAATGAATTATGGGAGTCATTTACCACAACACAAAATAGAAGTGGAACTAATTAGAAAGAGACATACAGAGAGAGAGAGAGAGAGAGAGAGAGAGAGAGAGAGAGAGAGAGAGAGAGAGAGATAAAGAGACACACACACACACACAGAGAGAGAGAGAGAGAGAGAGAGAGAGAGAGAGAGGAGCAGAGTAACATGCAATGACTTACAGGAGTCAAATCACCACATTGAACAATAGAGAGAAGAAAGAAAAAGAAAGAGAGAGAGAGAAAGACAGACAGAGTGAGAGGGAGAGAGAGAGAGAGAGAGAGAGAGATAAAGAGACACACACACACAGAGAGAAAGAGAGAGAGAGAGAGAGAGGAGCAGAGTAACATGCAATGACTTACGGGAGTCAAATCACCACATTGAACAATAGAGAGAAGAAAAAAAAGAAAGAGAGAGAGAGAAAGACAGAAAGAGACAGAGAGAGAGAGACAGAGAGAAAGAGACAGAAAGAGACAGAGAAAGAGAGAGAAAGAGACAGAGAGACAGAGAGAAAGAGACAGAGAGAAAGAGACAGAAAGAGACAGAAAGAGGACAGAGAAAGAGAGAGAATGAGACAGAGAAAGAGACAGAGAAAGAGACAGAAAGAGACAGAGAGAAAGAGACAGAAAGAGAGACAGAGAGAGAGTGAGAGACTGACAGAGAGACAGAGAAAGAGAGACAGAGAGAAAGAGACAGAGAGAAAGACAGAGAGCAGAGACAGATAAAAGAGAGAGAAAGAGTTAAGAGTGAAACAGAGAGAGAGAGATAGAGTAACACGCAATGAATTATGGGAGTCAAAGCACCACATTGAACAATAGAGAGAAGAGAGAAAGAAAGAGAGAGGGAAACACACAGAATGAGGCAGAGAGAGAGAGCGAGAGAGAAACAGAGAGAGAAAGAGTAACACGCAATGAATTATGGGAGTCAAATCACCACTTTGAACAACAGAAAATGCGGGTGGAACTAATTAGACGGAGAGATGGAGATAGAGAGAGAGAGACGTAAACGGAAAGAGGAGAGGAGAGAAAGTCGAGAGAGACAGAGAGTAACAGGCAATGAATTATGGGAGTCAAAGCACCACTCCTTTAAAACAACCTGAGACTTTAATTTAAAAGCGGAGATTTATCTGAGCGACCTGTAGCTGTGCAAAACTATTCATCCAGAATCTATTGTGTTTTCCAGTCTCCCTGCAGCAGCCGCCTCCTCCCGTCTCCCACGTTCACTGTGCCACAAATACTATGACTTAAAGCTGCACTCTGGAACATTTGGTTGGGTCTGATTGACATTAAACAGCTCTACTTTACGTTTATTCAATCGCAGGTGGTTTTAGAGCTCAAAAATACCTGGAAAAACAGACATTCTGACTCTGCACAGCAAAAAAAACCAAAATCTAGTCAAGCTAAAATGACTTGGATTAAGAAAGTTTTACCCTGATTTGAGTAAATTTCACTTGACAAGCAAAATTATCTGCCAGTGCAATAAGATTTTTGCACTTAAAATAAGAAATAAAATCAAATGTTGCTTGAATTAAACCAAAAACTCTTATTTCACAGGTAGATCATTGCACTTGTCAAGATAAATGTGCTCAAATAAAGTAAAATGTTCTTAATTTAAGTCATTTTAACTTTATTTATATTAGATATTGCTTTTTTCCAGTGTGAGCGGGGTCGCCTCTCCACAGATCTGACCTGTAACTTGGTCTGGGTTTGGTCTCCATGGAGATAGAAAAGTTTAATACCAAAAACGGGAAAATATGCAACTGTAAAACAACAGAAAACCCTATGATTCTCTTGTATAAACATGGAATATAGTTGTATTACTATATTTGTATGTTTTAATTTTACTTGTACATATATAAATGTGTAATTATGCCTTATTTAACGCAGTCTCTTGCTATTTTTACTACTTATTTTGAAATGATTATGACCTTTTATACAGTTGCTCTTTGTTATTATATTATATTGTGACGTGGGAGCTGCTGTGTCCAAGTAATTTCCCTTGTGGATCAATAAAGTCTCTCAAAGTCTATTTTTTTTTGCATTGGACAATATAAATAACACGTCTAAAGCACTGAAGAACAGTTATAACTTAAAGATATAAACTGTATGCATCTAATTCCATAATAAAATACAATAAATTAAAAAATATCATAGCTAAAATAATATTATACTGTTGCTGTACTGATGTCACACTGTTGAATGTTTACACCGGGGTTATTTACGGGTTATTTACTGCACTTTACCAACTTTGCACGTTAACTTTGCACGCTCCAAATGCAGTTTTGTCGTTCTTTCGTGACAATGACAATAAATATTCGAATCTTGAATCTTGAATTTTAAAACCGACCTTTTTTTTTTAACATAAAACATCACAAATCCAACAACTCGTAGACTCATTAAGGCAATTCGTGGCTTTCAACCATTTTAAGCACGGCTGACCACTCAAAAAAGATGCATTATTTTGTTTTGATTGTTGTTAAATGCTATGGCAACCGTGTTCACTTCACCTCATTCACCATTTTGGACCCGCGGATATTTCCTCGCAACTTAGACAAACTTTATTGATCCACAAGGGAAATGATTTGGACACAGGAGCTCACATATCCCAATATATTATAATAACACAGTGAAAAATATATAAATGGTCATAATAAATTCTAAATAAATCGCAAAAAAGAGGAAGAGACTGGGGTCAAATAAGGTTTAGTTATGTACAAGTCAAAATGAAATGGAAAAAATGAGTAATGGATGACAAAACTTGAAGAAAGATGTCAGTAGTAACAGGAAAAACGCATTTACGCCATGTTAATGATTGGCCATCTTTGTTTTATCACCACATAAACATATTATGGAGTGGAATAAGTTAATTAAAAGTGACATTTGTTTCCTTGTCCAGACACAGACGCAGAGTTACTCACGGATCTTGGCCACGCTCGCCACCAGGAGCCAGATGGCGATGATGTACGGAGTCTGCACGTAGCTCCACTCCCACTGGACCACCTTGTACCCTCCGCCGTGCCCGTGGTGCTGATGCTGCTCCCGGGACGCGTCCTCCGCTCCCACCCCGGGACCTCCTGGCTCCTCGGCGGCGGCGGAGTGCGCCAGCGCCACCGGTCCCCGAGTCCCGTGATCCGCGGAGCTCGGGTCTGCGGAGGCGGGCGCGGGGAAGAGGTGGAGGTGGAGGAGGAGAAGAGCCAGCGCCGCCGCGGAGACACCGACCGGCAGCGCGGACACTACCCCGGGCTTCGGCATGGTTCGGCTGTGTGGGGTGGGGATGGGAGGGGGGGCTCAGCGGACTGCCATGGCCCCCGGGTTTTAAATACGCGTGAGCCGCTCTCGCCTCACGGACTGTGCCGTGACTGACCCGACTGACGGACACGCGCACTGGCACCGGCGGGACACGAGGAGGAGGGACACGACGCAGCCACGTGACGCAGTTCGTTTAAGTTGCGTCTGTGCGTAAAAAGCAGTTAATTCAACTTTCAGCAACAAGTGTCGGAGCATTTACACTTAAAACGTGTTGACAGATATTTAGGCTGCAAAAAACGAATTGTGATTAGTCTGTAATTAAATGCAATAGGCCCATAATATCCGGATGCCCGACCTTTAAATGCATTCGGGAGGATGACGCTGCAGTTTCATCCTACAGCTGCTGCTATAGAGCGCACTGCAGTTCCCACTAAAACACAGAAATCTCCTCTTCTGACCTCTGTGAGCAAACAAATAAACAAATAAAGCGGTCGATTACGTGTCATGATGCACTTTGAGCTTTTTACACGTGTTTTTCTCATGTATTTTACCTACAAATGACAAATAAACTAACCTAAACTACCCAAATAGTCTTTAATATTCCACTGTCTGTATCCGGGGCAGAGTTGGAGGTCGTTATTTAAAGCAGTTTAATTCACTCCAGTCCACTTTACATGTATAGGACATTTTATAAACAGTTTCCAAAGTGCTGCACAGACAAAGCAACACAGCAAAACACAGCAAATAAAATAAAAAACAATGAATAAAAAATGTTAAAATGCATAAGGATAAAACTGAGAAAACAATCCATAAAATCAAATTAAATACAGATTAAATAAATATAAATAAATAAAAGATACAGAGGTCCACATAACCTAAAAAATAAATAAAAATAATAATAATAATAAAAAAATAAATAAATAAAAACTCTATTTAAATTCTAAAAGCCAAAGAGTAAAAGTGGGTGTTAAGAGGAGACTTAAAACACTCCACTGTGGGGGCTGTTCAGACGTGGAGAGAGGTTAAGAAGAGTGTTTTTAAAGGTGAACTGCGTAACATTTCTGGTAGAGAAAATAAAGGGGCGCCTCTCCGCAGATGTGAAACGGAAGCTGGCCTGGGGGCAAGCAGACCAGACACCAGAAAAGTGACACAGTGCACCTTTAAGTACAACGACAGCATACATTATACATAAGTAAACGGCGTATAAAGAGGCTAAACTTGGAAACGCCAAATGAGAATATAGAACTAAGCAAGTGCTAAAATAATCAGGGTTTATATTATCGTTTGCCTAATAGCATAATTGCCCAAGTCATTTTTTTTTGGGCCAAATTGTGATTTCTGCCTAACTTTACCCTCCTACCACTGCTGCATCACCTGAAATCAATGTTGTGTCTTTCTTTTTTTGGAAACTTGTTCACACATCTGGTTGAACTTTGTGTTACAATATGAATAATATAAAAAAAAAATAAAAAATCTTGTTTTCCGAATACTTATGAGCGACTGGCCGTGTTGTAAAAGGTCCCATCTCTGCTCACCTTGTACCTTTGTGCGCACTTCAATCAGTCAAACTTTATTTATAGAGCGCTTTTCATACAAAAATTTAACACAAAGAGCTTCACGGTGATTAAAAAAAACAATCCCACATTTCCTTCCCTCCCTCCCACAAAGCCAAAATAAACAGATGGGTCTTGAGATTAGTCTGTGACCATCTTGCCCGATGACACTTTGACTTTCAGACCCCATACTGAGAATCTTGTGAAGAAACTCAAACTGAAACTGGCTTTTTATTTCGAAATAAGTTTTGTTTTTCGTTTGAGGTTAAAAAGCATCTCGTCTCTGTAACCTTTTTATCCATTTTATACTATGGAGACGTGTTGTATATGAATGCTTCAGCTCGACGCCCGAGTAAGATTCATTCTGTATGTGTCTGTCTGTATTGTGCTTCTCTGAGGTTTATCACTGGCTGTAGGGCCTTGACCATCACTGTGAGCTGTTTTCTCGAGTGGGAACGGCCGTCTTTGTCCACCAGCAGGTTGACTCACTGGTATATTTTTATTTACAAGGCCACGCTTGGACTATTGTGTGTATTGTGTATTGACAGTAGTAATCCTCAGTTACTATTGCAACAACACATCATCAGGAGGGTAAAACTAACATAAACTAACCTGTCTCATGATGATCTAAACCCTGCTCACGTTCCCTTTTAGCGGGTGAACAATCCAACGCTCGGAGAATTCTGCTTCACAATGATCGGAAGAGTCGACATCGAAGGATCAAAAAGCGGCCTCTTCAATTTGTACTTGTTTTAATTAATTTATTGCCATTTTTATGTCGTTTTGTGTTTTAAATATGTTTTTACCGCCTCTTGGCCACGGCTCCCTTGAAAAAGAGGTTTTTAATCTCAATGGGACTTCCCTGGAAAAATAAAGGTCAAATAATTTTTGTTTCTTACTACTAACCATCTGGAATCTGGGACACTATTTTAGTTAGTAGAACCAGTACATGGAGAAAAAAGAAGAAACCCTTCCACAACATCAGCACATACAACAAAAACCCAGTAGAGACATCCATCCATCCATCCATCCATCCATCTTCTCCCGCTTAATCCGGCTGGGTCGCGGGGGCAGTTTGCTGCCCAATACTCATAGCACCTGACCCCCCCTATGAACCCCTCTGCAGGTGGTGAGCCCACAGGAGGGTGGACAACATGGTCCTTGATGTTAGTTCATAGGGGTGCGGGCATGTTTTGGGTTGATGGGGGAAACCGGAGCACCCGGAGGAAACCCATCCAGACACGGGGAGAACATGCAAACTCCACACAGAAAGGCCCGGGCGACCCGGGGATCGAACCCGCAACCTTCTTGCTGTGAGGCCTGAGTGTTGCCACTCAGCCACCGTGCCGCCAGTAGAGACATAATAATTATAATGATATTAGTGATACTGCAGACGTGTCCTTTATGCTTGTGCACTTCAGTGTGAGTTTTTGTGCAAATGTGTAAGTGCACAGCTCCATACGCCAAGAGAAAGTTCTCCCCAAATGTGATAATAACAATAAAGTTCTTACCTCCACTCACCTGAGACTCTGTACAGACTTATTCCAGGCCTGTTGTGTGGATCTACCTCACAACAGTGGAACAGCAGCTCTACTCCAAGCTCCATCTGAGATCTTGCCCTTCAGGGGGTCAAGATCTGGAAAAATACATGTCAACAGTATAACGTGGTCTACTTTTTACACATTAAATAAACAAAATTGAGCTAAAGGTGCACTGTGTAACTTTTCTGGAGGGTCCGACCACGCTTCAGGAATGTCCCAGTGTGGCATTAAACATATCCGTCTTGAATTTACGCAATAACGTGTGTTTTTATTGACCTAAAAACCCCCCACAGTTCCGACATGTAACTTGGCCCTGCAGTGTCACCTGCTGTTTCTGTTGAAGTAAATAAGTGTAATGCCATAGTGTGGGACATTCCAGGCAATATCTCCACGGAGAGAAGCCGGTGACACACCTTCCACAACAAAAGTTACACAGTGAACCTTTAACATGGCAAAAATACACATGTACAAATAGAAAATATGAAAAAAAGAATGAAAGTCAAGGTAAAACAGCTCATTTTTATCAAATACTGCCACCTGGTGTTCATAACAATAACAACAACAACAACAGTAATACACAACAGTACTAAAACATATCAAGGCACGTTTCATTACAAAAATCTTTATTAATTATCTAAAACTGTATTTATAAATTGTCCATTAAGTTCATACGACACATTAATATTCAAATCCTTTACTTCCGCGTGTTTCCAAACCGTATTTTTCCAAACAAACCAAACCAAAACAATACAAAGTGCAATAAAACACACGTCCTTTTAGTATTAACCCTTAAATAATGTGTCCACTTTGGTACCGAGACAGTAACAAAGGAAAATACTGTAACACAAACGGTGCTATTTCGGATATTTGAGTGTTTTTGTGGATTTTAAAATGGTGGCTGTATAATTTGGCCAATGCAGAGTAGTAACAATGAGTTCTAAAGATGCATTGGGTAACTTTTCTGGTCAAATGCTCATCTTTATGGAGATGATATTGCTTTGTCTGGAATGTTTCACCGTTTTTCTTCATGGAGACCAAACCAGACCAAGTTACGGGTCAGATCTGTGGAGAGGCGACCCCGCTCACAGTCAGAACGCCCGTTTTTCTATGCATTTTTTGAGCAATAAAACCACCTGTAATGTAATAAATGTAAAGTAGTAGGTGTTTAAAGTCATACTGTGGAATTTTCTAAGCAGAGAAAAGACATCTCCATAGAAACAAGCTGGTGACGGATCCGCCGACCAAAAAGTTACATGGTGCACCTTTAAGTGGTGAGCAAATTGCAAATTCAGGAGAGTAATTTTCCAAAATTCAAATCCAAATTTTGTAAAACTACGAGCACATTTATTTCCCTTCATTTAAAAAAAAACAACACAAATTTCAGACTGACAGCATTGCACAAATTCACAAAAAATACAACACATTTTTTGCATTCAGCTACACTCGTTTTTCATTTCGCTCTCAACGTTCTCAGTGACTTTAAAAAGAAAATACGCTTATTTCTTACACCCTATTTGCTGCTCTGTGTAGGAACAGTGTTGCTGTCGGTGACCTTTTGGTAGAGGAAATTAAAATAGCTTAAAATAGCCAACAAAATAGACAAATTCATAGACAACACATTTTTTACATTCAACAATTAAGTTCCCTTTTAGTTCATTGCATCTTCCGGTTTAAATCTTTGGTAAAAATTCAGTTTTTTAATCAGTTTTGCATAGCTTAGAAGGCATTAAAGTATTTTCTACTTATTATGACTTTTTATAGTCTGGACTTTATTTAAAATTGTACAAACAGCTTAAAACTAAACAAAATTAAATGTGCATTTTGTAACTTTTCTGACAGAAGCATGCCACCAGCTTGTATGTCATTGAAATGTTATTGTTTTGCCCGAAATGTTCCACAGTATAGCATCAAACTTATCTCCATGGAGACAAGCAAAGGTCAGATCTGTGAAGACCTGAGCAAAGTCATAGTAAAAAAGTGTGTTTTTCAAAATAATTTGGCAATACGGATGAGTTTAATGTCATACTGTGGGACATTTCAGGCGAAGCTGTAACATCTCCATGGAAACCAATGGGTAACGCACCAACAAACCAGAAAAGTTACATATTACAGCTTTAAAACAGCAGAAACACCTCATAATATCATGGCAAATACATTTCCAACACACGTTTTAGCTTCAAGAGATTTTTTTAAGGATGTTTTTTGTTCCGTTTGCTCAAATCCAAACCACGACACGACGTCTATTTCACAATAACTTAAAAAAAACAAAAAACCTCTTAAATAACTTGGCTTAGTGAATGTGTTTGAATTCACAAACCTAAGACAGCCACAGGTAAAAATGTGAATGAACATTTGTGTAACGAAGCGACAGTGGTGCAAAGTGCGTCGGGTTCGTCCATAAAAAGCAGGTTCCCGGTTGTGGAGTCCACGCGTGTTATCGATTTCTTCTGTGTTCGTCCGTTAATCGATTAAAAAGGTAAATATAATGATGATTTGACTGTTTAAATATTTGAGCTTTGAGTTTTCTGGTTGTCGAGACCTAAAGCTTGGACCACTTCTCCGCTCAGGCCCCGTTTCAACGTCCGCCGCACTGAAAAACACAAAAATATGATCATTATTAACAAGTTTAAGTAAAAAAAGACACGTTTGATAGATAAACAAGTACAATTTACATTACATTATTTCTTAAGTCTAACAGGAAATGCTATTTAAAAGTGCACTGTGTGATTTTCCTGATGGAGTGACTGCCAATTGCTTGTTTCCATGGAGATGGAGCATGGCATTAAACTTTTTTCTAAAATTTGCAAAAAAAAACAAGCAAGTGACGATACAAGGCCTAGTTACAGGTCAAATCTGTGGAAAGGCCGCAACACTAACAAGGAGACTGAGTGCTTTTAAGTGTTTTTAAGGTATTTTTGAGCAATAAAAATACATGTAATTTACTTAATGTAAGATAGATATTAGATAAGTTGGATTTTATGGGTCACTGTGGAACATTTCAGGCAAAGCAGTAACATCTGGAGACGATAGGGTCTATTCACGGTGACGTCACAAACCAGGAAGACGTATGGAAACATGCGATGAACTTCCGGTGTAGCTCCAGACACTGGGCTCGACCGACTGTGATCAAACCCACTGAAGTAAATGTGATCGTTGGTAAAATGAAGCCTGCAGACATATGTGCTGTTTGGAATCGTCTTGAGTTTGTCGCCCTCGTCTCTTCTAATCGCATGGACCCAGAGCACTCGGAGTCGTGCGTCGGTGGGGAAATGATGAAAACTGAGGTACGGTTGGAATTGTTGATGAGCCGAACATAACGGAACGCTACAGTGACATGGAGATGAGGAAAACTGGCACATTTTCTCATTTTTCCTAGATTTCGTCGGACTTGCTACCACGAACAAGCCGGAAGTTGTCATCGCATGTTTCCAAACGTCTTCCTGCGTTGTGACGTAAGCGTGAAAAGGGCCTGTAAGGTGGCGGGACCCTCTACGTCAGGGGTGTCCAAACTATTTTCATCAAAGGCCACATATTAAAACACAGACCAGTGTGAGGGCCGATCGAGGGTCATAGACTGATGATCAGAACAGTGAATAATTCAAATCTGTGCATTTATAACAGGTTTGAATGACCCTCCAGACCTTTGTTCAGGCTCAGACCCTCAAAAGGACAAACTACATTTGCTTGATCGAGGTCGATTTCGAAGACATACAGTAAAAAGTACGACTTGCGGTAGTTTGGGCCAATTCATCTGGAAGCCTGAGGGTCAAAACAATTGGTCTGAGAGCCACATTTGGACCCCGGGCCACAGTTTGGACTTGCCTGCTCTACCTGAGAAGTTACATGGTGCACAGTTAAAGAAATAGCTGTGGAATAAAAACAGTGAATGTTGAGATAACCATGTAAATTGTTGCTATGCTTTATGAGTGAAGTAACTCATAAATACCGGTAGTCTAGATTAAAAAGGCTAAACTACAATGACAATAAAACTAATCTTTAAATAGCAAAATATTAAAGATACTATTGGTTAAAGGGCCCATGTTACTCAAAACAGACGCTTGGGAGCTGTTATCTCAACAAAAACATCCCCGGAGTTGTGTTTTGTTTCATTCACATGCGTTATTATTAGTCTGTCTGCATGTCCAAAGCTCTAAATTCCACCTTGTGATGTCATGAAGTGGTAGTTTTCAAGTTTACAGCTGCCTTTAAATGTAATCCAAACACATTTTACCTCTTAAATATGTTTGGATTTGGTTTTATTTGTATTGTGCAGGTACTTGGGAAATGGTTTTGCTTATGAAATGTGCTATATAAATAAAGTGGACTGGATTTTACATTTAGTTCAGTAGAAATGGGCAATTCCAGAGCTGAAATTATCCATATGAGTCTAGTGAAGGTGCATGGAGTCTAAAACTGTATTACCACATGACATCACAAGGTGGAACAGAGTGTTTGAGAGAAGAACTCAGTCTAAATATGCAGGGTTTATGTGTTAAACATGTGTGAATGAAACAAAACACAATTTTAGGTCTGTTTGTGATGAGGAAACAACATTATAACAGATCAGGAAACAGCATATACAGCGTAATATGAGCCCTTTAAAGTGCTGAAGTCAGGTGTTTTGACCTCATGTGAAGAGTCTGACGTTAATCTGACAGACGAGGGACTTTTGATTCCAAACACTGATATGAAGCTCAGGAGATACCAGTGTTTTGGACATAGAAAAAGGTTGAGGTTAAAAATACAAGTTTAACTCCGTGACCTTCTGTGAAATAACTTTAGAATAAGCAGGAGGAAGTACGTATGACTCCAGTTTCACTATGTCAAAGATGCATTGTTTAACTTTTCTGGTTGAGAGCTTTGTCTGAAATGTTCCACAGTACGGCATTAAACCTTTCTATCTTCATGGAGACCAAACCAGACCATGTTACAGGTCAGATCTGTGGAGAAGCGACCCTGCTCACAGTCAGAATGCTGTTTTTTTTAATGTATTTTTGAGCTATAAAACCTCCTGTAATTGAATACACGTACAACAGCTCTGTTTAATGTCACACTGTGGAACATTCCAGGCAGAGCAATGACATTTCCATAGAACCAAACAGGTGACAGACCCCTAACCAGAAAGTTACACAATGCACCTTTAATACAGGAACCTTAAAGCCCAGCCTAATAGACTAGCAACAACTCTGTATTTTATTTGTCAGAGGAAACCTGATTATTCAAGGTTCAAGGTCCTTTATTTATCATTCAGAAATGCAAAAAAGGCACCAGACAGAATGTTGTTCCTCAAGGCCAAGTGATTAAAATAGAACAGAAAAATAAACATAAGCAATAATAAATAGTAATAAATAGTATGGCACAGTGGCTGAGTGGCTAATGCTCAGGCCTCACAGCAAAAAAGTTCTGGGTTTGATCCCGGGTCGCCCAGGACTTTCTGTGTGGAGTTTGCATGTTCTCCCTGTGTCTGGATGAGTTTCCTCCGGTTTCCCACATCAACCCAAACCATGCTAACACCTCTATGAACCAACATCAAGGACTGTGACATTGCCCGGTGCCCGGCCAGGTTCAGTCTGAGAGGACAATGTGGGTCCACCCTCCTGTGGGGTAACCACTCACTGGGTGGTGAACTGCTGCCCTCGCCACCCAACCGGATAAAGCGAAGAAGATGGATGGATAAATAGTACTTTATAAAGCAGCTATTAAGCCATAATTGAACTTTTCATCCGTGGTGTAATCACGGGTCAGTCCTGGTTTAGTCCTTTTTATTTAGGTGCCCAGGTTTAAGCAGAGTAAATGTGTTCACATCTGTCACTGTTGGGTCCTGGTTTGAGCCCAGTTTAGTCCAAATGGTAGACCTGGTTGGGTCCTGGTTTTGGTCCTGTCTTGGCCCTGGTCTGGCATGTTCTAGGCCTGTTTTAGGCCTGTTCTAGTCCCTTTGTAATCCTGGTCCATTTTAGTCTGGTTCTGGTCTAGTCCTGGTGTAGTCCTGGTGTAGTCCTGGTCTTGTCCTGTTACAGTTTGGTTCCATTCTAGTCTCCCTCTAGTCCCGCTCTAGTCCTGTTCTAGTCTAGTCCTGCTCTAGTCCTGCTCTGGTGCTGGTCTAGACCTGTTCTAGTCTGGTCCTGCTCTGGTCCTGGTCTAGTCCTGTACCCGTGTATGTTTCTGTATGTTCAGTCGCAGTGTTCTGTATGTACTCATGTACTCAGTGTGTTCAGCTGTACTGCACTCACATGACTTCCTGTTGACCCGGGAGCGTTTGCGGTTCTTGGGGCTGGACTGTCGGTCCGAGGGATTCTGGGTAACGGACTTCACCAGGCGGTCCATGATCTCGTCTGTGGCGTCGTCCTGAGGTGAGGCGTCTTCTTTAGCTAAAACCTGGTGAGAGGGACTGACTCTGCCTCCGTGACCTGAGGAGGAACAAACAAGAAAAAAGGTCTGTACCGTAAAATACCAAATAAGAGCCCAGTTTCAATTAGCCACCGGGTCCCCTTTAAACACCAGGTACAGGTTTATATTTTGATAAATAACCGCCGGTTGCAAATGTACAGAAAGTCGCCTATGCTCTGGCTGCTGCTGAGGAGGCTGCACAAACTATCATTTCCTATTTTTTGTGCTTTATTTAACCGAGATATCATGATTAGTGAGCAGCGACACCATAGAGAGTGTGATGTTCACAGCCTAAACCAGGGGTCTCCAACCTTTTTCCTCCAGTAACCTTTTTCCTCCTGCTCCAGTAACCTTTTTCCTCCTACTTTTACCAAACAAAATTGCCAGGGATCTCCTCATTTTAGTGTTCGCAAGAAATTTAGTACATATAAACCCCATAGCAAGACTTAGATGGAGTCCAGTTAGACGCCTATAAACCACAAACCAGTATCCATTTATTAGTAAACAACATTAGGCATAGAATTATACATTTACAATGGAAATTAATACATTTTAGTTATTCAGAACAGTACATATAATTCAGAAATCCCTTGGGGAGCTACTTGGAAGGGTGTGGAGAGCTACTGACTGTTCCCGAGCTACAGGTTGGAGACCCCTGGCCTAATCAGCAGCAGTTTGACTTCAGTTCAGTCCTGCCTTTACAAGACTGGCTGTGTGACTCGGAGTGGATAGGCTACAGTTTATTCTCTGCGCTGCGTCCGATCACTCTCACCTTTACTGAAAAAGTGTGGGAACAGATGATGTTGCTGTGAAATCCGTATTTCTAAAAGACGCCGCAGTTTTTAGGAGTTTTAGTCATTTTACTTCAGTTTGACAATTTCGGAGGAAGCAGCAATGTGGTCGTAGCTGCTGTGGCGTAAGAGGAAAGTTGTGGCAAAGGGGCGAGGAAAAGCAGGGGACAAGGCGGTGGGAATTGTGCCGACAAGGTACTCGCCAGGCCAACCGTGCTGAGAAAACTCTAAATTATCCTCATACTGGAAGAATTTGAGTACCATATTTTCCCAGTTTTGCTGAGTAAGATTCTTGTGAGGAATAAATTAATCGCCTGGTCTCAAATAAACGCCTGGTCTGTAAAAGTGACTGAAACAAATAAACGCCCCGGCTCTCATTTGGTATTTTACTGTACTCGAACATAACAATCCTAAAGGCAAATCCAATACCAGTTTATACAGTGTCATTAAAATGTGATTTCAAATGTCTTTGAGGTATATTTCAGACTACTAAAGCAGAAGTATGCAACTTTTTAGTCAAACAAACTACAATAAAAGCCTTTTTCCCCTTCATTTTGGTTGTTTATTGCACTATAAAAAAATAAAAAAAAAGAAAGAAAATCATGCGCCCTTACTCTGAGCAAGCATCTCCACAAACGGAACTCTTAATTAACCTCGGTTGCTTTCTCGATCGTACTTTTACAATACCAAACCTGTATTGGCCATATATGGAAGTTCAGAGGGCTTTTCTAACCAAATACTTAATATTTTTGAATGTAAATTAAACATAAATGAGCATGGAGATGTTCGTAGCCAAGTGTCGGTGAATTAGGTGCAAATGTCACTTAAAAGAATGAATTTGGGATGTTAAGAACGCTTTATGAAGCTGGCGCAGAGTTCTCTCAGCATCTTCTTAAAGTGGAAGTTTATTTGTAGTGTGTGTCTGCCCTAACTGACCAAGATGTGCTGTTTGATTGATTCCAGTGACCCCCAACCTCTCAAAAGTCTTGCTACAGGACACAACACCAGCATGCACAGAAGCTGAAAGATAATCCTATCACCTAAACCACAGCCTTTCTTTGTGTAATAATAATAATACTGTGTTGAGGTCTTACTGCGCACGGCCCTGGACCTCCTCAGACCCTGTCCCACGGTCAGACTGTCGGCGCCGCTGCTGATCAGGAGGTTCTTCATGTTCTCGTGCTCCTCCTGCTGCTCTGCCTCCACGTCCGTTGCCATGGAGACGGGGGAGGGGCTGTCCGTAGGCACCGCCCCCGAGAACTTCTCCGTCTGGAAATAATCAACACTTCATTTAGTCTTTTCATTAGTTTTACACACGGATCACTCCAAAAAATACTGATACTACTACTACCTGCACTGCTAATTTGGTTAATTGTGGAGTGGAAACAGATTTTTGAGTAGATATTATCATTTTTAAATTCTCAGCAAGACCCACAAATTTAGTTATAGTGAACAGTGCGGTAAGAAATATTTTCGCCGCTGAATTTCTGAGGAACAACTCAAATAAGAATGGGAAGTTCAGTATCGGTGTCACAGTTTTGCCTATTGTTTACCGTATTTTTTGGACCATAAGGCGCACCGGATTATAAAGTGAATTAAGCGAGACTGAGCCTGGGCATCCACGATCCATTGGCAGATCGTGGCGTATCTCGCCCGGCGTTGCCTCTCTGTCTTGGTGAATGTGTGTTTGCCTTCTGTCGTCCAACGCTCCAACGCAGCAATTTAACTTTGAATGCCCTGTTGACGCCAATATCTAGAGGTTGGAGTTCTTTGGCTAATCCACCCGGAATGATGGCACCAAATTAGTTTGTTTCTCTTGGGCGTGTGAATCGCATGTCTCTGAACAGGGGCCATTTTGGGGTCCTTAAACACACCATAATATTATGTTGAAGCTCAGTACGTATTACTCTGGGAGGCTCCTGACTACAGTCGCCATAATGCCCCGACAGTCCATCCAGTGATGCAGCTTTGTAGCTTAACAAAGTCGTACTAAAACATTTTGACAAATTTTTGAGCACCGTGTACCACAAATAATCAGTTCGAGGCCAGTAAACACAACCAGAATTAATACATAAGGCGCACCGGATTATAAGGCGAACTGCTGAGTTTTGAGAAAATTAAAGGATTTTAAGTGTGCCTTATAGTATGAAAAATATGTACATGTTAATTCAATGTCCAGGTCCTTTTCCCGGTTTGTCCAGTCCATCTTTTGCATCCTTTTTCCTGCAGCTACCCCTCCTTCTCTAATCATCCCAGGGCAGTCTATATGAACTCCCTCTGCCCATTCAGTCTTTGCTAAATTATTCACCAGTCAAGAGAAACTCTCAAGCTCTGTATCTGAAACTCTGAATCTGAAATATGTTGTTTGCAATTTTGGGCAATTCTGTCCCTGTTTGAAGAACCTGTTTCTGGGTTTATTCCCAGCCCATCTTCTATTTGAGAATTTCCCAGTGTTGGAGAATATCACATAATAAATCATATATTCATTTGTTGTTTATCAGCCTGATTGAAGGACACTTTCTCTTAAACTGAACTAAGACTTTTGACTGCGTTCTTTGTGTAACATTTGAGTCCAGTTTACCTGTGTAATAACAGGAGCGATCTGGAAAAACCTCAGATCAAAATATTGAAAATAGTGGGACCCATATCGCCCATTTCTATTTCAGTCCTCCAAATTTTAGGAGGAATCGTTCACTGCTTAAACCACCACTAGGTACAAGAGATCAGAAAGGATAAATCGACCTGTAGTTAAAGTAGACAGACATTGATTGCTTGGGCCTGCTATATTATTATTATATTATAATCTACGACACCCATGGAACTTTATGTTATAATTTGGTAATAATTCAGGCATCTTAAATCGCAGTATTAATCTAAAACGACTTCATAAAGGAAACAAGAAAACTGTGACGCCCAATGGGAGCAACAAAGGGTCAACAACTCCTATGGATATCTGCAAATTAGGCTAGTGAGCAGCAGATTTTTCTTCATTTGTACCAAAATTACTACGCAACACTGGCAAAAATATGTGCATCGCCAATTAAAAAAATAAAATGTGAGAATGAAGTCGGTACAGAGTAGTTGGCGTGTACCGGTGGTGCTGAAAACGAAGGTTGATCACAAAAATATGATTAAAAATTGCTCAAACATGTATGAATCACTCCAAATATCACTTTCAGAAGGTTCCAGTTTACTTCTTACTGCATTTCCTTATTTAGTTTTGCTTGTTTTAGTTGATCTAGTACTTTGAAAGGCTTGTATAAGTTGGCAGGTACAACAGAAACCAAAATTTTTTACCTCAGTGATCATCTTTCCTCTGGTCTTGGTCCTCTCCCTGTGCGCCGCCTTCTTCCTCTTCAGGGTCAGGGCTCTGTCTCTCGAGGTCCGATACTCCAGAGCAAACTCACTGATGATTCTGCAGAAGTTTGTGATTTTAATGTGGCGGGCGGAGGCCGAAGGCTGACCGAGAAACAGCAGGAACGAGTGGAAACGGTTTATCACTCGTCTGTGGACCACTTTTAGAATGATGATCCTCTGAGTGCAGTCCTTTAGGAAATCTGTGAGCTTGTTCTTCAGCGTCAGCTTCGTCTCGTGTTTGGCCACCACCTTCAGATTGTCCCATGATGCTTTGCAGCGTCTCTCCAGCTGCGCCAGGCTTTCAGAGAGTAGCTCAAAATCCACCTAAAAACAAGACAAACCTCTTTAACCTCTTGTTTGACAGCTTGAACTTTAGCATCTACGTATATATATATTCACCATTCTCTATAGCAAATGTTTACACTCTCAATTCTGTGCAGCTGAAACATTAAATAAATACATACATGTTTCACAACTGCCAGTGCTGCTGTCATGGAAATTTAAACAACTCACTTCTTTCATAATCATGTTTTTAAAAAATGATTTATAATTAGATGCAAACGTTAAGTGCAATTGTTGCTCTGTTTTTTATCTAAAAAAATATCAGCTTTTACAATATACTGTATGAAAAAGACAATAGGGTTGCATTTACAATATCCTCTTGGTTATGGAAAAAACTGCAAACTGAGACCACACCATCAACCATTTATAATTTAACTTGCTCACAAGGAGATCTTTGTGCTGAAATGACTTAAAACAAAGCTACCACCAAGAAGTAATGAACTTTTGTTACGCATTTACAAGGCCTATATTAGATCTCGGCGAAAATACTGCTCAGTGTCAATGGTGCAGGATAGACTCTGATGAACTGTCTTGAAAGTCTGCAGAGCTGATGCATGCACATGATTCTCCACCTGCCGTATCGCGCCCACACATCACCAGAGCACATCAGAGCACTCGGGTTGGCCACACGGAAAACCAGACGCAATTTTGCACTGCAGGTTTTGCATTTAAACTGTGCCACAGGCTTTCACCAGCAGCTCTGGGACGATACCAGCCCATACAGAAAGTTCTGCTTTATAATGTTCGGCGAGCCACCTTCATGTTTAGATGAGTCCCTGCCCAGCGCTGCCATCATGCAGAGATCATTTCTCACTCAGTGGGAGGCTCAGTGTGTTGAATCCTCCTGACTGTGTTTCTCACTCTGGAACAATGGCACAGCTCAGTGAGGAGCCCTTTGCAAACCTCCCTTTTGAGGAGGGGGATGGAGGGGTTAGAACAATTTACCAATGGTCATGACTGTGGAATTTTAATTTTGTATTTGAATAACTGTTGTTTTAATTCCAATTTTTGTATTCAATAAAGAAAGGGGGAAAAAAATACAATTTTAACCAGCAGATTATGTGCGCACAGGTCTCCTTAAAACATACGCTAACAAACTTGTCACCATGAAGATAGTTTTGTTGGTAATGCTTGTTCAGTATGGTGTTTTTATTGCTGACAAAAATGACAGAGGGAGACAGTATAATGCCGTACTGTGGAACATTCCAGGTAAAACAATAACATGGAGACAAGCAGCTGGCAGACCCTCCACATTGTGCACTTTTAAGAGCAGTTCGTCTGGGTTTAGATGTGGTTTAAACGTCACGTAGGACAGATCTGAGTTCACTTGTTGGTTTAGCACAGGTTTAATATCATTATTCTTATTTACTTTGGCGGATCTGGTGATGGCCGGTATCTCCGAGTACAGGTCTGTGGACTCGGGGTACTTCTCCAGGACCAGGTTACAGGTGTGATGGAGCAAAGACTGACGCTGCACCGTGTCCTTCACCTCCACCACCTTCTCCAGGTAATTCAGCTCAAAACCTTTGGCCTGAAACGGAGATACAGACAGATGCAGGGGATTAAACTGTGGGCACAAACAGAAGGATTTATGTTACATCAGGGGCATGTGTCGGGTAATAATACAGGAAGTCTGCAGTTCGGTTCGGATATAAACACCTTAATCTGCTGTTTTCTGTCTGGCCATTCATGTATTATTGTACAGAGCACATTTTACAAACAGGATTTTAAGAATTTAAGAAAACAAAATCAGTAGAATAATAGAAGTATCACTCAACTTAGCTTCACCAGTTTAGTTTTTAATTATCTGCATTTTAAAAGTGTTATTTTGGAGAACCATTATTTTCCCATTGCAAAGACGGGTTTGGTAAGTTGTTTGCTGCCCCCTGCTGGTCATGGAGGTTTCATCATTTCAAAAAGAAAGATTTGAGAATTATCGAAAGTAATAAGTGATTTCTCTCACGCTGGAGCTGTTGAGGAAGTTCCCGATGGCGAGGAGCGTGGCCAGGATCCTCTTAAACGTCTGATTGGTCGCCAGCTGCTCCATCCCCAACTTCAGGTCGAACAGAGGCTCCGCGATCTCCTGCAAAACACCACAAACAAACACCAAACACGTCTATGATAACGTTCCACGAGCAGCACTCAAAGCAGCGGCCACAACAGTGTAGGTAATAAAACAGACAGTGTGTTCCCAAAGCATCTTTCATTCACAGCGGCACAAATGGACTATTCAGGAGATAATTACAGTAGTTATCGTCTTATTCTTCTGGGTTTGCGAGCGATAACAGGCTTTATTATTGCACGTCGACTGTGCACGGTGCTCTGATTTATAAAGCCCTGATTTTACAATATAATCTATGGAGGGAAAAACAAAATTAACTTTTACAGATCGAAACGAGAGGCAATTTGTATCTGTACAAGCGAAAAAATAAATACATTTGAGGTGAGCATTTTAAAGGTAACATTACTGGCGCTTGTCTCCATGGAAATGTCACGTGAAACGGGCGGCAGTGGCTGGTAGAGCGTTTGTCCACTGATCCCAAGGTTGACGGTTCGAATCCTGCGCTCGACATCATTGATTGAGCGGTCAGATCCACTGACTTGGGCAAGACACTTAACCCATCTTGCCCATAGTGTATCCTCGTGTACAATGGTGTTTCCAACTGGACAAGAGTTTTAGGTAGAAGACGTTTCGCCGCTCATCCAAGCTGCAGTTCTGGTCAGGATTCTGGAGGACACGGACTTAAATCTGCCAGATCTTACCCAGAGAGAAGAATTGGTTTGAACGTGGAGTTAAATAAGCCATCTTTGTTAAAAAAGAGAACCCTTCTAAACAGAAATGGAGGACTCTGACACCATCTGCCTAGAGCTGGGCGGTATGACCAAAAATTGTTATCACGGTATTTTTTAAAATTATCACGGTATCACGGTATTTAACGGTATTTTTGTCTTTGGCTAAGTGGAGTGTGATAGAGTTGGTAATATCATTCCAACGTTTGCTTTTCTTGTCATAGACGGTCCCTTTAGACGGAGTGCGCGGCTCCGCGCACCCGCGCTCTCGCCCGTGTCACAAAACACTACACAGACGGTCCCTTTAGCAAACGCGCCTAACACTACACAGACGGTCCCTTTTAGCAAACGCGCCTAACACTACACAGACGGTCCCTTTTAGCAAACGCGCCTAACACTACACAGACGGTCCCTTTTAGCAAACGCGCCTACCAGGGACGTCTGTGTAGTGTTTTGTGCTGCAGTGCCAACGTTACGCAGAGATTGGGGAGAAGATGCAGATTTTACTTTCTACTCAACTCGCTATCCTTACCTGGCTTGTTGGCTTGTTTGGTGTAACACTGAAAAACAGCCCCCGCTCAATCTACCGCTGTGCGACGTTCCGCCGCTCTGTGTTGCCGACATATGCGCGCACACACGGTATGGCGGTAAATAAAAAATTCATATCATAAAAATAAAAATGACCGGTATACCGGTTCAAACGGTATACCGCCCAGCCCTACATCTGCCTCCAGTCTATATAACTATACATCTATATAACTCCATTCTCAAACCTAAATCAAAACAATAGGTGTAGCCAGGTCAAGCCCAGAGCTGCGAAAACACTCATTATGGCCCTGTATGATTCTGCTAATCTTACCACACTCTCAAGTCTAGTTCAATAGGCCGAGCTAACAACAGAAATGTAAACAAGTAGAGTTAGTTCCAGAGTAATTTCTTGGTATCTAACTCCTCCCTGCAGGCAGATATATGTCCTCCAGCGTCTGACCAGAACTGAAGCAGCAGCTTGGATGAGCGGCGAAACGTCTTCAACCTAAAACTCTGGTCCAGTTGACAAATTGAACTCCCCCCTTTGCCTTGGACCAGTAATATTATGTGAATTTGAGGTGAAATTCTCCCCTCAAATGTATTTATTTTTGTCACTGGTGGAAAAGCGCTACATAAAAATGTGACCATTACCAAATATTGCGCAGTATAACAAAGACAAATAGTCAGTGCAGCTAAACTAAATTGTCTGTGGAGAGGTAAGAATGCATTTTTAACAATATAAACACATCTATAATTGTTTAATACCAGACTGTGCCACGGTACAGACAAGGAAATAACATCTGTGCACCTTAAAAATATCACAGTGAGTGTTGTTTTGAGAGTTGTACCTTCTCCAGAGTCTCGTAGTTGAGTTTGAAGGCCCACAGCTGCAGTCTGGGGGTCAGGGCGCTGATGGAGGCCAGACTCAGGAGGAACTGTTCAGCAGTGCCCAGAGGGACGTCGGGATTGGCCAGCTGAGCCTCCTGGATCATCTGCTTCTCCTCCTCCGTGGGCACCATGGTCAAGATCTTCTGCTCAGAGAAAAGGGACAGGAGTCAAGTAAAAATAATTCACTCTAACCGACTATAATATGTGTTATACAGTTACAATATAATATTAATCTATGTCCTGTCCTGGCTTAGGTTGTGTTCACGTTTGGTCCTGGTCCTTCAGCGAGCAGGTTCCTTAGATCCAGACAGATTCAGATTCTGGTTTAGATCCTGGTTTAGAGCCTGGTTTAGAGCCTGGTTTAAAGCCTGGTTTAGAGCTTAGTTTAGATCCTGGTTTAGATTCTGATTTAGATCTTAGTTTAGATTCTGGTTTAGATCCTGATTTAGATCCTAGTTTAGATTCTGGTTTAGATCCTGGTTTAGATCCTGGTTTAGAGCTTAGTTTAGATTCTGATTTAGATCTTAGTTTAGATTCTGGTTTAGATCCTGATTTAGATCCTAGTTTAGATTCTGGTTTAGATCCTGGTTTAGATCCTGGTTTAGAGCTTAGTTTAGATCCTGGTTTAGATTCTGATTTAGATCTTAGTTTAGATTCTGGTTTAGATCCTGATTTAGATCCTAGTTTAGATTCTGGTTTAGATCCTGGTTTAGATCCTAGTTTAGATTCTGGTTTAGATCCTGGTTTAGATCCTAGTTTAGATTCTGGTTTAGATCCTGGTTTAGATCCTAGTTTAGATTCTGGTTTAGATCCTGGTTTAGATCCTAGTTTAGATTCTGGTTTAGATCCTAGTTTAGGTCCTAGTTTAGATCCTAGTTTAGATCCTAGTTTAGATCCTGGTTCAGATCCTGGTTTAGATCGTAGTTTAGGTCCTGGTTTAGATCGTAGTTTAGATCCTGGTTTAGGTCCTGAGGCTTAGACCTGGTTCAGTAGTGATTTAGGCGGAGTTCACACTTCTAGTCCTGGTTCAGTTCTGGGTTTGGAGGTGTGAATGAGGCCACAGTCTCTCTCCTCTTTTGTTTTATTCTCCTTCATTAAACCACACGGGTGAGTTCATCCACTTAAACTGAGCCAACGGCCGTCTACAATCTAATTTACAACTCAATTACCAGTAGATGGACCTAAATCTGCTCTTAAACGGCAAAAAGACTCCTGTGTGCCATCTGCTGAGCCCGAAATATTCCACTGGGGGCTGTAATCTAGATTATAACTGCAACATCTCATCAAACTCCTGTTCAGACATGCAGGCAGTGTAAAAGTTAATATATCAACATGGTGCAGTGTTTTGTTCAGTTTTCTGACATTATTTTGAACAGACAGCGGGGGGTTTTGGTGAAGTTGACCCAGATCTCTTGGTCTTTTGATACAAACGGAATATTTTGTTGTTGTGAAAGCTTCAATATGGAGGAAAAGTGGCAAATCAAACCTGGTCCTGGTTTCAGTCCTGGTTTCAGTCCTGGTTTAGATCCTAGTTTAAGTCCTGGTTTAGATCCTAGTTTAAGTCCTGGGTTATGTCCTCGTTTAGGTCCTGGTTTAGATCCTGGTTTAGGTCCTGGTTTAGGTCCTAGTTTAAATCCTGCTTTAGAGCCTGGTTTAGAGCCTGGTTTAGATCCTGGTTTAGATCCTGGTTTAGGCCTTGGTTTAGATCCTGGTTTAGATCCTGGTTCAGAGCCTGGTTTAGATCCTGGTTTAGATCCTGGTTTAGATCCTGGTTTAGATCCTGGTTTAGGCCTTGGTTTAGATCCTGGTTTAGATCCTGGTTCAGAGCCTGGTTTAGATCCTGGTTTAGATCCTGGTTTAGATCCTGGTTTAGATCCTGGTTTAGATCCTGGTTTAGATCCTGGTTCAGAGCCTGGTTTAGATCCTGGTTTAGATCCTGGTTTAGATCCTGGTTTAGATCCTGGTTTAGGCCTTGGTTTAGATCCTAGTTTAAGTCCTGGTTTAGATCCTGGTTCAGAGCCTGGTTTAGATCCTGGTTTAGATCCTGGTTCAGAGCCTGGTTTAGATTCTGGTTTAGATCCTGGTTTAGATCCTGGTTTAGATCCTAGTTTAAGTCCTGCTTAGATCAACATGGTGCAGTGTTTTGTTCAGTTTTCTGACATTATTTTGAACAGACAGCGGTGGGTTTTGGTGAAGTTGATCCAAATATCTTGGTCTTTTGACACAAACAGAATATTTTGTTGCGGCGAAAGCTTCAATATGGAGGAAAAGTGGCAAATCAACTTCTAAATTTGGAAATATTTGAATAAAAATGCCACTTTTGTATGATTGCAAGTGTTTTAAAGAGGGGGTATTCCGCAAAATCGAGTTTTTGAGCTTTCTACCATGTTACAGCGTCGTTCCCTCGTCAAAAACACGCCTCAAGAGGTTTAAGAAGTCATCCGTTCATGTTTGACTAATTTAGCGATCTCCCCCAGGTCTTAATCAAACTCCCACACGACAATTCTCCATAGATATACAAAAACATGATAGAAAACTGTGCACGACAACATGACAAACCTGAACCACAAAGTGCATTCGTTTTATTGGGTGGGACTTAAAGCATGAAAAACTAAAATGAAACTTATAAAACATGTTAATATGTTGTTTTTCGGCAAATATAACATTTTGAAAACAATAAAACGTAGCATGGTGATGTAAATATGCGATGTCTTAGTCGTTAATACCCCATAAAAGTAAAATACCCCCTCTTTAATCGATTTGCTTGCCTGAAAACCTCAATAATGTAAATACGAGGTCCCCGGCTCCATAAAGTTTGTACCTCGATGCCTTCTTTGGTGATGGCGAACTCGTCGAAGTTGAGAATGGCGCTTTTGATGACGTGAACAGCCGGAAGCACCGTCATCCCGATGTTTATGGCGTTGCTCCTCTTTGAGTCCAGCACCAGGATCTCGGGTTTCTTCAGCTCCGGCCCTTTCTGCACAACAGAGAGTTTTATATGCCCTGGAGGAAGTCTGGGTCAAAATGATTATTATTATAAATTCTGTGGACACTTAAACATATTTTAGTCAGTGTGTGGTTTATTTTAAAAGCCTGTACCTGATTTTTTCATGTATTTGTGTTTCCACAGCACAGATTTATACAATAAATCTGTATAAATCTGTGCTGTGGCAACACAAATACATGAAAAAAAAATGGTACAGGCTTTTAAAATAGACCACACAGCTCTTGAGGTCAAAATCTGTCTAATGTGTACTGTCTACAACTAATTACAAAGCGTTAAACTGCCCGGTAATCAAGAAGTGCACGTTAGCATGCTAGTTATTGTTGGCCCTGCTGTGACGGCAAAACCACACTCTGGTCTCTTGATCGAAGTGTCCAGTAGCTCAGACAACCCTGGTCGTGAGGATAACGTTGTAATATTAAAATGAATTTACTCATCTCAAATAACACAGGGAAGCAGGAAGTGCGAGTCAGCATGCTAGTTGCTGTTAGCATTGCCACAAAACTTTTCAATGAAGCTACTGGTGAGGCTAACGTTGTAATATTAAAACAAATCTAACCATCTAATTATAAAGTATGAAATTGTCAGAGAATCAGGAAGTGGGCGTTAGCATGCTAGTTGCCCATTAGCTTTACGGCCAAACTACCCTCTGGTCTCTTGAGTGGAAGAGTCTAGCTCAAGGACACAGTGACAGACAACCCTGATGGTAAAGCGAACATTGCCATATTAAAACAAATCTAACCATCTAATAAAGTATTAAATTGTCAGAAACAGGAAGTGGGCATTAGCATGCTAGTTGCAATAAGCCTTACAACAAAACTACGCTCTGGTCTCTTGAGTGGAAGTGTCTAGCTCAAGGATACAATCACAGACAACCCTGATGGTGAGGCTAAGGGTCAATATTAAAATGAATCTAATTATCTCAAATATTTAATTGCCAGAGAATCAGGAAGTGTGTGTTAGCATGCTAGTTGCTGTTAACTTCATGGCAAAACTACACTCTGGATTTTTAAGTGAAAGTGTCTAGCTCAAGGACACAATCACAGACAACCCTGATGGTGAGGCTAACGTAATATTAAAATCAATCTAATCATCTCAAGTATTCAAGTGTCCTAGAATCAGGAAATGGGCGTTAGCATGCTAGTTGCTATAAGCTTTACAACAAAACTACACTCTGGTCTTTTGAGTGGAAGTTTCTAGCTCAAGGATACAATCACAGCCAACCCTGGTGGTGAGGCTAAGGGTCAACATTAAAATGAATCTAATCATCTCAAGTATTTCATTGTCGGAGAATCAGGCAGTGCGTGTTAGCATGCTAGTTGAGGTTGGCTTTATGGCAAAATTATGCTCTGGAATATTAGAAGTGTCCAGCTCCAGGACACAATCACAGATAACCCCGAAGGTGCGGCTAACATAATATTAAAATTAATCTTATAATCTCAAGTATTCAACTGTCTGAGAATCAGGAAGTGAGCGTAAGCATGCTAGTTGTTGCTAATAGTTTTAGATGACTCTGCCCTCATGTCAGAAAGCTGTAGAAACAGTAAAAATCAGGTGCAGCGGCGTTAAAGAAGCATGTCTGTGTCACACTCTCGTCACCTTGTTCATGGGCAGCTCTTTGGCCTTGGACTCGAACAGATGTTCCAGTTTGGCGGTATCCACGGTAACCTTATCCAGCGACGCCCACACGGTGCCGCGCCCAAACCGGCATTTCTGAGGTCCCCCGTCCGCCTGCTTCAGCTCCCTCCAGAACAACTTCACCGTCTTCTTCTTCTTCTTGGGCACGTCCCCGAACGCCGAGCCGAGGAGCGGGGGGGCCGGGGGAGGAGCGCCCCCCGGTGGTGGTGGAGGAGGGGGGGGAGGCGGAGGGGCGCAGGGCACGAACCCGGGTGGAGGAGGAGGCGGGGGAGGCGGTGGACCTGAGCCAGGCGGGAGAGGGGGAGGTGGGGGGACGCCCGATACAAAGCCGGGCGGAGGAGGCGGCGGCGGCGGAGGAGGCGGAGGTCCAGAGCCGGGAGGAGGGGGCGGAGCAGGAGGAGGGGCCCCGGATAATTTGGGAGTCGCGTCCATGGAGTCGAAGTCCAACACGTCAATGTCCTCTTCGTCGAGCAGGTCTGAGAAAGTACGCAGCAGAAATCAGTGTTAAAAAATATGACTTAAAGCTACTGTCTGCGGAGTTTATTCGGTCATTTTTCAGTTACGAAACAAAACAAAACAAAACATAGACAACGTACTTATAATGCCAAACCCTATTAAACAATGATGGAATTTCACGCAAGAAAAGCAGCACAATTTCACTTGTGACTTACAATTTATACAGTTCTGTGCAAACGTTTATGGCAGAAAAAAATGCAGTAAACAAAGAACGCTTTCAAAAACATAAATCGTTTTGTTTTGATCAATTTACAAAATGCAAAGTGAGAGAACAAAAGAAAAAAGCCAAAGTCACATTCAGAACGATCTTCAGCGTAAAGAAGAAGAAGGAGAAGTTGTGTTGGTGATGGTCAGGCCCCGCAGAGACCTGACCTCAACATCATGGAGTGTGTCTGGGATTAACATGAAGAGACAGAAGGATGTGAGGAAGCTCCATCCACACAAGATCTGAGCTTAGTTCTTCAACATGTTTGGAACAACTGACCAGCCCAGTTCCTTCACAAACTGTCTGCAAGTAAAACCTAAAAGAACTGATGCTCTTTTATTGGTTTGATTTAGATTTCACTTTTGTTCATTCACTGCGTTTTGCTGATTGATGAAAATAAATGATGAACACTTCCATTTCTGAAGGCGTTCCGAGTTTACAGCATTTTTTCCACCACCTGCCTAAAACTTTTGCACAGTACTGTATAAGAGACAAAATATCAATGAAAACAAGCAAAATTGAATGCATGATTCCTTCATTCCAGAGCTTTTTATCTTCATGACGTAACACTTTATATTTGTTTTTTAAAAGTAGTGTTCGACTTTTTAAAATCATCATTCAGACTGCTCTATATGCGCTCTAACAGAGATACAATGATTGGTTTATTTTCAGCAGTAGATGCAGATGTGACCCCCTCAGATTAATTCTAATAAATAAATAAATGAATAAATAAGAGAGAGAGAATTAAAAGCAGTAGGGAATAAAAAGAACTAAAACCAGTTAAAGGAAGGCCAACCGATAAATGGGTTTTAAGAAGTGATTTAAAAGATGATCCTGATACTGAAACTAATATAACAGACATGATACTAATGAAAAATTATTTCAAAATTTGAGACCTGAGAAGTCGAGGTCCTTGATGCGGAGGGAGGAGGCCGAGGGCTGGATCTGGTCCCAGGCCTCGGAGCCGCCGGGGCCCAGAGGCGTCATCTGAATCCCCTCCAGACGCTTGGTCTGGTTCTCCATGTCCACACTGGCCTGAGAGCGGAGACTGCGAGTCTGTGGAGAGAGACAGACACATGTACATGAGCAAAATGATTCTGGTGAACGTGTTTTCTGTCTGAGAGAAAAACTCAGCCTAAATTTGCAGGGTTTGGGTGTTAAACATGTGCAGGGTTCTTACAGGTTTCTTCAAGTTAAATTCAAGTCTTTTTTCTCAAGTCTTTCTAAAACTATTTACCGTAAATTCCGGATCACAAGCCGCTACTTTTTTTCTACACTTTCAACACTGCGGCGTGTAATATGAAGCGGCTTTTTTATTTATTTTTTCATCGCGGGAAAAACATGGACCAATAAAATGAATAAGTAGTTCACTGAGGTCCAATGAAATTGTATGATTAATCACAACTTCCTTATTTCAGTCTTTCTGCTAACCCTCATCAACATGGAGAATACCAGACGAAAAGCATATGATGCAGCTTTTAAACTAAAAGCGATCACTCTGGCAGTTAAAGAAGGAAATCGAGCTGCTGCCCGTAAAATTGGCATAAACGAGTAGATAGTGCGAAGGTGGAGGCTCCAGCAAGAAGAACTGAGCCAGTGTAAAAAGACAACCAAAGCTTTCAGAGGTAACCATAGCAGATAGCCTGAGCTTGAAAACTTTCTGGAGGACTGGGTTAACACGCAAAGAGCAGGCGGCCGCGGTGTTTCCACTGTACAAATCAGACTGAAGGCTAAAGCGATCGCTACCGTGGTTTATTCCCAGAGCGCCAAGGTGTGTATGTGCATGTCGCGTGTGTGTGTCCCAAGTGTGTGAAGGTGTGTAAGTGCCTGTGGCGCGTGTGTGTCCCAAGTGTCACCAGTGAGCGAGTCCGTCCCCAGAGTTCAGCGGGGGACCGCGTCCGCGGCCCATCCCGGAGGCGCTCCAGGCGGCGGGGACGCAGAAGCAAACCCCCCGCCTAGTCTTTGGCCAGCGGTTTATAATATGGTGCGGCTCATATAATTACAAAATTGATTTTGATTTTTTCTTCATAAATCTGAGCATGCGGCTCTTAATAGGGTGCGCGCTGTAGTCCGGAATTTACGGTATATAAAAACTTTTTCATAGAGCTACCGGCAAAGAAAGAATTAATTCTTGAATTTATGTTCATTTATTTCTCAAACTAATGAATCTGGGGAGTAGAGACTCTTCGCCACGCGTCGCTCGGTAAAACCATCATTAAAAAACAAAATAACGGCTTTAATCAAACTTTGTGTTCTGCTATGATTTTCTTTGATTTTACGCTTCCGATGAGCCTGTTTCTTGTGTTTTTGTAGCACAAGATCTTCAGTGACGTGTTCGGAGGATTTTAACCCAGTTGCGTTCTCAATGATTGTGTCCACTGTGTTTTATTTAACCAAATAATGTTGTTTGACAAATTACATTTTTAAGGAGAAATGTGACATGGAGAAGTTAAGTACTGCACAAATTTTAAGACACAGATATAAAAATTCAAGACTTTTTCAAGTATTTTTTAAGGTATTATTTCCAAATTCATAAATTCAATGCTTTTAAGACTTTTTAAGACGCTGTAGGAACCCTGATGTGTGAATTAAACAAAACACAACTCCAGATGCGTTTGTGATGAGGAAACAACATTAGAACAGAGATCAGAAAATAAATGGGTCCTTTAACAGTTAAACAAGAGCAAAATGAAATGTACAATACACACATGAGTAAAACAAACATTTGTTTCATCAGCTTTTGTCTCTGTGTAAATTCACCTGTTTCTCCTCTGCGAGTCGAGCCAGAGCGGCCTGTGCGGACCCCTCCAGTCCTTCCAGCTCTGCCCTGCGGGAGGCGCTGCTGTCGGTGGGGCTTTCCACAGAGCGCCTTATGGTGGACAGGCGCTCCAGCACTCGCCCCACGCTGCCCGTATCTCCCCCGGACACCACCATCACCAAAGGTCTGCGGGCTGGGGCAGAGAGGAGGGGGGTGGGGTTAAGTAAGTAAGACAAATGAAGTAGAAATGTTGACTTGATTTTATTATTAAATATATCATGGCCAAATGGACTATTTCCTCCTGTCGGTTGCTATGTCGTGTCATAATGTCTGTGTTCTTTTTGTTCTTCTTCCTCTATTTTCTTTTTTTCTCTGTAGTACTTATAGTTACAGTTAGTATAGAAAAAGAGTTATGAAAGATAGTATGTCATGGTAGTAATCCCATAGTTTCCTGTTTCAGTTAGTACCGTATTTTTCGGACTATAAATTCTACTTTTTTCCAGGGTTTGGGTGGTTCCTGCGACTTATACTCAGGTGTGACTTATATATTACATTTTTCACACTGAAAGTCCATAAACCAAATATATTAATTGTATATATGAATAAAAAATGAAAAAAACAAAAAACAAATCGTTATATGTTTTTTCATTTTGGTTTTAGAAACAAATAATAAAGAAAAGAGTTGGGTTTTTTTCTTATTATTTTTGGTTCTATATTGAAAAAACGAACGAACGATACATGGATTCTTCTCTATATGGTTTTTATTACTATAACTTCTATAACTTGCCTGTGTCAGTTCTTGGTCTCTGATTTTATAAAATAAATTTCCCTCAAAAAGTGTGACTTATGCATGTTTTTTTCTTCTTCATTGTACATTTTTTGGTTGGCGACTTATAGTCCGAAAAATACAGTAGTAAATAAAGTCACTTATTCAGTATGTGGAATTGTTACAGATGATAATCTCTAAACTCATCTGTTTAGTTTAGCTTTGTGGAGGGTGGAGGGAAATGTGGGAAATGTGGGATTGTTCTTTTTTTTAATCACTGTGAAGCGCTTTGTGTTACATTCTTTGTATGAAAAGCGCTCTATAAATAAAGTTTGATTGATTGATAATAAATCAGATTTATATAGCGCTTTTTTTGGACGCTCAAAGACGCTTTACAGTGCATTATTCATTCACTCCATTCATACTAGACAATGTGGGTGAAGTGCCTTGCCTAAGGACACACCACCATTCACACCCCGCTGTATATTTATGTGATAGGGACGGTGCACATTAAAAAATCATGACCGCGCTACTAAACAGGGCCAGGCCTGTCCGCTGCGAGTACCAGGTGCTACACTGGGGCAGCAGTGGCTCTAGGGGAAGCTGTTGTTGTGTCATTTGGCAAGACACTTCACCCACATTGCCTGTTATGATTGTGGTGAGCGTGTGAGTGTTGAGTGAATGAATAATGCACTGTAAATCGCACCGGGTGTCTTGTAAAAATGAAAAAAACGAGAAGCGAGACCATAACCAGACACGCATGCAAACAGCACATTCATACGAGGCGATGTACGTGAAGTGTCTTGCCCAAGGACACAACAACAGACCGACTTTGCGATTAGAGGACCACTGTCGCTGTTAAAATGCCTGATTCAATCGCACAGACACTCACGTCTCTCCGTGGGCTCCTCGATGGAGCTCAGAGGATCAGGGCTGGACTTGGAGTAGAGCATGTCCAGGACAAACCTCTTATCATCAGACAGAGTGCTGGCCTGCCTCTGGTACGGACCTGCTGTCAAACAGGGAAGTGACAAGAAAATACATGTAAATATAGAATATGTAATAGTAAAGAAACTTTAACAGGCTCTTTAATGCGCTGTACCTGATTTATCGCATCTTAAAAATGTGAAAACCAGAAGTAGATAATTTTAAACCATTTGCAGAAGTCCAAACTCATTCCTCATTTTCCATGACATTATTTAAGTTAATTAAGTGCATTTCTCTACATTTACTAGAGCAGACTTTTGCCATTACTCCACCGCTAACAACAACGGGAATGGCAACTGTTGTAGAAGTTTTCAGCTTGTCCAAGAAAGGGTGGAAGCAAAAGGCTGCAGACCTCGATATCTTAAGCAGAGGTTTATTTAGCGGCAATAATAGGGGCCCGGGGAGGACTTGAAAATCAACATAGTCTGATGTCAAAAGTGAACATAGTCTGATCTTCCAAAGGAGAAGGTTTATAAAGCGAATATGGTCAGACTATGAAGGCCATTAGACTCCAGTTAGACAGAAATATGCCACAATTTAGATAGTGGTGCCAACGGTGCCAAGAGAAGATCATGGTGTAAATACAGCTTTTGTGAGTCAATATTAAACTGAGAGATGTACGTGGAGGACAAATTGCTTAAATTCTCTTACAGTAACAGTGATGAGTTGCTCACCTTTTTCATTTTGCGAGTCTGCGTGTCCGTTTGTGTCTGAACTCCAGTTCGCTGGACCTGCACCATCAACAAGATTATTAGTCTCCAGAAAAAAACTTCTAGTCTGAACAGTTTTGATTTTAAACTTGTCATGATTGTTGAAGTTTGGAGTTGGCTTTTTGGCTTCACTTTTTAACAGATTGTGCTACATTAAAGGGGGAGGGAGCATAATGCGAAATCCACTTTTGATGAGGGAAAGTTTTAACATGGCAGAAAACTCCTAAAATACTTGAGGTGGTTTTATACGTCATCTGTGCATGTGTGAGGAATACTTCTAGAAACTTATAAAAACATGTTAATGCGTTGTTTTTGGTGAGTGGTGCATTTTCAGAACAATAAAAGGTCCTGGTCCAGTCGTAGTCCAGTCTTAGTCCAGTCCTAGTCCAGTTTTAGCCCAGTCTTACCTTAGTCTTAGGTCCGTCTTTAGTCCCCTCTTAGTTTAGTCTTTGCCCAGTCTTAGTCCAGTCTTAGTCCAGTCTTAGTCCAGTCTTAGTCCAGTCTTAGCCCAGTCTTAGCCCAGTCTTAGCCCAGTCTTAGCCCAGTCTTAGCCCAGTCTTAGCCCAGTCTTAGCCCAGTCCTAGTCCAGTCCTAGCCCAGTCCTAGCCCAGTCCTAGCCCAGTCCTAGCCCAGTCCTAGCCCAGTCTTTGCCCAGTCTTTGCCCAGTCTTACCTTAGTCTTAGGTCCGTCTTTAGTCCCCTCTTAGTTTAGTCTTTGCCCAGTCTTAGTCCAGTCTTAGTCCAGTCTTAGTCCAGTCTTAGCCCAGTCCAAGCCCAGTCCTAGCCCAGTCTTTGCCCAGTCTTAACCTAGTCCTAGCCCAGTCTTTGCCCAGTCTTAACCTAGTCTTAACCTAGTCCTAGCCCAGTACTAGCCCAGTACTAGCCCAGTCCTAGCCCAGTCCTAGCCCAGTCCTAGCCCAGTCTTAGCCCAGTTCTAGCCCAGTCTTAGCCTCCTCTTTAGCCCCCTCTTAGTCTAAATATGACGTGTTGGCAGTTAATACCCCATATAAGTGTAGTCCTTTCTTTAAAGGTACACTCTAGATGTGCCTAGAATGTTCCACAGTATGTACATAAACGCATGAATCTCCACGGAGACCTGCACGCCAAATTACAGGTTAGATTTGTGGAGAGGCAAGATTTTTTTTTAGCAATAAATGACACCTGTAGTTGAATAAATGAAAGACAGATCAGTTTAAAGCCGTACTGTGGACAACTGAAACAAAGCGTTATCATCTCCACGGAGACAAACAGGGTGCGGATCCCCTCGAGAAAAGTTACACAGTGCAGCTTTAATGAGATTTACAGGTTTTGTTTTAATTCATATGCGGAAACCATTTTATGAAATTCAAATTATTGACCAAATATCAAAATGTCCCACACAGATAATAAGCCCCCTGCGTGTCCGTCTTACTCTGTGGAGTCTGATCCTCTGCTGGGACGCTGCTCGTTTCCTCTTTGGTCGGCGGGCTCGGGGCGGTGACGTCATCCGTGGAGGCCAGGCGATGGCGCTGTTTACTCCGTCTCCTCTTCTCCCACTGGGTCGCTGCCAGGTTACGCAGGAAGTTGTCTCTGCGGGAACACAAAACAAGATAGAAGACCAGATATACAAGATGTTATAAGGTCAAAAGTGTTATAACGCAAATATAATGACAAATCAGACCAATGGATTTTCACAAACTGCTGTTAAAGTTGCTGAAATGATTAAAACTTAAAAATAGTCTACTAAGGAGTGCTTTATTTTATTTAAAGCCACAGTATGTAACTTTTAAGAAGCAAAAATCTAATTCAAGCATGTTGTTTTATTCAATTTTGGCTGTTAAATACATTGAAAAACATGCATCGTTACTCTGAGAAGGCTTGCATTTCCACAAACCTGGCTCTTTTTAGGCCACAAATGGGTCTGGACTGCTGGTTGCCATGGAGATGTTGTTTCTCTGGCTAGAATATGGCATAAAACATATTTATCTCCCTGGAGAATGTGCTGAAGTGTGATTTTAACTTTCTAATTCCATTGAATAATGCAACAGAAAGTTACAAACTGTGCCTTTAATGAGCTGATGCAATTATTATTATTATTTTTTTTAAACATTTTTCAATCAGTTTTGCTATCTGTAGTTAAAGGTGCAGTGTGTAACTTTTCTGGCAGAGGGTCTGTCACCTGCTTGTCTCCATGGAGATGATATTGCTTTGTCTGGAATGTTCCTAATGCTCAAAAACACACTAATTCTGACCTGAACTTGAGGTAGACGGGTTTAATCTCTACTGTGGAACATTCCAGACAAAGCAATAACATTTCCATGGAGACAAGCAGGTGACGGACCCTCCACCAGAAAAGTTACACAATGCATCTTTAAGTTGAAAGTTGTTGGCAGCAGCATGTGAAAAAACAATGGCAAAAATATCGTGATTACAGCATTTGATCACAGCAAAAACACAAATCAACCAGAAAAACACCATTTCCAAGTTAAAAAACCCCAAAATATAAACAATAAAATAAGTCTTGATTTAATTTAAGCCGTTTTTGAGACGTCCAGGTATAAGATATTATCACGAAAATAAATCAAAACAACTGGAATTTGTAAAAAAAAACGATGGTAATTATTCTCCTTCTGACTGTGGGAGAGAAAATAGGCTGCAAAAGTTTACGAACATGAGTTGTTGATTAATTTTCGTGATAATATCAGCTTGATTTGCAAACAGCACAACCCAATGGTCGCCCACTAAAACTACACACACCAAAATGTTCAACCTGCACGATTTATCAACATTTTAATCACATCATTTCAACTCCACTCATGCACAAAGAGATTTATGGTTGTTAAATCAGTCACAGTGCAATAACACGACTATACTAATGAAAAAAAGGCACCATTTTATTTTTTCTGACAAATTTTCTGACATATTTGCATAAAAATATTGTCAATTTTTAGCCTTATTTTTTGTGTTTTCAATTTCACTGTAAATTTAAACAATGTGTCTTTGGCTTAAAGAGATTTTCAGGAATAAAACCAAAGACTCAGAGTCTCCACGTCAACAAACAACTGTAGTTCTCCATGTGACAGGCAAAGAGTCGAGGGATTAGGCTGCAGTCTGGGTCTGTCTATGGTTTAGACCTGGTTCGGTCCCGATTCAGTCCCAGTTTTGTCCCAGTTTAGTCCTGGTTTAGTCCCTTTTTAGTTCTGGTTCAGTTACAGTTCAGTTATGCTTCAGTCCTGGTCCAGTCCAAGTCCAGCCTAAGTCTAGTCCACGTCAAGTCCAGTCCAAGACAAGTCCAAGTCCAGTCTAAATTTTGTCCAAGTCTAATCCAAGTCTAAACCAAGATTAGTCCAAGTCCAGCCTAAGTCTATCCCAAGTCCAGTCCAAGTTTAGTCCAAGTCCAGTCCAAGTCTAGAACCAAATCCAGTCCAAGTCCAGGCTAAATCTAGCCCAAGTCTAGACCAAGACTAGTTCAAGTCTAGTCCACGTCTTGTCCAAGTCTAGCCAAAGTCTAGTCCAAGTCCAAGTCCAGTCCACGTCTAGTCCACATCTGGTCCACGTCTAGTCCAAGTCCAGTCCACCCCAAGTTTAGTCCAAGTCTGGTCCAAGTCTGGGTCTACAGTCCAATCCTGGTTCAATTCTGGTCCAGTCCTGGTCCAGTCCTGGTTCCGTCCAGGTTCAGTCCAAGTTCAGTCCAGGTTCCGTCCAGGTTCAGTCCAGGTTCAGTCCAGGTTCAGTCCAGGTTCAGTCTTGGTTCAGCCCTGGTTCAGTCCAGGTATAGTCCAGGTTCAGTCCAGGTTCAGTCCAGGTTCAGTCCAGGTTCAGTCCAGGTTCAGTCCTGGTTCAGTCCTGGTTCAGTCCTGGTTCAGTCCAGGTTCAGTCCAGGTTCAGTCCAGGTTCAGTCCAGGTTCAGTCCAGGATCAGTCCTGGTTCAGTCCTGGTCTAGTCCTGGTTCAGTCCTGGTTCAGTCCAGGTTCAGTCCAGGTTCAGTCCTGGTTCAGTCCTGGTTCAGTCCTGGTCTAGTCCTGGTCTAGTCCAGGTCTAGTCCAGGTCTAGTCCAGGTTCAGTCCTGGTCTAGTCCAGGTTCAGTCCTCGTCTATAATCAGTCTGTTTGGTCAGAGAAGATTTAGTGGATTATTTTGTCCCAGATTCGGGACTTTTACGTTTCTATTGTTTGTGCCTGAACCACAAATGGACTGAACTCTGGTCCCACAGAAACACGACTCCACAGCAGCTTTAGAGACGCCACAAAAGACGCTTCAGAATCCAACTAAATCACTCTGAAGTTACACCGAGACTTGGACATGTTTAAAATATAAACGTGAAGCTTAGTTTGAATGAAATAATTTTAATTTAACGGCCTCTGAAGTCCAGAAAAGTCCTGGAATCCACTTTCGGACATTTCTTCAGTGAGGAAGGTTTAAAGCAACACTGAGCGGGTTTTCAGGTGTGTAAAGTCACAATTACAATTATTCTTTTAAGTAGAGCTTTGTCAAAGTACACAGAGCAGTGCTTTTACGTGTAATTTTTCACCATGCAACTGTCCCTGTACTTTCGTGCACATTTGCAGATTTCAAAACTAGAATCGCTGCCAGTTTTGAAATGTGCGCAGCAGCATGCCGTTTCATCATTCTGAACTGGAAAAGAGAGATAAAAGAGAGCCGGGCCTGTCACGATAAATACTACAACGAAAACAGACTCTTTAAAATCCTGTTTCATCAGAATGTTCAGACTTCTAAAATGGAGGCGACTGAAGGCAAAGTGAAACAGACAGAATATATTTTCAGTGATTAAAGTTGAACTCCGGCAAGTCTGAAGCTAAAGTCCGTTGCTAGAGGAGGTCGAATTATGTCAGAAGCCAAAAAACGGCACAGATCAGTGTTTCCTCGGTGGAGATCTCACTGTGGCAGTGAGTCTGTCAAGGCAACAAACTAGTGTAGTGATGGGGGCAAGTTCTTAACTTCCACGTAAAAAAAACGCCAATTTGCTTCACACTGAAGAAGCTTAACACCACTTTAACACGTCTTACAACAGCCACGAGTCTAACAAACAAAACGCTCTGCCTGGTTCACTCATTAGTGTCTGGAAACGTTAGAAAACAACTTTATAAGCAGCTTTAGCCTTACTTTTGTTGATTTCCCACTGCGCATGTGAAAGCCTAAAAGACTCGATCGATATCTGTTTGTCAGACTCGTGGCTTCCTTTAAAAACTGTCTGCAAGTATAACCAGAAGTACTGATGCTCTTTTACTGATTTGATTTAGATTTCTCTTTTGTTCACACTTTGTTAACACTTCCATTTTTAAAGGATTCCTAGTTTACAGCATTTTTTACACACACTGGCCTAAAACGTTTGCACAGTACTGTATCTGTGTGAAATGACAAACTGCAGGCTCAACATTTCTGCTTCTGGATTTTGCCTTTGTCAAAAACGCTTAGTGTCCATCATAATCTCTTCTTATATTAACAAAACCATTAAACACAAGTGTAAATGTGTTTAAACCAGGCTCTATTTTCACTCACATGTACCGGAGAGGTTTTCATTTGCCAAATTTCCTTTGCGTTTTCATGTTTTGTCATGTTCTGTGATTAATCCCAGTTTTCCCACTGAAATCACCAAAGGTTCCACGTCACGTTTGCCTCCATTTGCCTCCATTTTGTACTTTATAATGTTTTGTTTACATATTTTTAAAGGGTTTATATATGAAACATGGAACAATATGCAGTATTTTGTTGCTTAATATTAATGGTAAGTACTTTTTCCTTTGCAATAGTGGGGAGATTTTTAAGATTTGAGCCGCAGAGGGTAAAACAAATAACTTCTAAAATTATTAGCAGTTAATTCGGCCGTTTAGCTGTTATAGTTTAAGCTTTTTAATGATATTGTCTCATTAAAAACGGGTTTACTGGGATTACGCTTTGTGTCACTGGAATTTTCACTTTTATAATTTATCGTAATGTTTTTTTTTGTTTTTCGCAATTTATATCGTGCTTCAAATTGTGTTATCGTGACAGGTCTAGAGAGAGAGAGAGTTCGATTGTCTCTGAAACCGAAATTCACCCCAAATTTCACCACGCAAACCTTCAGATTTGATTACAATTCACAGCAAAAAATGTCAAACGGCGCACAGCAGATTCTCTCCTTCTTCTTCTGTACTTACTCAAACATCTTGAAAATGGGTTTGTCCTGTTTAACATTAACTTCGTCTGCGCTGTAAGGACATAACGACACACAAATATGTATATACACACTTTTGTGAATAATAAAATAATTAAAATCATATAGTAATTCATTTCATAGCCTCCACCGTCTGTTAACCTGCTCCCAAGGACAAAAAATCGTGTTACATTTTCGAGAGTTAAATCAGAATTTCCCAAAAACCATCACATATTTGTACCATTTCTGATTATCCGTTTTTAGTTTTCTCAGAATTTGATTTAGTTTAATCATCTCTGTGCACAATAGCCCCCCATTAACCTCATTCATTTGAATTTTAATGTTTTAGGATTTTAATAAAAGTGAGTGCTGCAGTGCACAGAGCCATTTGGACAATATTTAGTGTGAAAATGTTCTTAAAAATGTAAAACCCCAACCTTTATAGTACTGAAAGTTAACGTAATACACAAATACATAATATCATCCAGAAAATGTGGCATCCAGCTACAAAATACGGCTAAAACTGTATTAAAATTGCACTATGTAACTTTTCTGATGGTGCCTACTTGCCATCTTCTTGGTAAATATAATGCCATAATGCTGAATATACCAGATTGCGCAGTAAAATCTCCATGGAGACGAGCAGCTGACAGAGCAGAGGTCAGAAAAGTTGCACAATGCAGCTTTAAATATGTGATATGAACGTATATGCGAGGAAATATCATGTACGTGTTGGGTGATGTGGTAAAAATGAATTGACTTTTCTCTCTTGTTTTGATTTTAACTGAACAGAGAAGAATCCCACACACAGTTTTGTGAATTTAATTAGGACGTCACAATTGGCAAAAGTAAAACGGTGTGCGGGATTCTTCTCTGTGCACGTTTTTTTGGGCCGCTCCGTCTCCTCCAACGCAACCGTTTCAAGAAACTGATGTGTGGAGTTCTCAATCTTTTATGCTGATTTTAACTGCGTAACTTTTCTGGCAAAGGGTCCACCACTTTGATTCCAAGTAGTTTTGTTCCTGAAATGGTCTACAGTGTGGCTTTAGGTCACGTTTACACTGTATCACCGTATCGGAAACGGTTTGTGTCCAGACACGCCGTTTCTGTGTCCGTGAAACCTACTGAAACGCTAATCCCATGGACACACGAGGCTGGTGTCACATCATTACAACGTCAACGTCGGGCGGTAAAAACAAGGAAGTGGAGCACCGTGTCTGAAGATGCAGCAGCCGATTTCGAGCCGAGGAAAAGGGCAAGAGTGAAAACAGTCTTTTCCTGGATCGACTATGAGGTTCAGATGTTACTGAGCGAACACGACGCTGTTTTCCGTTTATCCAGGGTTTGTTTAAACTGTTTTCCGTAATAGCGTCGCATGACCGATGTCACGAATGAGTGAATCAGGAAGACGCAGGTCACAGTGACGTGGTCCAATAAGGAGGCAACTAGAGCTCCTACGTCAGTACATCGGGCGTCCACAAGGTGCCGGATGAATTTGTGGGAGCTGGCGGCACCAGATCGTTCCGTCTCTGGAGCCGTTTTCCATCGGATTAGTGAAAACGAACACTGCATCCGCAACGAAAACGACTCGAATATGTATGTGGATGGGGCCCTAATTTAACTGTATCCATGGAGACAAGAAAGGCCAAATTACAGGTCAGATCTACGGAGAAATGGACCTGGTCTAGGGGTGTAGCGATATCCAAGCCTCACAATACGATATCATCACGGTATGAACCTCATGGTACGATATTTATTTCGATATGGTGGGGAGGCTCACGATATTACGATATTCTACATAATAACAAGACTGACATTATAAAATGCTTTGAAAAGTCATTTGGTGCAACATTTATTGTCATTAGGGATGTAACGATATCCAAATCTCTGTACGATATTTTCACCATAAACATCTCACTGTATGATATTTATTGCAACTGTGAATCTGCTACTTTTTGCTCTAAAAACACCTTCACAAGACCAAAGAATGAAGATGTAAAAGTGCTTAGAACAGTTATTTCTTCATGTCGTCTGCACTGAAACGGAGCAAAGGATCATGGTCTATGTAGTTCCCTCTGTTTTTTTAAACTATTCCTGCATCAGAACTATTCATTTAAGCAAAGAGACTTGTGATTTGATATATTGTGACGGTCCACGGTGTTATTGTGAGACCTTTGACGATACAATATCACGATATTTTGGTTATTGTTACATCCCTGACCTGCTCACAGAAATAATGGGTGCTTTTTAGGTGGTTTTGACAAATAAAAACACCTGTAATTGACTAAATACAAGATACATTATGAGATATATTTGTTTTAGAGCTGCAACTATCGAATATTTTTGGAATCGAGTATTCTGTCGATTATATCATCGATTAATCGAGTAATCGGATAAATCACACTTTTTTGTTTTTATACAACTATATCAATAGTGTGTAACGCAACATGAAAGGCCTCTTAAAATGAGCAAGCAATTGCTGTTATTCCTCACAAAAAAGGTTTTTATTTAAAGTCAACATTTTTTTTTTAAACAAGTGTAAAACCTTTGGCTTATTGGCTTATAAGACAGGAGTTTTCTAAGTGACAACGTTAATCCTTTAACTAGCCTAATTAATAAGATAAATATAGAACTAGCGAACACATAAGTGTTCGTAAACGTCGGTAAAATATTTCCTTTCTCTGATATTGGAATTATTGATGCCAGCGGTTCTAGATTAAATCAGATTTTTGGTAAAAGTAGAACAACGAACTAGACGTTTCTGATATAACACCGAGTGTGTGCGTGTGTCTGTGTGTACGTGAGGAAGGGAGCGATTTGAGTGAGATCATTTGCTCTCTCGCTGCTCATTATGCCTCGTTACTATCGACTCATAACACAGGTTACAAATAATTACAAATACTGTACATTCTAATAGGCGTTACTTTTCATTTCAGTTAGCAATCGTAAAAGTATATTACCTCGTAGATTCTCCGACTCGCTTAGAGAAGTACAGTTCACATGAGGATGCTTTCGCTTTAAGTGCTGCAGCATTGAAGACGTACTGTTGTGGTACATCAGGTCGGCTTTGCAGTGAACACACTGCACTACGTTCTCCGACTTGAGCAGTGTGAAATGGTCCCAAACTTTAGATAATTTTGGCCTTTTGCGCACACCGGCCACATCATTATCTGCCATTTCCACACCGTGGAATAAATCGCGCCGCTTCAAATCTTTGAAATGTACGTCATTGATAACTGTCCGTGTGAAACAGTGATCCCAGACTGGCGCAGCAGTCTACAAAGGAGGAGCGATACGATAGCAGAGACATTTTAAATAAATTGACTTTGGTGACATGAATTAAACGAAGCCTCGAGGCAAAGAATTTGCCCCGAATATTTTTTGTAATCGAATTATCCGAGTTACTCGAGTAATCGTTTCAGCCCTAATTTGTTTAATGCAACACTGTGAAAGCAATAACATCACCATGGAGACAAGGGGACTAAGGATGTAAAATTAGCGTTAGCTACAATCCTGCATATTTCCAAGTACATGTTTGTTTCTTACATTATCTTGTCTTTTAATGTGCACTGTCCCTTTAATAAATAAATACAAATACAAGCAGATGGCAGACCCTCTACAAGAAAAGTTACACAGTGCAGCTTTAAGATTTTTTACTCAGTGGAAAATGCAAATTCTGCACCAAACTTTTATTAAACTTGATTAAATTAGAAGTTTTTGGTTTCAAGGTCAGGCCATAGTCGTTAGAAAACTATTCCCCACTGTTTTATATTCATATGACAATTCCTCTGATATTATTTTTTTTATTTTATTATTTTGTAGCTGGATGCCAACAGCGCAGCGTTACTGACCATAAAAAGCAGGAATAAAGTCGAGGGCAGCGGCAGAAGGGAATGTACTCACCAAAACACTGGCTCGTCCTCCCCAGAACTGGAGAGGAACAGGAGGAAGAGGAGAAGAGAGAGCGTTGGAAAAGAGGAGAGGAAGTTTAAGCAAAAAATATCATTAGTATTTAAAGTAGAGACAGAGACAAAAGCTGTAACAGAATATACGAGTTCAATAAGGAGTTTTGAAGATTAGCAAAACAAACACGGCTGTAAATAAGGAACGGTGAGAAAGAATTCAAGACAAACCAGAAGATACTGAGACAAAGCTGTGAATATATGAGTTAAAAAGGTTAAATTAGCTGCTAAAGGTTTGCAAAACACATAGATGTAAATAAGGAAACGTGAGAATTGCTAAATAAAGGCCAAACTAAACATTTATATATAAGAATACATACAATTTTGTTAAAATTACACTGTATTACCTTAAAATGATGCATATTTTTACTGCAAAAAGTGCATGCAACTTTGAAATAAGCAAAGATTGAATATTATTACGTAAAAAAAATGTATTAAATTAAGAAAAAAATGTAAGTAGTAGTAGTAAGTAGTTGATTTCAAGTAGTTTTTACCTCCTACCAATGTAAAAATAATAGAGCCCATACAAAAATGCATGTGTCTTTACTCATTGTAGTTCAGTGTTGTGATTTTAAGTTGCTCAAATAAAAAAAATCGAAAAAAAAAACCCATGAAAAAAATAAAAAAACGCATATATTTCTATTACCTATAAACAATGTAAAGTAATATAGCCCATACAAAACTGCTTTTTCTTTTATATCCATCATTCGTAAACATTGTAAGTTTCAGAAGCAAAATAAGATAAATAAATAAAAATACAATAAAAAATAAAATAAAATATAAAATATAATATAAAGTAAAAAAAATAAATAAAAATAAAATAAATAAAAATAAAATAAAAATGTTATAAAATGTAATAAAAATCAAATTAAATGAAATTAAGAAAGAAAGAAAGAAAGGAATTGATAGCTAGGATAAAAGGACAGAGTATTGACTATCTTGACACAGAGTTACTAACAAAAAATATCAAAATAGTAGCTGCAAAACTGAGGTTTTCTTAACAAATGTGAACACAAATACACAAAAAGCAAAAATAATCACCAAAAAATAACAATAACAGGTATTTTAAATCATCAAGAGTAAAAATCCTACAGTTATAATATATTAGTTTGTAGCTGTTGCTAACGGTAACCACACAATCCAACCCGAAATGTCGCCCGTGCACTTACTTGAAGCTGGTTTTGCTCTCGCTCTTGTTCTGCTCCTGCTGCTGCTGCTGCTGCTCCGAGTGCGACGGTTCAGGGGACGAGGGGCTAAAGATGGACAATAAAGTAAAATAAAAAAATAAAATACATCTCTCTCACACTCTCACACACACACACACACACACACACGGATCAGCGAGTGGACGTCCAAGTATGAAGGGACGGCTGCACGAAAACACTGAGTCCTGCCAAAGCCTCATTCCAATCATGTTCACAGAATCACGGAGGCTATGAATTAAACTAAAGTGTATTCGGCCACATGAGAGCGGCTAAAACACGGCCGGTTAGACAATAAAATACAGGATAGTCGTTTAAGGTTTAATTTTCGCATGTTTTTGTATCGTGTTGATATTACTGTAAAGCACTTTGGTCATCGTTAGTGCTGAAAAGGCGTCAATATAAATAACGTTTGATGGATTGATTGAAAATAGCAATGAAATAGGTGAGATTTTGAAATATTCTGAGCTAAAAGTAAAAAAACTGTTAACAAAATATCAAATTTGCTTAAACAAAAGTAAAAAAAAACACTCAGAAAGGTTTGTTTATATGTTTATGTTATGTATTTCTAAATTGTTCTAAGGCTTTGAATGATTTTCCTAAGCTTGAGTTTTAATAATGAATATTTGTTCTTATTTATATGGTAATTTCACACAAAAACTTGTCACCATGTTATGCTTTAAAATATATTTTTTCATAATTAAGCATAAATCACCATAAGAGTTATCATCAGCAGAGTGAGTTGAACATGTCGCTCGGTCCAGTTCAAATCAAACTCTTCCTTTAAAGGTCCTATATTACACAAATTGGATTATTGTGAGCTTTAAGCCATGTTAGAACGTTGTTTCCTTCTCAAAAACACGGCTGCAGTTGTGTTTTGTTTCATTCACACTTGTAAAATGCTCTGAAACCCTGTGGTAGTTTTTAATTTAACAGCTACAAGTGGCCGTACCTCCTCGTCAAAGCCCGATCCCGTCAGATCTCAGAGGATAAACAAGACCGGGCCTGGTTAGGACTTAGATATGATGGTAACAATAGTACTTTAGCAAACACCTACACACACACACACACACACACACACACACACACACACACACACACCTACACATACATAACACAATTTCCCTCCTTGATCATTATTATTTTTTATTTAGATTGTTTTTTGTCTTTCCTCTATGTTTTTTGTTGTTGTCCTGCACTGCTGCTGTTGTTGTTGTTGTATAGCTTTGTATGTATTGTTGTATAGTTTTGTATGTATTTGTCTTTTTCACAATAAAAAGGACACTTCCCCCACATTTCCTAGTATGAAAGTGGAGTGTGAGTGTGACGGTGGTGGTCAGAGGGGCCGATGGTGCAGACTGGAGCCTCACTTCTGTCAGTCTGCCCCAGGTACAACAGTAATTTACCCCCACTGGAGTGTGGAGTGAATGAATAATGAACTGTAAAGTGTCTTTGTGACAAATTAATAAAAATAACCTATTTGTCATTGCACATAGTACAACGAAATTAATTGCAATCCATCCGTGCAGATAAAATAAATAAAAACACACACATCCATCTCATAAGTTAAAAGGTTAAAAATTAGGTTAAAAATGTAGCTGTGTTTAAAAACGTGATCGCTCTTGGATAAAAACAGTTTCTCAGTCTATTTAACCTTGTTTTGAGCGCTTTTTTTTTCCGTGTCCAGAGTGAGAAGAGTCCTGTGAAATGTTGTATGTCAGAAAAAAGCGCTATATCAATAAAAACTTACTTACTTTTGCCTTTAATTCAGAAGAGTTTGGAAATTCCAGCACTTTAATAATCCAAATGACTCTAATGAAGGCGTATGGAGTTTAAAAACACAGTGAAATGTTTTCTGTCTGAGAGAAGAACTCAGCCTAAATCTGCAGCATTTGTGTGTTAAACATGCGTGAATGAAACAAAACGCGACTCCAGGTCTGTGTGTGATGAAGAAACAACATTATAACTGAAGATAAATCAGAAAATAGTGTAATATTGGCCCTTTAATCAGAGTATTTTCAGAGAGAGTTGAAAGAAAGAGCGTTAACGTGGCTGCAGATTCCTTTTCCTCTACGTCACCGTTTGTCGGCACGGACCTGTGCGCTGCAGAGGGCTCCTCGCTGATGGACGTGCTCTTGGTGAAAAACCTGGACTTCCTGCCGAGCCCCAGAGCCGACATGTGGTGACTGAGGAAAGAGCGGCCCCTGCAGGTTTGAACACCACGGTGCAGTGAACGGAAAAGGACAGGAGAGGAGAGGAGAGGAGAGGAGGGAGCAGGAGGTGCAAAACAACGGATTAGAGACGGAAAAACCAACACCAAAATCAAATCAGTGTTATTAAGTCACGGCACTCAGAGATCTGCTTATTCGTGGGTTTCAGAATGATGAGAAATGAGGACCGTTGTCATAGCGATTAGACATTTAGGACAAAACGTTAGATCCGAATGTGGAAAGTGTCCTTAAAGTGTTGTAAACTGAAACCCACGGATACAGAACAAAGCAGAAACATGTACCACCACCACATCTGTGTAAGTCTGTTATTACTGAGTTTGAGATGAATATGAAAGTGAACCAGAGGAAGATAAAAAAACAACAGAACCTCTTAACTGTGCTGTGTCATTATTATTATGAAAAATACAAGTGTTTAGGGCTGAAATTTATTGTTTTGGACCGAAAATCACTATCTCACGGCCACAGGTTTTTGCAGTGCTCCAAACTGACCCAGGTTTTATTTTGCTCCTCACTTTTTAATCTCTGCAGCAGGTGTAGACCTGGTGTAGTCCTGGTGTAGTCCTGGTGTAGTCCTGGTGTAGTCCTGATGTAGTCCTGATGTAGTCCTGGTGTAGTCCTGGTTTAGTCCTGGTTTAGACCTGATGTAGTCCTTGTTTAAACTGGTTTAGTCCTGGTTCAGTTCTAGTTTAATCCTGGTTTAGTCCTGGTTCAGTCCTGGTTTAGTCCTGGTTTAGTTCTGGTTTCGGCCTGGATTAGACCTGGTTCAGTCCTGGTTCTGTTCTGGTTTAGTCCTGGTTTAATCCAGGTTCAATTCTGGTTTAATCCGGGTTCAGTTCTGGTTTAGTCCTGGATTAGACCTGGTTTAGTCCTGGTTTAAACCTGGTTTAGTCCTGGTTCATTTCTGGTTGAACGGTTTGATGCAAGTTTCTGTGATGTTTGCAAACGTTCACGCTCACTGAAATCTTGGATAAAATCGAAATATCTGATAGAAAAATCGCAATTCAAATTATTCTTAAAATCGTTCAGCCCTACTAATGTTTTATAATTATAGTAAATAGAAATCAGAATATGAAGTCACAAACAAAACGTGTCTATGACGTCAAGATAATATTTTAAAGTTAATGGTGCTATAGTTTAATTTAATTTATTTAATGAGACATGGACAGTGCAGAATATACGTCAATTTAAGAGAGATGTTGAGAGATGTCTGTTTGAATCCAGAAGAGTTGGGAATAAAACCACAGAGTGAAACAAACTTCTGTCCAAACCTGAGAATATCTAATCACAGCTGCTCAATCATAAGTCTCCAAAACTCTTGTATCATTCAGAACAAAATATTTAACTTATTTTACCTGAGCTAAGTAATAAGTTTGGTGCTTCGATTGTTGATTCTGTAAAATTCTGCGCTGTTTTTCAGTCTTTAAAGTTGTTTTTTTTGTGTCTTTTTTACATGTAAGCGGATTGTTTTTTATGTTTGTTTTGCTTCATCTCTGATTGGTTCATCCGCCTGTCAATCACGTCTTCTGAAATCGGGGACAGTGGACGTTGCTCCAAGATCGTTTTTGTAAAGTTTTATCAGAGCCTGTAGCTCCGACTGACCAGGTAACTGTGTTTTTATGACGCCAAGTGCTCTAAGACGACCTCCACCCCCACTTTAAACCAGATGCCCTACCCCGCTGGCCTAGTTACACCGAGGAAACATCACTCAAACTCTCTAACACATCATAACATTTGAACAGCTCATGTGACGCTAAGCTGTGGTTCTTGGGTCTGCTGCCCCTTTACCCACAAAAACAAACATTCCCGGACGCTGAACTCACAGGAAAGTCGTGTCCAGATAAAATAATTTCACTTCTCGGCTAAACTTGGTCAGATCTCGCAGGAGGCCGAGCGGAGGGCAAACCAAAACAATAACAAATACTTGAGCCCTTGGTCTGACGGTCTGGTTTAAAGGCGCACTGTGTAGCTTTTGCTTCCTTTACGTCTCCGTGGTGACGTTATTGCTTTGCCCTAAATGTCAATAACGGTGCTTAAAGACCCTAAACCTGTTTTGTCTTATATTTTGTACACAAAGCTCAACATAACTCCGCCGTGTGCTATGAAGCATTTTACTGTCCGCTAATCGGGAAGTGCACCGTTTGCATGCTAGCTGTTAACATCACTGCGACGGCCTTTTTAAAGTTGTGAAACAAGCTCGTAAAAAATTTATTGCGGTGCATAATTCGGACGCTGTGAACAATCGAAACGCCTGGAGTTGAATAAATGCGAGAACTTTAATGCCGTATTGTGTTTCTATGGAGACAAGTGGCAGAATCTTCTTCAGAAAAGTTACAGAATACACCTTTAAGACACTGGGCTTGTTCCTGATTTAGTTTGTTTGTTGTTTAGACCTAATTTACTTCCAAATGTGTAGAGAAAAAAATCCCGCAAACCATTTTACTTGCAAATTGTGAGATTCATCAAGACCTACGACAACATTTCCTTTATTCCTGGTGCTGAAATGTTTCAGTAGGTCCTAATAAAGACGGTGTGCGGGATTTTTTCTCTATGTTCTGGGGCTGCTCCCTCCCCTCCGTCCCGATCTTATGGGTATCGGACAGCATCGGGTTCAGTCACGTGATCAGATCGATCCAGGTCCACATGTTTTTGCGGCATCAACGCGCTTTACGGCAGCCATAAATCAAAACGCCGCCATGTCGCCGTGTGGGACTTTTCTCTACAGTGGTCCCTCGTTTATCGCGGGGGGGTTACATTCTAAAAATAACCTGCGATAGGGGAAATTCGCGAAGCAGAAAAACCCTGTAAAAACTGTAAAACCGCTCCGCGATCTGAGCGAGAAGGGGGAGCAGGGAGAGGAATCGCTCTGCACAAATCGGCCGCGATCTAAACTGAGGAGCACGGGGGCTGAAAAATATAGTTATGAGGAGTTGTTGGCACTGTTTTTAATTCTTTTTTAGTTTTTATAAAGCCACAGCAGCAAACACTGGCGGAGGTATTGGATCGGTATCGGAAGAAGCAAAGATCGGAAGCCAAAAAATCTTGATTGGGACATCTCTAGTTTCAAGCCATTGATGTGTGAAGTTCTCATTATTTTACTTCCAAATGTGTGAAATTTGGACTACAACATGGTTCAGTGCTAAAAACAATGTGTCTACGCAAGTGAAAATGACTTAAATTAAGAACATTTTACTTTATTTTCAACCTGACAAGTCAAATTTACCAGTGGAATAAGTGTTTTTCTTAATTCAAGCAACGTTCGATTTAGTTTCTTGTTTCAGTGTTTCCTGCAGCGCTTTATAGTTAAGGCCTTGACGACAGTTGACCCCCCGCATTGACTATGTCCCACCCAACTATGTGAATCTTCACGAAACTACGCTTGTCGCTCCCCGATCCTCACTTTTTGCCGCGGCACAATATCCACCGCTTTGCCTAACCGATTTTCTGCGGGAAACACTGTATTTTTAAGCGCAAAGAGTTGATGTTTTTCTTATTTTCATATTTTAAGTACAAAAAGTCCAGTTCCATTGGTAGATTATTTTACTTGTCAAGTGAAATTTACTCAGATCTTGATAAAAAAAAAAACACCAAAAATAACTAAATTCATGTAATCATAAAGGTGTATTTGTGTAACTTGCTTTTCTTCATGGAGATGTTATTATTCTGTCTGAAATATTTCACAGTACGGCATTAAACCTCTCTATCTTCATGGAAACCAAACGAGACCAGGTTACAGGTCAGATCTGTGGAGAGGCGACCCCGCTCACAGTCAGAATGCCTGTTTTTCTAAGCATTTTTGAGCTATAAAACCACTTGGAATTCCACAAATGTGAGGTAGAGCTGTTTAATGTCATACTGCGGAACATTCCAGGCAAAGCAATGACATCTCCATAGCAACAAGCAGGTGACGGACCCCCCCAAACCAAGTTAAGTTACACAATGCACCTTTAAACTGGCTAGATTTACTTTAGATTTACCTTTTGCAGAGCTCTCTTTACAATCTCATAACCACGAAAACACCTTTTTTTTTTCATACTTACGAACTCGGCGGCGCTTTCGTCTCCTGCTCCGTCGCGGCGTTCCCGTTCGGGACCGGGGACCCCCTCTGTGACGTGGCTGGGCTGGAGGCGGAGCTACTGGCGTCAGAGTTCAGCGCCAGGGGGAACGTGGGTCTACTGTTTTGCTTGGGGCTCTCGGAAGAAGGTCGGAGATGGTTACCGAGGCTGGGAGAAGTTAGGTTTTGAGTCGGAGACGGAGAGGAGATGGTCGGCGATGGGACGCAGTTGTTTGGGAAAGGAGAGGTGAGGTTTTCGGTCGGAGAAGGGGAGGATAAAGTAGGAGATGATGGAGCTTGGTTATGGAGGTTAGGAGATGTTAAGTTCTGAGTAGGAGATGGAGAAGAGATGGTTGGCGATGGGATGTAGTTGTTTAGAGATGGAGAAGTAAGATTTTCAGTAGGAGACGGAGAAGAGATGGTTGGCGATGGGATGTAGTTGTTTAGAGATGGAGAAGTAAGATTTTCAGTAGGAGACGGAGAAGAGATGGTCGGAGATAGAGCCTGATTATGAATGTTCGGAGAGGTTAGGATTTGAGTAGGCAATGGAGAAAAGACGGTTGGAGTTGGCACGTAGTTTTCCACAACGGGAGCGGTACGATTTTGGGTGGGAGATGGAGAGGAGGTGGTGAGTGGCGATGGAGCACGGTTTAAATGGGGGGAGGTGAAGCTCATTGTGGGCGACGGAGAGGGGGAGGAGGACGAGAGGAGGTCGGGCAGGTTTTGGGATGACGTTCGCCGGCTCCTCCGTCCCTCCTGATCGGTGCCGGAGAACACGCCCGGTTTTCGTCGTTCTTTACGGAGGGTCTGAGCGGGCGCCTCCATCTCGCCGTCTTCGTATTTCAAGGCGTTCTGAAAAAGAGAATCCATTTTTTTTGTCATTTTTGGTCTTTTGAGAGGTTGAAATGAAAGGGTGCAAACAGAGAATGGCAATAAACAAAAAATAAAATCATAAGCAATAGACCTTTTTAGGGCCAAAGTGATTAAAAAGAAGCTGCACGCGCATTTTGGCAACGGAAGTTAATTAATTATGAATTAATCAATGCATTTATATAGCGCCTTTCAAGACACCCAAAGCGCTTTACAGTTCATTATTCATTCACTCCACACTCTGTGGTGGTAAACTACTATTGTAGCCACAGCTGCCCTGGGGCAGACTGACGGAAGCGACCCATTCATTCCGATTCATTCTGACTGAACACGGACAGAAAAAGACGAAGATAAAAAAATTTCCAGCACCAAAATGTCTATATATGTCCGTCGATATTGAGGAACTATCCTTTGTGCTTATGCTGCAGCAAAAGACTGGACTGACCTTCAAAAAGCACTAAAACTAAGCACCTTTGTTCCAATCTCAACTTTTAAAAACTTGTTAATGAATGTGTCATCTGAAATCTGCACGTTTCAGATAAAAGTGTCCTATATGAATGTCACACTGTTGTTTTTATGATTTTATTATTAATCTTGTACATATTGTGTACTGTAACACAGTGCTGCTCTATCTGCCCTTGTGTCTCTCCCCCCGCCAGGTCCTTATTATAAATAAGAACATGTTCTTAATAGCTTACCTGGTTAAATAAAGGTTAAATAAAATAAAATAAAAGATATTCTACCAGCGGACTAAAGTTTGAAAGTTTTACTCATTGGTTTCACAAGGATCTGGCAGTCGGACACTGTTTGTCAAAGTCAGCTTGATCTTTTGACGATAATCCTTTCGCTTAGTTTGACAAGCTGCTGAGTTCTGCCACCGAGCCTACGTCATCACTGTTTACGGACACTAAAAGGGTCTATTCGGTACAATTTCTATTAGAATATTTTCATCGTTTGAGAAGGACAGTGCCACAGTTGACAGAACTACTTAAAGGAGCTCTGCCCAACCCAATTCATGTACATTTTCACAGTTTGAAAATCAGGTACCAGAGTTTAAATGCACGAATGCTTCCATTTAATAGGGATTTTAAAGATAAGTGAAGGTTTCCTGTTGTAGAATTGGTCCTTTCTTTTTTGGCTGATTAGTGAATTCAACTTTATCAAATCAAGATCCAACAGTTTCAATTTTTAATCAAAGTCCATGTGTATTAGCTTGTAGTTTTATTTATTTTTGTGTGCACATTGAAGGAGCAGCTTCTCATCTCGTTGTATTGTGTATAATAACAATAAAAACTTTCTGCAATCAATCCTTTCCGTGTGGTTTGGAGAAGTGTTCAGAATTTGGAGAAATAAAGGTGATTTTTTTTTTTGTTAAATTGTGCTGGTGATACCGTAAAATACCAAATAGTAGCAGTGGCGTTAATTTGTTTCAATCATTTAACAGACCAGGCGTTTATTTGAGACCAGGCGGAGATTTGGGGCAATTAATTCCTTCCTCACAAAAATCTTGCTCAGGAAAACTGGGAAAATATGGAACTCAAATTCTCTTAACCAGTATGACGATAATTTAGGCGACTTTCTATACAAACGTAGGCGAGTTCATTTGAAAGAGGAGTTTCTCTACACTTAAAAGCGTTTATGCGAATGAGCCATGTGGTTTTACATTTTGTTTCTGCGTCCTGTTGTTGCAGCGTGACTTCTGTCTTCTGGCGTTTATCAAAATATACATCAAAAAATATACATTCACCAGCGTTTAAAGGGGATCCGGCTCTTATTTGGTATTTTACGATAACCCTAAACCCATATTTATGTAATTTTAATGATAAAAACTAAAATCAAAACAGCAAATCCTGATCGATCAATACAAAGAAACATCCGGCCCTATTTTATTCGAGGTTTCCCAGTGCGGCTGTGTTGCTTTATTCCAGATTTGTTACCTCGTATGTGGTGAACTGCGCCCTCAGGTCTGCCTCTGTGCCCTTGTTGTTCAGGTGTTTGTGGACAATCGTCTCCATCCCGAGCTCCTCCAGGCTGTCCGTCACGTCGTAGAAGGAGTCCTGGTCTGGGAGAGCGGCCAGTGTCTGAAAGGAAAACGGACTTGAATAACGAGTGAAAGTCTCAGTGCGCCGCCTGCTCGTCTCCGTGGAAACAGATGTTAAATGCCATACTGTGGAAGAAAAAACAATGATATATCTATGGAGAAAAGCAGGTTCCTCAGATTCTCTACTAGAAAAGTGACATATTACACCTTTAAGATAAATCTCATATTTATATCTTGTATATTACACCCCATTTTTTCATTTCTTTACCATTAAATTAAATCAAATCGTAGTTTATTGTATAATCGAGCGACAGTGATCCAGTTATTTCTCCTGTTGATCCATAACAGTTTAATTTAAGACTTTAAGACCTTTTTAAGACGACTTAAATGAAAATTAAGACCAACATCGCACCCATTATGCAGGCGAAAAACACCAGATCCAATTCTAATAATGACCATTACTCACTGCTTTAAATAACAACAAATACTGTTATTATAAAATCTCATTCAGAACTCATTTATAGTCGTATGCGTTGCTTCTAAAATGGCCAAAAAATCATTTATAACATTCAAACAAGACAAACTAAGCTTTTATGTGGTCTCACATTGCACTGCAGCCTGGTTAAGTATACAAAAAAATAAAATAATGAAATTTAAGACCTTTGTGAAAAAAAATAAGACTTGGACAAAATAATTTAAGACTTTTTAAGGCCTTATTTTAGGAACATGAAATTTAAGACCTTTTTAAGACTTTTAAGACCCCGCGGCTTCACTGAATAAAGTTTGAACAGTAAAAATACTCAGGGAAACTACATTAACATGAGTAAAATACAGCAGAGCACCTTGTTGATGAGAGTCATGGTGAACATCATGAGTTCAGAGTCGGCTCCGTTCCTCTCCTCCAGGACCTCCATAATGTAGCTCCAGGGCTTTTCACCTGCACAAAACAAAACACAGGAGGTTTCTTTATTCACGCGAGGCAACCGAAGGGAATATTTGGCTTCTAACTACTAAATAAACACTAATACTTAACAAATAAAACAGGGACTCAAGTTGGACTGAGCAAAAGGAGTGTTCAGCTTTAAAATCTTATATTGATTTAAAAACTTGGAAAGGAAATTACATTAAGTATATTGAATTATTATGTCTAAATTTAAAGTTTTAATTCTAAAAGTCAAATTATTAACAAAACAAGTAAACTAAACAGGGGTATAAGCTACTGATTAATCAGTTAATCGATAATTATAATTATGCAGGTCACAATATAATAATTCTGACAATTTTGGAAGCAAATTCAAGACATTTTCAAATCAATCTACAATTTAAAAAAGCAAAGTTAAATTTAAAGTTCAGTTTGATTCGGCCTTTTATGTCATGTTCATTTATCGAAATAAAAAGTGTAATTTGGCAAGATTTATTTGCTGGTTTATCTTTTCAACCAAAAAAGTGTTTTGCAATTGAAATATACATTTTTTTCATTCCAGCTTTTTGATAATTAGACAATGACAATTAAAAAAATATATATATAAAAAAGAGATCACTGCAAAAGTTTCTCTGATTTTATTATTTATAGGTTTGTGTTTAAGTAAAATGAACATTTTTGTTTCATTCTACAAACTACAGAGAACATTTATCCCAAATTCCAAATAAAAATATTGTCATTTAGAGCGTTTATTTGCAGAAAATGGTCAAAATAACGAAAAAGATGCAGATGTTTTCAGACCTCAAATAATGCGAAGAAAACAACATCAGATTCATTTTAAAACAACACAATATTCATGTTTTAACTAAGGCTGAGAAATCAATATTTGGTGGAATAAGCCTGATTTGTCTCATGGTTTTTCTCCTTTTCCTCCTTAAATCAGGTTTGGTTCAGGTGATCTCCTCATCAGCGCCTCATGAAGCAGAATGAGGTGTGTTTGTGTTGAATTCAACAGACGCTGGGATAAAACGGCCCAAACACATGTAGAGACGCTGATTTCAGAAAAAAAATGCAATGGTCTTTTTTTTTTAATATAGAGACAGATATTACTGTTTGATTAGTTGATTGGTTGAGAATTGCGTGGTCCGAGTGTCATTTAATGCTTTTATTTTCTGTTTTTCTATTGCTAATTTTAGTATTTTTTTCAAATGTTTTATTGACTTGCTTGTTTATTTTTATGCTGTATTTTATTCAATGTATTAATTTATATGATGCCTCCTCTGTGCAGCACTTTAGAGACTTTGTGCTATAAATAAAGTTGGATTGGATTGTGATGTTTCTTCTCACAGTTATATCTAAAATATAAATCATAATGGTGCGCTGTGATAGTATTTCTTTACCTGGAATGTTTCACAGTACGGCATTAAATCTATGTAACATTTATTCAATCGGATGTGATTTTATGGCTAAAAATACATCGAGAAACTCTATTTTAACTTCTAACTCGGCCCGGCGGTAACATCTGCTTGTTTCCACGAAGATAAAAGTTTATTGCCATACTGTTAAAGATTCCAGGCAACGCAATAACATCTCCATAGTGACAAAGGTTACGCAGTGCACCTTTAACGCCGGGGATAAAATGCGCTCACCTCTTCTTCCGTCCACCGTATTCACCGCCCGGATGAGCAGCCTGGCGTTAAAGTCCGAATACTCCACAAACACTATGAGCAGCTTCAGGGCCGTTTTCACCACCAGACGAGACTGCAACGACAGAAAGGGGCAGCGTCAGAGCGCGGCCACCAGAGGGCGCCGTAGGTCACGCTCAGACAGAGGGCGCACTGTGCAGGAGTCCGTGACACAGTGACTCATTTGTTCAAAAAGGAAACTTCCAAAATTAAAACACTTAAAGTCATATGTTCCTGTGGCCACTTCACAACGTGTAATAATAAACCTGAGGGCGAAAAGTCGGACCAAAGGAGGATTTCCCAGGCATAAGAAGAAGGAATTTTAACGTAACATTATTTTACTCTTTTATGTTCAGTTGTTTTACTTAAAGACCAGGAGCCAGGTCCACTCTTCAGGAGGATTTTGCTGCTTTTTTCACTATTATTTCCTGTTATTTTATATCCTGGGCCATCACAAGTTGATCGGGACCAACCCCAACTCGACCCCGTTTGGTCTCAGGGCCCAAAAAACCTCCTATTTAGGAAAAGCTATTGGCAGAATTATGTAATTGTAAATATTAAGGTGCTGCAACTGCATAAATGGTCAAATAACCCTAAAATTTTGCCTGGTGTATCCTGACACATCGGGGAAACCAGTAGAAAAATATTCTGGGGCTTGCTGCATTTTTACTGTCAAATATCACCCACAACATACCTCAAAAGACAAAAAAAAGGACAAATTATCATCAAAAGTGATCATTTTCAAGCATTTTCTTACATGTATCGGTGCCTCAAATGCACATAAAAAACCTCCCAAATTTATTAGCTTCAATTTAAGCCCAAGACGACTTTTCTATCTCGAGGAAAACAGCTGCTATGCCCAAAGATCTTCACTGTACCTCAAATCGGCAGAAAACTGAACTTTCAGACATTTCCATTTCATATGGGATTAAGAATTTTTTTTTTTCACATAAACAATATTTTAAAAGAGTTGATTTATGTACTGCTACACTATATGAAGTGAATTACATTAATATACTAAATAAAAACCTGATGCAAACTTGATTTCAATACTAAAGCATAGACTCAATACAGATTCTGATACCACGATAAAAAACTGGTTTTTAATGTGATTTTTAACATTAAATTACAGTATTTTCTTTTATGTTCCCATGTGGTGTTATATCTGTGTAATCCCTCAGTGCTCCATGGGCGTATACTCATCTGTGTGCTCTTATACTGTATTTATTATTTATCTTTATACTCTAAAGATTCAGAAAAGCTTCATTTCTGTCCTGTGAATGCGACTTTTTTAGTATCGATACCTGTTATTAGAAATTAGTATCTGATTTTCAAGACATTTTCCAACACAAAGATAATGATAATAAACGCATTTCTAATTCTAGAGGATTTCTATATTCAATTTTTTACACTGCATTCTTGTCTTGAGTTTAAACGCGGTAATGGCAACTACCGATCAGTTACTCAGTTTATTTCAGACGTGCAGCAAATCAAAATACGCCGTTTCATAACATAAAAAAAAGAAAACCTATATATAGTAAACCAAATAAAGTACAGTTCCCAAAAATAGGTAATACAAAATAAAGCTACAAATGAGCAGAATGAAGCTTATTTGTTCCTATCCCCGACTGTCCCGGTGCAACTACAGTAATTAAACAGTTATATAAACATATTATTTTAATCATAAACAGTTATTTATCCTTTTATTTAATACTACACATGTATCCATTTGAATATTCTTTATCGGTTTTGTCAATGACTTTATATATTAACTTTATTCTAACTCTATTCTTACTAATAATTAACTAGTGTGATAATTAACTAGATAGATGTAACCTACTTAAAGGGCCCATATAATGTTATTTTTTAGATCTACTGTATGTTATAATGTTGTTTCCTCATCACAAACAAACCTGGAGTTGTGTTTTGTTTCATTCGCACATGTTTAACACACAAACCCTGCAGATTTATGATGTCATGCGCTATTACAGGAAGTCTTTTACTGTGTTTTTAAACTCCACGCACCTTCACTAGAGTCATTTGGATAATTTTAGCGCTGGAAATGTCCAGGGTGCAGTTTGAGGTTTGGAGATGTAGACAGACTAATAATAAAGTGTTACTCAAAAGTGTGAATGAAACAAAACACAACTCCAGGTCTGTTTTTGATGAGGAAACAACATTATAACGAGGATTAAAACTCACAAGAGTCCGTTTTTGCATAGTACAGGAGCTTTAAAAGACACATTTTTCTCAAATACACGGGAAGAACTGGGTGCAGGGCCTTTAATTTATATCGAATGCATTTTTAGCAGTTACATTTTGACGTGTGTAAAAAGCGTAAACACATTTTTGGTTAAAAAAAAAATGAAACAAAACAAAAAACGGCATGTTCAAAATTTCAGCCAATCAAAACATTAACAAAGTCTTTTCAGCGGTATCTCTGCCTCCGATTAGATTAGAACTGGCCCCGAGAAAAGCAACTCAGTATGATAAACACTGTTACATCACAAGCTTCGCTAAAACAACAAAGCAGACAGCTGGGAATGTTGTTTTCCCTTTAAAACTGGATTACGGAATATGTTTGGGGTTTTAAACCGCTCGGACGCCTTGGTATTCAATGCAGTATAACCTGAAATACGATAAACACGTGTTGGAAATAAGATTAAACTGCATATATTTGTATTTTGGCTCCAAAAAACTTTACAATGAAAAATCGTCTCTCCTCTTCCTGTAACTGCTCCTGTCAGACTCCTCATTCTGGTCTTAAAATCTTCATATTAACCCGCTGTACATCCTGGTGTTTTTATTTCGCTATTTTGTCCGTAAATAAATTCCTATTCCCAATATGGAACTCTGCTCCAAATTCGCCCCTATAGCTTCCAGCCTCGATGAGCTTCATTTGACTGGAACCAAACACCGTGGGTCACGCTCCCTTAGTTCATTTCTTTATACAGTCTGTGGAAATAAGGCAGGAATATGAGATTTATTGCCGTTAATTCGTCCCCAGAGACTGAAACTGGGACTGGCCGGGACTTTGTAAGTTTTCCCCCGAAGACCTAAGGGGAATTTTAATACATTTCTCCTCGCCTGGATTTTTTTTTCTTAATTTTGCTTTTAAAACTGCCCCTTTTACCCCCGAATGAAGTTCAGTACAACCTGTTATTTCACAATCTGCTGCTGTAGTTGTGTCATGTGGCTGTAATAAAAGTTACAGGACCAGAAATAGAGATGAAAAAAATAATAATTAAATAAAATTCACACTCGTTTAGACAAAACACACAGCAAACATGTATAAACAACTTTTTGGACATAAAAATGCTTAATTTAGGGCCTTAGCTACAAAAATGCAAAATATCAAGTTTGTAAGTAAATTAAAAATCTCCTTATTGCCCTAAAAACAAAAAAAAGTGCAATCGCTTCATTACTTTTCTGGTGCAGTGGAAACAGCTCCTGTCAGGTCCAGGGCCAGAGCCACAGCACTTCTGCATTTCCCTGGTGTTTATTACATTTGTATTTGTTCATTTTGAGTGAAATAAACTTTTCAAATAAAAATAGAAAGGGATGCGCTATTACGAATAC